>OY728156.1:185139328-186389328 GCA_963277665.1 Viscum album | reverse complement strand
CAACCATATTAATATATATAATAAAATATGTGGTTTTATAGTGAATTTATATTACCCTCTAGTTAATAGTTATATGTTATGATTTCACTTCAGGTAATATCCACTTTGTTCTTCACATGTGTCTTAATTTATTTATATATTTGGTATTTATCACTATATAATGATTTCCATAATGTAAAGAATGGTAAAAATATCATTTATATTCGGTATATTTTTATTATAATAATCTATAGGATATATAAGAATGAATTTGAATACACCATTCATGGAGACTGTAGGTCATACATATACATGAATATTTTTTCTGTCTTATTGTTGTATTGAAAGAAAGAGAGTAAATGAAATATAAGTATATATATATGAATATATATCAGTATTATAGGTTAAATATTATATAATATATATCATAAAATTTACTGAATCCATCCTCAATACATTCTATGTATTGTGTTAATTAATTGCATTACTTTTAGGGGTGGTAGACAACACTTCCTCAAACAAAATTATCATATTTAAACAAAATGGAAATTATAACACATGTGTTGTAAAATAGTTAATTAAGATTAAAGATATTATAAATATCATATATATTATATATAAATAACTTGTCAATAAAAATTACCAACATTTAATACAGTAAAGTAATAACAAACAACTGTCATTCTGTGAGGCAGTAGTCCATCGTACACATAAACAGAAAGTTCATTACCTATTGTATGAATGTGTGTGTATGTGTAGGTAAAAAAATTAATATAAAATAATATAAGTATATTTAGGAATGTTTTTATGATATAATAATGTAATAAGTACAATTGATGTGGTGGATAAAGAAGAAAAAGAAGCTTGAGGAAGGATGTTACCTCAACTTTTGGTAACTGGTTTTGGGTTTTAACCAAAGGGATTCCATGGATGGATTTATACCCAAAGGGAGGCTAAAAATAGTAAAGGAATGATCTATGGTATTTTATTGGGATGATATTTTATGATATTATGTGGCTTGATAGGTGTTAGTAAGTGGGAGGCGATGATGCATTTTTAGAGTTGAGAATGATTCACACTCCTGTAAATTTTGGGCAAAAAATCCCACCAAAGATTTTACAATGTAAAGTGAATCCATTAATAGACCAAACTAAAGATAATAGAGGATAGAGTTTAAATATGGACATAAAATGGCTCTTGGACTCGTGTCTAGGTTATTTGGTTACTTAATAATAAGGTTTATTCCCCAATTTAACTCAATTTGATCTTAATCCCTATAATTAATTTTAATTAATTCCACTAATATTTTTAGTCAAAAACTATATAGACCCTATTATAAATTATAATATATGTTTCTTCCAAATAATTAATCCATTTTTACAAATTCTAATCATAGAAGTGGATGAAATTAATATAACTTTAATCCCACAGATGGGATGATAATGTGGGTTTTCAAATTAAGAACATCCAAATGTTTGCTAGATTTTTATACCCTATTTTGTGGGGAAATTTATACCAATGAAGAGAATTTTATTAATTGATAAAAATTTAATCTAATTAAAAATTTAATAAAATATAAATATAATTTACACATAAAAATAAACTTTATGTAAAAAATCATGAATTAAAATTTTGTATTCTTCACTATTTATCAAAATATGAAGCATCGCATAAATATACCAATAATTCAACTAACCTAATTTTTTTGTTTTTAATTAAATTATTAATACTATTATCACATGTAAGATTAAAAATGGGTCAAAATTTGGAATTAAAAATGGTTCACCATTAAAAAGTGATAAAAGAATCTCAATATAAATAGAGGTTTTATGTGTATAATTGGGTTTGTTCTTATATTATGTTTATCAAATAAATTGGATGAATATAAAAATTGTTATATTAGTTAAATAATATGTTTATATTACATTAATATCAATAAATAATATTAATTATTTTAATTTATTAGGATAAAACATCTTTGTGAGTATAAAAATATTTTTTTTTATAAAAAGATTCACTTTATATTCAATAGGTTCTTATATTCATTTCTACTTCATTTGGAACTATTGAATTCGATCATGTATTTTCATAAGTTATTTAATAATATTCATAACAATATAATTAAATGATAGGTTATATATTATTATATTGAATAATAATATTTTTAATTATATATTATAGTTTGGTGACACTCGATCTTGCATGCGATGCATGCCATCAAGGATAGTCAATATTTTTTATAATATAAGTTAAACTTGGTCTTCCATGTAGAGAATGTTAAAAATTAAATTTCATTTAGTTCAAGATAACATGGTGTTGTGTATAACAAAATAAAAAATTAGGGCTTTATTAAAAATACTATTTTTAGTGTTGTGTGAAATGAAAAATATCAAAAAAATTAAATTTAAAAAAATATTTCAAAAAATATCAGGTTGTTATAGGTGGTGGATGTATGAAAATCAAATTCCTTGTATGATCTCTTATTGATTATAGGTGTTCTTTCTTTCCTTACTCACTGTTATCCTCTAATTTCTATTATTATTCATTAATTTTTCCTAACATAATTCCGTGGTAGTGATATTTATTTTAGATATCATGTCTCGTCATTGAGATCATAATAGCATATTGATGTTTGGGTTATATGGAAAACACATGTGTATTGGGAGGATTTTAATAATTGTTTCCTCCTCACGATTTATGGGTGAATGTGAAATCTCTATTTGAGGTATGGGATTTAAGATATATATTCATATAATATATGATAAATTTTTAGGTACATTATTCTTTTCATCTGGTATGTAATTATAATTAACCTTAAGGAAGATGATAACTAAACTATGAAATTATAAGTGGTGTGTTTTATTTTGGTTTTTATACATTTTTTCATATTGAAATGTGATATTTATTTCCATGATTTGGATTATATGATTTAATATGTTGATTTCATATAATTTTTTTAATATTTTTATTTCTATTATTGATATGAATTACCCTATTAATAATTTTATAATTATTCAAAATTGGTAAAGGAAACAATAATATGTAAATATTTTATCAATTTCATGATATTTTTTATTATTATAATGTATTGTTTATTATCAATTGAAACATGTGTATACCTTTTTAAATATATTTATTACTGAAATGATGATTATTCATGTTATGGATTAAATTATTATTGTGGAATCTATGGGATATATAAAAAAAATGGTGTTCTCATGATTCGTTATGGTGGTGGTTTGACATGGTAGATGTGGTGAGGAATGGTGATGGTGTGAAAGTAGGGATAAGATTAATGTTGATGTATTTTGAATGATATAGTGTGTAACATCCCGGGTAAATAACGAATAATAAATATTTCATATTTATTAATATTTTTGAATTGAATATTAATTTTACTTTAAAGGGGTTTCTACGTTTGATAGCATACCTGATTCGCAACAATAGGTTTCTTTGAAATTTTATGTTGCACACAAACAATATACTATTATTATTTTAAATGGTATTTAAAGTCTATCCATTGTATTGGTGGGAATGAACAGAAATAACTACAATATGATTATGCGTGTTTGTTAAATGTTTTTACATTTAACCAATAAATTATAGAGGGCTTAAAATAAAAAAGAATTTGATTTAAGCATAATACACTAATCTTCTTTAAAATGTATATTTACAGACTTTTTATAGAGAACCCTTTTAAAATATAGATTTTTTTCACTCTTATATGATCTATTCGAAAAAATAAAATTCTTTTTATAATTGGGACATCAAAATTTACATTGTGTAATTTTTTTGTATCTTTCCGATAAAGATCCTTTTTTAATTAATAGTGAAAAAGATGTATTTTAATTCAAACCCACCTTTTTAATATAATTTATTTTTATAGATAGAATATATTTTCAATTGGTTTTAAAGTTTAATTAGATTATATTTTTACGATTAAACCCATTGGGGGTCATTGGAAATAATTTTACTTCGAAATTAGACATTAAGAAGTATCATCATTTTGATAGTTATTGTTTCTTAAAAACATGCTATTTGTTTTGATAACAGGAATTAATATTAAATTAATTAATACACCATATATGTTTTAAATTTTTTAATATATAAATCATTTTTGAATTTGGAATATCAAATTTATCTTAGGGGGAAATTTTTGGAATTTTTCTAAAAACCTTAAATTTTTTTTGAATATGGAAACCACTAAGAAGAAGTTAAAAAACCTACTTTTTCATTTAAATGAATCTTTACCACTTCTGTTAATTTAATTTCAAAAATCCAATATAAATTTTTTTCAATAGTATGTAAAATTTTGTTCAATGAAATGAAAAGAATTTTTATGAATAGTAATTTTTGACTTTTATTAACTGTGATTAAAGGTAATTAGGGTAATTAAGGTTAAAATAACATTATAATAATACAAAATTTCCTCAACACTTGTCCTAAACTTATTAGTTGAGTCATGGTCAAAAAATACAATCCATGGGTCAGTTTTGGGACCCCATTGAACCACTTGGGAAAGATAATGACTTAAATAACTTTTTAGTTAAAGTAAAAATAAAAATGTCATAAACATTTATTGTATTACTAAAACAATTTTAATGTGGAGTTATATAATGGTTTTATTTGACTATAAATATTCATTATAAAGAGAAAAATGTTTCATAAATCATGTTAATTGTTTAATAATTTTTATATATCCAATAAATAAAATTATTTATGACAAAATGATGATGTCGTATTTACGTCATTAATAAACGATTCAAATAAATAAGATGAAGAAAATTAAAACAATATCCATAACTTGTTCAATTCTTATTTTATTATTTTAATTCGAACATGGGCCACCTTATCGTCAAATTTAATGTTTTTGGGACACTTAGAAAGCGAAAATCATAATATAATAATTTTTTTTCCAAATTTCCAAAAGTGCCCCTCCTCTCCCATATAAAAAGTCCTCAATTCATACACATTTATCACACATCTCAAGCCCTTATATTTCCCAAAATCGTCTCTAATATTCTCCCAAGATCACATTTTATTCATCCTATAAGCATTAACTTAGGCAGAAGTCACTTCAAGAAACCCTTTTGATTCAAACCAAAGGGAGTTACCAGATTTAAATGTAACATCTTCTCTTAAGTTATTTTGTTTTATTTTACATCTCCAACACCATAAACTCTTTTTATTCCATTATTTTATAACAAAACCACTATCCTCAATATACTAGGATGTTGTTATGAGAAGGATTCAAACTAAACTTACACACACATCCATCAAATGGGTAAAGAACATTCTATTTATGTGGACGACGAACTACTACCTCACGAAATGATGATTATTCAATTATTTCCTACTGCCTCTCATGGTGTCCATACTGATATCATTTTATTTATACATGACATATATTATTTTAAATGATTTCATTATGCTTCGGTATTTTTCATTTATATAATACCTTTATGGTTTCCATAATAGGTAAACGCGATAATTTCATTTTAGAAAGTGCGGAATACTGCCCCTCAAAGTGATATGACTCGTTAATGACAAATGTGGGACATATATAAGATATAGTTAATGATGTTATATATGATATTCTACCAAAATTATAATATACATATTTATAATTATTTTTTCATTCCATCAAAATATGAAATGGAATTGAAAGTAGCATTCATGCGTATGTACGGCTTACCGTCTCCATTAACGTTGCATTTAATTTCTTACCTCAAAATGTTATATAATAATATAAATACATATATATTCTAGATATATATGATATATATGATATCTAATTAATGATTATAATTATGGATATATTGAAATTTTGACCACATGTACAACTTGTAGTAATAAGATGTCCATTTCTGACTCATGTACCAAATATCAACTAAAAGACCATTATTATCATAAATGATTAAATAATTTTTATATCATGGTAATAAGTGATATAAAAGGAATAATAAATTTGCAAAAAGGTTCTCATGCAAGTAGAAATTAACATTAGTTTAGTATTCATGAGATTAAATAACGAACAGGTCAAGTCGGACACGAGTTAAGGGACATCATCTCAATCTTCTTTAATAGAGGCATATTTTATTTTATACACGACATTATTTTATATGGTGTATAAAAACATTTGAGTTTTCATTTCATTCAAAGGGAATATTTTTCTATGATGTATTTTACTAAATGAAAAAATGGAATGTTTTTTTGATATACTTTGTGACAATAACCATTCCTCCACCACAAGTATTATTCTATATTTGGCTTCTTTAACAAGAAGACAAGTTTTTTAAAAGAAAATAAATACCATGTACTCTTTTATGTATTTTGGTATTGAAGATGGTTTTGATAATGGATTCGTTATGTCATGATATTTAAATGATATATTGTGATTATAATGTGGAAATGTTATCTTTTCCTTTAATTTGATTTATGTGTTATGAAAATGTTATGGTTCTTGGGAATTTTTTACATATACAGGTGGTTCCGTGAAAAACCTTGGGTGGGTGAGCCCGAGATAGCTCTCCAATGCATTGGGTAACGTGAAGGAGGTAAATGTTATTGTTTATCCTAAGAGATTTATGGGAATATACAGTGATAGGAATTTAAAATTTAGCTCCCTACGTAGCTATGATAGCTAAAATTTAAGTATGATATGGATGCCACAAGTCACCTTTATGATTTTTGATTACTATGTTTTATTCATAAATCTTATATTTTAATGAGATATATTAAAGAGCTTATGTTATGTATGTATTGATAAACTAATTTTTTATTTCTTTTTTTATAACCCTTAATGAGATTTTTATGCTCATCCCAAGTTTTGATATGTTTTTCATAGAAATTAAAAATAAATAGAGTCAAGGATGGAATTAAGGAAAAGTCATGTTCTATAAAACATGAAACTAGACATTACTTTTTTTTCAAGGGTTTTTATTTTATGAAAAAATGGAAACTGAGTAGAGGTGTCTACTTAGAAACTTTTGAAATTTATTGAAATTGTTATGGTCTAATTCTCTAAAACAGTAATCTTAAAGAAGAACCTCAATGTGGATTATTCATTTAATTTAGTATTTTGTAATGTTTTAAGGTTGGGTCCTTATAGTTGGAATCATAGGTCTATTTAGATAACTTTATGAGTAAGGGTATTGTTAAATTAATATCCATAAAATAATTTATGTTAATATTTAAATGATATAGAATTTATAGATTAACATGTTGCTTCACCTAAGATATTTTTGTGTTTAGAATGGTTTTCAGCAATGGAAATAGGGAAACTATGTTGGGATGACATCAAAAGGAAGACAGCCTTCCAAATCAACAACCTGAGATGGTTGGAATCGGGACTGAACAGTTTGTTTCAGAAATTGAACAGTTGACACAGACTATAAATGGTGGTGGTATCAATGCACGATATCATCCAGAACAACCATAGAGGAACATGTCAGTAGTGGAGAATTTCGTGAGGTAGCATCCCCCATCATTCAGAGGATCATATGACCATGTGATCGCTGAAGGGTGGATTAAATCACTGGAGAAAAGTTCTTAGGTCATGGGGTGTTCAGAACATCAAAAGGTTAGTCTCATTGTTTACCATTTTGAAGGTAAAGCTGATCAGTGGTGGTTGATGGTGAAACATATCATGGATAGTGGGAAGATTGATGAACATGATTGAGATGAATTCAAAGGTATGTTCCTTGAGAATTATTTTCCAATTGTGGATTGACATAGGATGGAAAAACAATTCCTAGAATTGAGGTAGGAGGATGACTCAGTGGCAGATTATGAAGCAAAATTCACTCAACTGGCAATGTATGCTCCAAATTTCAGATGAGATCATGATAGTAAAATCAATAATTTTTACTCTGGATTAATGCTAAAGTATCGAAGGGATTTATCTTCTCGTAAGTTGATAAGTTATGAAAACCTTGATCGATGTCCGGAGAAGGTGGAAATGGAGTTTGCCGATGATCAGATGTTCTTTGAAAAATAACATAAAAAGAGGTCATGGTGGTATCAAACGTGTGAGAAATCTTCAAAAAAGTCTGATGGTAAGATACAAAAGTTTTTAGTTTGTGAAAATTGTGGTAAAAAACATTCTAGGGAATGTATTTCGAATTATTGTAAGTGCTACTGATGTGGTAAAATGGGACATAAGGATCATAATTGCACTGAAAAGGATCAGGGTATTAGTAAGACAAAATCTGATTTAGAATCAGTAAGATGTTTTAAGTGAAATAAAATGGGTCATTATACAAATTAGTGTCTGATAAAGAACTCAACTGAGGGAAAGAATCCAGACTACAAGCTGAAAGGGGTGATGAAATCCTTTTCAACTATTTCAGCAGATGTTGGGCCATTAAATGATGTAGTATCAGGTACACTATGTGTTTGTTCAGATTATGCCAATGTGTTGTTTGATTCCGGGTATACACACTCATTCATTTCTAATAAATTTTCTAGTAAATTAGGAATTCCATATCAAGATATTAATCATGTAACTATGTGAAAAACAGACGGAGGAAATGTCGAGTGAAAAAAAATTTATAAGAGCCTTCATATCCTTGTGTGTGGAAAAAATATACATTCAAACAATATTTTTTTCATCTATTAGAGTTCAATGTTACTCTAGGTATGGATTGGATTTATTTTTATCATGATAATATTGACTACAGAGCTAAAGAGGATTCTTTTCAGAAATATTTTCAGTTTGTGTACAAGAATGAACCCATACTTTTGATAACAAATCATGAAGCCAAGAAACTAGTAAAATATGGAAATGAATATTACCTTGTGCATATTGTTGAAAAAAAATGATCTATTCAGATTAATTATGTACCAATGGTAAATGAGTAACATGATTTTTTTTCCTAACGAGATTCCTGGTATTATACCTGATCGGGAATTTGAATTTTCTGTTGACTTAGTTTCTGATGCTAAGCCAATTTCAAAACCACCTTATCGAATGGATCTAATTGAACTTTTGGAGTTAAAGAAGAAATTTCCAGAGTTATTAGATAAAGGTTTCATTCGACCTAGCACATCACCATGGGGTGCTCCTATCTTGTTTTTTAAAAATTATGATTTTTTCAATGAGACTTTTCATTGATTATATATCATTGAATAACATCACTATTTAGAACAAGTATCATTTGCCTCATATCGATGATTTGTTTGAACAGCTCCAGGGAGCATAGTATTTTTCGAAGATTGACTTGAATTCAGGCTACCATCAGTTGAAAGTAAAAAAAGCATACATTCTAAAGATCATCATTCGTACTATATATGGCCATTATGAATTTTTAGTCATCCCTTTTGGGTTGACCAATGCATATGCTATATTCATGGATCTTAGGAATAGAATTTTCAATGAGTTCTTGTATATGTTTTTGGTTGTGTTCATTGATGATATTTTTGTTTATTCAAAAAGTAAAGAGGAACATGATAGTCATGTAAAGGTTGTCTTGGAAACCATAAAAGAAAAGAAACTACATATAAAATTTAGCAAGTGTGAGTTTTGGTTAAAACAAATTTCTTTCCTTGGTCACATTGTTTCAAAAAATGGCATAATATATGTTCATGCTAAAAAAAAGTTGGTTAAAAATATCCAAGACCTACAAATATAACTGAGATCCGTAGTTTTCTTGGTTTGAAAGGATTTTCTAGAAGGTTTTTTGGGAATTTTTCACGGTTATCTAGTCCAATGAATAAATTAACTCGAAAAGTTATTAAGTTCATTTAGACAAAAGAATGTGATTATTTGTTTTCATGAATTGAAAAAAAGATTTGTGAATGCTTCAGTTTAGGTATTACCTTCCAGAGATGGTGAATTTGTAATCTATAGTGATGTTTCGTTAAAAGGACTTGGTTGTGTCCTTATGCAGAATGATCAGGTAATTGCTTATGCTTCACTTTAGTTGAATCATCATGAGTTAAATTACACTACAAATGATTTGGAATTAGTGGTAGTTGTTTTTGATTTCAAAATTTGGAGGCATCATCTGTATGGAGTAATATGTGAAATATACACTGACCAAAAAAGTTTAATGTATATATTTACTCATAAATTATTGAACACGTGACAAAAGATATGGCTAGAATTAATCAAGGATTATGATTTCATAATCCTTTACCATCCGAGAAAAGAAACTAAATTGGTTGATGCTTTGAGTCGAAATAGTAATGATTCATTTCCCATGCTACATTTGGAATGCGATCCTCTTGTTTTTGATTTGATAAACTTTGGCATAGAATTTGTTGGTTCAGGACGTTCCTATAATTGTTTCAGGTGTCAGTGAGATCATCTCTATCAAAGAGTATTAATAAAGTGTATAAGGAAGACAATGAGTTGCATAAAAAGGTAGAGTTTGTTTAGAAGGGTATGTTTCCGGAATTTAACATTGATAATGACTGTGTTTTGAGGTTCGGAAAGAGATTATGTGTGCCTTATGATTCATAGTTTAAGAATGAGTTGTTATGTAAATCTTATAGTTCTCCATTTTTAGTTCATCCCGACAGTACTAAGATGTACGGAGATCTTCGGGAGCATTACTGGTGGGATGGAATGAAACGAGACATTGTTGACTTTACTGGGAAGTGTTTAACATTTCAACAGGTTAAAGCAGAGTGGAAATTATCAAAAAGGATACTTCAGTCATTACCAGTTCTAGAGTCGAAATGGGAAAATATATCAATGGAATTTTTTGTGGGATTACCAAAAACTTCTTGAGATAATAATGCACTCTAGGTTATTGTTGATCGGTTGACTATAATTGCTCATTTCTTTCCTATTTGGGAAAATTTGACTCCAGATCATCATTCTTAGTTGTATGTTAAGGAGATAATCTGGTTTCATGGAATTCCCCTCTCCATTTTATCTGACCATGATCCCAGGTTTACTTCTATATTTGGGAATTTCCTTTAGAAGACATTGGGCATAGAATTCAATTTTAGTATAGCTTTTCATCCTCAATCAAATGGGAATTCAAAACAAAAAATTCAGACCTTAGAAGATATGTTTTGTGTTTTCTTGATGGATTATTAGGTAAGTTGGGACCAACATCTTTCTTTTGTTGAATTTTCATATAATTATAGTTTTCATTCTAGTATACAGATTGCTCCATTTGTGGAATTATATGGCAAGTGATGTCGAACTCCAGCTTTTTGGGATGAAGTAGGTGAAAGGAAACTGATGGGACCATAATTGGTGGAAGAGGTGGAAGAGAAAGATCAATTGATTTAGAAGCACGTGAGAACAGCTCAAAGTCAGTAGAAACATTATGCGGATAACCGAAGGAAGGATCTATCTTTCGAGGTAAGTGATCATGTCATTCTCAATGTCTCTACATGGAAAAGTGTGATGCATTTTGGTAAGAAGATAATGTTGAGTCCGAGGTTCATTGTAACTTATGAAATCTTCGGGAATGTTGGATCAGTTGCATACAAAGTGGCTTTACCTCCAATTTTATCCAATGTACACAATGTTTTTCATGGTTCAATGTTGAGAAAGTATATTCCAGATCCATCTCATGTTTTAAGTCCATATGTAGTTCAGTTGGAAGAGAATCTCTCTTATAAAGAATAACAGTCAAGATTCTTGACCATAGAGAGCTAGTGTTGGGGAATAAGATAATTAATCAGCTAAACGTTTTCTGGAAAAACCGTAAGGTTGAAGAGGAAATGTGGTAATTTGAAAACACTATGAGGGATAAATACTCGAACTTATTAGATAAGTGAATAAAAATTGCAAGGACCAAATTTTCAAAAGGGGGGAAGGATGTAACATCCCAGGTAAATAAGGAATAAGACATATATCATATTTATTAATATTTTTGAATTACATTTTTATTTTACATTAAAGGAGTTGCTATGTTTGATAGCATACTCGATATGCAACAATGTGTTTCTTTGAAATCTTACGTTGCACACTCACAATATAATATTATTAATTTAAAATCTGGTTAACGACTAGCCATTGTATTAGCGGGAATGAATAGATCTAACTAAAATATGAATATACATGTTTGATAAATGTTTTTACATTTATCCAATAAATTTTAGAGGGCTTAAAATAATAAAAAAATTGATTTTAAGAATGAAATGTCTAATATTCTTTAAAATGACAATTTACCGCCTTTTGATGGAGAACCCTTTTTAAATATATTATTTTTCACTCTTATATGTTCTATTTGACAAAATAAAATTCTTTTTTAGAATCAGGACATTAGAATTTACTTTGTGTAAATTTTTGGTATTTTTCTGATAAAGTTCATTTTTAACGAATTGTTAAAAATGATGTATTTTAATTCAAAACTACCTTTTTAATCTTATTTATTTATATAGTTAGATTATATTTTCAATATGTCTTAAATTTTAATTAAATTATATTTTTACCATTTAATCCAATGGTGTCCATTGTAATTATTTTCAGTTTGAAATTGTACATTAATAAGTTTCAATTTTTTGATAGTAACAGTTTCTTAAAAACACACTATTTGATTTGACCACAGGATTTAATTTTAAATTAATTAATGAACCTTTTATGTTAATAATTTTTTTAAAATAGACATAATTTTTGAATTTGGAATATCAAATTTAGCTTAGGATGAATTTTTGGAATTTTTCTGAAAACCTTCAATTTTTTATGAATAGTGAAACCACTAAGTAGTAGATACAAAACTGACTTTTTCATTTAAATGAAAATTTACCACTTTTGTTATTTGAATTTCAAAAATACTACATACATGATTCTCATTAGTAGGTAAAATGTGGTTCAATGTGATGAAAATTATTTTTGGTGAATCATAATTTTTGACTTTTATTAACAATGATTAAAGGTATTTAGGGTAATTAAGGTAAAAAATTGTTATACTAATATAAAATTACCTTGAAACTTGTCCTAACCATATTGGATGAATCATGTCCGACCAATAATATACATGGGAAAATTTTATGACCCCATGGAGCCACATGGTTAAGATAATGACATAAATAATTTTTAGTTATAAAAATAAAAATGCCATAAACATGTGTTGTTTTAATAATACAATTAAAATGTGGGGACATATAATTGATATATTTGACAATAAATATTAATTATAAAGATAATAATATTTCCTATATTATGGTAATTGTTTTATAATTTTTATACATCAAATAAATAAAATTATTGATGACACAATGATGATTCAATGCTTACGTCATTAATGAATGATTTATATAAATAAGGAGATTAAAATTAAAACAATATCCAAAACATGTACAATTCTTGTTGGATGATTTTATTTCGAAAATGGGACACCTTATCTTCGATCTAAATTATTTTTGGATGTTTAGAAACCGAAAGTCATTATCTAATATAATAATAATTTCAAACATTCCAAAAGTGCCCTCTTCTCCCTTATAAAAAGCCCTCACTTCCTACCCATTTCTCGCACTTCTCAAGACCTTGGATTGTCCAGAAACTACCCAAATAATCTCCAAATATCCATTTCTGCATCATATAATCCTTAACATAGGCAAAATGAACTTCCAAAAACCCTTATGGTTCAAACCAAAGGGAGTTACCATAATTAAAGGTAACACCTTTTCATAAGTTAATTCGTTTTATTTTACTTCTCCAACCCCCAAAACTCTTCTTATTCCTTTATTTAAAAAAAGAATATCCTCAATATACTAAGATGTTTTAGGAAAATTATTCTAACTACACTAACACACACATCCATCAAATGGGTAAAGAACATACTGTTTATGTGGATGATGAACTACTGCCTCACAAACCGATAATTGTTCAATTATTTCCCACCGCCTCTCATGGTGGCCAAAATGATGGAACTGTATTTATATATAATATATATTTGGTTTATTATTTCTTTATTATTCTTAATTTTTCATTTATAGAATACCTCTATGGTTTCCATAAAAGGTAAACATGATAATTTCATTTTAAGAAGTGCGGACTACCGCCCCCTCAAAGTTATATGACTCATTAATGCCTTATGTGAGATGTATAAAGGATTTAAGTAATGATATTATATATGATATTATACTATATTTATAATATACATATGTATCATTATGTTTTCATTCCTTCAAAATATTAAATGGAAATGAAACTAGCATTCATGCGTACGTACGGCTTACCGTCTCCGTGAACGGTGCATTTCATTTCTTACCTCAAAATGTTATGTACAAATATAAATACATGTATATACTGGATATATATGATAAATATGATATCTAAATGATAAATATAATTCTGGTTATTTGGAATGTTTGACCACATATGCAACTTGTAGTTATATGAAGTCCATTTTTGACTCATGTACCAAATATCGACAAAATGATAATTATTAACATAAAGGATTACATATTGTTTATAACATGGTTATAAGTGATATAAATGTAATAATAAAAATGAGAAATGCTCTTAAGAATGTATAAATTATCTTTAGTTTATTATTAATGTTATTAAAAATGAATGGGTCAAGTCGACACAAGGTAAGGGACTTCGTCCCAATCTCCTTTCATTGAGGCATGTTTTGTTTTATACACAACTTTATTTTATATGATGTATAATCACCATTGATTTTAATTGCATTCAAGAAGAATCTTTTTCAATAAATTATTTTACTAAACAACATAAAGGATTATTTTTTAATGTATGCGGTGACAATGACCTTTCCACCACCTTCAGTATTATTTGATCTTTGGATTGCTTACCAAGTCGAAATGTTTTTTAAAAGGAAAATAAATACCATAAACTTTTTTATGTATTTTGTTATTGAATATGGCTTTGATAATGGACTTTTTGTGTTAATATATTTAAATGATACATTGTGATTGTAATGTGGAAATGTTATCTTTTCCTTTATGTTTGTTTTATGTGTTATCAATATGTTATGGTTCTTGGAAATTGTTTACATATACAGGTGGTTACGTGATAAAGCTAGGGCAGGTGAGCCTGAGATAGCTCTCCAATGCATTGGGTAACGTGACATAGGAATGCATTATTGTTTCTCTAAGAGATTTAGGGAATATATTGTAATGGGTAATCCAAATGTATCTCCCTACGTAGCTGTGATAACTAAAATGTAAGTATGATATGGATGCCCCAAGTTAACTTTATGATTTGTGATTACTATCTGTTATTCTTAAATCATATGTTTTCATGATATTTGTTAAAGAACTTATGTTATATATGTATTGATGAACTAATGTATTTTTTGTAACCCTTTCTGATCTTTTGATTCACATCCCAAGTTTTGAAATGTTTTTCACATGACTTAAAGATGAATAGGGTCAAGGATGGGATCAAGGAAAAGTCATATTTTCTAAAACATGGAACTAGACATGAATATTTTTTTCAAGAGTTTTTATTTTATGAAAAAAATGGATACTGAGTAGAAGTGTCTACTTTGTAACTTTTGATATGTAATGTAATAGTAATGGCCAATTTCTCAAAAACTCTAAACCTGAAAACATTCGCAAAATGAATTATTCATTTAATTCAGGATTTTGTAATGTTTCAAAGTAGGGTCCTTATATATTTTGATTGATTTTGTTTCAATTTAGTAGTGATGATGCTGCGGTGGATTGTCCAGTTGTTGATTTGACCTCATTTATAGGTAGCTATGTTCATGTCTTAGTTTCTAGGATTATAGTGTGTTAATAAAATAAGGAATTACAAATGAGTAAGGGATATAATAATATAAATAGTGTTGAAATTAATAAATTAATGAATAAATAAATAAATGAAATGATTTTTACAGTGGAGTGGGATTTGTTTGGTTCTATATAATGGAAAAGGTAAATGAAGTTTGATAAAGTTATGGATGTTGATAAATATTTAATATAAACAAAATTCTGTAATAATTTTAAGAGGCGTGTAATTGATATGTAATTAATTGGACAAGAAATGATGAAAAAATGTAGATAATTATTGTACCTGAATATAGATGTAATATATCTAATTAAATATGGAGTGAATTCATATAAAAAATAATTAATATGAATTAAAATAATGGGTGAGGAATATGAAATGGGATAAATATGTTTAATAATATTTTTTTAGTTTTTTAGGATTTTTTTGGTTATGATGGATTTTGATGAATTCTATCTATAGGTAAAGTGTTGTGGATGTATATGGTAAATAGTTATATATATTAAGGAATGACTTCTGTAGAAGATGTCCCTATGGATTAAGATGTGTGTATTCATATATATAAATTTTATTTTTGTTATTCCTTACATATCCCCAACTGAGTTAGGTGATGCCACAAATTCCAATATGTGGATCTATGTTTTGGGTATTTTCCATAAACTATAGGTTATAGTGGATATATTTTAAATGTCTTATTTTTATTAATACTGCATATAAATATTATTTTTTCATATTATATGAATATTTTTCTACAATCCATTATTTAGTACATAATATTTAATTAAGGTCAGGTAATATATATATATGATCATATATGTGAAACTATTTTATTAATAATAAAAATATTTTCATGGGTTATATTATTAAATATAGATAAATTATATATATATATAGGGTTATTATTATTATTAATTATTTTTATTTATTAAATTTATACATATAGTTATATATATATGAATGTATTTTTATAAATGTTTTTAATTATATTTTTTTCGGAAGTTGGATAAATAATTATAGCATTTATAAAAAAACTCATACATTGGGGTAATAATTATGGTGTCCCCTATTTTAAAAAATAAAGGTAGAGTATCACAATGTCAATCAACCTAATATGATTTAAAAATATAATATTAAATAATTTATTAATATAACTCAAACCCCCACTTGATTTTAGATACTATGGATGGAAAAAAAAATCATATGATCTCCACCTCTCTTTCCTTACCTATTTTTATTTTATTTTTTTGAAAATCACTCTTTATCATCTTTCCAGTCATTTGTCTAAATCTCAGTTCTTAATTGAAATTTTTAGTGCCTTAAACTCTAACATTTACGTCCATATATCAATAGATTTAGTTCAATTTGGATTGAGTCCCATATTCCACATAATATCAATATGATTTTTTATTCATTTATTTTTATATTTAGTCAAGTAATGATTTCTTAAATGAAATTTTGATATATTTTTGTAAGGTTATATTGATTATTTCTCATTTATTTTATGGAATATATAGGTGTGTTTGGAGAGTGGATGTGTCCCTTCTACTGTAAAAAACCTAAATTGGATATCAATTTACCAGGAAAAGTCATTAATGAAATTCTTATATTTATTTGAATAATAAATTTTATTCCACACATAGAGTCATAAGCATTAAAATACTTAATCAATTTATTAGTGGATTAAACAAATAAACAATGAAATGAATAATGTGTTATATATGATTAATTATTTATTTAATTATTTGAGAGTAAATTAAATATATAAAAATAATATAATATAATTTTTATGTTTTATTTTTTAAAAATTCAATTTCATAAATAAAATAATGATATTTTCTGGGGGTTTATTTTTTGGAATAGAATGAATATGGTAGAAATGTAATGGTTATATAAATTTAGTTTATTTCATGTTGTTTGCATATTTTTTATTATGAATTATCAATATAATTAGGTTGTTATTTGTTCATTATTAAGCTTTGATTATATTATTATGTTTTTATTTTCTATGAGGAACTGATATGATTTGTTTTTCTATTATTTATTATACACTATCAATACGGGTTTGTTGGTTTTTATTAATTATACGCTATGAAATGCTTAATTGTTAGTGGTTACTTTGTTCTTTTATGTATATCTATTTGGATATATTGATATTACTCTATTGTAATATTTTTTTAATTTATATTCTATGATATGTTCCTTTTTTGGTTATTTGACAAAGTATATTTTGTTAAAAAAACTATAGTTATTAATTCTCATTAGATAGTTCAACCTGAATGATTGAAATATAGTTATATTACCTCCATACACTACTATATAATAGAATACTTACTTGGTTGGAAACCATTAACTTAATGAAATTACAACATAGTATTATACCTTTTGTTTTTTCATCATGTAATGACCCTTATTGAGAAAATAATGATGGCTATGGGATTAACCCCTTCAAGAATGGTTGGAGAGAAAAATATCTATGGTTTTTACCTCTAAGATGGTCTCTTGTGGATACCCCCTAAACATAATATATTTGTGATAAGAATTAGTATTTTAGAAGGTCACATTATGGACTATCTAGTATATAATTTCTTTCATTTTGATATTTTCAAAATTCGGATGTTTAAAAAATATCATTGTTATTATAAAAATTTTAACGAGAATTTATTTTTGAATTAGGAATGTGTATCTAACATCACACTATAATAGAATACACAATTGTTTCATGATAAATGTTCAAATTCATGTGTCAAATAACTATGTCTGTCATAATCACACCCTAGAAACAGACACCATATATAATTTAGACATCAAAACATCGTTAAATGAAAATTTAACGTTATTGGAAGTTGAATGAGGTGACAATTACATGATGAGTGAGATAGATACTAGCAATGAGAATATACATTTATTTGTATTAGGATGTTATTTGGAATATTAGAAGTTTAATTTTTTTAATTTATGTTTCATTTTCATTATGTGTAGGTGATTAACTAGTTTTTACATTATAGAAATATTTTATTGTATTTTATAGTTTTATTGTATTTTGGGTATTTATTCAAAATTCAGTAGAAAAAAATAATATTTATTTGATTAATTTTTTTATTTTAATGCTTATTATTATATTTATTGTATTATTTATTAACTAATTCATTATTTTTATTATTTAATTAAAGAGAATATATATATCTAGTTGTTATCAATACCAATTTACACTATTTTTTCCACCTATGAAAATCACAGAATGCATTTGATAAGATGTCGTGATATTAGTTAGGTTATATATATTTGGAGTTGGATCATTAAACACTATAAAAAATTAGTGTTAATAAGTGAAATGATTGAAATATAAGTAATATATGGAATATCAACCATGAAAATTGGACACTGCTTCATATAACGTGGAAAAAGATATTATCCTTACGTGGCCCCCATGTCAGTCTCTATATCAAATTTTAAAACCAATAGTAAGTGCAATGTATCCTATTATAATTTAGAATGATCTTGTTATATTTGTATTAAACTAAGTAAAATTTACTCATACTTTAAACACAATTACGAAAATTCTTAAATAAATGTCATGCAAATATAAATATATTTCCAAGTCAACCATGCAATAAATTATTATTTTTGAATACACATTGACCATACAAAATATCCATCATGATTATTATATAACAATCATAAACTAATAAAAAAATATAACCAAATCATAATTATTTTTAATTCCATTATAAAAGTACGAAATGGAATATTTTCTATAATTATTCTAGTATGTTCAAATTACTTATTTTTTCATTATATTTCATATTTTTTAGATAATGAATTTGATATTAATATTGAATAATAAATTAGAAACTATTATATAATTAGTATTAAAATATATCACTATCATAATTACATGAATAAGTTTCTTACATTACTCTATCATTATCAAGTTTCTCTTCAAAAGATCATATTTCAATTTTAATCATGAGATAAATTTAAAATCATATAATATATGAATAGAATCACAAGAATGATCATGAATAAATTTATTCATTTCCTACTACCATGTTCTAACAATACTCTATAATGAAAAAAATGACATTAATGAAATGGATGGAAATGGTATCAAAGGTATCTAGAACATAATATTTGTTAATAGAATTTCATTTATCATCCTCATCATCACTCATCATTTTACATTCTCGATCTATTAATAAACATAAAATAAATAACTCATGGAAATTAATTAATGGAAGAAGTTAGGTAGATAATTTTATTATGAGAAGCCATGGTTCAATTACATTCATTTTACAACAAAACAATTCAATACAACTAAACATATAGGATATGAAAGTACTCAAATAATTATTCCCAAGTCTAAACATTGTATTTATTTGACTAGACTAACCCTCATGCTGACTGGGTTACACCTCATTTATTATAAGATTAGGAAACATTCTCTTATACCATTTGAAAGTTTGATTTCTGATCATAATTTCAAATTATATAATTTTAATAATTTAATATATATAAAAATAACTAAAATAATAAATTAACTAAATAAATGAATCAATAAAATTTAAAAAAATTATTTAACATTTAGTCTTATCAAACTAACATCCTTGGATAAATATGAAATTCTAATATCAATTAAACCTTAGAATAAAATACATTAACCAAGTAATTTTTTTTAAAAAAATAATTTTACTACAGAAGTGGAAAAAAATAACCATTAAAACATTATATATGTACAAATTAGAATTATAGAGCCAATATAATAAACCCACATTCAAAACTATTAATCTCTATAATTTAAAATCTAATATCATAAAATTTCAAATTTAAAAAAAGTAACACATTATAAAGAACCATGATTAACATTCATAGATATTATATTATATTTGATGAACATTCCAAACATTATGAATTATTTGATGGAGGCAAATAATAGTTTAGTGTCATTGGAATCTTGGAAAATTATATTTTAACACGGTGAAAGATATTCAATATTTCCTTCAATGATATTACCCTCAATTTTGTATACTAAAAACCATTATTCATAACCTGGGGAATAGAATCGTATGAAAGGGTGATCATAGATCATCAGTAAGGGTAGGTAAATGAAATAAAGAAGAAAAATATGAGCATAAGGGTGTGACAATATCATAATAACCATTTATGATCATACCCTGTAGATCATATATTGTATAAATGATTTATGAAATAAATATTGGTTGTTATTAATTTATGAATCATAAGGAAATTAAGAGAATAGTCTATGAGATCCTAACATTAGAACATGACATAGAATTTTTGATATATATTAATAAATATAAAATGACTTCCATAGTAGTATATCATTATTTCCTAGGAATTATTTGTAGGAGGAGTTCACTCCCCATACCATATTTGAATTACTTTTCAACTCAAATGGACATATTAGTAGTCAAGGTCCACTACCAGGGCCATATTAGTGGAAAATTCCTTTATTAAAATTTGTTCACACCCCATTCCATCCAAGTCTATATCATGAGATATAAATCTTTACCCCATATAATTTAGGGATATATAGGTCCCACCCATCTCATAATGATATCATACATATGCGTGATACCATATCATACAATATAATATTGTAATACATGAAATGAAATGGGAATCACAACCATTTCATCATCTCATAAACAAATTAAAATTGACCATTTTCATAATCATTTGATCAAAGAATAACTAGTGAAAGGAAGATTTTTTTACAAGTATATAACTTGTGAATGAGAAAAAGGTATCATAAGCACATATCCCATGAAATAGAAATTTTATTGATAAATATATAACCTGTGAAATAGAAACAGGGTTCATAAATATTGTTTAATAAATACATAATCCTTTCATATAAATAATTTAAATGTAACCCTTGGATTAGATCCATATTAATGTATGAGTAACAACAATGGATGTCATCTTATATGGATTTTTATTTTTTAGAAAGCATCTAATGATGAAAATATCCTTTATTATTTGAAAAAATATACTTTTTAAAACATAAATAATTTTAAAATAAATTTAATTTTAAAATAATAATGAAATCATTTGAATTATGTTTAAAAACAATTTCAAAAAAATCCTTCAAAACCTATAAAATAATATTCAAACAAATTAAACCTTTTTACATAAAAACATATAAAATAAGATTGAAATTTTTAAAACCATTTCCCATGAAAAGATATAAAATAATCTTGAATTTTTTTTTGAAAACCATTCTCCGAGAAAATAATAAAAGAAACTTAAATCATTTTTGAAATCATTATATTTAAAAACATAAAATGGAATAATGAAAACATTTTTAAAAAATTTTTCCTTGAAAACTTATATAATAAACATGTAAAAATTTTGAATTTTTTTTTCATTGAAAACATATAAAGGAATCCTATAACATTTTATTCCAAATGTTAAAAAATAAACATATCTGAAAACATTTTTCATTGAAAAAATATTTGAAAACATTTTAATGAATCTTTAAAAAAATTTAAATAACATATTCAATATAATTTTTTTTGAAAATATTTTTATTTGAAATCAAATTTAATAAAAAATAAATGTATATAATATTCATAAATAAGATTTTTATTAAAAATTTAATCTTGTAAACTTTAAGTGAAATATTCAAAGAAAAAATGGTAATGAAAATGGTTAGTAACATAAATATCAAACTTTCTTTTAGCACCATACAATGTTTAGACAAGTTTTTTGATCCAACTGTGAAATAAATATTCCCTTTTTAAAAGCAATTTTTCTAAAAAGGTAAAACATGAGTAAAAGGTTATTTTTAAATATCATAGTATAATTTTAGAAAAAAAATTAATTTTTTTTAGAAAACATGGTTTTGAAATAACACATATTTCTGAAAAAAAAAGAGAGATAATGTTGGATTGACATAAAAACACATCCTAAATTTTCTTAAGTACCAAAGATTGAGAAAATAGTACTAATAAATTAAAATATCTTTTATGAAATAGGATAACAAATTTAAATATTTTTATTTTAATATGGATCATAATATTTCATCTACGGAAGCATAATCATAACAATCCTGATAAATGATAAGATTTTTGTAATAAACTCTTTGCACTTTCTAAGTTTGAATCATATTCCCCATTTAAGAAAAGGAAATTAAATAATTCTCAAAATATAATTTAAGTAATAATATTCATGATTTTAAATGTCAAAGTGTATTTCATACACCCTGTATAAGAATATAGGTGTATTACATGGCATGTGTCTTAGGGAAAGAAAATTGATACAAAATAACATTACCGATTTAGTAAATATTGAACCACAAAACCAATGAAATAGGGATCCTAAAATGGATATTTAAATGGTACTAAATTTATGTATAATAATATTATAATATATTCATTGTCTTTATATACACACAACCTAAGAAATGAGTGGTGAATAATGCATAAATCTCTCAAAAATAAATGTGAGTTGAGAAAACCCTTACCTTAGGTCTTGAATTTCATTGTACACATTCAATCCTCCTATATGTTAAATGAATGTTTATTATGAATGTAATATGGAGAAATATTATTATATATAAAACAATATATTGTTTTATTATGATCATATATTACCCATTTATTGGTGATTCCATGTTTAGGTTTTGTTTTTAGTAATAACCCTTTTGTTTTCATATATGATTTGACCCATTTTTACTAGTCCTCTAACATAGATAATGATTTACATTTCTAAATAATGTAAAAAATGGTATAAATATACTATATATTCAGTACCTAAATATTTTTTAAAATATATAAAATATTTATATATGAAATCCAATGCACCATTCATGGAGAAGGTAGGTCATGTGTACGCATGAACGTTGTTTATATTTTATCTTCACATTGAAAGAAAATAATTGGAAATTATGTGATTATATTTATATATTATCATCATCGTAGAATATTTATTTCATATATATCAATTTTTTTTACTAAACTCTACTTTTAAACATTGAATTTATTGTGTGAACGAATAATATCACTTTGAGGAGGCGGTTGTTCACACGTGCACAAACGAACTTATCATATTTACCCTAGATAACAAGAATGTATGTATGTTTTATATACTAACTATAAAAGAGTAAATTAATTATAATTTAATATATATCATATAAAAAAGAAATTAAAACATTATTTCCAACCATCAAATGTGGATGTGTAACAATGAGATACATCAGTTCATGAGGTGGTAGTCTGACGTTCATACGAAAGATAACTATGTCTGCCATTTAATGGAAGTGTGTGAGAGTTTAGGTAAAACCCTTATCATAAAAACATATCAGTTTTTTATAATACATATAATATTATATAAAAATTTAACTGAAATATTTTAGGGGTTGGGAAATTAATGTGAAACATAATAGATTGTTGAAGGATGTTAGCTATTCTTTGTGGATCTCCTCCTAGTTTAAATCAAAGGGATTTATTAGATGTATTTATGCACAATAGAAGGCTTCTAGAATGAAGGGTTTATTATTAAGGGTTATTTTGTATAGTTTTGTCAATGAAAAATAATATTTCGAGTTTTGAGGTAGTGATGGTGGTGGGGCGTGGTGGGTGAATACCCTTTTATAGTGGAGGACGAGTGGAATTCTTGTAAATATAAAAAGATAAACACTATTGAGAAGTCTCACCTATATCATGTGACTACAATAGTTTTCTACATTTGAGAGAAGATGTTACTTGGTTAAAATATTAAAATAAAATTTCTTTTTTACATGTTTATAAGTTGTTTGGCCCCTTAAATTATATTTTAACCACTAAATAATCTTGTTTTTTAAATTAAAAAATAAACATAACGTTAATTAAATTCACTAATACATTTCATCAAAATAATATTGACCTTAATATAAATTATAAATTATGTGATTAAAAATATAGAATCCATTTTTAAATATTTCTAATAACATAACGGGAAGAAATTAATTTAAAATTAGTCATTTAGATGAAAAGAGACGATGAGGTTTTAATGTGAAAAAGTAAAAATGCTTTAACTATATTTATATCCAATTTAAATGTGAAATTGGTTACAATGACCCAAATTGTATTAATTGATGTAAATTTGAACTAACTACAATTTTACACCAAAATAAAATATAATTTAACAATATAAATTAATTAGATGAAAAAGCATTTTCATTCAAAATCTTGTGTTTTTCACTATTCATGAAAAATATTAAACTTCAACAAATAAAAAACTCTGCCAATGTAAATTTTTTAATTAAATTTTTCAAAATGATGTTTCTTTTTTCACATTAAAATTATTAAATTATAAAAAATTAGATATAAAATAGGTTCTCCATTAAAAGGAGGTATAATTAAATTATAGTTAAATACATCTTCTTTTTCCTAAAAATATATTTTATTCTTATGTTATACCTATCAAATAAATAGGATGAGTATAAGAAATATTTTTTGAATATATAATATAAAACGTTTATTGAAAAATTTAATAATAATTTTTTTATGTTATTAGGATAAAATATTTCTTGAACATATACAAATTATTTTCTTAGAAAATTAATTTCATTATTTTGAAAAAGTTCATATATTTACTTCTACTTATTGATAACTAAAGGATTCATTTTTTATATAGGTTTAAATCATATTTTATAAATTTAGTTAATATTATTCACAACATCCTTTCCAACAGCTAGATAGTAGATATAATAATATTTTAATAATAATAATAATAATTGTATATTGTAGTTCGGTAAAACTCTTTCTTACTTGTAACACATTATATAGAAGGAACTCTATATTTTGTGCAACATAAGAAAAACATAATGTTGTGTATACCAATATCTAATATAGGTATTTTGTATAGTGCGTTATTGAATTTTTTTCATACAACACAATCCAAACTTTGTTCTTTCATTTAAAACACTCTATATTCAGTGTTTTCTAAAATGAAAGATATCGAAAATATTAAATAAATATAAATTTCTTTTCACAAAATATAAGGTTGTTACCAACATAATGACCAATTAAAATATAAAAACCAACCTAGTAGATCCACCTTTAATTATTTTCTGTATAAATAATCCTAGCTATTTCAACAGAATAATGAAGAAATAACCAAATTTGAAAGAAGAAATCACAACCTTCAATTCATTCAAAGATCCATATTTAACATCAATATATCATGTTATAAGATAATGAATAAAAGTTAATGAGACTAAAAAAAATATACATAACTCTTATTAAGGAAAAAAATTCCTCAATTATCTATTTCATACAAAAGTAAATAAAATATACCAAAAAATAGAGTAATATTCTATTCATAACCACCTTACTATATTCCACAATCTCAACAAGATTCTCTTTAAACATCGCATCCTCCAAAAAATTTAGATAACCCCATTAAATATCATGAGATTCATTATGGATCTTAGATCCCAAAAATAGTTTGAGATCACTGAGAATAGGAGGGTTGAATAGTGATCCCTTTTCTTTCAACAAATTATTCTTTCTTAACATGAACATCTATGGATAACTAAAGACTCGATAAACTCTTCTTGTGTTACTTAAAATCTCATTGAATAATGATGTAAAAATGTAAATGGCACTAAATTTTTTATAGGGTTAATTACTAGGATCTACTCCTTTCCATGTGATTTAGATTTACCGACACGGATTCCCACTATCAAAGAAAAGGGATTACAATTATAGACTATATCCCAACATTCATAAAAGATTAAAATTTTATAATGAATGATCGCAAATTATTTATATGGGCCATATCCTAATTGGATTTTTAGGATACAATCACAAATGTGTTCATTGTACTGAATCCCTCAAGTTGAGCCATCTCTTAAAAAGAAATGGTTATTTATACATGAATCCTACTAGTTCTTCAATAATATTGAAGGAAATTTCACTATAAAATGATTATATGATATTAATACACAATATTATTATATCACACTTTCCTTTGGAATTACTAAATTACTTTAGAAATGATCATCTCAACACTTATCTTCAAATTATTTAGTTCATGTGATCACCTTCTTCATGAATTATCCAACATTGAATGCTTTGTCCCTTTGATAAAAGAATATACTGGGATCTACATGAGATATTTTATGTTTTTTAACTTTTTCACATAACATACATATACCTATTTAAACACAAATTTGGTACATGATATCCCAACTAATTCTGTGATTTAAATTATCCATATTTAAATAGTCAATTAAACATATTAATGAATCAAACACAATTATTTTTCATATTCAAATTATAATACCTGAATGAACATGGGTATTATTATTTTATACTAATTATGAAATACCCCAAAATTTTTTGGGTATTATATTTCACATGTGGTGCACTGAAAATATCTGAGAGTGATATCCTTTCTTAATTTTTTCAGAATTTAAATATGAAAACCCTCTACACACTGCACTTCATACATGTATAACCATGAAATTTATCTACTAGTGAGGTTCAATAACAACCCCCCTTGTGGATGACAACCTTCACAGATCACTCCTATATTCATGAATTCATGTACATGAAACAAGAACCTCATTTTTTCTTAAAATTCATTACCTGATTGAATAATGTTATTTGACTATACATGTTGAAATTAAGATCACCAAAGACTCACTCTATCTTCGAGTATGAATATATACGCTTATATACTCATGATTTACTTTTTTCCTTCATATTTATATTCATTTAAGAATACCTAATGCATAGTATTATAATTTTAATCACTAGTCTAGGTTCTAAAGTTTATCTCATTTCAATCTGGTGATAAAATAAATCACATGTCTTCTAATTTCATGAATCAATTTTCATACATTAATTTTTAAGATACTTGCAAGACCTATTTCAATTTTACATATACATAAAATATCGGTGACTGTCATCATTTAGGTGGATGAATTTTTCTGTAAGCTATTTTGCTTTGGGTTCCTTCTATATTATTCATGTCTATGCATGAAACATGCTCACAACATGTGCATAGGTCTTCGATTAATCATAGGTGTTCGACATGAACTTATTAATGTGGAATTTAGTTGGTTTTTTAGAGGATTATCAACCACAAATCACCAATTTCTTAATTTCCACCCATAGATGTTACACGAAACAATGTACTAAGATGATGGATAGTAGACATGGATTATCCCGATTGAGTGGTCATGGTAATATCTGTATTTTTTTATGAAAGATGGTAAATAAATAGGTATATGATATCTGACATCTATTTATTTTATTTTCAGTGACACAGTTTATTAATAAACATGTTCCTTAAAATTACCAGAAGGAACTACTAGGTTTCTCACCAAAACCCACATTGGCACTGCCCCTTACATGAACTCCCTACTGTCATGCCTCTACCCATGGTGGCACTGTTACAGCTCCCTTGTTATTCTTATGGGAGTATTTTCTGCCCAAACTCAACACTTTCATTCATGGATTCTACATGAATATTTAACCTAGTCCCCATATAAGTTGTGTTTGTAAATTGTTCCCTCATCCTTTCAAATGGAACGCCTATATTTATAAGAAAATCATAAAAAGGTTTATCTACTTATAAATATAGATCAGTATATATTTCTCAAACTCTAAGACAAAATCATCATGAAAAATATAATTTCATTTTCCTTGAATCCTTAACTTATTTTAATAATTATGTTTCCTAAAATTCAATATTTTCATGGTCTTAAAAACTTCTTCTACATTGATTTATCATTTCCACCTCATGAAAGTATCATTTTTCATGGAATTATACGTATTGTATGAAATGTGATGAATTTTTAGTACATGTAATTAAGAATTAAAAATTAGATCAAAAATAAACATATTTATATCACCCACATATTAAATGATTGGTAAAAAATTCAATAAGTTATAAAAAATCTCAACCATTGTATTTTTTTCCACATATCATTACATATTACAAATTCAATATGTATTGTCAATATTTTCTCCCCCTTTAAAAATAAAATTCATCAGAAAAGTGGATGCTTTCCATATCTCATTACAACTCCCAAGACATGATCATATCCCTCATATAATTTTTTTATCACTTCTATGAGATCGATAATCTCACATGGTTATCATAGAAAAGACAGTTATTTAATCTACTCTATGACTATTTGGAGTGATCCAATGTTGAAAATAAGACAGATACCACCAAGTATGACTAAGATTTCAATAAAATACCCTACATTTGAAATAATAATTGGAATTATAAAATTATTAAATTATGGACTGTATGAATATTTAGTTCATAATAAAACAATTAATCGTTCACACACTTCGACAAAAAAACACTATAAAGTTCAAGTTTAATAGATATTTCTAAATTTATACCCTTTTTTACATCAACAAAGAACCTCCCTTTATTTTATATGATTATATAATTAAGAATAAAGAATGTATGTGTGATTAAAATACCTTTAACATTAATTTTGAATGTATCCCAAGGTTTTCATATTCATTCTCAATGTTTCTCCCCATTTAGGGATACACACTTTTCATCCATTTCATGGAATTCAATTGGTTCAATTAATTATAATAAAATTACACCTTGCAAAAGTGACAGGCTCAAAATATCTCCTTTAATTTTCTACATTGTATTTTAAAAACATATAAATTAATTGTGAATTAAGAGGTACTTCATGTTCTTTTATGTGAACCGCATTGTTCAGATTGTTTTCTAAACCATGTTACACTAATTTATCTAGTATTCATGCTTAAAAAATTTATTTTAAAATATAATTTATCATTATGTAACATTGATCATATCAATCATATCACATAATTATGTGAGATAATTCTTTTCATAGCCATAAAAACATCTGAATATCATGATGCATGTTCCATTCTCATCCAATATTATTCTTGTTTTAGCATTATGATTAATCATCCTCTTACATTATATCCATATTTATTTCATCTCCCAAAGAAAAAATATTCAATAAAATTGTTTTCATTTGTTTAAAACCTCATAAAAATTTCTCCTCTAATTGGAATAGTCATTTTTTCTGTTAACACAGTTTTGTTTTTGTACAATTTCCATCATTCTTTATTTCTCAAAATCAGATAGAAAAAGTAAAGGATTTTCTTTGGAAATGGTTATATATTTGTTGGAAAATCAATATTAATTTTCATGATTTCATATATTCAAATAATTCCTTCAATAATTATCACTTTTATTTACCATCCTATGATTCTATGTTGGAGTAATTTGATCTACAAATTTTTTTAGATTTCTAACAAGGGATTCCTCTTTTTTAAATATTGTTATTTTCTTCCAATTATTTATCAATAAATGTCATTATCAATTACATATAGGAGATCATATCTCACTATTATTCTTCAGGACAATTATCCTAATAGTCTTCTTGTTTTTTCAAATACCATGATTGACATATCACCTTTCATTTTCTATAGATTTCTATTTTCTTCAAAAATACTCCCCCTAATTTTAGGTGTAATGTTGAATTGAAAAGTTAAGCCAATATTACAATGAATTGTTTCCAAATTTAAGGAAAAATCAAAATCAACCAAAAATATTAGATCATCCTTTTTGAAACATTATGGATATTATTGATATCTTGATGATTTTGGAGAATCTCTTCTTGTTTTGTCCATTATTTGTGGAGCATGACATCCCATAATTCTACACATATATCTTTGAAGATCTAGTGGATTCATGGGAATCATTATTTACCCATAGATTTCTATATATTAATCTGTAATCTATACTAGTATTCATAAAAATAGTAGTATTTTTGGATTTTTCATATTAAGGGTTACCATTTTCAATGAGCTTGCAAGAATATTTATCTTTAGATAATCTCAAGATCTTCGTTCCTCTAGATTGATTCTTTCTATTAATCAGACACTTATTTGATGAATTATTGATATTAACTATTTTATCTACATTTTCATAAGGCTTAACTTGTGTCTTTTCAATATATCATTACTTCACATAAAATTCATGATATTTTTAGTTGAGAGAAATATTTCCATCTTCAACTAATTCTAACATTTATTCCCAATGAATCATCAACTTATGAATCTCATCGTTAAATAAAGAGTCGTTATTTAACTAAATTTTTTTTAAAGGATTTATGTTTTTTAGTTGAACCTTCATCAGTTGAGTCATTCCATGGTGATGAGTATTCATTAACTTTGTTACGCATCATATTTCCTTTATTTACACTTTTATGTGAAAAATTTAGAATATTACCATAGGTAAAACATTTTAAATGAATCAAAACTTTAATTTGTCTTCATCCTCTTATATTGATGTAATTAAAACTCTCCACCATTATTGTCTAGAATCTATTAGATCTTTTTAGAGTGAACCTGCATTCTTATACCAACTTTTAGAGGTTGGATCAGAGTGTGATGACGGAGATGTGGAGGGGGTAAATCAGTTAAAAAATTTATTTTTGAATAATTATTTGATTTTAATTCAACTTATCTGTTCGTATAATGCTACATCCTCCATTTTTGTGTTACATATCCTATCATTGAAAAATGTTTTAAATAAAATGAAATAAACACCATGATTTTTTTATGTTTTAATACAAAAACAAATACTTTCCATGTTGGATAGATTTACCAAAATGGATTACCACTATTAAATAAAACTGAATACAAGTAAAGAAAATCTCCCAAAATGAAAAACATAAAAGCATTCCATAATTCATAATAAAAATGAATAATTTGGACCATATACTGATGGGATATTTCATTTGTAATCCCAGTAATGTTCTTTATAATTTCTCTCTCCAGTTGATCTATAAATTGGAAAGCACTATTATTTTATACTTATATACATTAAATTATTCAAACATATTGATGGTATAGAAAATATATGATGATTTCATGATCTTCCACCACATAATTACAGGATAAAAGTTTCTTATCTACTTATTTAAGAACATCAGTAAGGTTGGTATTGAGACTTCTATTCAAACTCACTATTTCATGTGACCACCATCTTTAAGAATTATCATGCTTCAAAAAATTTCTCTATTTGAGGGGAAAAAATGTATCAAGATGTAAAACATATATTTAAAATCCTCATTTTTTATCATCGCCTGTATACACATATTTATACACTAATGTAATTCATTGGAACTCAATTAACTCTATGATTTATGTTATTTTTATTGAAATACTCAATTAAATGTGTTTATGAATAATACACACTTAATTTCATTACAAAAATAATAAAATATGAATGATCGTGGGTATTATTATTTTATACTCATTATAAAATACCACATTATGTCGAGGTATTATATTTCCCATGAAGTACACTCAAATGACATGAGAAGGATATCCTTTCATTATTTCATTAGGATGAAAATTGATCCCCCAGTAAATAAAATCATTTATGCATGTATATCAATGTATTTAATATACATGAGAGGCTTGGGTACAACCTCCCACATGACTTCTAGCCTCACAGATCACTTTAATTTTTATTCATGCAAGTACATGCTATATGTAACTCATCTATGTCTCACTTTGAATACCAAATGGAATCAATTTATTTTATTCTACACATGGAAATGAAGATCATCTGTGGCTCACTTTTTCCCCATGTATTCATATAAATGAATCAACACTCATTCATTAATTTTTTCCTTCAATAATGTATTCATTTTATAATACATACTACATATTATTATCATTTTATCCCAATGATCAGGTTCTATTTTTTTCTAATTTCATTAAACTAATAACATAAATCACATAGATTCTCATTTCATTATTAAGTATTATGAAATAAATATGTAGCAACATTCAGGACCAATTTCTATTATACATAGGCTTAAATATCAAGTTTTAGCATCATCATGGAGGATGAATTTTTGTGAAAACTAGCACACATTAGTTTCATTATATTTATGAATTTACATTCATGAAACACTTTCTCAAAACATATATATATTTTATCCGGATCACAGGTGTTTAAAATGGACTTCTTAATGAGTTAGAGGCACTGGTTTGATTTGAGAATTCATAGTCACAACTAATAAGTGGTGGAATTTCTACCCACAAACGATTATGGATGGATGGATTGGATTATTCAGAATGAATAGTCATGGTTATGTCAATATTTTTTTAAGATATATGAATGATATGTGGCTATATGATTTCCTACATTGATTTGTTGTCTGTTTGAGGAAACAATTTGTAACTCAATATGTTCCTTGACATTTGTAGAAGTGAGTATTGGGCTTTTCGGCTAAACCCCAACTACCCCATTCGCATGCCATCTCTCCCTACTATTTTTCTGCATGAAATTGTAGAACCATCATAGCTCTCTTGATCTTACTATTGGCACATTTCCCACCTTTAATCCTCACTCATTATCATGATGGATATATTCATATTTAACATAGTTCCCACCATAGATGTGGCTTTACATGGTTCCCATGGCTGGATAAATGGATTTATTATATTTTTAATAATCTCTCACTAAGAGATATCCCATCATAAATATAAAAAATTATAGAATTCTGATATACCAAGCAATAAACATTTTGAAAAATATAATTTTATTTTTCAAGGAAACCATAATTACTATTTTTAAATATTCTTCATGAAAATATATATTTTAATTGTTTTCAAATCTTCTTCCACATTGATTCCTCTTCCTCAAATCATGAAAATGACTTTTCATGAAATTAAACTTGTTTTATGAAATGTGAAAACACTTAAGCCCCTATCATTAAAAATTAAAGATAAGATAAAAAATCATCATATGTATTTCATCCAAATATTGACTGATTGATAGTAAATGAAAAATGTGGTCAACATGGACATATATAATCAACTACAACACTTGGAATACATCGTGTACATGTCCAAGCTATCAAGTTATCAATACTAAATAAACAATAGCTCCAATTCTTCTGAAAACCACTATTGGGCTAATGAATATTAATGATACCCTGAATCCTTACTCAATATCTTATTTAATATTACTTATAGAAACATTTATCAATTCATGATCACCATAAAACCATTCCAATGGTCCATAACTATAATAAACATAAAATCACTATCACATATACACCATACTAATTGTCTCCTTGGATCGTTATACCCCACCTATAATAATTTAAACCAAGTATAGAATAATCATCTTAATATACCAAAAATACACATAAGATAATGTATAACAATGTTTATTTATATACAATGAATTATATAATTGTATTACTACAGATGATCGGATGTAATTTCACCCAAGGTTATGTTCCAGTGGTAATGGAACTTCTTATATTTTATGATGTTCTTGATTTTAGTCATCCAAGAAACATATATTTACACAAATTTAATTTAGATTAAAACATAAATACGATTATATATTAAGTATACATAAAAATTAGTAACCTAGTTTTTCAACAAAAACTCAATTTTTATATAATTTGGAATGCCTCTAGATGTATTTTTTCCCAAATGGGATGGCAGGGTTTATGAGATCATTTTCATGGGCAGCGACACTAGGACTCAATAACTCATGCTCCATTTTTTATTTCTTCAACATCTCCTTTATCTGATTCTCCTATTTACGTTTCATTCCCATTCCCTTACTCTGCTCCTATTTTCCCAACAAATCAAATGGCATTGGGATTTTTTCCCAACATTTCTCCTCATCCTTTCTTGTTGTGTTTTTTATTCCTAATGTCTCATAGATTCTTATCATTATTAATCATTCATAATTTTTTTTATTATTTATATTATTATAAATTTATATTTCCTTGAATTTTTCCTATTACATAATAATATAATTTTTAGTGACCCTTATTTCACATTAAAGTCATTTAAATATTTTATCTTCCATAGTAATAACTGTTTTCATTTTTAATTATATCTCTAGGGTTTATTAACTTATAATGTCTTCTTTTTTGAAGTAGTTTCAAATAGATTCACTTCTCCTCCTATGATGGAGATGTCCTCTCCCTTGATATGTCATTAATTTTATCTCTTCCTTTTAGCGGTATACTCGAAAAAATATATCATTAAAATGATATTTATTCTACATTATGTTGATCTCCAACTTCTTTTATCCACCTTACATTGTATATAATTACTGTATCCCTTACACTTTCCTATTCAATCAATGAGGACCTCATTTTTCTATTATTTCGATAGTAATTACAATAATATCTTATAGTAATAGTAGATATTTTTTTAAGAAACATACCATTTCATTTCAATTATTCCTTATCTATATTTATTTTAGATTTTATCTCTTAAGGTTTCATCTCGGGTGGAATAAGTAATTTTTCTTGCTTGGAAAGGGATTTTGTTGGATTTTAAGATTCTTTTCATGTGGGATAGTTTTTTTTTGATCCATTGGGATAATATTAATTGGTATATGAAATAATAATTATCATTATTTTATAAATTTACTATTTTTGATACATTTAGCTAATTTAGGGAACTTATAAGAATTTTTTTTAAATGATGATAGTTTTTTCAATAATATTGTACCAATGGTAGACTCACTATTAATAATATAGAAACTTGTAGAATATATGATGGTAATATAACCACTAGAGTTTTAATAAACATTTAATCCTTAACAAATATATATGGATGGAATGAAATAAATTATTGGAATTTTATAACTAGAGAACATTATAATCCTCCTTATATTATTAATTTCAAATATAAATCATGATTATATTAATTGAATTGGGGAACCCTATGATAATGGATTTATTCTGATATGTAAAATTGATTAATATTTTCCATAGAAATATACTCTTTTATATATTTATAATATCGCTACCTTATTAATATATCCTTAAATTAATTTTTTTAATCATATCACATTGAAAGATAGTGAAAATCTATCAATAAATCTATAGATATATCACTCGAATTGAATTTGGTAAACGTTAATGGTTGAAAAATCCCTATTGAAACATGATACCTGATTATTTATTGTTAATAGTTAAGGAATATACTGAATTTTTTTTTCACAATAATATTAAAAGCATCAAATAAATATTTTTCTCAAACATTAATATATATTTACTATCCAAATATACATAACTATATATAGAATAATATATCCAGGCATAACACTCTCTCACATATTCCACGATATAAAGAATTAATCAAAATAAAAAACCAAATTTTTATTTAACTTTTCAATCCAACCATTTATATTATCAATATAATTATTATTATCACTCCATTAGACTAAAAAATTACTTATATGACCAATATAAATTCACTTAAATAAAGATAAATATATTTTCTTCTAATGTTGGAAAACATTTCCCTTCCTTTGTTAATATCAAGATACATGGTTTTAAATTGTTATATCATCAAAGAAACATAATAAATCTCATATATCCCAAATTTGGTCCTCTTTGTTATAATTTCTAATGAATACTCTTATATTATATGCAAAATAAAATTAATTCACAAAAATTAATATTCCCATTCAATTCCACAATACAAATCATGTAACATACCTCATGAATTCATGGAATTACTCTAATTATAACTATTGTTTGTTCATGTTTTCATCTAAATTTTATAAGTTTCCTGGAATCATGAAACATCACTTAAGACTATGACTACTAAATAATGAAATATATTTCCAGATTATATGAAAAATAATCCATTAATGTTACTATAATTCCACGATAGTTATTATATATATCAAATAACTATAAATTAGATATATTTTAAACTAGAATTTATCACAGATTAGTTGATCCAAGAATACACCACTTTGATATAACCAATGTAAACGAAAATAAAGAATTCATAAAAAGATAATGTTATATAATTTCCATACATATTTAAATATTAATAATATATTTCCATAAAAACAAGATACATGAAACAAATATAATAACATTATATTTATTAATAGATAATATAATTTGACATTGATATATTCAAATACTTCTAATCTCATTCCTCGTGATTGATTTGAAACATTGACTATGATTTGAAAAAATAAAACAAGAGAGGATACCATAGGAAATATATATAAATAAGTAAACCTCTTATAATAATGGTCAACACACACTTATCCCAACATCATATAAATTTAATCTTTAAGAGGTTTCTTTGGAAAAATAATTCCCAACTACCATTTTAAAAAATACGTATATCTCCAAAAAATTCCCATCCAGATACCCCATCTCATATTCTAGGATATAAAAATATACAATTGAAGTATTTATTGATTTTTTTTACTTTCTTCCTAAGACATGATCATATAGGATTTCATCGATTATTAATTTTTACCCCCTTAAGCTATGTTGGGCTATTCGTCATTTAAATTTAGACTAATGGAGATATATCTTCACCAACATTATATATATTCAATTCATCATCACCTTCATCTAATCCCTAAATATTTTTTCTTCTCTTTCAACAAATTATTCAATTCATATTTTCCCAAGGGCCAAACTAATTTTAAACGGATGCCTAAATTTTTATTAGTACTGGTCTAATTTTTGGAAGTTGAAAAATATGGAAATTGTATTCTAATTTTTTAATATAGTTATAATCAAATACTTATTAATATATTAGAGTGGTATATAAATTAATCAATGTGGTCAATTATAATTTTATCATTTGGAAAATTGGACAACATCTATTTAGAATGTACTTATTTTATATAGTATTTTGTTATAATTATTCCTCACACAATGCAATTATTTATGATAGTCAATTAGTATTTTTATTCAAATACACTATTAATGATATTATTAAAAGTTTATATCAATTTAGATATATTTTTAACAACCTGAGAATTTAATATGTCTTATCCATTAAATAAAACCACTATATGTGATAGCTTGTGATAATCAAAACAAGAAACTAAAATGAATGATGATTTATTACAATAAAAAATGAAACGAATTACTAGATATTTAAATTACAATTAATTAATAAAAATAATTAATTTATAAAAACTAAACGATTTTTATTTTATATAGAGGAATACCATTATATATAAAAAAATTATTTTCATGAATTTTCTATTTTTGATAAAATTATTATTTTTTGGAAATTATACAAATAATATAGTGGTAAAATAAATTATTTATTTTTATAGAATGATTATGTAAAAATAAGTACTACTACTATAATAAAACATCAATAAATAAAATGTTCTTATTTATAATTTTTTTATTGTATTTAAAACATAAAATTAATATATTTAAAGTATTGAATTTGTTAAATATTATTTTCCATACAAGTAAACAAATTAATAATCATTAATAATATTATTATAAATTACTTAGAAATGATGATAAAACCATTTTATGGTAAAAAGTTATTTTTTTGAATTTTATTATGTTAAAAATATATTTTTACATATAATAAATATAATTAATCCTTAATAGGAAATTTATTAAGGGAAATATATACATAATATAAAGAAATAATAAATTTTATATTTATTTATTTCTTATCAAAAAAATCTTAATGATAATAGAATCATTCAATCCTCTATATTTACTTTTTTATGAAAATTGTTTTTATTAGTTTTGTTCTTGGATATTAGAATTAATTTATTCCACCCATATAAAATGTATTTTATGAAATTTATTTCATATTTTAAATCATAATATTACAATTTTGTTATAATATTAATTTCTATTTTAGTTACTAGGATAATTTACCCTGGTAAAAGTTTGTCGCTATAGTAGACGTTAAAAGCCTTAAAAAGGGTGTTAAACTAAAAAAATATCAAAATACATGCCCCTATTTAATTTATTCATGGATTATAGAACTAAATTTCAATATATTCTAAATTTATCAAAATTTTACCAATTCCATGGAAAATATAATATATTTATATTAATATTATGGGCATTTATAAAAGTGCCACTCCCATCACTTATAAATGAATCCCATCACAACCTCACTCTTAAACATACATTAAGAACCTCATCTTGAAAAATAAAAGACAAAAATGACAATAGATATCTATTTCTAACTTCCAAGATTTTATGTTCACACCAAAAAATAGTATTTTAATGCTTGAGGATATATTCAATGGAGGGTGTCAAAAGAAGATAAATGTTGTAAGAGATATCTTTAATGTATTTTTCTTCTTCTACCTCCTAAAAATATATTATAATTATCCTAATATAATTAAATATATTTAATTATGATAATTAAATTTTATTCGGTTGATTTAATAATAATTATATGCATTCCACAAATTTCATTAGAAAATTAAAATATCATCGGCGGTATTTGTGAACTATCTCCTCCATGAATAATGTATTACATTTTTCAATACTACCTTAAATGGATGGTAATAAGATATATTTTAATGAAAAAATATGACATTTATATCTTTAATATGATTCTCTAAATATTATTTTTTCTTTACTATTAATTATATTAACAGTAAATTCTCATTGAAATATTTAACTACCCAAAAGGAGTATACTGAGACACATTGTATTTAATAACATGTTACCATTATTAATTATTTTTTCCCTCATAAATATATATTAATAAAACTAGTTTATCACTTAAATAATATGTTTATTAAAGCCAAATTTATTTAAATTATATATTATCATTATTAAATGGAATATTGATACTCATTCCTATATTATAACACACTACTGCTTGGGTAAATTTTACCACTTACATGACAAGTTATATAATGTTAATGCCCTAAATAATTAAGGAATATTAAATAATTATAATATAATGCAGCAATATTTAATTTAATCTGTTTTAGTAATTCTTAAATTGTGAAATATCTATCTATTTTGGTTAATAAAATCAATTCATATTATAAAATTGAAATTTATTAAAAAGGATATTATTAAGAATTTAATATGTAATGTAACCATAAGATAAAAAAAATTCAATGGGATATATAAAAATAAATATTTAAAATCTCATTAAAATTATTTATATGATGATACCATCACCAAGGTGATATTAATTGAACCGCTAAACTGAATCATACAAGATAAACGAAAAATAAGGAATCTAACAACGAATTAATATTATATGGTAATGAAAAATTATAAGTTAATGGTATACATAAAGATAAATATAAATATGTTTGTGATATAAATTAATAATAAATAAATATTTATTATATTGGATTTCAGAGCATGTTCAATGATGTATAATTCTCTTTTAAGGTTTTATTTCACAATTGAAAATTTTATTTGGGTTATTTTTCATTCAATTTACATTAATGGAGTTATATGCTATTTATCTCTTAAGCCCATATATTTTCATTTAGTATAGTTATTTTGTGGTTTAGATATTACTATTTTCATTTCTATTGTCTTTTATACTAAAATCAACCAAAAAATGTTTATTACAAAATCCAACTTTATTTCTCCATTTTGTTAATGAATATATATTTTCTATATCCCTATTCTACTTTTTTATTCAAGAGTGTTATATTATATAATTAATTAATTTATTAGGAAAATTTATGTTATTTTTTCATTCCCTTTGGAAGGATTAAATGGAATATTTTCAAAAAATATAGTATAAGTAATTTTTCATTTGCATTAAAATAGTGTGAAAAGAGACCCTTTCTAACATTTATGCATGAATTTAGTTTCCCACCATAATTTACATTAAATATTATTTAGATAAATTTTAAAAAATTATTTTCTTATAAATTAATATATATCACCATTATTCCATGAAATTTTCATTTTTTAACTAAGAAAAAAATATATTTTTTCATTAAAGTTCTAAAAAAGGGATCTCATGTAACTTATTTATATGAGTATCTTCTAGTCCACATCTTCTTTCATAAGAGTACTTTATTTTTAATATTATATTATTTTAAATTATTTGAAAAATATAGATCTAAATGTATCTTTGATTCCTCATGAAAATAGTATTTGATGTAACTTTTAACTTTATTTTGCGAGTAAGTTTAAAAAAACATTAATGAAAATTATTCTCAATGTTTTAATTTCATTTTACTATAAACCTATAAAAATTAAATATATTACAAAAAACATTAATTTTTTATAAATTTATATTCTCTTTGTACCCATTACTAATTTATATTATTAATTCTTTATATGCACACAATGTTTATTCTCAGTTCATTCACTTTTGGGAGTTTTGTTCTCTAACCCTCTATATATTTCTTTGGAAATTATTTTTATACTTCATGCCCATGTTATATAATACCATGGATATATTCAATTTTATATTTATGTAATGGCCTAGACCTCATTGGTCAATTAATTTGTTGTAATCTTGTGTTTGAGGTATTTTGAGAGGTCAAGGGGACTTATTACCAACACATTGCCAAATTTCTAGTTAATAAACAGTGATTTAAGAATAGTAGGCTATTTTCCCACAGTAGGATATTTCCTTTGCCAAATTTATTGGTCATGAATAGTGTTTCTAGAATAGTAGGCTATTTTGAATAACAGGCTATTCCCTTTGCCAAATTTCTAGTTCATGAATATTTTTTCCAAAATAGTATGCTATTTCCAACAGCAGGCTATTCCATTAGCTAAATTTCTCGTTCATGAACAGTGTTTCCCGAACATTAATCTATTTCTAATAGTAGTCTATTCCCAATTATAAATTTCAAGTTCATGAACAGTGTTTTGCATACCAGTGTTGTTCCCAGACAAATGGGGTTCTACAGTGTTCCCAAACCAGTGAGGTTTCTAGAATGGTGATTCATCCAATACCTTGTCAAATTTCATGTTTGGTGTACAATATTTCCATCTTTATACTGTTTGACCCCTTTGATATTTCATTTGACGAAAATTAATTTAAAGCCTCATTTTAAAAAATCGAAGGTGGATTCAAAGTCCATAACTCCAATTTTAATTTTTTTTAATGGTGGGGAAACCTTTACTTTGTCATATTGTGGGGTTTAATGCCAACTTCTCATTAATTGAAAAATTTAGCGTATCATAAATAGTTGCTCCATTAAATCTTATTAATGGATGAGATATCCTTTTGGCCTTGGTTCTTCAGTCTTATTCCCTGATGTTATACGCTCGAACCATTCCTTTGATCCCAAGACGTCTTGGGATCAATCTGCACTCCCCTCATCATCCATTCATTAGGGTTTCACTACTCCGATTGCGCCCCCTGTTTTGGGGAAATATAGAGGTATCGATAAAGTTTCAATATAAGTTCGTGAATTGAGGATGAAACTATGATTTATGATCATCAATGTATGAAATTCTACCTTCATATGTCTTTTAAGTGCATCATGCAGGGTGGGTATGACAATGTTTCCACAAGACATAGTTAAAACTGAACCTATAAAAAAGATAATAAATGGATGTTAAATAGAAGGGGTGGGTAAGATTTGATGTTGTTATTATTATTATTTTTTCAATGTGAATTTTATAGTCTTAATCCTAATAGAAAGTGTGGTTGTTAGTGGTCCGTTTTTGCGCAGTGTTAATGATCTGTCTTCTAGAAATTTAAGGGATTAAAAAAGTGAAACATGAAAAAAGGCTTAATCACATAGACTAGGTTGTTTAAATAGATTCCTGATGAATGTAAACACAGTGCGATCATCCCGGTTAAACAAAAAAATAATAGGAACATGGTGACCAGTATTTTTCAAATATGTAAACTGCATGATCTCTTTTAAATAATAAGCATGAGGAATCTATTTGGTTCCCTGTATGGGTTATGTAGTGGTATTTTTGAGATAACGGGGTGGCACTGGTTTTAGAATAGAACCTACTGTTTAGAGGTTGATCAATTGTGTACTGGATAATCTTTTTGGTAGTTGAACTACCTTTGGTTTTGTTTTGGCCACAAGCATGCAGGGATGTGGTTTGAGGCATCTCCCTTTAATTTTTTCTTTTTCTTAGAATAAAACCCTCAAGTGAACTGTTAAATTAATACTTTTATGTTTCTATTTTATTTTTTTACTTCTTATGGTTGTTCCTATTAGTTTCCTAGTAGTAGAGGAATAATTGAACAATAAATTGTGAAACATGATAAATTCAATCGAGAGTTTTGGTATTGATGTTATATGCAAGCCATAGGGATAGAAGTGTTATGGCACATGATTGGATGATTGATTTTGTAGCCATAGGATGGGAAGAGTGATTGTTTAGTATTAATCAGGTATTTTTCTTTATGATTAGAGAACACCCGACCCATTTTGTGCAATTAGTCCCAAACACCCACATCTTATGGGGAGGGTGTTTCCCCTGGTCATTAGCTACTTTGGACTCCCTCTCCCAGATATTGTGATGTCATGAGGAGGTTAAATTATCCCAACACTCTTCGGGTGTGGTGAGTTGTTTTAGCCAAGAACCTTAGGGTAGTTTTCTGTTATGGATATGAGGCTTAGGTGTTATCAGGAATAATGTTCCCAAGTGTCTTCGAAATGAGGCACAGGTGTGTTTGGGAAAGATGTGTGTTTTTTTTGGAGATCTGGTGTGTACTGGTAAAACTATGTGGAATGTGGTTGTGATAGGTTCTAGGTATCTATGGGTAGGTTGTGTTGTTGTGGCCAATGTATTGGTGGGTAGGATATGTGGATGGTTGTGGCTTAGTTGTGTGAAGTCAAGATATGGAAGTGTAACCTATGGGGGAGGTTTAAGGCATAGGATGTCTAGATGACCAGTTAGAGGGTGGTGCGGGGTACCCTGTCACGATGTGCTTTACTACTATATACATCGATTTCAATAATTGGGGAATGTTCCTTGTTAATTTGGGTTGTTAGTTTGTTTTCTCAGTGTCTAGTTACATCTATTTTTCACGAGATAAAAGAATGTATCCATACATGTGAACAATATCTTTTGGTTCCCTACTGAGTATACAGGTATGCTCACCCTCTGTTTACTTTCAGGTTTCCATGTGGAATTTGAGGTTCGTGCGGGACACTACTAGTCTGGAATTTGGTATTTGTTGACTGTTGGGGCTCAGTTTTATTTTTTCCATTTTGGTATTACACATTTAAGATTATTTTAATTTTGTTTATGTTTTGTTTAAATCATTTAGGTGGGTTTGGATTTGGGTTTAATTTTATACATATTGTACCTTTGTGTTTGGTGGTTTTCTTCTCTTATCTCTCGATCATGATAAATTAAAATAAGTGTAAAGCCTCCCATATTGGTACAATATATACCCTTGGTGCTAGTCACCACTCTGGGGCCTACTAGAGGTGGGTCTCGGGGGTCATTATCTCATCCTCATCTCGAGGAAGGAATTGCAGGGCACTTTGCTGACCCCTTCCCTCATCTTTCCAAAGGAGGGTCATGAAATAATGGTATTATACCTGATTTTAGAGATATAGGATGGAGTCTGGACTTCGGCACAAAAATAATTTCATGTGATGGTAGGGAAATAGTACCAGACAATCTTGGTGCCTGAAATAGGCTAGGGAAGACTAGTTAGGACACGAGATTTTAGGGCCCCCTGTGATCCGATGTAAGGAATATGAGCTTACCGACTGACCAAGTGAGCCTAAATTGATTGCCAGGTAGAGACCCTAATAAATGTACATACATCATAATGACATGTGTTATTACTAGAATTATGGTGTCTTTGGGAGAAATTATAATAATATTCTAATGAAATATTAAGTAAAATTTGTTAATACTTGGGTTTAGTAATTCCTTGTTTACCTTGTAGTTATGTAACATAGACATTATTCACATGTGTAAAGGGATGTTGAGGCTTAATAGTTTGTTTCGATCGATCAGCAGAGGGTTGAAAAAGAGGAGGATGAGATGTCGCAGTAGACTCTATGTGCCTTCCAGCGACAAACCCTCTAGAAGTACAAGGGCATCATCTCCAACATAGAAACACAAGGTTGGGTCGAGTATCTAGGGATCAACTTCACTATGATTAGTGCTCTGAAGAAGTATTGGGTCCCATTAGTGATCAACTGTGGGAGAGGATCACGGTGTTAATGTTGGACGGTCTACCTCGGGGAAAAGATAGAAACAGAGGTTATGTGGGCTGTTTTCAAGGAGTTTCAAGGGGAATTCCTTTCTTATATAGAAAAAGGTGATACAAGAAATGAATTTTTCTCCCTTCATCAAGGAAGTATCTCAATGAAGAAATTTACGATCAAGTTCAAGGATCTCCTATATTTTTCATCGAACCTTTTTTCATAGAGGAGTCTCGGGAGAGATGTTTAGATGATGTACTTAAACAATATCTTCAGTATTCTATTACTCCATTTACCATAACAACATACTTGGTAATGTAGAAGAATGATAAGGGGTTGAAAGGATGCAGTCATGAGGAGGAGTGTCGTGACAAGGGAGCCAGCGGGTCTAAACAAAGGGAAAGTAGTCAAAAATAGATCTCTTGTGACAGGGCATTTCATGTTTCGACCAGAGGGGATTAGGCATCAACAGTTCCAGTTTCGATCCAATGGTCCTTTCCCTTATCCTAAGGGCCTAGGACTGAGATGATCTTACTTTGGAGTATTTGGGAACATTCATTGATAGTGTTCAGCTCATGCTTAGTATGGTGGGGGTGGCCAGGTTCAACACCCACCTCAGTAGCAGCTGTTGCCAGTGACGCCTTTTCAGCAGTTGGCCCCTACTCCTCAGAGCATAGATGTTGTAGGGGGAGACTGACCATAGGGTTCTTTTTAATGACGTCGAATGGGGCATGGTTGAGGAGGTGGTTAATAGAAGAGAGGTAGAGGATCTGGGCACAGACAGTTTCACACTGTATAGTTCGTTGTGCAGCAGGGCCAGAGGTCGTTTGAGGTACAATCAATTTGTTCAACATTCTTATTTCTGCATTGTTTGATTCGGGGGGGGGGGGTGCACACACTTTTATTGAACCAGATCATTCCCATGATCTGTGTCTAGATGTAGAATGACTTCTCATTCCCCTGGTGTTGACTACACCTGTTGAATGTCAGACCTGTTTGTTTTATGTTTGTCAGGGATGTAGACTGATGTTAAGGCGACATCAGTCTAGTAGGGATATTCATCTGTTTTATATGTATCCATACGATATCATTCTAGGCACTGACTGGTTGTTCTTTGTGTGTACTATTATCTACTGCATCTGAAGAAGATTCATGTTTTCCGAAAAGGAAGATCAGATAGTTACTTCTTTCGGTTAGAGGAGTTATCATATGGGAAGCCGGCGTGTAGAGCCTCTTCTTTCTATGCTGGTAAGACTATCAACAGAGTCGATAGATATTGATATGGTATAAGTTTTGGTGGTTTTCAATGAGTTTCTGGATGTCTTTCTCAAGGATGTTATGACTCCACCGCCTTGACGTGATTTTGAGTTCAGGATAGATTTACTACCCGGTGCCTGTCCAGTTTCAATGACTCCCTACTTTATAGAACCATTTGAGTTACAAGAGTTGTAGATTCATATTAACATCCTGATGAAGAAGGGTTTTTTATACCTAGTGTGTCTCCATAGGGTACTCTTGTTTTTTTGAGGAAGGTAGATTGAGGGTCTCAGGCTATGCATTGACTACCACAATTTGAATCAGGTAATGTTCAAGAATTGTTACCCTCTCCCATAGATATATGATCTCTTCGATCAATTGAAGGGAGAAGGATGGTTTTCTAAGATTTATTTTATATCTGGATATCACAAGTTGAGGGTGAAGGGGAGTGATATCCCAATAATGGCTTTCAGGTGCAGTTGTGGCCACATTGTGTTCGTTGTTACAACATTCAGTGTCACAAAAGCACCATTCGTGTTTATGATCCTCATGAGCTCTGTTTTTCTCATGTTTCTAGACATTTTCATCGTTGTGTTCGTTGATAAAATTCTGATCTACTCTAGGTCAGAATAAGATCACAATGATCATATAAGAACTATGTAGGAGGTAATTCGATGCCACCATCTCTACGGTAAGTGTCTATTTGAATGTTCTTGACAAGGTAAATTCACTTCCTATGACATGTGGTGTCTCAGCAGGGTTAGTAGTGGACCCATCGAAATTGGAGGCAATTGTCTCTTGGGTAACACCCAAGAATGTGGTGGAAGTATATAGTTTCCTGGGCTTGGAAGGCTAATACTAGAAGTTTGTGCTTAACTTCTCTTGATTTATAGCTCTATTGACGACATTGACAAGGAAGGACTAGGCTATCATATAGAGCGAGTAGTGTTAGGAAGCATTTAGTTATCTAATGGAGAAACCAGAAAACCATCCAGTGCTCAATTTTATAGAGGAAGGAGTTTTATTTGATGTGTTTTGTAATGATTCCTATCTTGGTTTGGGATGAGTGTTGATGCAGTAAAAGGGAGGGATCTCTTATTAGTCTAATGAGTTACTTCCTCATGAGCGCAACTATGCTTCCCATGATCTAGTTCTTCCATCAATATTTTTCGCATTGAAGTTGTGGTGGATCTACCACATCTGAGACCACATTGTGGTCATCACTGATCACAGGATTTTAAGGTGCATATTTTTCTAGTGGGATCTTAACATGAGGCAATGGAGATGAGTGGAGTTTCTTCAAGAAAAAGGATTTGAGGTCTCATTCACCGAAGGTAAGGGGAGTGTTGTGGTTGATGCCTTGAGTAGAAAATTGTTGAAGGAAGTAGTTTGAGAGTTTGCAGATTCTTGGAGATCAATTGGATAATTAGCTTCTTTGTACCTTGATGTGAGGGTGGATGGTTGAAGATGTTGTTTGTTTCAGATGACCGTGCATTCATCTCTGATGCAGTAGGTGGAAGAGTCTCAGGGGGGAGACTCATTGGCTGATGTGAAGTGTGATCACGTTGACCGGGGCGACGCTCATGAAGGGTGTTTGGAGGATGGTCAAAATCAAATGATTTATTGTGGAAGTTTGTTTGTTCGAGAGGTGATGCATCAAGATTTTCTTCATGAGTTCCATTTTTATTCCCAAGTAGTAAACCCTGGGGTTTCCAAGTTATATCGAGGCCTGAGGGGAAGATTTTGGTGCGGCGAGGCGAAGCATTCAGTGGTGGTGTTTTTGGAAAAGTACCTAGTCTGTCAGCACGTAAAGGCTAAACACCGTGTTCCTGGATGTTTGATGCAGCCTATAGATTTCCCCGAGTGGAAGCGGGATGACATATCAATGGATTTCATCATAGTTCAACCCATGAATCAAGGAGGGTATGATGCTACCTAGGTAGTGGTAGATCAGATGATGAAACCGTTCACATCATGGTGATCAAGGAGTTGATCATGGTGAGGGACTTAGCATAAGGGTACATAGATTAGGTGGTGAAAACGCATGGAGTTTTGAGGTCCATTGTCTCAAAACAGGATACATGGTTTACCTCATGATTTTGTGGGGATTTCAGCATGATTTTGGGACCCAGCTACGACTTAGCACTGCCTTCCACCCCCAGACAGATGAGCAGATAGATCGGACTATCGAAATGTTGGATTACATGTTATAGGCATGTGTTCTGGATTTTGGGGATCATTGGTATGACACATTCCTCTGGTATAATTTTTCTACAACAAGAGCTAGTACATTACCATTGGCATGGGGCTATTCAAGGATTTGCTCGGAAGGTCATGTCGTTCACCTATGTGTTAGATAGAGGATGGTGAGGCAAGTGTTCTTGTGAAAGAGGTGGTGTAGAGAAACCCATAGAACATTCAGGTTGTGTATGCGATGATGAATATAGCTCAGGACAAGAATAAGTCATATTTCAATCATAGGAGGAGACCTTTAGAGTTCGAGGTCAAAGACCATGTGTTATTAAGGGTTTCCCTCGTCGATGGTAGTGATGGTTCGGTCTTGCGAGTAAGCTTTCTCCCCAATCTATTGGTCCATTCAAGGTATTGGATCATGTGGGAGTTGTGGAATATCAGGTAGCACTTTACCAATAGATGGTCTAGAAACATGACGTTTTCCCTGTATCACAACTCTATTTTTATATTCATAACAATCCACTATTCATTGATTTGAGCGAGACCGATGTTGATGATGTTGCGACCATCGATGACCAGCCGGTAGAGATCCAAGAATGAAAGGATAAGGTGTTGGGTGGGTGTTATATTCACTTTTTTGTGTCTTGTGGAGACATAGTTTCGTCAAGGAGAGTACTTGAGAGTGGGTCTCCTAGATGCGTGTCTAGTACCCATAGAAATTTTAAGATGTTATATTGAGTTTTTCTTTAATACTTTATTTTTTACCTTTGATGTGATGCTATTTTTTATATTTTTGGATATGGAATGAGTGTTACCTTGTACTCTAGATGTGTGTGATGCGTTCAAATGTGTGGGGAACGGACGACCTGATTCTTAATCAGGATGCATTAATGTGGATGTGATTAAACTAAATGGGCGAGTCAGTGTTTTAAAAAGAGGATAATATCCAGACATATATGAAGGAACTCCTTGAACCATGTGTCGAGAGAGTGTGATCATTGGGGTTTGTGTATCTATCTAAATTTGATAACTCTTTGGGGGAGTTTTCATCAATTTAGAGGTTTTGTTCCAACTTTCAAACATCTCAGGGTGGTTTTCCCCTAAGATATATCTTACGAGGAGGTTGTTTAGACCCATCTTTTCTTCTGGGTTGATTTTTAATTTTAGGTGACAAGAATGTTTTGAGAGGTATCTAATGTAATTGAATAGTACACTCCGGTCTCCTACTATGCTGAAATCTCGTGTTTGGGGTTTTCTGGGAGGTCAAGGTGACTTATTTCCAACACTGCCAAATTTCTAGATCACGAACAGTGTTTCAAGAACAGTAGGCTATTTACTTTTTTCAAATTTCTACTTCATGAACTATGTTTCCAAAACAATAGGATATTTCCAATAGTAGGATATTCCCTTTAAAAAATTTATAATTAATTAACGGTGTTTCTAGAATTGTAGGCTACATCCTATATCAAGCTATTCTCTTTTCCGAATTTCAAGTTCATGAACAATGTTTCCAAAACAGTATGCTATTTCTAACAACATAATATTCCATTTTCCAAATTTCTATTTTTGGAATAGTGTCAATATACTGGGGAGGTTTCTAGACCAGTGAGTTTCTACAATGATTCTAGACGAGTGAGGTTTCCAGAATAGAGATTTATCCAACACTTTTTCAAATTTGATGTTTTGTGTACAATGTTTCATTTTTATTAGAGTTTAATCCCATTTACATTTCCTTTGATGTACAATAAATTTAATGAATTTTTATATATACTCTTTGTCTAATTCCAATACCGCAAATCCCGTTTTAATATTTTAGTAATGGTGTTGAAACCTTTACTTGTCAAACTGTGGGGTTTAATGAGATCCTTTCATAAATAGAATAATTAAGTGTGTCTTAATTTCCTGCTCCGTTAAATCTTATTACGGGAAAATGCATCCTTTTTCCTTTGTTCTTACTTCTTGTTCCCTAGTGAGAAACACTTGAACAGTTCCTATGTTCCCAAGAAGTTTTTGGATTAATCTTAACCCATAGGATCATCCCTTCCTTGGGGTTTAAATGCTCATATTTCACCCCCTATATTTGGGAAACTAGGAGTTGTCGATCAAATTTCGATATAAGTTCTTGATGTGAGGAAGGAACGAAAATATTTTATCTTCTATGTAGGAAATTATCCCGTCATCTCTCTTTTAGGTTCATCATGCGGTGTGGGTATGAAAATGTTTCCATGAGACATAGTTGAAACCCGGTCTCTAAAAAAGATAATAAACAGACATTAAATGGAATGGGGGGGGGATGGGGATGATATGATGTTGTTATTATTATTTTCTTCATTGTGAATTTTATATCCTTAAACCTACTAAAAATCATGGCCATTGGTGGTCCTTGTTTTCACACTGGTAATGCTCTGTCCTTTGGACAAGGTAATGATTAAAAAGGTGAAACATGAAAAAGGGTTAATAACATATACCATACTGTTTTAATGGATGCCTAATATAAGAAAACCGTTTACGATCACCCTGATTAAACAAATGAAAAGGATAAACATGGTCACCTGTTTTGGTTGAATATATAAACTGATTGATATTTTTTTAACGATATGCATGAGGAATGAGTTAATGCCCAGTATGGGTAACGTGGTGGTGTTGTTGAGATCAGGAGGCGGCCCTAGTTATGGAATAGAACCTACTATTGAGAGGTTGATCGATTGTGGATTCTATGATCTTGTAGGTAGATGAACTACCTTTGGTTGTGTTGTCGCCACACGCCAGTGAGGACACGGTTTGAGTCATCTCTCTTTGTTATTTTTCTTTTTCATATAAGAAAAACCTCAAGTGAATTGTTCTTTCACTACTTTTCAATTCCTGTTTGGTTGTTGTTCCCGCTTATGGTTCTGCCTGTTAGTTTCCTAGTAGTGAAGGAATAATCTAACAGTAAACTTCCAAACATGTTAACTTGAATGGGGAGTTTTGGGATTGTTGTTATGTTCATGGCGTATGGGTAGATGTGTTGTGGGACATACATGGATCTTTGTTTTATAATCCATAGGATGGGAAGTGTGATTGTTTAGTATTAATCATGTATTTTCCTTCATGTTTAGAGGACACCCCACCCATGTTGAGAACATAGTACCGAACACCCCCATATCAAGGGAGATTGTGTTTTCCCTAGTCGTCACCTTGTTTATGCTCCCATTCCTTAAGGCCCTAATGGCCTTTGGTGGTTAATTTTTTCCAAGAAACTTCGGTCATGGTGTATTGTTTTATACTAGAACCTTCGTGCAATTTTCTATTATGGATATGAGTCCTAGCTATTTTTTAGTCAGAATGTTCCCAAGTGTATTCAGGATAAGGCCTAGGTGTCTTTGGGGAAGATGTGTGACTATTGTGGAGGCCAGGTGTGTATAGGTAGAAATGTGTAGGATGTGGTTGTGATAGGGCCTAGGTGTCTATGAGTATATTGTGTGGTTGTTTCCCAGGTATTTGCGGGCACGATATGTGCATGTTTGTAGGGCAGGATTGTGCAGGTGGGATATAGAAGTAAAATTTACGGGGGAGGTTTGATGCATAGGATGTATAGATGACCAGTGGGAGGGTGGTTTGGGGTACAATGTGATGATGTTCAATACTACTATATACATGGAATGTGAAATTCTAGGAGTGTTCCTTGTGAGGTGGGGTGGTTAGTTTCCTAGCTCGGTGTTTTGTTACTTTTGTTTTTTCCAGTGTATTAGAATGTCTCCCCAATTGTGCACTAGAGCTTTGGGTTCCCCATTAAGTACACTTGTATTATCACCCTCTGTATACTTTCAGATTTCTAGGAGGTCTTTGAGGACCGTGAAGGTCCCTAGTAGTCCGGATGTTGGGATTCGTTGCTGGGTAGTGCTTAGTTTTCTTTTTTTCCCATTTAGTTTTTCACTTTGGATATTCTTTTACATTTGTTTCATTTTTTGTTTAAAACATTTATGTGGGTTTGGATTTTGGTTTATTTTTATAAATATTGTACCTTGGTGTTTAGTGGATGGCTTCTCTTATCTGTCAATCGTGTTAAAAAAATTGTAATGCCTCCCATATTGTGAAAATATATACCTTTGGTGCTAGTCTCAACTATAAGTACTACTGGAGGTGCAAGTTTGTGGTTATTATATTGTATTCATCTTGAGGAAGGAAGGTCGGTGCACTTTTCGGCCCCTTCTCATGTCTTTCCAAATGCGGGTCATGACAATTTATATTTTCATAACTTTATACCCAATTATATGTATGTTTTTAGATGAAGTAATCTTTCTAAGAAATCCATTCGTTTGATCGAGGAATATTTGAATTCAATATACTTGATTCAATATAGGGGTTTAATTATTACCAGGGAATATTGATTATTTAATTTATTTTTAATTAATGGTTTAGAGATTTAATGAGACATGTTTATTAATGGGTGGGTGTAGAATTATATATCTTTCTAATGAGTCAATTATGTGTCATGAAAAAACTAGTTGAAATGCCTTGTATATTTGAATATTTTGTGTATTCTATCACATTTAGTGGTTATATCCTTGTTAGGGACAGGATGGTAAGATTATTATTTAAATAACTATAAATTACATCATTGAAAAATTATTTATTATTTACCATTTTATTATTCAATTATTTTCATATTTTTATATATTTACCATTATTTTTGTTGATTATATGGAATATTTATATATTATTCTGCATATAATTCTATTCCTCCCTTATTTATTCATAATAAATTATATTATATTCAATATGATATTGGGAATATGATATCACCCATTATTTTGATTTCCATTCCCTAGAGTACCAAGAAGGGATAATTAAATGAAATTAAAGATATACAGAAATGAAAAAGAATGGTTTCAAAAAATTTATAAGAAACTTTTTATGTTTTAATTTTAATATGGTTATGATGTATTTATATAGTCCTCTAAGAATAATAAAATTCTATATTATATGTGATAAAATCTATTATATCTTATACTAATGTTATGTAGTAAATAGAGGATGTGGACTACTATTTTATGGTTTTCCATTGTCAGTATCAGAGAAAGTTCAGTATAAAATTGGGAATTAGAATTTAGGAAAACATTGCTAGAAAAAATATAATGATAATTCATTATAATGATAAATAATTTGATATGTATAATTTTTTTATGGATCTATAATAAAATAATTATAATATAATTATATGAATTCCATTATTTAAAAATAGAACCTATTAGTTGAAATTTTATCCATGTCGACACCTGTAATATATATAGGTATTCCCTTCATACTGAGTTAGAATGTATAGATTTGGAGATGATAATATTACAATTATAATGGGAATAGATATGATTAACAACTTATAAATACTGATTAACCTACTTCTTCAAAATAGTGAAAAACAATTTTAAATTTTAATCTTCTTTGGGAACAATTGTTCTAACAAAAATTTCACCTAAATTTTGAAATCTACGTCTAGTGTGAATAACATAGAACTCATCACTCCTCCAAGGGTATTTCTCCTCTTATTCTTAGTCTTTTTGAGTTATATTAGTTGCAAATCGAATCTCTGGGTATGTCATCAACTATATTTCCCTCCATTTTATGGAAGAGGATTTGTGTGTTGTTTATTATCCTTAAAAATCATTAATGAACCATTTATCCATGGTATTCTTCATATTAGATCATGAGGCCGATTTAATTTTAATCACATGATGCATCGAGTCAAGTTGTTGTCTACGAGCATGAGATATGTTCTATATAAGATATTTTCCACAGTTTAATTATTTTATCACTATATATCGTTTTTTCAATGTAAATAATTACTATGATTTTATGACTTAGTCTAAAGAATGTATTATGGGCCTTAAATTGAGGTTCCAGACCCCTCATGGACCCAACTTGGTCTATTAATGATTTGAAATTGGGTTGAGGGATACTTGTGGTGTGTGAAAACCCTTACAAATGAAGAATTGTATTTTAAAGTCATAATATATGGTAATTATAGAGGTTTAATAGTTCTAATTATTAATTTCAAATGGTATTATTAAATGGGGGAATTTAAATGTTTATTTGCTATATATCATCAAATTACTAAGAGTCTTTTGAAATCATTTAAATGATGTATTTTGTTATTTTGATTTTATTTTGGATTTCAAAGAAGGACATGAGGTTCTAAAAAGTGTTCCTTAATATAAATTGAGGGTGTGACTTCATGGGGTTTTCAAAATGGGGTTTAAAATGATTTTAAATAGTTTATTGAAATTAGTGTGTTGTTTCTTTTTGTGATAATTTCATAGTGGATATTTTGAACGGATTTTATGTAAATGAAGGATGGAACATTGTTTGGAATTCAATGGAATACCCACAATTTAAAGGATTCCTTCAATATGTTTTAAAAATATTAGTTGGTTTATGATATTTATGAGGTAATGTTTTAAATTCGAAACAAAGAATGAGATAAATGGATTTTTGGATTAACATGTAGAGTTTTTTGAGTAACGGTATGTTATATGTATAATTATGAATAATGATTATATAAGTATGTCTATGTTGTAAATGAGATGAGTGGTATTTCTAAAAAGGTCTTTACTCCCAAGGTTTGGGATAGATTGATGATCTAAGCCCAACTAATGTATGGTACAAATAAGAGGTTGGACTGGGCTCATCTCATTGTGTTCGAATAGACTATTTCTTTAGAACCTGCCATGGTATTGAATGATTAGGATGTTGGACTACATCTCCTCATCCATTGGTGGGGATATAATAAATCCCATGCACCACCAATGCATTTCATAGTTTGGGATATTGGACTAAGGCAGTAGGATCCCAATGTATGTATATGATATGGGTACAAGGAATTATTATCCATGATTCATGGTTATATTGAAATAATATGTGAATGAAACATTTTTACTGAAAGTATGTGAGACCTTTATGATATATCATAGCCTCTATATATGATAGAAATAATCTACAATAGTCGGATTTCATAATTTAACATAATAGATAAAATGGTTAATGAATAATTATTTTATATGAAACTTGTTTCCCTTGTTCCATTATCTATTTATTGCAATTGTGTTTATATTTATACAATATTTTATAGATCGGATATTTCTTTATAAACTATTGGTTGTAGTCTACTTATTTATATTGACTCCCTTCTTAGACCTACAAGGTAGTTGGGTACCCGAGTAGATGCAACTTCTTTTCTATCACAATTTTATGATAGGGACCTAGTTCTTTGGTAATGTTTGGGATGATGGGTAGAGAATAGGATATAAAGATCAGGTTTGGTCTTAGGTTTTTATTCAATATCATATTTTTACATTGTTTTTTTATATTAGTTGTATGATATCATGATATGTAGTACTTTCATCATATTGTTATAGCATGTGTAACTTTGTTACTTGTGGGTTTCATTCTTATGAAGTCTTTTTGTTGTTCGTAATGGCTATTAAATATGTTGGTATTATTTATGTTGTGTATTTACTATTATAAGACGGTACAGTCAACCCATTGCATCTCAATAGACACACACTGCTAGTTGGTAGCCTCTATACCGTAAGGGGAGGCTCACCTGATGTCTTGTAGCACTCTAAAGGGATTTAGTTTTAGTGGAATCTGAGATGGGATGTTACAAAGTGGTATTAGAGGATGTTTATTTTGTATTAATATATGCCTAAATGTATACTAGAGACTATGACTTTTTCATGGATTAGTGTTGATCTTCTTTTGGGGTTCTTACAGGCCAATATATGAGTGAAAACATAAGTTTCTATGTTTCAAAATCGGTGTTCTATTTTTTTCTATTATAGTAGATTGATACCTGAACCTCATGTGTAACACTTGGATTTAATGATATTTGTTTATTTGGTTTTATCTCACTCCCTACATGAAAATAGATGGTGTTTGGGATCATTTATCATGAATGGAACATAGGATTGATTGTCATCCTTATGTTTCCATTGATCAATAATTCATTGGGATTAATGTTCTAATAGTGTACTTTTCTATAAATTTATTATGTCTGTTGATCAGACATTGAAATCATTTCTAATTACAATGTTTTCAACTAACAATTTTAATAAATTTTTAATTTTTTTGAAATGTTTCGTAAAAGAAGTTTTTGAAATGTGAATCTTTGGTTTTAAAATGTAGAGGTTTAATAATAACAAGAAATTTTATATAAAATAACACAAAGGGACATTGGAAATGGGTAACCCTATTATCATGACTTGATCCTATGCATGAGTAATTTTGGTAGTGACAGTTACATATTTATGAAAACATTTTTTATGTTTGAAAGGCTTCTTGAGTTTTGAAGGGGTGGTTGAAGGGATGTTCTTATTGAACCATCGGTAGGGTTGTGACATAGAGGTTTTGGAATGTTTTCCATTAGCATGGATGTAGTGACAGTAGTGGGATATGACCTATCGAGTTGTGATTTGGACCATAGATCGAGTGTTTGCTTTGTTTTTTGATGTATATGTTTGATTAAATTTTATGCGTGACATATATAGAATGGTTTTTTGGTGCACTAGAAGTAGTGCGCTTCAGAGTAGTGGTAGGATTATCCAAGTGAGACTTGAGATTTTGATGTTTGACGTTTATGGAATAGATATATTCCTAGTGGCCTAGGATAAAAATGAATCCAGTATAGTGATTTGATATCATTTTATCTTCTAGGATGACATTTCTAAGAGTTCGGTCAGGGTGTTAGTGATTTTGGGTTTGTTTGGTCCAGGTGGACATGTATGACTTCGATAGTTGAGGATAGAGAGTGATTCCTACTGTAGGATTTGTCAATTGATAAATGTGGTAATGTAAATGGTTTTATCAATATTACTTGATATTTGGTCATTCTTTGGTGTTTTGATGATATTAATGGTATCCTCGAGGGTGGTTCCCCTAGTGTATAAGGTGTCTTGGGTTGTGAATTCCACGTGGGTGTTTCAAAGGTGGAATTGACACATGGTGGGTGCCAACAAATTTTGGTTAGGTTAGTGGTTATTCCATAGTTTCTTTATTTGGGAATCACTTTTGTATATTCGGTTTTTTATAAGAATAGTTAAAAAATATGAAATATCATTTTGGTGTCTGACACATTTATTTCGATGAAGGTTAGTGAAGGAATCTTTGTTGAATTTGGGTGGAGAGGAAAAGGGAGACCAAAAACTGATGGACACATTGTTTAAAAAAGTGGAGACTGAGTTAAACGGTGGTCACATGTCTAAGATTATTTGTGTGACTATTTTTGTTGTTTTTAGGGAATGTTTATAATACCTTTAGTTCTATGGGGTTTATGTACGTAGAGGAATTATTATTTATGTAAGTAGTCATTTGGCACAGCATCAGTGTTGTACTACTCGTGGAGTCAAGATCAATGTCTAGTATGTGGTAATAAGATGGTGTGTGTCTTTAAGGGTTATAATGAGTTCAAGATGTTGCGAATATTCTATTGATGCATGATTCCATTCAGAAAATGTTAATAGGTGGCTCGGTAGTAAGAACATGTTGTTTTTGTGTGAACACAGTTGGATGTTCTAGTTATGTGTGAGATATAAATTGTTTTGGATCAATGTTGTTATCATTTTGTATTCATATTGAAGAATAGTTTTGTTGGTCAGGTGTTGCTGAGTTATGTGTATGTGAGGGAACTGAAGTCTAGATAAGTTATTAAGGTGAACCGATGGTGGGAGGTGACACTACTAAAAAATTATTTGTGGTGGTGTTTTTTAATGAAATCTTGGTGTTCTGCGAGACATGATAAGATCATTCCCAACATCATGATATCATAATGGGTCTATCAGGAGATAATTGGTTATACTCATACATAATTAAAGGTTTTCACCTAATGGGATGAAGGTATTCTAAAAGGTTTTATGATGGATGATCATTTAAAGTGAAGATATGTGCAGAGTGGTGCACCACTAGCTATACCTGAGTGAGGATCATGGGGGGTCATGCTGGTAAATGATAAAATTATGTTCATAAAATTAGCTAATGGGTGATGGATAACATTTTTCCTGTCACTCAAGTGGTCATAGTGAGATAGCCACATCCACTTCTTGAGATCCTCAATGATGGCATTATGGGATTTGGTGGTTCAAAATTCATGTCAAAAATTTCAATAAGGGCACTCATAAGTTGGGTCATGTTATGATGGTCATAGATATGTTGAGAATAATATGGTTTAGAAGTGGTGGAATCATGATGCCAACTAAAATCATTTGAGGGACGTGTTTGGGTTCTGTAGATATGTTGAGGTGTCCTTGTATGTGGTTGTTGATCGAGCCATGTGTTTGATTTGGACTCAGGGTGGTTTAAAAAGTTATTCATGATGACTGTGCTAGTGGTGTTTATAGTTAAATGATACATGAAGGATATTCATGGAAAATATTGGTTTAGTTGTGATACCCCATTGGGAGTCGATCATGGAATCATGTCATTGTTCTTGAATCATCATGTAATGTAATTAAATTTAAAGGAATCTTGAACAAGTAAGGTGGGATCATTCCAATTTTAAAATATTGGTATCCCTGAGATGAGTTAGGCAGTGATGGATAAACTCATCTGGGTAAAAGTAAGGGAAGTGGTGAGTCGTGATCTACATCCATTTTGTGTTTTGAAATAGAAGGTTTGTTTTAAAATGGATGAAATTTTTAATTAAGAACCATGTTGGACTTAGTTTGTGCATGGATGGCCGAGGTTCATATATTCTGGGTGGTTTTGATGGCAAGGTTATACACCAATGTTTGGCAATGTTCATGTAAAGTATTGGGAGTTGTGAGTTAGGAACATCCCATGAATGCTTTGATTGTTTGTTTTGAGTTTATTAAGATATTTTATAATGTTTAAGGTGATAAACACCAAATTATGGTGGTTTGGATCTAAAGAATATATTGGGGAGAACCATAGAGGGATAGTGGTCATTTGATAATATGATTGGTGTATTGAGATGGATGGGATTGAGAAAAGCCGGTATGGTTTCTTTTTTTCAAATAGGCATTAGATTATTTTTCATTATTTGAATACAGAAGATGAATTTTTTTCCATGGTTATGATTTAAATGTTCTGATTCTGGATGAGGTCACTCGGGAACTAAGTTGTGGGGTGATGTAGGTTGGGGGAAGTTGTTGGTGAATAATATATCCCACTAGGTTACACCAAGTGTACTAGCTATTTTTAATGTTAGTGTTGATGATGTTGAGTTTATATTGATGTGTCCTTTAAAGAGGATAATTTTCATATTGTGGACCACTATAGGGTACTACTAATGGGTAGGACGGTTTCCTTGGTTTGAGTATTTTGATAGAATTTTCAGGTTAAGTATAAAAATAGGAGGATAAACGTTGGTGAGAGACCAAAGGTCAGATCATTTGTTTTGAATGATCCACAATTCATTGGTGTACAGATCGAGGTCAAGACATTATAAAGTTGGGAGGTTGTAACATCCCATCCTTTGATAGAGGTATTTATTTATTCAAATTTTTTTTAACACTATTAAAATTGTTAATGAAATGTTTCCCAAGAATATAATGATCCCTGGTGGTGTCCCATAGGTTTTGAACATGAAATGGAGAAGGAAGGGAGATCTATTACATATTCCATGGTTTTTGAAAGGTTAGAATCAACTATTTCCCATAACCATGTTTGCCTAGAAGAGGAGGTTCACAGTTTCCAGGGGGAGACTGATAAAATATGGACATGGGATGATGCATACCATATAGCCTCCACATAGTTTTCAAACATTATGGGCTCCCTCAAATAACGTGCGACTAGACCCATTTTGGATAGAGGGAGCCACATGGTTGCCGCAAACATTGGAAAACTATGTGATATTTTAATTTTTTACTTTATAGTTTTTCAGTCTCAACCCTTAAGGTTTATAATATGGATTTATCCTATATTTATCCCATATAGGTTGGGTGATGAACCATGACCTCTTCTTTCCCGTATTGATGTTTATCCCATGGTTATTAAGATCTAGGAGCACCGTTCGTTGTGATGAAAGCTCTGGGTAAGACTTTGAATCCGTTTAATCCAATTTAATGGAAGATGTTTAGTGTCTTCTTTCATCTCCTTTTAGATCATTAAACCCTTGTTTTTCTAGATTTTTCTTAATCTTAGTGCATTATTCCAATTTAGTTTCAATTATGTTTTTCTTCATGTTGAGAATTTGTCTATGTGCATGAAGTAGGTGGTCTATAAAACTCTTCCAATAGGCCCACTATTTTATTAATATATGTGGTTGTACCAATATACTTCCTTGATGTTATATAATGAATCAATCTATGAATAGTATTTTTTGGAATTATATTGAGGTTCTAGACCCCACACATTCACCATTTGGTCTATTGTTTCTTTGAAACCATACTGAGGTCTACCCATTGGGTATGCCAACCCTTCTAAATGGTGAATTGTATTTGGAAGCAATGGGATATGGTAATTATTGAAGTGGATGGGTTTTAATTTTTAATTATATATTGGTACTATTTCCAAGGAAAATTTAAATGTTTATAATCAATATATCAAAAAATTCAAAAGAGGCTTTTGAAATGGTTTAAATGGTGTGTTTGCGGATTTTGGTTTAGTTGTGGTTTTCAAATAAAGAAATGATGTTTAAAAAAGTGTATTATGATTTAAAATGATGTGTTTACTACATGTATTTTTTAAAAGTGTTTTTAAAATTAGCATCAATGGATGATTGAATGAGTTTTCACTCTTTTTTGTGAAAATTTGATAGGATTGGTTTTGTTGTGAATGAAGACTCGGTTCCTTGTTTAGATTTAAAAAGAAGACCCATGTTATAAAGGGTATCTTTGAGATGTATAAAAAGGGTAGTTTGATAATGTGATTCATGAGGTGAGGTTTTATATTTGAAATGAGGAATGAAATAATGGGATATTTGGATTAACATGTAGATTAAATTGATTAGTGTCATATAATGTTCTTAATTTTGTAAATTATTAAACAATAATATCTATGTGTAAATTGTATGATTTGGGTATTAGATTAAGGTTCCACTTCCATGGGATTGGCTAGACATATTCTACAATAACCAATAATGTATTGTATGATTAGGTGGTTGGGCTGAGCCTCCTCTCCCTGGGTCATGCCAGACTGATGATCCAAGCCCCGACAACGTATTTATTAATTAGGATGTTAGATTGATTATCAACATCATTAGGTTAGGATAATATGATTCTATATACCCCACCAATGCATTTTATGGTTTGTGATGTCATAATGAGGGTCCAGGATCCAAATGAATGGATAATATTTGGGTACATGGACTGTTGTAGCAAGGTACATGGTTAAATTGAATTGATAAGTGAATTCTCACTATATGATTAAATGTATGTGACCTCATTATGATATGGAATAATCTACAACAATGGTTGGTGTTATTTAGGATAGTTGGATTGTAGTATAGAACATAAATTGTAAAATGGTTATTAAATAATTTTTAAATTTGAAACATGATTCCCTTCTAAATTTATTTATTTATTTGACCCTTGTTTATTTGAATAAACTATTGTGCGGATTGGATATTACATTAGACACTATTGATGGTGTCTTACCGTGTTGTACTAATACCATTCTTTGGACAACTTGGAATAAGGGTCACTAACTAGATTCTACTTGTTTTATATCATAGGTTTATGATATGGACCTAATGTTTGGGTTATTCATGGGATGATGGGTTAGATCATGGGATGTCATGATTGGGTTTGGAATCAAGTTCATATTCGGTATCGGGATTGTTAATTCGTTTTTGGTGATTTTAATTCTATGATATCAAAAACTATAGTTCTTTCATCATATTTTTATAGCATGTGTTACTTTGATACTTGTTTGTTTAATTCTTATTATGTCTTTTTATTTTTCCAGATGGTTTTTATCGATTTTGGTATTATTTCTACTATGTATTTACTCGGATATATGGGAAGTGTATATCCAATGAATTTCCATAGACCCAAAATGATAGTTAGTATGATATTGTGTATAGGGAGGTGTACATATGGTATTTTTATTCTCCGGACTAGGAAACCAATTATGGTGGACTCTAGGTTGGTACATTACAATAACACTATCTATGTATGTGTGCCTTACAAACTTCAGGAGTGATGTGACTCAATTTTCATGACCACCCCACTAGGATGATATGTAAAAGTGTATTTAATGAAATAGAATTTTATTTATGATATTATGAAAATTATGGCAAAATATTATATTACTTACCTACATTGTATAATGATTGTTGAAAAGGGGAAATGTTACTTATGCATGCGTATGACCTACCGTCTCCAATATCATAACATACTTCATTTATCAAATAAATAATTCATGATTTGTCTTAAACATATAAATGATGTATAAATATTATAATTATATCCTGATAACAACTGTTTATATAATGGAAAAATTATAAAATTAAGTTGAACAAAAATAACAACTCAAAACATATATGAAAAATATTGTTGTCATCACCTGAAACATATCTTTAACATGGAATTGTTAGTAAACTGTTAATAGAAAAACATAAGTAAATCATATATCGTATGATATATATATATATGATTATTAAATATATTTATAGTCAATTTATATTTATTATACATGAATTTTGAAAGCATATGATGAAAATTGATACTTATGGTAATGGATTTCCATCTTACCTTTTAATTTCTTGAGACACATGACATATTCACCATCTTTTTGTATTATGTGGTGTTTATAATTACGATGAAAATATTTTCTGATTATTATAATTAAAATTACTTTGACTTAAATATCATATAGAGTATATATCTTTCATGGGTTTTACAGATCAAGAGTTTCTAAAGCGGTAAAGAGTTTTTCACTCAATTTTCATTCTTTTTGACGTATGATTATGTTATGAAGCGATCATATTTTACAAGGTGAATAAAAAAAAATTCATGTGTAATATCATGGATTTATTTATCCTCATTATATTTTATGTTTCATTTAATTATATTACATCATGGGGATTACATTTCAATGTCACTGAAGTGGAAAATATTTTATGCTATAATCTCATAGTTTATCGAGATTTTTTATGGCCATGTTTCCGATGATAAAATATCATGATCCATATCTTGATAGAATTAGTAATTTTATCCTCCTATAGTTATTAAATTTAAATAATTTTCCCCTAATATTCATTTATTTATGTATATAAGAGTTAAAAAAGAATGTTTTTATTAAAAATATTCTTTTCTATTGAAAAAACTTTTTCCTCTATAACACTATTTTATAGAAATATTTTCTAAAATTATTTTTACTTTTTTAAATGATATTTTTATGAATATTTTACACATGATTTACTTTTTATAAATTTTATTTAAGGGCATATTGATTTCATTTAACAATCAATTCCCATTTGGCATTCACCAAAATGTGAAATGAATATTTTCTATGATGCATAACATGAACATTATTTTCCACTGTCATGACCAATCAGTGATTTCCGGATTACCTTACATATTTAGAATTAATTTTTCAAAAAAAAATCAAAAAAAATTTGGTTATTTTTTTATATTTTAAATAAATGATTCTAGAGTTAGAAGGATTTTAAAAATTATGAATGTTTTAAAAAAAGTTCAAATAGAAAAGGTTATTTCCCAAAATTATATTTTTAAATCAATTTTAAATCATTATTTACAACCTTTAACAGTTATTTACAAATGAAAGGATTTAAAAAAACATTAAAATTTTATTTTTAATTGGAAAATATTTTTTCATAAAAAATGTTTTCCATTATGATTAAATGTTACATTAAAATATTTTAAGTTAATTTTTATTTAAAAGTATTTATACAATATTTTTTAAACTTTAGTTTGAAAACATCATTTTAAATGAACATTTAATTTACAAAAGAAACATTTTATGTGAAATTTATTCAAAATCACTCCCCTTATGAAATGAAATACTTTGAGGTTACCTATTATTTACTAGGGATATGATACAAGGATATCATTCGTGTTCTTGAATTGAATGGTTTATGTTTACATAACTACAAAATAAGCCTATATCCAAGGTTTGAAATCCTGCCTATATGCCCAAAAAATGCAGCTATATGTTATAGAAATGGTTCCAAAATCATTATCTTTCTTTTTCTACCACTTCAATACCAACAAATGGAAACCATGGAAATACTCTAGTACCATGATACTCTTATACCTACCTATGAAAACACCATATTTGTAGGTGATGCATCTCTAGGTGGTTAGGTTAGAGAGGGATCCCAAAATGCTATGAAGTCCCTTTCTAGATGCTAATCTTTCCCCAAAACCCTACACAACCCCCTTCCACTATAGTAGCAGGACCCTCTACCCTAAATAACCTACCTCACACCACCTCCCCCACCCCTAAATATCCCCCACTATATTTCCCCACCTACACATAACCCCCTCCCCCACCCCCTGAATAGCCCCCACTGTATAGCCCCACCTACACACTAGCCCCCTCCCCAATTGCACTAGCCCCCAACACCCCCAACACCACCCAACAACCCACCCAACTGAACCCCCACTACCCCCACCTTCCCTCACCACCTACACTAGCCCCTCCCCCACCTACACTATCCCCTAGCCCCTCTTGCATGAGGCCCAGCCCCCTAAGCCCCACTAGACCCTCATCCCAAATCCCCCCCTGCACCAGACTCCCTCCCCAACAAGCTCCAGCACCAACCCCTTTCCATCCTCCACCAGCCCCCCTCCTCTCACTACCCCCCACACCCCCCTCCACACCCCATCCCCAACATCCCCTAACCACCAGAAGCCCCACCTTCGCCTACACCCCCCACACATCCAGCTACACACTCCCCCCATTGCACCCCCACTTACCCCTTCACACCCCTCCCCAACATCCCCTATCCCCCAACACCCTCAACCATCACACACACAACCCCCCCCCCCCACACACATTTCACCTCCCCCCCCCACATGCACCCCCACTGCCCCTGTACCCCCCTCCCCACAATAGAAAAAATGAATGTACACAAATAATTAAAATTGAACTCACTACTACTATGATTCAATAAATGATTGAAGTCCCTATATTGGAAAACATCAACAATAACCACCTTTTGTTAAGTTACTTTTCCTGATTGGGTGAAATCAAAATCCTGTAGCCCTATTGATTGAGTTTCAAAACAAAAAAAATTTATCCACAATGAAATTAATTAACGATCCAAAAAATACATAAGAGAAATATAAATCTACAGTCAATTCATAACATTGTAATTCAAGGTTAACAATAAAATAGGGAAAATTATTAATGATAATTTCAATATAGATGGTTGGATCATCAATCACCCCCACTACCCCCCCCCCCCACTACCAACCCAACCCTACAACCACAATGTCTCCTACCCCTTCCTTCAACCCCCATCCCCCACCCCTCTTTAACCCCCACTAAACCTCCCCCACCAATCACCCCCATTTTCCCCACCCCTTCCCTTACCCAATCCCAAGAACCATCCATCAACCCCTCTTCCTCCCATTGTCCCTACCTCACTACACCTCCCCCACCATCACCCCCATTTTCCCCACCCCTTCCCCTACCCAATCCCATGAACCATCTTTCAACCCCCTTCCTCCCATTGTCCCTACCCCACTACACCCCTAACCCTACCACCTCCTTCACCCACCACTAACCCCTCCCCCACTACCACCCACCCTTCACCTCCATTCCCCACATCACCCCCACCCCAACATGAACCCCCACCGCCCTCACCCACTGCACCCCCTACTACCCCCCCTTCTGCCACCCCACCCCCACAGCCCTTGTATGAAATAGTATCCCTTTATAGGAATCACACAACATGCCCAAAAAACTACATACTTGGGTTTTTATAAAAAATTTCACAAACATTATGTGATCCTAACTAAAATTGATGGAACAAAGTGCTAAAATTCGTCCACATGAGTTTAGGTTGTATTGTTTCTCAAATGGGAGAAGCTTACATCATAATATCCCATGAAATTCAAAAACCAACAAAAAATCCTTATATAATATGAATTATTTTAAAATATATACCTCAAACTACCCAACATGTAACCTGTATAATACAATATTGCACATTGAAAATAGATTCTTGGACTCCAATCCCATTACTTGTTAAACAACATCCTCAATATTCATATATTTTTCTTATAAAATAGATCAAGAAAATTTTTGAGTGAACATTGGGAAGTAATTAATAAAATCCATATTCTAAGGGGTCATATATCTATGTGAATGAAATGTGTCTTGATAGATAAGGATGAATATATATGAAAAAAAGGATATGTTTAGTTGGTGAGAAAAACCAAACATCACATATAAATCATGCTTACTGACATAACCCAGATACATATTATATATTTAACAAATGGATTATCATGAGAATGTAATTAATGGGAATTTTAGTTCCCATGTATTTATAAAAATAATGATAAATCCTATAATTATACCATCATTGAATAATGAGGCCATATTACAACCACTGCCATAATACAATAGAAATAAAAAATAATAATGAAAACAATAATGCACATCTCTCAACTCGTGTTAATAATACTGAAATCAAAACATCCTTGAACCTCATACGTCTATCAAATCTACAAAACTATCACATACATACACCCTATGAGACCATAACATCAAATTTCTTACACCCCATTAAATCATAACATCAACACCACTATCACAACCTTACACCTCACACATCCATCCCATCAGTATTTGTGAACACCATGCAAGTGTTATATCATCATTCCTCCCCCATGTGTAGCATATCTTAATCACATCCACCCAAAATAACCTTATAGACTCATTCTATAAACATGATCCGTTATAGACTATGAATATTACATAACCTTTAAGACAACACAACCCACAGAATTGTGTACATATTAACGGAAATCCATAACCACCAATAACATGTACACATGTCAAAACCATGAGTTATTACATCCAATACATACAATGTCAAATAAACACAAGAATCATACAAATAAATAAACAATCATATGAACAACTAATCAAGTAAAATAATTACATACACACATGAATGTATATATAAAACTAGATAAAAACCATAACACACAATAATGATTTTCAATAATGAAATAGTAAAATTAAATAGTCATTTTATTCCAAGATTAAATAATTTCCCCTAGCTGATTTATCCACTCATACATATTTTATAAGTTACTACATCCAAATTAATTAATTATTCACCATTATTAAATATTACTATAATGGCCATGTTATTCATTATATTCCATTAATTATCCAATTTACTACTTTAATTAATTATATATTTAATTATATTTCACCTCTAGGGCATAACCTGAGCATAAAACTCATTGTATAATCTCTTATGGATACAATAAAATTCTTTGAGAAATAAAAATAGATCTATCTATATTGCCCTGACCCAAGTTATCCAAAGTCAGTTCATTATTACATAACATTAGCATGATAACAAAAGATCATGTATTTAAAGACCGATTAGTTTAGTAGCCTTGGAAATACTAGATACATTCATAAGGTTTACTTTAAATTATAAAATAAAAAACTACAACAACATATTCTCCATAGGCCACCCTGATATCCTTTAGAATATCTCTACAGGTTAGTCATAATATACTTCTTTTCATCCTAGGAATAATAAAACATAGAAATAGGAGAGTTTAGATGCTCAGTAAGGATAACAATATAGCAGAAACCTTCATAAATAAGCATAAACATTTAAGGAAATGTAAAACTAGAAGAAAAGCCTTTAAAAATTGATCATCGGTATACTATGAAAAAGATAAAATCAAATAATTCCATATACTTATTCACATGGTTATTCTACCAGTCGAATAATCATATGACATATCAATACCTACTTTCATAATGATGGAATGCATAATTCCAGACTTAATAACCACATATTCATGGACATATGCCTAGAATACCAATAAGATTTTGTCAAGGACTTATTCCAAGACACTAGTTTTTTTCATGATACCTACCAATTCATCGAGAAGCTATAGCAGGCTCCACCTGTCACTTACTAAGTCCAATGAATTCCTAATATGAAAAGGATTAAAGATAACACAACAATTTGTATTAAAACTACCATATGAAATGTCAATAATTTCTACACAAACCCTAAATTGTGTAAATATAACACATCCACAGTAAAACAAATCACAAAATTTTCAATACAATATAAAATTTTTGTCTCACAATAAATCAACTTCAAGTAAGCTTAAAATCCATCAAAAGATGTTAATATAAATGAAATCAAAACTTTTTTAGGGAAATATCTATTTCTATTTTTAAATAATTTAAAATTCATATAATTATAATATAAAACAATTTTTTTGAAAATATTCTTATAATATTGTAAGGATATCTTAGATGATTTCATAACCATAGAAAATAGCCGCACCTACTGTATAAGTTAAAAAACATTCTTACCTTAATTTTGTCGAAAAGGTCATAAGGTTCCTTTTTGGAAAATGATGGAAAGATTCCTTTAGAAACATATAAATTAAAATAAGGGTATAAATAACTTTAACCCATAGTCTAATAAATAGTAAAAATGTTTTGAAATACATTTTTAAGAAAACACGGATGTTGCTGATAATGAGGTCCCAGTAGATACTTGCGTAAAATCATACTCGGATAATAAAGGGATTGTGAAATTAACCCCTACCATGTGATTTTCCTTGGTCAAGTGCACATTAACCTCCTGTATAATAGTAAGATCCATGTTGTTAAATTATTCAAGATCTATATACATAAATATGATATCATATATGATCATCTAATATATCTTTGTTAAAGAAATTTCAGTAGTATCAATGTTTCTGGGGTTTACTGATTCATTTTCCTTTATATGATTTGTTACATAAGTAATAATTGTTATTGATAGGATGTATCTTATTCATATTAAAAATTATATTATGTATTTTTACATTATTTTTAATAATAAAATGAAAACTATTTTTTAATGGATACGATGGGGAATGCTTCTCATTGCATTCGTGGAGACGGTAATCCGTACGTATGCATATATAGTGACCTTGTCATTTATAATATGGATAGTATAATGAATATGGTTGTACCATTTTTATAATAAAATCACAATATATAGAATATAACGGAGTTATTATTTAATAATAGAAAAAATAAATAAAGAGGATGTTGAAGAAGAAAATAACTTGAAAGGTGTGATGAAATATTTACCTCTTCTTCAGGTTCTTCTTTCTGATTTGATCAAAAGAGCTCTGTAGGATGGATTTCGAAGTAAATGAAGGCCTCTAGGATGAAGGTAGAAATTTTAGGAGGATATTTGGGCAGCGTTTGGCCGAGAGAAATGGCTTTTAAGGATTGAATTTGAGTGAAGGGGAAGGGCCCTTTTTTAAGAGAGGCGAGGGTCACTTTAAGAAAATCTAGAAATATTATTTTATAATAAATTAATTTTCAATTTCTAATGGCTCTAAAATAAATTATTTAAAAGATATGGTGGGGATAGGATTCAAACCTCAAAACAATATAATTTATAGATGTTTAGATCTTCATGTTAACCTTATATTTTAGATTTAACTCTTAGTAAAATAGTTTGACATTTACCATGTATCTTTGTATTTTTATTTTATACGGTTAATAAACATACAATAAACATCCAAGAAAACCCCAAGTGGTTATGTAATGACGTATATAATATTATTTAATCCCTTTTACCTAACTTTTGATTTTTAGGAATATAATACCAATTAATAATATAATATTTGTTTTAAAAACATTATTATGTCAATTTTGACACAAATTGGTTTTTTTTGTTAAATTTATAACAACATTATTACTTCCAAAAAAATTCATGTAATCAACAAAAACATGTCATATTAACCTATAAAATTATTGGAATTCATTAAATGTCTAAAATTTGATTTATTGGGATATTTATAAATATCAAAATTTTTAATCATTCAATAATAAGGTAATTACCGCATCATCATAGTGTCATAAATAAATTTGATTATTTAAGGTCTAAAAATTATAAATAAAATACCATTATGTGGTAAATATTTTTATAGTTATAATAAATATTTATATTCGAATTTATATTGTGTATAACCCTATATTAAAAATGATTTAGTTTTTAAACATTGATTTTACCTTTTTTAAATCTCCCTTAAATGTAAAAATAATAAATGTCCTAATCTAATCCAAGTGGACCTAAAGGATAAAATTTTATTACTAAGGTTGTTTCTGGTCGAATTAAACTTATCCAATAGAATTAAGACATGTGTTAGGGTAATTATGGTATAATTTTTACCCTTAATTACCCTATTTACTTTTAAATGTGGTAAATAAAATTAAAATATACTATTCACCAAAACAAAATTCATCTTATTGAACCAAATTTTAATTACTATTATTAAATATATCTCTCATATTTTTTATATTCAATTTACAAAAGTTGTAAAATTAAGTTTTATACAAATTTTCAAATGCTCATAGGAGGTGGGTAAAAGACGATAAAATGTTCGATAAAAATTTAAAATTTTATATATCTAAAATTATTATAAAATTAATCCAATGAATTAAATTGAACATATATTGGTATTATGTATCTATTTTGACCTAAAATAATTTTAAATAAAATAAATAATTATTAAAATAAATTGTCAGTTTAAACCAATATTTCAGTGTTTTATTTCACTATTCATCAAAAATTGATTGTTTTCAGAAAAATAGCAAAACTTCACCCTAAGAAACTTTAGATATTCTGAATCCAAAAATAAAGTCTATTTTGAAAGATAAAATTTTTAAACTTCCAAAAAGTGGGTTTACAATTCATAACGGCTAGTTTGATTGGTCATAGTGTGTGAGAATCTCGAAGTTGCATATAATGCATGCTAATACATTATTCAAAGTAAAACGTACCGTAGAAGCTTGGGGAGTTACACTATCCTTCTAATAATTAAAAAAATATATCATAGTTGGAAACCATAATAATAATATCATAAAACCCCTATGTTAAGGGGTACTTACTACTCTTCTAGAACCATAATTACATCTTTATAAACCTTACCCATTTTAAAAAAATTCAGCATCACATAACACATAGTTTCAATTATTGTCAACCTACTTATTGTTCAATTAATATAAATTCTATATTGATATTCATTATTACCATCACTATTTTATCAAATTTTAATCTTAAAATATATAATTTCGTTACTATAATAAGTGGAAACACATGAAAATATGACACTTCATATTATAATCAATTTAGGGTAAAATCCTTTAAGGAGTGTTTTAGCTGGTTTTATGTATTCATTCCCATTGATCATTTCCATTCAATATTCTCTTCCAAGCATTTATTTCCAAACTATATCCAAAATACCATATTAAATCATATAAAAAAAGTTTTTCACGGTCTTTAAGTAATCAATAAATATAATATAAAGGAACTCATATTCATATTCCATTTCTCATTCCCTTATTTTTTCCCTACTCTATTTGTTTCTTAAACACTTCCAAAATATGGTTTCCAAATACTCCAATTTTTCATGGATGACCACATATTATGATATCCAAAACTAATGTTGCATATTCTATATAATAATGATATAGACACAGAAACATTTCATGAAGGAATTTAAAAGAGAAATAATAACTAGGAAAAAAATAATAATATTAAACAGACATTGCATAAATAAAATTAAATAACTTAAATTAAATACCCTCTTCCCTCGAATAAATTTTTTTCTGATAAGTGTATGTTGGTAAAGTGAAACAAGTAAATTGGAACCCCTCATCCTGAACCATATCATCCCCATTGAGCCAGAGTAGTGAGTATAGTCAGATGTTGATCTCTATTTTTTGGGCATGGTTGATTCTTAATTTCTTGGTACCTTTTAGGAATTCTTGTCATAAAGTAATAATGGGTGAGTTTTAATCAATAGAATGAGGAATAATCTAAACTCTCAGTTTTGAATGGGATGGAAAACAAATTGAATGATTACAATTACATTCATTTTGTAATAGGGGATGATAATTAAATAATTAAAATATAGACAATTGTTTATAATGTTTCAAAACATATCAAGCACATATTATTCCATAGGATAAGAGAAAAAATATAAATCCTCTACCTTAATATACTATGTATTAATTGTTATTGAGAAAGATATAAAAATACATTGGAGAATCTATAAAGTGTTCCACCATCCAGTATTGCACCAATTATTATCCCATAATCCAATAGTGTCATTTATCTGTCCTACCATTGAGTATCTTCACCAGAATCAGTACACATCGAAGATATTATTGGTGGAGAGTTTTTGGGAGAGGCATCTAGGAGTTTGTTGGGGGTTTTGAGGGTTTTGGGGGAGAGCCATCAAGAAGCAAGGGAGTAGGTGGGGAGTCCGCTCAGAGCAGCTTCACCTGAGGAGGTGGATTGTGGGGATGAGGGTCCCAGTGAGGTGGGGATGGGGGTATTGAGGGTTATTGGGGAAGAGGCATCAAGGAGGTAGTTTGGGTTTTCAACCCAAGCATCAACGGTGTGTTATGGGAGAGAGTGTTCAGGAAGGAAGAGAAGAGAAGTAGAGGCCACTCAGAGTAGCTTCCCTGGAAGAGGAGGTTCACTGTGAGGTGAAATCGGGGAGGGCATCATGGGTTTTGAGGGTTTTCAGGCAGGAGTGATCGAGAGGAGGATAAGATATGAAAAGTGGATTATGATACAACCATCAAGCTATGGTAATATGTGAGGCTATATCCATGATCTTTTTATCCTGTGTCTATATCTGTGTGGTTATTGATTACATTTCTTATAGTGTTGTGACGACATGATGTTTATGAAACCCATTTATATTCCCCACGTTATACCCTGGTATAAATATTATAAAACCTGCTTCTTCTGAAGGGATGTTATATGATGAAATGGTGAAATGATTATGAAACCTATCTCTTTTACATAGGTTGAGATATAATGAAATGATTATGAAACCAATTTAATTTCATGGGTTATTATTTGATGATTTTTTATGAAACCGGTTCACACATATATATGATTTTAATTATGTGATGTGTGGGACCTATATATTTCTTCATTTCACTGGGTAAATATTTATATCTCCTGAGATATGTAGGAATAAAAATCAGAGTGGACCCAGTTCGGTTTGATAATTTGTCCACTATGATGGTATTGGGGGTGAAAATTTACTACTATGATAGTTTCATGAGTGAACACATAACACTATGATAGCTTTAGAAATTACCCTTGATTACTAGGGAAATGATTTTCTATTCATATGTATATCCCACAATTTTACGTCTTCTTTCAATGTTATTATCTCACAGATCATGTTATTTGATTCCCTTATTATTAATCTATTATTACATAATAGTATTTTTCTATTAATATATATTATGATATTGGATATGCATAACATGGTTTTCAAATGTTATGCTCATATTATCATTCCCTTATGTTCATGTTATTATTGTTCATTTCCATGTTGGGCTTCTCAATCCAACATTCACGATTCCTCTCCCTTAAAACCATTTGACCCATATAGTGGTTCATTTATCAATTTCCTTAAATTCATCTCCACTTACTTTGTAGTAAGATCAATGATGTTTCCTCTACTAAATTACAGAGGTAATCTTGATGTTTACATATTAAAACCATTGTTCATAAAATTAATGTATTGTTTCATATTTATTTTTAGTTTATTTCTTTTAGTATTACTCACATAATAATTATTTTATTATATAAGTGAATTATTTTTTTTCGAGTTTATGTATTTTGTTCCAAGCAGCTCAAGAAGTGTTGGAAGATCAACAAATAAGGTCAATCAGAATCATGGTAACATTGACAGTTTGGATTTATTGAGAATTTGGGGCATGTATGAATTATAAACACCTCAATTCGACAAACGATGTTACTAGTATGACTATAATTAATTATTTTTATTTTAAATTGACATTAATTTTAGTAAAAAATAATATTGAATCAATCTGTATGTTTTGAGTTTAAAATCAACATTTGACTTTAAAAAGTTTCATTCACTAAAAACTAAGAAAAAATCATTATATTTTCATAAGAATTTATGGAATTGATTCAAATATAATTTGGAACATGTAGGAATCGTTATCAATTCTAAATGATACACAATGTGAGATTCAGGAGTCAATTTGTGTGTTTCATGTTTAAAATTACCTTTTAGTAAAAAAATACATGTGATGTACTCAAAACCATGAAAACACATTAAAATTGTTTTGATACATTAAAAAACAATCCATATGGTATTTAGAATATGTAGGAATCAACTGAACAACAATTTGATGCATGTTGTTACTAGTATGACTCTATGTGCATCTTTATTTAAAATTGACATCAATTTTAGTAAAATAAACTGACATACTAAAAAAAACATATTTCTATTCATCAGATTCTTTATTAAAATTATCCATATGTGATGGGATATGTACATGTATTAATTATTCCTCAATATAATGCATGGTTTAACTGATATGACACTAATTGTGATTTTTTATTTAAAATTTACATCAATTTTAGGATTAAGGAAACCTGACCCACTCAATATCGAGAAAACAGATTCATAATTTTCAAATATTTAGGATAATAATCTATAAGTCATTTTTGATGTGTAAGATTCAATTACATCTCAATTAGATGCACAATGTGACTAGTATGACTCAATGTGCGTCATTTTATTTAAAATGGATATCAATTTTAGTATAATTATCACATTCTATTAATATATTTAATTATATTTTTACTAACGGAACATTTTTTATCTTATTCAAGTGTGATATTTTTATCGACTAGGGGTGCTTTAATTGGAAATATCTAGAGCGAGGTCATAAATAAAAGAATCATTGATGTTTTTGAGTGGATGTACTAATTTTTTTGTTTAATTGTAGGAACTAAAGTATGAAAAGTCTATAATATAGTGTTTTTTATTGTGTGTGTGGTAAATTTCATTTCATTTAAGTCCATTATTGGGCTCATTATTGTTGATATATGGTATGTTTGGTGCTGCGGTGTGCTGTTACAACACACTGTAATAAGGCTCTTCATGAGCTCTTTTAAAAGCACTGATAAAAACCACATTTATTAGCATTTTTTCAGCATTGATAAAAGACCTGGTTTTTTAACCCTGTTCATGTAGTCAGTGGGTTTTTATAAATGATATATGCTATTTCTATCACTGTTAAATGCATAATTTATTTTACTGATATACTAGGGAAAAATTATGTAATATCAATAGAGATAAATAAATAAAAAAAGGGATCTAGATGGAGAGAGATCCCCAAAAATCACCCAAAATATCCCTAGTATTTTAGATGGAGGTCATCACATTGAATGAATGAATATTCAACTATTTAGAGAAAAAAACTATTGAACTAGAATAATACACTACATTAATCCATTTTAATATATAAATTATATGAATAAAAATTATTTATGACTACGGGAAAAATACCCTATACCAACGGGTTGGAACCGTTGGTATAGGCCTCCAAACTATTGGTATAGACTATAACAACTATTTGGAGAACCGTAGGCAAGTAATTCATGGGGATAGGTCTATACCAACAGATTAGAGAAAACTGTTCGTATAAGTAATTTGAAAATCTATACCAACGGTTCCATAAAACCATTGGTATATGTGATTAGAAAATAATCATTCGGTGGGTTTGGATCCCGGCACCTACCATATGTGATTGAACGACCAAACCACTAACCTAACTTACATTTTTTAACATAATTTCATAAATATATATATTTATTATCATAAGTATATTAAATTTTGATTTTTTAATGTCCTATATAAGAAGATTCCATTACAAATACATGTACCTATATCAATGGTTTTGAGAATCGTTGGAAAATGTTCTTTGATTTTGGGACATATACCAATGGTTTTGGATAAACTGTTGGTATAGGGGGGACCTACACCAATGATTTGGCCAAAACCACGGGTATGACATCTCTATAATGGACATATACCCACGGTTTTCTCACAACTGTTGATATATGTTCAAATTAGTTAACTATACCAACGGTTTGCACCAAACCACTGGTATAGCTCCAAATTAGTGACATATACCAATGGTTTTAGGAAAACTATTGGTATATGTCTATATATGTGGCATATACCAATGGTTTTGGCCAAACCATTGTTATAAGTTCAAATCAGTGAACTATACCAATGGTTTACCAAAAACCGTTGGTATAAATCATATTTCCAATAGTGTATAAATAGTCTTTGACCTGGGTTATATTAATCCAGATCAACCCATTTCAAATGTTAAATATTTTCATAACTTGTAATTTTTCACAATCTTGAATAATATCATAAAATATACCCTATAATGGGTTCATTTCATGAAACCTATTTATGAAACTAATGTCTCTATTAGACAATGTATACTCTAGATTCTATATAAAAAATCAAATAACCTCTAATGTAGCCTGAACCCACAGAGATCCCTCTGAACCAATTGACACATTTGTACCTAGAATCCAATAATTTAAAACAATCCCCAAATTTTAGATCAAAAAAGGGTCAAGAAATGTCTAAAAGAAAGTAACATGAAGTTATATTTCTTCGAAAAATTCAGTCTTTCAAAACCTAGAATGTTCTCTTGATCTTAGTCTCAGAAAAAAAATGAAGTCCAGTGCTTCAACATCATCAATTCCTACACCTACATCCTGTGAATATCTAGTCTATAGTACCATATTATATATACTAAAGGAGTTTTTTTTACCAAACAATACCTTCTATTAGAGATCCATAATCTAAAATGGTGTCTCAACCATAGTGGTTATGGGCATAGGATCAACATCCTACCATTCATTAACATTATACGGATCTCATTGATACCTTCTAGTTGGAAAAAAGAAAACACAAAATAGATTTAATTCATATAAGATAGAAATTTATAATGGTATAACATCATTTCAAGAGGATCCATAACCTCAATGTGGCCCAAAAACATTGGTGATAACATAACCTTTCTACCCAACTAATTGTGTCCCCTGTAAGGTGAAACTCTTAGAAAAACTCAATCAAATACCTCAAACTATAATATATACCAGTGGAGGTTCCTATATGGTTTCTAATAGCTCTGTTCTAAGATCAATATAGTCTAGATCAACTAAACCTTTTCCTTCATTTCATTAATGATACTTGGCCCAGAAAAGAACCACTCTCCCAACTTTATCATGAATAAGTTAGATCTATATGGATACCCATACAATTAAACAAGGGGGTGATTATAAAAAAAATGCATGATTACTATTTTTACATGAAAAATTAACTTGAGGAAAATGTTTTTCCCTTGATACACCAAAATCATTCACAAATACCTGGATCAAACCCTCAAGAACATGGATATCTCTCTCTCTGTATTAATTTTCCTATGGATGACATGTTGTGATCAATTTCAACTAGGAAATCATCACATATATCAATAATTTATAAAAATATGGATGTAAACCATGAGTCAGTGTCAGAAACAATCGCAAAGGGAAGCCCATGAAGTCTCAAAACCACTCATACATACAAGTCCATGAGATATCCACCATCATCATCTCATTGATAGGGATGAAATGCAACAACTTAATGAGTTGATATGTAATAAAAAAATGACATATTCTCTATTAGGTATATGTGATAAACCAATGATGAATTCCATTGAAATTTCAGCCAACTTTAATTAAAGAATAGGTATAGTTTAAAAAAACCTATAGGTCTTTGGTGCTCTACCTTATTTATTTTACAAGTGAAACACCATTAAACAATGTCTGAAACAGACCATCTCATCCCGGACCACAAACACCAAAATCTAAAATCATGATCCATCTTGGCAGTCACAGGGTTCATGGACCAACAATAATTGTTCCCAATATCCATTTACTCATGCCTAAATGAAATAGTAGCATCCAACCTTCTTTTAAAACATAAAGGGGCAATAAGAGACTTATACTACTCACATAAGGACTCCCCATAATTTAAGACATTACTAATGAAATAGAACATAGTGTCATGTACTTTCTTTAGCTGAACCAACATATCATAGTATAGGTAAGACTTTATTGAAGCCATGTAGACCTACCCACCAGCTTCTGTAACTTCCATGATCATCTGGGAAAGCACACTCATCAGATACCATTATTTCCCCGATTCATTCACGGATTTTGTGGGAATTTTCTCGCTCAATGCATCCACACCAACATTCTCTTTTCCATGTTTATAACAAATATCAAAATATAAAGTCTCAAAATACTCAAACCAATGTCTATGTAATATATTCGGATCCCAATGACTGAAAATATACTTATGGATTTTGTGATTTGAATATACCATAAACATATAACGAAATAGGTAGTGATGCAACATTTTGAGTGAATGCATATCTATTTATAACTAATGATAATGTGTAGGGTCATTCTTCCCATGAGGACAAAACTATAGAGAGATATAGTGGAACAAAAATTTCACAAATATCAAAAAATACCACAAACCCACAATATAAGTATTGCATAAATCATCATAAACCAACCCTACTTTTGGGAGAACAAAAAATGGAGTTAAAGTGAACCTTAAATTACGATCCTCAAAATATCTCTAAAATTTCTCATTCCACTAAAACATTACAATAATACTATTTAAGTCTATCATCAGAGATGCAATCTGGGAGAAGTCTCTAGTGAACCACCAGTTGTAACCATAAAATCCTAAGAAATTATTGATTTCAAACACATTTCTAGGATTATCCCTTGATAGAACCACTTGTAATTTTTTGGGATCCATTTATATTCCCCTGTATCTTATAAAAAGTAAAAAAAATAATTAATTCATAATTATATAACTCACATTTATAATTTTTCCCTTTATAAAATGTTCCCTCAAAGTTCTAAGAGTTGTATTAAAAGATCCATATGATCCTCCACTTACATGACATACACCGAAATTTTATCCATGAAAAAAAATATATAAGAGTTAAAAACACAATGAATTATCCAGTTAACCAAGTCCATAAATACCACTAGAGAACTTGTAAGACTGAATGGCATAACAAGATACTTATAATTTCTATATTATCTCCTAACACTTCTTTCAGTATATCAACTTCTCAAACTATCAACTAGTGGTACCATGACTGATAGTAAATCATTGAATACCATTTTCCCCCCATGGGATGTTAAAAGTGATCATCAATCCTGGGAAAGGTTATATTTGTTCTTAACAGTCACTTGATTAAGCTTTTAATAATGAAAGAAAATTATAAGGCTCCCATCTATCATCACAATAAAGAGGATATGTGAACCCCATAGTTACACATTAGGAAGAATAAATATCATCCCTAAAGGTATAGAATATGATCATTATATTCAAAAAACTCAGTAGTTTCCTTACAATCTGATGGAATATAAATGGGTATCTTCTAGGTAGGAAGTCAACGTTGAACTTGATATCTCTCTATGACAAAAAAACACAAAAAATTAAATCTAGAAAGGCCTCGTGTTATTCACACACCACCATAGGACGTGGAATGATAAAAAAATTATAAATAACATATATAAAAGTTTCGGGCAATTGACGTGGGATAATACCATAAAGTGGAATTATAGTTCATAATCACCCAAACCTAGAATCCTATTCACCGTAAAAGACATGATTAATTCCATCGGGAGATAATAACTAATCCGAACGAAGATAAAAGTTGATATGGTCCATAATCATGATAATATACTCTATGAATATTATAATGTTGATTATATCAAAATCAAGAACTAAAAATCCCCACTTCATCTTAAGATCACCTATGTTCACCTCACGTGAAATACACTTTAAACCATTTTCAATCCTCTTTTTGAAATGCATGGAAATATCCTACATGAACAACATAAGGTAAAATATCAATCCCAACACATCAATTAACATTGATGATATTAAAGAATGAGTATCACCAATATCAAATAATTATATTACCATAGATGAGGAAATAAACACTATGTTTATAACATTATCCAATCCTTCTTCAAATTCCATGGGTGCATACTCCACTAGATAAAGACATACAACATTAGATCTTTTATGAGATTTATTATCAACATGAACATCCCTATTTGACTAAGTATATGACCCAATAACCTTGGAATCATCTGAAGAAATGTATTAAAACTTAGTGAAAATATATTGACCACTTCATCCATGGGATAAATATCCACAATGGTGTATCAGATGACCATATTTTCCACAATGATGACAGGTGTTAGAAACCTCTTCACAATTATACATTTAATGACCAAGCATTCCACATTGATAACAGAAACCCTATTTTTATCCAAATAAAGCCACCCAAAATGGTCTTGATGAAAATTGGATTCCTTATCACATTCTTCTTTTCCAAAAGATATACTCTGCTTAATAATCGCATGAATAGAAACTCTAACCAAATCTATTCTCATAATGATATCTACATTTTCCATAGCCTCTTTATTATAAAACTCCATAAAAGACATAAGGAAAATGTGAACTAAAATCAATTGAATTTTGACACACATCCTCATCTCAAACCTTCATGATTTTAGGTAATCATTAGTAACAACTGATTATTCCATGTGTTCCAAGTATGAAAAGCTAGTAGAATACTCCAAAATAGTATTTTCTCCCAGATCAATGGTTAGGTAGTCCCTATTATTTTTTAAAAATAATATCTTAGGATAAAATTGATTGTTAATTATTTTATTGAAGGAATCCCATGTCTGACCTCATGAAACATAGGCTTCACAATAACATCCCACAAACTACATCCCATTCCCTCAAACATATACGTTCCCAAAACCACCAAAGACTACAAAAGTTTATTTTTAAATTTAAATGTCCTCTCAATATTCTCAAGAAAACCTCATATTCATGGGGTATGTTTTCACTGATAATGATGTGTGGATTATAATTTTGTAAATTCATAGACTTTTTCCACCACTCAATCTTGGGTTCCTAAAACCTGCTTAACATAGAGTCTAAATGGTGAAATTACAACACAAACTAATGAAGGCTTCACTACAATATTTTCTAGTGGATAATATCTTGCAACATCATTTCTCAATTTTTGAATATTAATTATAAGATTCAATTTATAATAACTCCTGAGAATAAAAAATCTTCATAAATGAACATTCAAAATCATAAGACAAAATTTATGTGTCCATTTTAATCATTAAAAATAATAAGAATTTGTTAGAAATATGTATATTTAAAATGAAAGACTTCAAAAGGAATTAATAGGTAAATTTAAATAAAAATTATATTTATTTCATTCAAATGGAATCAAATATTAATTCTTAATATTAGATGAAATACCAAACTTCATATGGTTACTCAGGTTTAGTTATGAAAGTGAGCTAGCCATATTTCATTCCCTGCATATACTATTTGGATTCTAATGGTCCTAAATATATTATAACAAGGAACCAAACCAAACCCAATAAGTGCCACAAAAAAATCATTCTAGGAAATTTCTATAATAACAATTCTTAATGAAACAAAACAAGTTAACTAAAAAAGAAACCCAATGTGGTCTGCCATGTGGTGATGTAAAATAGTTTTTTAACAATATGTATCAGGATAAAAATAAAGCACTTATAAAAAATAGGGTGTATAGAATAAAAAAGATAATCATCCCAGAGACTTAGAAATTTGAGCCAAATACTCCAAAATAGAAATATAAAACATGAAAAGACTGGCAAGTCCCAATGTGACCATTTTCCACCACCAAACAATCACTCTACAAAGACAACAATAATAATAAAAATTGGAATACTAAACAATTTTCCCATTAACTATGTCAGGAAAAAAGACCTACAACCTCCTAAAGTAAAAAAGTTGGGTGTGAGAAAAAAAATTAGTATGATATCACCAAAGAATCTTTTTTTAAATGATTCAGTTATATATTTAAAAAATTCTAGTTTAAAAGTAATTTTCATAAAATGATATCACTTATTTATAAAAACATCCATTTTTATAAGCCATGTCATATTCATCCAATCTAGAAATACGTCAGCTATAAAAGAAAACATGTAATAAACCATGGATACACTACAAGAAAAACATGTTATCAAATAATTATGAATATCACATCATATGAGAAACCAATAATTAGTTAAAAATCACATCATTTTTTATTTAACATATGGGTATAAATACAATATATGAAATAAAATCCCAAATCCATGCATAATTTTGATATAACCAATTTAATGTCTATCGAGATAACTCACAATAAATTGATATTAATACTCTTAGAGAATAACATATAAAAATAATTAAAAGTCTCTTTAATAATAAACCCAAGGTTACACAATGTGCTATATTTTTTAAAATAAATTTAAAAACAATGTTCAATTTTAATAAGTCATTTTCACATTAAATAATTTTTACTTAATGACTTGAAAACCCATTTCAAAACTAAAACCACAATTTATATCATTTAATCAAACTGTTAGTGTGTGGAAAAATGCTTTTTATGAAAAAAATTGCTTAAAATTGAATCTCATCCAACTAAACCATTGTAATGTGAAATCACAAATTTTAAATGAATAAACAAAAATACATGATATGAAAATATAAAAATTCATGAATTAACCCCTTGTAAAGAAAAACATATTTCAAGAATATAGGATACCTAGTCACTTTCAAGAATAAAGATAGGAAATAAGAATATAACCTCATAAAGTAATTGTATGATGGAGAACTATAAAGGATTGATAGAAAACACAACCTGGTCAAAATCTAATCTAAAAACACAGCTAATTCCACTTTCATGACCATTGGAAATGATGACACAGAAAGATCTATTTCTAGAGAGAAGTGATGAAACCACCATAAAATGAAATAATGAATAGAGTGATCTGTTAGGATATAAATAAACCAAAAATTCCTAAAATCAATGTAGTATTTGAGAGGGTGGCATACACATCTAATTACAGAAGTGTCTAGTATGCAGTGTAATAAAAACCACTGGACTCAAGTAATTGATGTCATGGATATCGTTCACAACGTAAATGATATGACTTAAAAATACACAGAAATATGAATTTCTTGTGGTTAGATTAATCGTGATCAACCCATTGATAACTTGAAAGTGATTTGTGGTATGTAATTTTTAATTCAATAAACCAAACTCATAGAATATTCTCTATAATAGATTCATGTCATGTAACTAGTTCACAAAGATAATGTGTTATGTAGGTAGCGCATAATCAAAATTCAACGAGAAACACCAAACATAGTCCAACTCAGTGCATACCTCAATATATCCCTTTGAAAAATTTCACACATTTATACATAGAATCCAATAATGCCAACAATAAGGAATTATTTAAAATAAGATTAAAATAAGGGATTAAAAATACCTAAAAGAAGATAAAATGATGTTACACTTATGGTAAAAACATTTATTCATAATAATAATTATATCCTATAGTCCCTTAACCCATCATCCTACAAATATTTCTAACCATGTGACATAAGAAACAATTTTCCATTGAATTGTATCAATATGTATTTTTCAAAAAATTGTCAAAGTATCTATTATGAATATATCTAAGTAGCACCATATATATATTATGGTTGGTCTTGATCCTTAAAAGTTGGTTTAATTCAATATTATTTTATTTATGAAATATATTTATATTAAAAAACCTTAATAATAAATAACTATTTTATATTTTTTATCAAAATATTTTACTTAGAAAATAAATGTTCATCAAATAACCACTTGTTTACATATAACTTAATTTTCCATCACGATAAAACCACACACTCTTATGGGTTCATCAAAATTAATAGTCTATAATCACAATGATTTAATCAAACAATGATAGGATTTATATGACTTTCATACCATATTGTAATTATCTAGTGTCAAGAACCCTTATGGTTCTATCATATAGACATATTTCAGTGGGTTTACTTTATATAAAGAGGTATTGATATCCAATTACCCAATATTTTTATCATTGGAGGTTTTTATGAATAGAATAATTCAAATTGATTTTTCAAGATGACTCATGTATGGCTTCATCATTGAATTTTCTTAGACAACACATGAAAACTTCAATAACTAAATCATCCATATTGGTAACAAAATGTACCATTCATGTATATTTTTCTTCTTGAATACCAACCAGTGAATTTAAATTAATAGGATAAACTACCTAAAAATATTATGTCAATATATAATATTAATTTATGAATTAAAGTGAAATTTCTAATATCAGTATGTATTTATTTACAATTTATTTGTAGGATTAAATACCATATTAAAATAATATATCACATAATTCGGGGAATAAAAAACCATCATATTTTTTTGAAATTTTCAATACACTATCTATTTCTTGAAAAACTCTCCTCAATGGATCTTGTGGTGTTTATGGTTCATATGCTACGACATGTGAATTCAGAGTAATGAATTCATTAAATAGTAGCTAGATCCCACTATCTTAAAATATACATCTAAGCCTCTAATAAAAAATAGTCAATCATTTTAATAATAAAATTTTAAATTAGGGATTGTAATATCAGGAGTAGCTTTACGACAATTAGCTAAAAAACAATTATTCTACTTCATTATGTATGTCTTTTTTCAAATATTATTATTAATAAACAGTTATTATCAATCATATGATGATGTGACATAATGGATTTCTATAATAATGTAACATATATGATATCATTAATTAGTAAACTTGGTAAATGGTATTTGGTACAAAATTATTTTTGAAATATGTCTTTAAAAGATTTTTTAATGAATTTGAATATACATAAGACTTTTAATTGAAATTTTGTATACTACCATCACCACTTTAATGTTTTATGGTAATTAGTGTTTCGAAATGAATACACTCTATAATTCAAGTATCTATGGTGGAAAGGTGAAGATGTTATCAGATTAGAACACCTAGATAATCTTATATATTTTTCCATGTTTATTCATTACTTCCATATTTATTACTAACAGTAATTTAAATGAATCTCTTCAATTTTATGAATTTAGAAATAGGTTATTCCTATAACATTTCACAATTATCTAGATGAACTAACTATAGAAACATTTTGGATTTATGACCAAAAATATTCCGTGGTTTATTTTTCATAAAACATTATATTTGTTTACATAAAAATTCCTAAATATATGGATTCAACTAGTTTAAACACCATTCTGGTAATATTCTTGAAAATTACATTATATTTTAATTGACTATAAGTTATATATCCACATTTGGATGTTATATGAGATTTATACATTATATTCATTATAAAATACAAATATTATACATTTGTTATTAAATTTTTATCAATCTTTTAATTGAGTATGAAATATAATACAAAAATCATTTTAAATATGAAATAATGTATTATTATGATTATAACTATACCTTGAGATAATTTATTTATTAATAATCAATAAAAACAATATTTTTTGAAGAATAAATCCATTTAACAATGTAATGTTGTATCCTTATCATAGAGGATTTAGAAAGCACCCTCTTTCAGTTGAAAATAGAATTCATCTAACTTCTTATAATTTTTCAAAACATACACGGTTCATGTATTTGGTTACTAATATGTTAGTTGGATATTGTATTTAATACCTGAGAATAAAAAATCAACTATAATTTTTTCATTGATTAATACACAAAAAATAGAATATTCCACTTTATTTTTTATTGATTAATTACTATAAAACCCTGATAATTTATTAAATATAAATTTTAGGATCTTGGGTTATAATTATTGGAAACACACACACAAACACACCACAAAAATGCATTGGTAACAAAGATAATAACCCCCTAATGGGATAGACTATATTATTAGGCCATATATATATATATATATATATATTATACTAGAGGACCCTCAATACACGCACTAATGGGCCCATCCTGTAAGCCCTATAATGCATATTTTACTTTCATAAAACATGTTCCCAAGCCTTAATCCTTGTATGAATGTGCATGATCTGTCATTAACAAATATTATCACTATAAAAAATATAAATCAATATTTGAATATCATTTTAATTAATTTTTTATATCATATATTAAATCTAATGTTTTAAAAATCATTGATTGTTTTTTCTAGAAATTATATAAGAATAAATCAAATTATATGAATGTTTTTTTTTCAAAAAGATGTTTTCTCTGATATTGTGAACTGATATTAAAATTAATTATTGCCAAATTTAAAAATTTATTTTAAAAATAATCATCATTTTTGAGAAAAAAACCTCAAAATTATCTTAGATTGAAATTTTTAGAATTTTCATAAAAGATTAATTTTACGATGAGTAGTAAACATTCTGATTTTTTTCATATGAATTATCATATCATTTAAAGAATTATAAATGTAACAATTTTTTTAGAATTGTTCTTAATTTAATATTTTCCATTCTATATTATGAATTACCCAATTTAAGTTATTGAGAAAAAAATTATGTTAATATTTTATATAATTTGTTGTAAATATTTAAAACAAATTATTGGAAACCCCATTTTCATTGCATCTATAGGTTTTATTTTTAATTAAATTATTCTACATATATGAGTTTAATTTTTTTTTTAAATTTATTACATATTTTTAATATATATTATTAATACTGAATAATAAGGTTAATTTTTTTTTGCGAAATCAATAATAAAAATATTACAAATTTGATACTATAGATAAGGTAAAACGGGTTTATCAAAGGATAACCAATAAATATAATATTTAAAGTGATCTAAAAATTTTCCAAATCAAGTTTGATGTCTATATTTAGAACAAATATTTTTTATGGTTTGAAAATCGTCATTTTGGAGCCTTGTGTCTTGTGAAAAAAGTTGGTTTAACTCTTTCATTTAAAAACAACCAAGTGTGTCATATCCCAAGATATAAAAGGTTTCCCCTTTTCATCTCCACATTTCACATCCAAAACTCATTGTTTTGGACAACCCAACACAAATAACACCCTTAGTTATTGAGGAAGATAAAATACAAATGTGGTAAAAAAAAATAAAACAAAATGAATAATAATGTTTCATAAGCTTCTTAAGAATGAAGATAATTAATATAAATTTATTATTTAGGAAAATAATGAACACATGATGAATCAGACATGAGGTAAGGGTTTCCATCTTAAACCCCCTTCTTTGAAGTCAATGTTCTTATATGCACCTAATTTCTTATAAATGGTGTTTATAAATTCACACTGAATATTATAAATGAAATACTTCAAACATTATGATATTTAAATTTAAAATTCATCTTCATAATTCATGGGATGTTATTATTACAATGTTACCAAAGCGATAAGTGTATATATTTCAATGTCATTGTTATTGGTGTTTTTTTTATAATTTATGTTATAGTAATTTTTTTAATTTTATAATAAATCTAATTAATTTTCTTCTACAGTAATTATTATTGATATTTTCATGTAATAGTATAATTTTTATCTCTTTATTAATTAATGTGATTGAGAAAATATTTTTTTAGAAAATATGACTCCATCTCTTTCATTGATAAAAAATACATTTATTCTAAATCAATTTTTTTAAAACTATTTACCCAAGTTTTATAATATTCTCCTATGATTGTTTAATGTAAAATTTTCCCTTTATTAAATTTTTAGAAAAAAATTTAAAATGATTATTCTTATCAATTTCCAAGTAGAGTATTGTTTACCTTTCATAAAATAATGTGAATGGAATATTTGTTTTAACATACATGGAATGTATATAAATAACCACTGTTGGGACCAATAAACTATCTCAAACATCCTCTATATGTTTCCAGGGTTCATTTTAAAGAAAATATTTTTTTATATTTTTTAAATTTTTTCTATTGTGGATTTTAAAGTGGAAATTATATTTTTCTCAATAATATTTTTATCATTTTTAAATGTTTTTTAATTTATTAATTACAAAAACCTATAATTATATGAAATGATTATAAATTAATTATACATGTCTCTTAAATATACACCTATCTTACTCTGTGTGCCTTTTATGTGGTAATAAATTCCATATAACCACTTCTCAAATTAATTATTCAAGAAATGACTTTTGATAATGATATTATTTAATATTATTTAACCAATTTTCTATCCATGGGTAATTATTATCTTTATTCCATATGAATGATTCCTTATGTGGAATGCTTATGAATGTATATTAAATTAATGTGATATTTTTAACTTGAATTAAATCTCCCTGTATTGTATTAGGTAATGTTTTCGTCTCAAGAGATGTCATGTATAGGATTAGGGAGTGAACCAAATACCTTATATGAATTTTTTCACCATGTTATTTTGTCCCCGATTTTATCCTTGAATTATGATTATTTAAAATTTTATGTTTCTTCCATATTATTTAATGTTTCCAAGATCTTATGATAAAAATTTATTTTTGTTTTTATCTCATGAGATTACACCAGAGCCTTATCTTTATGAAATCTTGTTATAAATTTTACACACACATTGTGTTTCCTTATTATTTTTATTCCCTTACTGGTCCTTTTAGAATAACCCTTTTGACCTTGTATTCTAGCATGTTATCCCATGATGTTTAAGAGGTCAATCGTATGTAGGAATTTTTTATGGAGAAAAAAAATTTAATTTTTTATTTCCAATTTGATTTATTCTGAACCTTTTATTCCAAAAATAGACCTCACGATATTTTTATTATAATTCATGGATGTTAATGTCAAAATTTAGGTAATAAAATTTATATACAGATTGCGTGAATATAATTTCTATTACAGTTCTTGTGACATTTCATAACAAATATAAAGTAAATATTCTCTTGGTAATTACTTTTAAATTGAATATTTTCTTTCATTAAAGGATGTTTAAAAAGGGACACTAACTATTATATTACATGGGGATTATAAAACTTACCATTCAATTTTTTCACTATAGGTATGATGAACCATGTTACAACTTTTCCTTATCATCATAGATAATTATATTTCAAAATAACCTCAGGTTTGTATTTGGAAATTTTTATTATAACTCTATCAATAAATATTGACTACTGGGGTTGAGGATGGTACAATGAAATCAATAGAAATATTTTGTCTATATAGATGTCTAAAATCACTAAATGGTCAATGTATTTAAATATATTTAATCAAATATCACGAGAAATGTATTTTTATTCTACTTTATACTGGAATAATATATTTATTGTCTCATTCATCTTTAAGATAACAATCTAATATTATACTTATAGGAGATGAGTTATCATGATATATGTTCCAACGTCTTAATGTTTCATTTTAACTATTTATACATAGTTTATAACATGATTCAATGAATATATGAGGTGTCCTCCGTGTATCTCTTTTTGAAATCCTTTTCACCATTTCTGGCATGCCAGGTAGTATAAAATGAATTGGGGATCCTATAAAATATGATAAATTTTCATATTATAGTGTAGTGGATAAATGAGTGTAAAATTAAAAAAATTTATTCTAGAGAAGGAAATTTCCGTTTTGGAATTATTTCAATTCCCCCATGGGTTTTTACTTCTATATTATGCACTAAATAAAATTATAATTTATAATACATTCTTGATTATTGGTTTTCATATTATTAATTTTTATTCATATAAATCTAGTATTTTAAAAATTCTTAACAACTCTTAGAATTGAAATTTTAATATCTAATCACTTAGATATTCTTGTGGAAAGGATCCATGTACCACTTCTCATAACCTAAACAATAGTCTTGAAAGCTATTCGATGCTATTATCTAGGCTTTCCGTGCCAACAAAAGTTTATTCATAACTCATTGATATGTTAAGAGGAATCCCCAATCCTAAAATAATAAATTTATATTTACTCTGAAAATCCCTCCAAGATATATTAATAAGATAGTGGTCATTACCCTTTAGTCCAATTTTTTAAGTAAAATAATTATCCTCTTTATGTCTCTCTAATTAATGAAACGTTTCAGCCACTATGGACTTATCAACTCATTAAACTTTGTTTCATCTTCACTCATTAGATATTAGGAATTTACTAACATAATATTTTTGTTAAGTTTTTTAATTTTGTGTAAATATTGTTTATTTTATACTTCACATGTAAGTTTTTATTATGTGGATTTTAAATTAAAAGTTAACAATTTATAATAAAATAATTTATTTATAATCAATGTATTTTATTTCATCTAATCATGTTTCATTATTTTATTTACATTATTATATTTCATTTAATCATATCTTAATCCAAGAATAACTTAAATAAATAAATAAACATGCACTTGACAAATAATATAAACATGCGATATAATATTGATTTTATAATCAACTGGTTGGGTTATTGAGTCTAAGATAAACCATCCTCAAACCAAGAAGAAATAACCCTTTTGTATGATTTCTAGATTTAGTTTCCACACTTACATGACAACCTTTATATCTCCTTGTTTTATTTCACCTTGGATCAAGTTTTGAACTATCTCATCACTCCGGGAGCTCTATCCAATAAAAATCTATACTCACCCACAAGTGAGGAGTACTAGGGATTTAGGGTAACATAAAATAAATTTAGGACATTCATTTACCTGCATAATATATTTGAAAATTATAAATCATGTATCATCATATTTTATTTCACAATAAATTTATCATAAGACCCATGAAGTAAAATATTAAATTAAATAAAAATAGAATAACATACAGAGGTTGATCATGCTCATAATCTGTTATGACATGTAATGACTATGAAATTAAACTTAACAACATTCATTTTATTTCATTATCATTTTTATTAAAATTTGACATGTGTCAAAAAATCAATCCACTGATTAATTAATTAGTTATCCATCATAATAATATTTCTAAATATTACTGAAAACACATAAAGACTCTTTTCCAATATAACATTAATTAAAATAAATAATTTTATTTTTAATTTACAATTATTGAGTACACGACATGTATTAATTGGAAAACATCATGTACCTTCGATTTTTGATTAAATTTAGTAATGTAATTTAATATATGCATGACATATACCTTAGGATACATAATGTAAACCATCGAAAATTAGATTAAACAAAATTTTCAAGTTTTATAATTACATAAAGTGTTTTTTCACCTGATATGACATGTAATACTATGTATATTATTTATTATATACTATGTATTTAAACAACATGTATGACCAAATATAATGTCATGATACACACATCATGTTTTATCAAGAGTCAAACCATGTTTGTTTCTTAACATATATGACACCAAAATATTTCAGGAATATATTGGGTATGTACCAGTAGCTATTGTTGTGAGGTACATGACATTTATGATACCCATAACATAACATATTTTTTTAATTACATATAATTTTTTTTAAAGAATTAATATCGATAGTAAACCAATGAATATTACTTGGTGTGGAAAAATCATATCACATGGTTTCTATATGGAGTTATATTTCATTTAGTTCAGCCTCACATTAATTATCCATGTGTTGTATCACATGATATTAAAATATCTATATATAACATTCATGTGTTGCAATGAGTGACATGTTGTATATAACGAGTTATATGACATGTAATCTATTTTTGTCCACACACACAACACACCTATGTACACGACCTATATCTCTCAAGGGTTATTATATGTTACATGATGTCTATAGTCAGATACATTTTATGCAAATAACATGTTTTTGTATCCCTTGTCAAGTAGTCAATACATGGAGTTTAATGATGCAACGTACTTTAACTACATGACTTGGATGACCTACATGAAGTGAAAACTATATAGAGTTGGACATCATATACACTTCATACAACCTTGTACTCACTATAAAGTCATTTTCCAAATGTTGGTTAATATGAAGCATGTAATTATTCCTTGCATCGCCCCCCCCCCCACATGGTGTATCATTAATATCATGACCTAGCCTTGTGTGGTTTACCATGGGTACATAATGAGTACATTTTTTACACAATGGGTATTAGTGTTATTCGTGAAACTTCATCAACATCTTAAGATGATATTTTTTATAACATTATTCATTTCATCTATGCCTCTACTTGTTCATATGAATTTGAAAAATCAAGTTATCTCAATTTATCGATTAAAAAATAAAAAAACATATAGTGGATGTAATCATTAAAATTTGGTGTTGAACAAACAAATACTAAATATCTATAAATTATAATGTGACTATTGTTATTCCAATTGACGGTTCTAGGGCCTATCTAAAGAAGAGAGAGGGGTGGTGAAATGTTTTTGTCATCAATTTCAATGGAATATATATAAATAACATGAAAAATGAAATATATTAATGTGATTATTTTTTACTTTTAATTTATTATTAATCTAAACAATAATTACCTTTGAGTAGTAATTTTTTTTCTTGATGATCAATTTAGCACCCACTGTTGTGGTCTCATTATTATTATGGATATTCTATACTATAATTCCAGGAGTTGTATCCAACCAATCCCAAAAATTCTTTTAATAATGATCTTGGGATATTTGGTTCAACTGTGGAGAAACCAAGTGACTAACATTGTTCATTGTTTACCATAATTAGAAACCACTAGTATAAATTTTACATAAGTCCATAGATCTTTAACCATAGTTGGAAGAAACATTGATGTAGGGAAACCAGTAGGAACAATCCAATTTGGACCATTAATGTAGGCCTACTCACATCAACCCTTGAATACTGTCAATATTAATTGTGGTGATAGACTAGGATGGAAATCCCCACAGTTATTTGAGAGATATATGGGAAAAGAGTGGGGTAGGCCTTCGGTTATAGTCTATGTGGAATACAGATATAGGTTTCCATAAAAAGGATTATAACCATTGGCAATGTGGCCGTGGTAATAAGAATTTATATGTAAATATATAAGACATTTCAATGTGTACTATGTCCAAATATTTTCCTATGGCTTTGGTATATATGTATTGTGGCCATTGGTTTGGTTATAACCACAATCCCTATGGACCGTGGTTGTATATTCTGGAAACCATTTTTAATGAATAATATTTTTATTTATATATAAGTATATAAAATTATACATGTATATATATTCTAATGTATATATATAGTATATCATAACACAAGGTTAATGTACTAAAAGAATGGTAGAATATGTCTAGGGATCAAACTACCACGATCATGCCATGTTTTTCAAAGGCTATGGACATGTCCCATGTTGTAAGTGTCCCTTATTTTAATTAGTATAGTGTGTGGACTGTGGTCACTGTCTGCATCGACCATGGATATTGATATTCTACAATCACAGTCCCAAACTATGGCCATAGTACGCACCCTATACCAATAGAAATAGGTCCCATGGTCTTTGGTGATTGTGACAATAGTCTAAAACTATACTTTTGGGGCATATTACCATGGCTATGGCCTGTGGAAAGAGCACAATGTTTTTATATTTGAATCACTTATTATCCCTTTTCTTGAGTGTAGGGTGATTATATTTCAACCAGGCTTGAGATAATTTTATATTCTCACCATTTTAAAGAAAAAAATTATAATTGTTATAATTGTGAATTTATACATATGGTTACCCAATTAATGATTTCAAAAATTTCTTTTACATAATTTTTTATATGTAAATACAATTTCAAATAATAATAATAATAATTAAATAATTTTCTCGGAACATACACTAAATTCATGGATTATTAAATAATTTCCATTACAGTTATAACTCTTCCCATCTATCCACGAAAAAAGTATCAAACTATTAAAAATAAAGTATTTTTCAATCAAATATTACCAATTTAACAAAAAAATAGATTATTATCACTAAATTTACGGATTTTTTTATTTTGAAAGTATATATTATATTTACTAAACTCGTGAATAAATATTTATTTTAATATTCACATAACTGTATAAATATTTATATAATTTTATTCGAGAAACTAAAAATAAATAAATATTTATTTATTTCCATCTGAATAATAAACAACAAAAAAGATTCAGCTAATATATTATAATCACAAATATGTGGTTACTGGATTTATTTGATCAAAGGGGTTTGAAAAAATATAATTTTAGAAGATGAAAATATCATTTATTATTAATATTAAATTAAAATATAATTATTTTAGATTTTGGATAGAGTTGGTGGGTGGCCTTATAAGACCCCTTCATAGTGTAATTTTGTGATCATACCTAAATTATAAGATGAATGTCTTGTAACACATAAAATTTACTACAGGGAAATAAGTTAATGTCATAATGATAATAACCTTCATGGGAATTATTTTTTTTAATATAATCTTGCTGTCACAATATATCATCTAGAAGTTTACATGTTTGTGTCCTAAAACAATATGCTCTATTAAGCTTTTTCTCACTATCTGAAATGCACTCAATGATGAACTACCATGAATTTGGATATAATCAGATAGTTCCATTTTAATAAAACGTATGGATATATCTCGCTTCTTTAACTCTCATGGGAAGTATATTTTATTGGATTATTCAATTAATTTCATATCACTTATGATTCACCCAATATATTAAACCATAGATAATGGTTCTTTCAACATAAAATTCATCAATATATCAATGTACATGATAAATAATATTTATTAATAAAAATATCATTTATAAAGAATAATACACACATCTTCAAATCATACCATCCAATGACATATAAATATGATGATTTTTTATAAGTATCCCGGCCCTCAAAACCTCCATTCTTGGTTATTATAAAGTGAGAACTTCATGAGAAGATGTCTCATTATCTTATGAGCCTTTAACACCTGACCTCAAATATTATATATATATTTTAGGATTGATTTAGTAATACCATATCTGATACAACTAATAATATTATCATATAATCTCAAATTTATCATTATAGTGGGGAATTCGTATAACCTTTTGATGTGAAAAAACCCTAAGGAAATTGTAACATTAATTTTATAAAAAATATAAATCATAAATTTAAAAGATATTTATTTATTTTATATTAATCCAAAATATAAATTCTTTTTTTTATGAAGACAACTCCAAAAATTTCATTAATCATTATCAAGAAACAAAATTCATAATATAAAATCATACTATAAGTAATATAAATCCTATAATGTCTTAAATTATGACTCCTTCATTTGATTCTATAGCATTTTATTTTATTGGTCCAAAATTGATTGTTTTATGTTCTATGATCTTATTCCCCCAAACCGAATCCAAAAAATAAATAAATCCCAATAAAATATCGACTGAGACAAGAAAAACATAAAATAAATATATACCACCAAATTTTCATTCCTTTAATTTTAATATCACAATAAATCACACCCAAAACATATAAGATTATTTTCAATGAAGATTAGAAACATAGAATCATTATTTTAGAAACATTACTCAACATTACCCACAATAGAATCTAAACATAATATTATTTTAGATAAATATTATACTACACTCTTCCTTATAACATATGGAATGAAATAAAAGAAATGGTTGATCTGAGATGCTTAGTAAGGGGTGAAAATAAGATATATCAGTCTAATATTATAAGTGAGTCTAATATAAACACTTGTGTATAAGAACATAATCAAGGTTCATGAATATACTACAATAAAATATTACCTAATAAAACCCAAATCATAAAACATGGTTGATGACATAAGTATTTTTCATAACATATGAAATGAGTCATATGAGTGTATAAATATGTTCTAATAATCATGTTCTATGAAAAAATAACATAATAATATAATGTAGAACAGAAATATGAAATAATATAATCATATAAATCCATTTCTCATGTTAGGGGTCACATATATGACCATCCTCTCAAAGCGTAATGTTTCCTATAGTGGATTGGGATCACTTCCAAGATAATGAAATATTATGTAATGACAAAAAAGTTTATATAGAATTCATTGGAAGTCTATATAATTCCTAACCCACTGGTGACATAAATATAGTGGATTAGGTTTATTCCTCAGTCCCTGACATGTTATCTCCTGAGATATCAATAACCAATTCATTGGATTGATATATAATTCCATGACCACCCAAAAAATAAAAATAGTATACTATGTTCAATCCAAAACCCTATACATCTCATCTCAAGAGATATAATGATTTAGTTAATATATTGGAGGGATATATAATTTTGGACCCACCCTTCACATTATAAAAAAGTGCATCTATGATTTTTACACAAATATAAAAACATTTAAATTTACATTATTGATTAATAAAATCATGAAAATTAGATTGTTCTCGTGAATTTTATAATAATCCATCTATATAATGAAGGTACATAGTATTTATAGAGCATAATTGAAGAATAAGATAAATTAAATAATGATTAAAATGATTAAAAACACATAATAAATGTTTTAGAAAGTTCATTTTAAAAAATAAATATCCATCATTTTTAATAAATTATATTTTAATACGAAATAATTTTTACTATAATATTTTTAGAAAGATAATTCTAAGGTGAATAAATTTAATTTTCAATACTATGAAATTGTTGAAAGGATGTTTAGTAAAAAATTCAATGAGAACTATTAGGGAAGGTGATCCTCTAGAATAAATATAAAAAAATATTCATTCTACACCTTTTTAAATCAATAAAATGTCAATAAAAAATATAGTTAAGAAAATGAAGAATGAGGTATATTAGAATCAACAAAAAAATTATGTATATGTAGGGGAAACATTTCTGTCCGAAAAGAAGTGATAATGTTTTCAATACATGAAATCAGTTATTTAGCTAAATTTTGGACCAAAGGGAGGTGATGTTGTAATAAGAAACTTAGAACCCATAAATAATAAATTTATAAGAAAATAAATGGGTTTATATAATGAAATATCATATAATTTCCCCCAATGTTAATTTAATTTAAGACAATTAGGATTTTAATGTGAGACTATAAAGAAACTCATACATCATACCCATGATTATTTGAATATGATCAAACTCCATGTATAATAAATTATTGTCTATTATTAGTATTTATATGAACTATATACATATAAATGTTACTTCACACCATTCATTTATAATTAATTATTTCACACCTATTAATATAATATTATTAAAAAAATATTATGATTTTAGTTCTTCTATTTTTCCATGGAGACTTTGGTTTTATTGTTCCAGTCCTTGAATATTGATCATTAGTTCATTTAAAAAATGTATTAATGAATATTTAGTGTAGAATTTTTTTATATATAATTATATTCATGGTAATTTTGAGGAACTTATGGTTATGGTTCACAACTAACAAAAAAATCCTTTAAAGGGATTATTAATTTAACAAAAGAAATCAATTTATTAGTTAATATAATTTTTAATATTTCAACTCATGAATTATGAAACAACATTAAATAAATAATTCATATCTAATATTACAATTATTTAATTTATATCAGTTATTTATGATTTAAATGAAATACGATCATGTATGCGGGTTGCAGAATGGATTCAATTAAGAATCTGTCATTGTGATAGAATGGGTAGGAACATGTTAATATATAGAAAAATATCAATTTTACAGCGTCCTAATGGATCAAAAAAAGGTTATTAATGTTATAAAAAAATTAAATATTCGATGGAATATGATATGGAAAATAAATAAGGATTTTATTACACTTATGTTAAATACTTGAATCTTATCTTAAAGAGCCTCATAGAAATTAGGATCTAGGAATCCTTTGTAACGCCCCGATCCCAGTTACCCAGATTCAGTGCATTATTACATAACATTGGCATGATCACAAGAAAGATCAAATCTAGAAAGACCGATTAGTTTAGTAGCCTCGGAATAACTAGATACATTAATAAAGTTTACATTACATCATAAAATGAAAACTACAACAATATAGTCTCTATAGTCCACACTCTTATCCCCTCGTACAATCCCTGCAGGTCATTCATAATTTACTTCTTCATATCCTAGGAAAAATAAAACATAGAAAAGGGGTGAGCTCAAATGCCCAGTTAGGATAACAATATAGCAGAAACTTTCATAAATAAGAATAAACATTTAAGGCAATGTATAACTAAAACAAAATCTTTTTAAACTTTAACTTCAACATAGTATAGAAAAAATAAAATGAAATAATTCAATTTACTTATTCACATGGATATTCTACTAATCAAATAATCACATGAAATATCAATAACCACTTTCATAATGATGGAATGCATAATGCCAGACTATCATAACCACATAGTTAATGCTCGTGCCAAGACTAAAAATAAGATTTTGTCAAGGCCATGTGCCGAGACACTAGTTTGTCACATGAGACCTACCGATGCATTGAGGAGCTATAGCGGGATCCACCCGTCACTTACTAAATCCAATGCACTCCTCATTTGAAAAGTTTGAAACATAAAATAAACATTTGTATTAAAGCTATCATACGAAATGTCAATACATTAACCTCAAACCCTGAATGGTATAAAAATAGCACAACCACAGTCAAACATAACTCATTCGATACAATATGGAAGATTGTATTGTATCAGATTAACCACAATCAAGAATAATTAAGGATATTGACATAGATGAAGATAATCATCAAAACTATTTGAGAGAAATATCCCCCTTTTTCATGAAATCATTTAAAAGTCACACTATTTGTCAAGAAGAAATTTAAAAATAGATTTTTGAATCAAAGTGTCCCATACCACATTGAAACTTTTAAAAGTAGTTTTAATTTTAACACTTTAATGTACATATAAATAAATCCTTAAAACCATTTTTAAAACCTGGACATTAATGAGAAATATTTAGAAGAATAAGTCATTAAAACATTTAAAAATGGTATTTTAGTTAGAGTTTCTAACCAAAACAGAGACACTTGAATACAAATAATTGAGGTAATCAAAACATTGTAATATAATGAGAATTATGGGATTCATGATATACTATGTCAAAGTACATTATATGCACCACAGAAAAGTGATTTGGTGTATAACAACAAAGAAGTCTCAAAGGAATGTAAATTGAGATGAAATCTCTCATAAAGGTCGTATCCTTAGGTAAAGGATAAATCAACGACATAATTATGGGTGAGAAATATAAATACACTAAATATGATTGGATATTCAGTGTAAAACAATCAAAGGATATTCACACATATTCTAGTAAAAACAACACCAATGAATTGGATGTTTATCACAACAAATCAAGAATGAGTAAAAATTACTCTTATTAGGTTCATACCGATGACTTGAGAATTTATCAATAGAGTGATTATGTGTATAAAAAGTATATCCATAGAAAGGGGAGTGGAAATTATGACATAATCAAATGAATAGTGATTCTATACATAATCTTGGAGTAAAATAATCAATGAAGTATGCGTAAATCCGAATGAGTTGAAATTGAAATTTCAAATTCCCTTATCGATTTGGTAACTTATGAAACATGAACCCATGAAAGAAGGATGATAAGATGATGATTTAAATACCAATAAATTAAAGTATATTACACAATGAATACAATCATGGTCAGTACACACACCACATGCAATAAATAAGTGGTGAACGATGGAAATCTCACGAAATTAAAAGTGAGATATGAAACCCCTTACTTTTTACTTTCTCCTTGGTCGACGGTAGGTTAAACTCATGTATAATGGTGAAATAATTGTTATTGATTTATAAAAAAATTATTTACATTAATATGATATCATATATGATATTTTAAAATTGATTTGTTAATAATATCTTAGTATTATCGTCATTTCGGGTGTTAGCTTACTCGTTTTCCTTTATATTCTTTGTTATGTAAGCCGTGTTTGATATGGATTGGTTTTATATTATTCATATATAGAATTATATCAAGTACCTAAACATTATTTTTAATCATAAAATGGGAATTATACTTTAATGGATACGATGGAGAATGAATCTCATCATGTTCGTGGAGACGGTAGTTCGTACGTACGCACGAGCTACAATATCATTTTTTTGATGTTAAAATAATCTATAATTCGATGTTATATCATATATAAATAATAATTATCATGTTATATTTATTATTTACATGAATTACACATCATTATTATACCCATCCAAATAATAATTTATTGAATGACAATTACACCACGACGTGGAGATGGTAAGCTGTACTCACGCACGTATGGTGACATGCCATTCAAATGATGGATAGAAAACTGAATATGGTTGTACCATATCTATAATAACATCACAGTATATAGAAGATACTGGAGTTATTATTTTAGAATATAAATAACAAAGAAAGAAGAAGTTGAAGAAAAAAGGAACTTGAAAGAGGGTGGTGAAAACATTACATCTTCTTCGGGTTCTTCCTTTTTATTTGATCAAAAGGGCTTCGTAGGTTGGCTTTCTGATCAATATAAGGACTCTAGATTGTAGGTAGGAAAGTTGAGAGAGTATTTGGGGGGGGGTTTGTCTGAGAAAAAAGGCTTTGAATGTGTGAATTAGTGAGAAGGGGGAGTTCCCTTTTATAAGAGGGGTGAGGGACACCATTGGAAAAGCTAAAACTATTATTTTCTAATAAATTCATATTCGGTGTCTAATGGCTCCAAAATGGATTATTTAAAGTCTATGGTCGGTATGGGTTGAAAAACACTCAACCAATATAATTTATACTGGTTTGGTTTACTATATTAACCTTATCTTTATGTATCAACTCTTAGTTAATTAGTTTCACTTTTACAATGTCTCTTTGTATTTTTATATTTTATGGTTAATAAACGTACTATATAAATCCGAGAGACCCCCAAGTGGTCCATTAATGATACAAATATCATGATATAAGTCTCTTGGATGATCATTAGATTTTTAGGAATTTAATATCAATTAATAATATAATATTTGTTTTAAAAACTCTTTTATGTCAATTTTGACACTATTCAATAATTGATTTTTTTTAAAATCACAACAGAATGATTAATTCAAATAAAGGAATTAAATCAATTATAATATGTCATATTAACCTATAAAATTATTTTCATTTATAAGAAGTCTCAAATTACATTTATTTTGGTATTTATAATATCAATTATTATAATTTTTCTTTAATTAGGTAATTTCTGCATCACCATTGTGTCATAAATAAATTAAATTATTTAATTTATAAAAATATAAATAAAATATAATTATGTATTAAATATATTTATCTTTATAATGAATATTTACAATCGAATTTATCTTATGTAAAATCCTATATTAAAAATGTTTTAGTAAATACACTTCTATTTTAACTCTTTTAACTCTTCGTTGAATTAAATAATAATAAATGTCATAATCCAATACAAGTGGACCTAAATGATAATAATTTACTCCTAAGGTTGTTTTTGGTCGAGATACACTTGTCCAAAAGAATTAGGACATGTATTGGGTAATATTAATATCATATTTACCCTTAATTCGCCTATTTACTTTTAACCGTGGTAAATACAAGTAAAAAGTTACTATTCACCAAAAATTATTTTAATCTCATTGAACCACATATTAATCATTGATATTAACCACGTCTCTCAGATTTTTGAAATTCCACTCACAAAAGCGGTAAAATTATGTTTTATGAAAAAATTAGTTTTTTAACTAGCACTTAGTGGTTCACAATTCATCAAAAAATGAAAGTTTCCAGAAAAATACCAAAAATTAGGCCTAAGATATATTTGATATTATGAATTAAAAAATGATATCTATTTCACCAAATTCAAAACATATCAATTGAATTAATTAATTTAAAAATTAATTCCCATCGTCAAACTAAATAGCGTGTTTTTAAGAGATAATAACTATCAAAAGATTGACACTTGTTTATGTCTGGTTTAAATGTGAAATTACATCCAATGACAAGCATTGTATTAAATGGTAAAAATATATTATAAATATACCATAAAACACTCAAATTAATAATTTATCACTATTAATTATTTCGACTAAAAATGTTGTTTTTAATTAAAATTTATTAATTTTCACTATTCATCAAAATATGAAGTTATCCGAAAAGTACCAAAATTTCACCCAAAGCTAATTTCAATATTAAAAATCCAAAAATGAAGACCATTTAGAAAGATAAAATTTATAAAATTTCAAAATGTAATTATTACTATTCATAATGACTAGTTTGATTGGTTGTGGTGTGTTAGAATCTCGAAGTTGCATATAATGCACGCCATTGCATTATTCAAAGGGAAACGTACTATGGAAGTTTGGGGTGTTACATTCTCGCCTCCTTCAATAAATTGCATCCTCGCAATTTTTTTTAAAATTGGGCTGTAGAATATAATGGAATGTCCCACATCGGAAAAAGAGTCAATAAAACTATCATTTTAAAAAAATGAACGAAAGTTATAAAGGTCACCCAAGATAACCCATACTAGGATTCCATGTAGGAAAACATAGATATGGACGATAAAATAAGTGTTATGTTCTGAGGGAGAGGGATAGGAAACATGATCAGGAGAATGTTAACAATAAGAAAATCACAAACTTGTATTGGGACAAACGATCATTAGTCTCCCATTAGGAAAAGTAAACGGAAAACATTTTTTGTTTCAAGTTACATTACATAAGGACAAAGAATTCATTTATGATATTGACTAAGAACATAAAGTGATATACTTAATTTTTAAGTAGAGTATCATTATTTAATAAATATTTACCACTAACTCATTTTTTTATCAATGAGTATTCAAGAAGACATGGTCACAATGGAAGATCTAGAATAAACTTCTATAGAAATACATGATCTATGTAGGATAAACTATATATTTACCTTTTCTTTAGAGATTAATCAAAACCAAAATGGTTATTATAATATCTGATGATCCCCCAAATGGACATTCCATTAGAGAAAAAAAGCACTAATCTTAATTTCTATAATTAAACCATCAATACCCAAAAGTTAAATAAATACCATTCAATAATCAATTTTCCTTAAAATGCTTCAATATAATCCAAACTAATACTGAAACCCAAAACTTATAAGAATGTAGTCTTCCACATTAAATTGTATCTCCAAATGACATTAATTACTCTTAAAGTCACATACTTAAAAGTAATTAACTTAATCATTTCCATAAATAACCCAAATTACTATAAATCCACAATTAAAACATAGATAAAAACTACCATTACTCCTCAAATTAAATCCCATAACATTATATATTCCTTGGCCATATAGTGTTCAAAACAAAGCGAAAAACTTCCAAAATTACATTTATCACTTAATCACCAAATCATTTTCCTATACTAAGGGTATTCATTTGATAAGTCATAAGATCCCAAATCAAATTATTATTGATAAATAAAATCATTTAACTCAAAATAATAGTCACACTAACTAGGTACTTCACGTAGTCCAATGGTAGGTGATAAATCCCAATCATACTTTGGTTGTGGGTTCAATTCCCACAGATTTGTCCGATGCGATGGGTTGTCACACAGTCTGCGTGTTGTCCTTTTTCAAAAACTATATTTTATAACATTAAAAAAATGAGATAGATTCCTCAAAATAACCATAACATAATTTACCCCAAATCTTATCTCATACCTTGAATATTCATCCCAAATTATAATAACATATAATTGCCTCAAACTCAATGATCATATAAAACCAAATGGTTATTTATCACTATATCCACAAGAGAAAAGATAATTCTTCCTCAAATATCATTCTAACATGGAAAACTACAGGGTTAAAAACACTAGAGGGAATTATTACAAAGTAAGCCCATCAACAAGGAGAACTAATACTTTTTAAACATTTCTCCAACCATTTATTTTCACATAGCATCTTATTTGACCAAGAAAATATCCTATAGAATAGGTCATTCACTCAGGTAATGGCCAGGTCCCCTACATTTACGGAAAATGACTCTAAATAGATTCTTGGACCATTTTTATCTTCTTCCATAGGACTATTCATTTATCTTCGGCAATTATTCACTTTATGTCCTTCCTTCCCACACATAAAGCATTTCTTTATCTCGTTGAGACACTTTCCTGGGTGTCTCCTTCCACATTTTCTGCATGATGGAAATTTAAGATTCATTTCTCCATGGTCTCCACTGCTGGAGCTCTTATCATTCATCACATTCCTTTCTTTGTTGAGTCTGGGAATTGGTTAATATATATATTTTTTATCATATTTTTGGAAAATTGATTTGGCATAAATATGATATCTTTTACACCTATCAACATTCCATTTTGTTTCTCATTGCCACCACTGTTCTCACCTTGTACATCATTCTCAAAGTCACTATGACTTCCTTGGAATCCAGCCATTAAATAGAACCAGAAAGCATTGTGTGAGTAACAGTAGTCACAAAATCATTTAGGGATAAACATGACACCATATTCTCAATTTTAAAAACATTAAGATTAACCAAGGTCATTTACTCACATCTTATATATATAATACTTAAATTCGGTTTGTAAAGAAAATGTAAATTATCCTAAGAATATCCCCCGGGAGTGTCGTAACGAAGAGCGCAACAATTCCCATTGTCGTGAACCAGTTCCCGTTCGAGTCCAGCTCAATGCGGTGTTTTCGGGTTTTACCCCTAGGTACATCTATGCCAGAGATGCATCTACCTAATTGTATCCAGACATGAATGTATTTCTCAGAAAAATCACAAAATCTATACAATACCGAAATTCTAGGAAGTTCTTCTATACTAATCCTCAAAGTATAACTTATGTCTATGTGCTCAAATCAGAGTTAATCTAAATCTAGCTTCCAAGGTTTGTACTAAACTTCCTTTGATACAAACTGTAACGCCCCGATCCCAGTTACCTAGAGTCGGTGCATTATTAAATAACATTGGCATGATCACAAGAAAGATCAAATCTCGAAAGACCGATTAGATTATTAGCCTTGGAATAACAAGATACATTAATAAAGTTTACATTACATCATAAAATTAAAACTACAAAAATATAGTCTTCATAGTCCACACTCTTATCCCTTCATACAATCCCTGAAGGTCATTCATAGTTTACTTCTTCAAATCCTGGGAAAAATAAAACATAGAAAAGGGGTGAGCTCAAATTCCCAGTAAGGATAACAATACAGTGGAAACTTTCATAAATAAGAATAAATATTTAAGGAAATGTATAAATAAAACAAAATCCTTTTAAACATGAACTTCAAAATAGTATGGGAAAAATAAAATGAAATAATTCCATTTACTTATTCACATGGATATTCTACTAATTGAATAATCACATGCAATATAAATAACCACTTTCATAATGATGGAATGAATAATTCTAGACTATCATAACCACATAGCCAAGGCCTCATTCCAATACTACAAATAAGATTTTTTCAAGGCCTTGTCCCAAGACAATAGTTTGTCTCATGAGACCTACCAATGCATCGAGGAGCTATAGCGGGCTCCACCCGTCACTTACTAAGTCCAACGCACTCCTCATTTGAATAGTTTGAAACATAAAATAAACATTTTATTAAAACTATCATACAAACTGTCAATACATTAACCACAAACCCTGAATGGTATAAAAATAGCACATCCACAGTCAAACATAACTCATTCGATACAATATGGAAGATTTTATTGTATCAGATTAACCACAATCGAGAATAATGAAGGATATTGACATAGATGAAAATAATCATCAAAACTATTTGAGAGAAATATCCACCTTTTTCATGAAATCATTTAAAAGTCGCACTATTTTTCAAGAATCCATTTAAAAATAGATTTTTAATCAAAGTATCCCATAACACTTTGAAACATTTAAAAGTAGTTTTTATTTTAAAACATTAATGTCCATATAAATAAATCCTTAAAACCATTTTTAAAACATGGACATTAATGAACAATATTTAAAAGAATAAGTCTTTAAAACATTTAAAAATGGTATTTTAGTTAGAGTTTCTAACCAAAAGAGAGACACTTTAATAGAAATAATTGCGTTAATCCAAACATTGTAATATCATGAGAATAAAGGGATTCATGATATACTATGTCAAATTACATTATATACACCACAGAAAAGTGATTTGGTGTATAACAATAAAGAAGATTCAATGGAATGTAAATTGGGATGAAAACTCTAATAAAGGCCGTATCCTTAGGTTAAGGATAAATCAACAACATAATTATGTGTGAAAAATATAAATACAATAAATATTTTTGGATATTCAGTGTAAAACAATCAAAGGAAATTCACACATATTCTAGTAAAAACAACACCAATGAATTGGATGTTTATCTCAACAAATTGAGATTGAGTAAAAATTACTCTTATCAAGTTCATACCGATGACTTGAGAATTTATCAATGGAGTGATTATGTGTATAAAAAGTATATCCATAGAAAGGGGAGAGGAAATTATGACATAATCAAATGAATTGTGATTCCACACATAATCTTGGAGTAAAATAATCAATGAAGTATGCATAAAGCCAAATGAGTGGAAAATGAAATTTAAAATTCCATTATCGATTTGGTAACTTATGAAACATGAACTCATGAAATAAGGATCATAAAATGATGATGTAAATACCCATAAATTAAATTATATTACAAAATTAATACAATCATGGGCAGTACACACACCACCTGAAATAATTAAGTGGTGAACAATGGAAATCTCACGAAATTAAAAGTGAGATAAGAATCCCGTTACTTTGTAATTTTTCCTTGATTGAAGGTATTTTAACATCCTTTATAATGGTGAAATAATTTTTATTGAATTATTCAAGAATAATTTACATTAATATGATATCATATATGATCTTTTATCATTGATTTGTTAATAATATCTTAGTATTATCGTCATTTTGGGTGTTAACTTACCTGTGTTCCTTTATATTATTTGTTACGTAAGCCATGTTTGTTATGGATAGGTTATATCTTATTCATATCTGGAATTATATCAAGTACATACATATTATTTTTAATCATCAAATGAGAATTATACTTGAATTGATATGATGGAGAATGAATCTCATCGCGTTCGTGGAGACGGTAGTCCGTACGTACGCACGAGCGACAATATCATTCTTTTGATGTTAAAATAATCTATAATTGGATGGTATATCATATATAAAGAATAATTATCATGTTATATTTATTATTTAAATTAATTTCACATCATTATTATACCCATCTAAATAATAATTTATTGAATGACAATTACACCACGACGTGGAGACGGTAAGCCGTACGCACGCACGTATAGTGACATGCCATTAAAAGGATGAATAGAATACTGAATATGGTTGAACCATATTTATAATAACATCACAGTATATACAACATACTGGAGTTATTATTTTAGAATAGAAATAACAAAGAAAGAAGATGTTGATGAATAAAAGAACTTGAAAGAGGGTGGTGAAAACATTACCTCTTCTTCGGGTTCTTCCTTTTGATTTTATCTAAAGGGCACCTCAGGATGACTTTCTGATCAAACTAAGGACTCTAGGTTGTAGGGAGGGAATTTTATAGAGTATTTGTGTAGGGTTTGTCTGAGAAAAAATTCTTTTAATATGTGAATTAGTGATAAGGGGAGTGCCATTTTATAAGAGGGGTGAGGGGCACCTTTGGAAAAGCTAAAAATATTATTTTATAATAAATTCATATTCAGTGACTAATTGCTCCAATGTGGATTATTTAAAGTCTAAGGTGGTGATGGGTAGAAAACCACTCAACCATTAGAATTTAGACAGGTTTGGGTTAATATATTAACCTTATCTTTAAGTATTAACTCTTAGTTAATTAGTTTCACTTTTAAAATGAATCTTTGTATTTTTATATTATATGGTTAATAAAATTACTATATACATCCAAGAGACCCCAAAGTGGTCCATTAATGATACATATATCATGATATAAGTCTCTTGGCCAATCCTTAGCGTTTTAGGAATTTAATATCAATTAATAATATAATATTTGTTTTAAAAACTCTTTTATGTTAATTTTGACACTATTCAATAATTGATTTTTGTAAAAATCATAAAAAATTATTACTTCAAATAAAGTTAATTAAATCAATCATAATATGTCATATTAACCTATAAAATTATTGTTATTTATAAAAAGTCTCAAATTACATTTATTTGGGTATTTATAATATCAATTATTCTAATTTTTCATTAATTTGGTAATTTCTGCATCACCATTGGGGCATAAAAAAATTAAAGTATTTAATGTCTAAAAAATATAAATAAAATACCATTATGTAGGAAATATTTTTAGATTTATAATAATATTTACAATCAAATTTATCTTATGTATAACCTTATATTAAAATTTTTTAGTAAATAAACATTGATTTTAACTCTTTTAACTCTTCTTTGAATTAAATAATATAAATGTCCTAATCCAATACAAGTGGACCTAAATGATAATATTTTACTCCTAAGGTTGTTTTTGGTTGATAAAAACTTGTACAATAGAATTAGTACATGTGTTAGGGTAATATTAATATCATTTTTACCCTTAATAAGCCTATTTACTTTTCACGGTGGTAAATAAAATTAAAAAAGTTACTATTCAACAAAAATTATATTCACCTAATTGAACCAAATTTTAATCCTGTATATTAACCATGTATCTTGGATTTTTGAAATTCCTCTCACAGAAGCGGTAAAAATAAGTTTTATAAAAAATTCGGCTTTTTAACCACCACTTAGTGGTTTCACTATTCATCAAGAAATGAAAGTTTCAAGAAAAATACAAAAAATTAGTCCTAAGCTATATTTGATTTTATGAATTCAAAAATGATGTCTATTTTACCAAATTCAAAACATATCAGTTGAATTAATTAATTTAAAAATTAATTCCCGTCGTCAAACCAAATAACGTGTTTTTAAGAGATAATAACTATCAAAAGATTGACACCTATTTATGTCTGGTTTAAATGTAAAATTACATCCAATGACAAAAATTTTATTGAATGGTAAAAATATATTATAAATATACTTTAAAAATACTCAAATTAATAATTTATCACTATTAATTATTTCGATTAAAAAAGCTGTTTTTATTAAAATTTAGTAATTTTCACTATTCCTCAAAATATGAAAGTTATCCGAAAAGTACCAAAATTTCACCCAAAGCTAATTTTGATATTACGAATCCAAAAATAAAGTCCATTTCAAATGATAAAATTTATAAAATTTCAAAAAGTAATTATTACTATTCATAATGGCTAGTTTGATTGGTTGTGGTGTGTTAGAATCTCAAAGTTGCGTACAATGCACGCCATTAAATTATTCAAAGGGAAACGTACTATGGAAGCTTGGGGTGTTACATCCTTATTATGAATAGAGGTTCAATTTTTTTGGATATTATAGAAAGAGGATAATTTAAACATATGTTAATTAGAATAAAAATTAAATTTTAAAGATGTGGTGGGTAAAGGAGGAGTCCTTTTATAAGTGATATTGTGGTATCATTTTTGAAAACAATCAATCGTTTTTTAAAAAGGTTTGTAATTTATCATGGAATTTGGTCCAAATAGACAAATATTTGAGAATTTTATGGTATGTAGAATATTCATTCATAAAATCCTTAGTATATATATATATTTAATATTTTAGTAATTTTCACCTTAGTATACCATTTTATCTCATTCTACCTTTACTGTGGTAACTTAATTTTTATCTTAGTCACTTATTTGTATACCTAAATATGAAATTTAATTTTTTTCCTAATTATGTCATTTTGATTCAAAAAATGAAACATATATTATTGGATTTAATTTATATGTTTGAAAAAAAATTAATTTTATTATATGAACACATATAAGATAATTTGTTTAGAAAAATATATTTTTAAATGCATTTATTATTATTCCACACAAAGTAATAATCATCATATGAATGTTGTTTTTTAAAAATTAATGAAAAAATAAATTCCATTTAAATCATTCTTAGTAGTTAAAATTTCAATTTATTAATTTTAAATTACCCAACATATTAAAATAATTCATATAAAATTAGGACTTTTTAAAATTATGTTATTTTATTCACATACCATAAATTATTTATCTTATAATAACTAAATTTTATTAATAAATAGGTAATATAATATTTATTTTTATTTTATTGACACTTCAAATATATTTTAATAACAATAATAATTCTATTTTTATTATAAATAAGTATAAAAAATATACATTTAAACTAAACCATTTTAAATAATTATTACCATTTTTTCTGAAAAAATTATTAATTATAATTGAATCATATTATTTTTAATTTTGACTAATAATTACAATACATTAATGTAGCTATCAATAACATGTATATCTGATGACCATATTTCCAATGAATATATACCCAATGACTATATACCCAATGAACATATAATTAATGACCCAATAAATAAAAATCATATTCCCTTCTAATTCTATAATTTCATTGTCTATACTTTTAAAATATTCATAAAGTGATTTATTACTTCTACAGGAACCATTGGTGGTATTATCATCCTAATAGATCATTATGATGATAATCTTAACCTTTTATTATTTTTATCTTCATATGGATTAATTACATAACTTATTTTAATAATATTGGATTATTTTATTGTTTTATAATGTATTAGATTTTTTATTTTAATATTATACCATAATAAAAAAATGTGATATTTTTTTGTTTTGTTTTTTTATTATTCAAAATCTATTGAATACACATGATTTATATAAATTGGAAAAAAGTTAGAAACGTATAAAAAAAATATATAAAAAATTTTTGTTTCTAAAATTAGTCATGATATCCCCATAGATGTGGTTCTCCACCTCCACCAACCAAAAGATATATCATTTATAAACAAACCTAAATCATTCCTCTGACCAATTTTGATAGTAATTTCCAATGAAAACAAGGAATGTAAAATAATCACACTATTATATATGCACTAAAGTACACATTAAGTTGTTTAATATATCATTATACCTAGATGTATTTTCCAAAGTGGATCTAAAAAATCCAAATGTATATGTAAACCAAATAGCATATAAATATTTTTTAAAATACAATAGTATATAAAATAAAATCATTTGATAAGATATTATTTTATAAAATCATGAGTACATATTAAAATGCATCATTAATTAGGATAAAACTGTTTAAAATAATTTATTAGATATAAAACAATTATATAATAGAATCTATAAAAAAGTCCAAAACGAAGGGAAGAACCACATATCAATGGTATGAAACGATAAAAGGAAACCACAATGTGGTTAAAAAATGTGATGTTTTAGAGTTTGAAAAATTCATGGGGTTATTTATTTGTCTATAATGGAATCAATGGAAAATTTATATATATTGGAATAAATTATTAAAAAAATCATAAGATTCGGGGCACAATTTGTACCATTGGATGAAATATTTAAATTTTTTAAGATATTTTGATTTTTTAGATTTTATTATTTTTAGTGGATTTTATTAATTTTTCATTTTATTTATATAATTATTTCATATATATATATATATAATATATACCAAAATTACGAGATATTTTAAGGAAATTTTGGAATAAGATTAATAAATGAATGATAAATGAGAAATTTCATTGTTAATAGTCTTTCTAGAGGTCCAAAAAATGGTCCAGACAATTTTTTGTTGATATTTTTTTATTTCATAAATAAATTTTTCTGATCAATATTTCCATTGAGCATGGTTTCTTTCATTTCCAAAAATAAGTATCTTGGGAATTTTTGATTTAAAATGTATCAAGAGTGAAGTAGATGAATAATGAGAACATAAGAATGATGAAAATTTATTTAGGATCAATGATTCATCATTGAAATTTATAGTAGGAGGCTTTAGATTCTCATCTTTTATAATCTATGTAAACTTATTTAATTTTTAATATTGGTAGATAATTAACTAAAATTTGATATTTTTAATCTAATTGTAAATTTACTATGATATTAAGGGAAAATTATTTATTAGATATGGAATGTGGTGGATTAGTAAATGAATTTTGATATCATGAAATGTGATTTATGAAAATATAAAGATGTTGAATTAAATTGATATATTTTTTAAATCGAATATTGATGATAATTGATTATGATTGATATATTAAAATTATATTCTATTATAATTTAGCTTTTTTAGCGTGGATTATTGATATGTTTTGGGGTAATATTTAAGTGGAATTAATATTATTTTTATGTTTTTTGGGATCAGACATGAAACTCATCAAGGGGATATGCATCTATTTTTTTAAAATATTCAACGATTATCTATTCAAAAAATGAAGTGGTATTGAATTATGTATGGGTTGTCAAAAGTTATTAATAGGTTCATTCAAAATTCTAGGGAAGAAGGTCATTCATCTAGTGAGTACCATAGTCATAATTTAGTTTTCAATATATTTTATACCAACTAAGAATTAGGGTATTCTATATAAAATACCAGATTTATTCCACCAAATAATTTGCTTTCAATTTTCTTAAATTTTGTATTATAATTTATGGGATTAATTTACATTCATGATAATTTTTGAATCCATTATTAATTTTTAGACAAACCTCTATTGTTTACATATATATATTTTCAATGTGAAATTGGATGAGTGCAATGTTACTTTATTAATAAGGGTATTCATATATGGGATATATAGTAATGAGTTTTTGGAAAATTAAAATTACCCAGATATATAGTATTTTTAGAAATATGGCTATTAATTCATTAATATCTATATTCATGTAGACCTTGGAAGGAACATTGTATAATTTATCCTTTTTTATAAATCCACAATATATATTAATTTAAGTTTTTGGATGGGGTCATTAGGATAATTAATGGATGGTGGTGGTTTAAATCAATTTTTGATAATTTACGATGAATAAGTTTACAATGTGTATAAAATATAGTGTTGATTTGTGAAATGTATTGAAAAAAATTAAATTGATGTGGGGTTTCAATTCCATGGTATTTCCTCAGACCTCTAATGTTAATTTAGATTTGTTTTAAGTTATGAAGAAGATATGGGGGAGAGTTATATTTTAGATGGATGTTTTGTGTGCCGAATGATAAATTGGTTTTGGTTAAATAAACTATCACGTCATGAATCTATGGTTGGGAAGGTTTAGAAAATATTTTGTTAGGTATTTTCCATGGACTATTTTAGATTATCACATCATTATGTGGTTTTAAACTCATGAGTTTATGAAAAAAGAATATTTCATGGACTAATTACATTTCTCCAGGATACCTAAAACTTATCAAACTATAAATTTAGGATATAGAATGTTAGTGTGTGGATGTTCTAAAGAGGATAATAACACCATTCTATATTCAGTTGGCATATTCCAAACAACCAATATGTATATTTTTTTATAAAATTAGACATATATCTACCTCATTCAATTATATTCATTCTCTATGAAACCACAGAAATCAAAAGACGCATTCCATGTGATCATTCATGTTGGTGGTATAAGAACCCAACACTATCATACATATATATTACATGAATTTTTCATAATACTTAATACATTACAAAAATAGATGATCAAAGGCCATAATAGTTTAGTTCATTTGGAAAACTAGAAACATAGACACTAGTACATAAGTGAGCTTTGTTACCTCCCACAAGGTTATTCATGACTAAATACCATTTTAGGCATATCATACATAATACATATCTTCATATCCTGGGGATGGGAACTTAAAAATGGGTGAGATCAAAATCCCATTAAGGGTAAAGAATGGAGTATTGTAATCATAAAAATGAGAATTCGTTTATGAGAATATTATCATTATAGTAGAAGAACAAACCCAACTAATCAAAGATCATTAAAATGATTCCTGTAATAAATCATGGCAGTTCAAAAGTCACGAATCATAAGAAAATAATGAAAATAAACCGTGAAACCATTACATAGGAAAAAGGCAAGTAATTGTGGAATACACATAATCAAATAAAAAATCTATGTGAATACTACATACAATTACCTTAGTAACATGTTAGGCTTGGGGTATTCAACCTTGTACCTACTTGATGATTGGGATTCCCTCTGTGTTCCCTCTTGTTTCATCTGGGGATTTCCTCCTATGTACCTTCTTTTTTTGGGCATGGTATTCTCTCTTGTTTACCCTCTTTTGTTTCTTTGGATGCCCTACCATGTAAACTTTTTTATGAAAAACAATTATCATAACCCAATGAATTAGAGGGATATATAGGTCATGCCCATCATATAGTATAATGATACATACATTTTCTATGTGATAATAAAATATTCATCACATCATGACCTATCAAAATATGGGATTCATAAAAATTATATCATAACCCATGAAATGAAATGGCCACAATAAATATTTAATCATGTCATAAATAATGGAAAATATATATGTTTCATAATATTTTCATCAATGAATATATTCTGAAAAGATACGAGTTTTGTAAGAAATTATCATGGAATAACCCATTGAGAAGAAATAGGTTTCACAACCTTATAATCCATTGAATACTAACGAGCTTCCTAAACATATAACTAGTAAAAGAGAAATGAGTTTTCATAAACATAATTATATAAAAAACATAAACCATTGAGAGAATAAATTTTAATGTAATCATTGGATCATTTCCGACAAAGGAATTAGTAACATTAAAAAAAATTATCCTATATGGGACATAATATTGAAATGTATTTTAAAAAAATTTCATGATGAAAATATCCTTTCTTCTTTGTAATTTTTTTTTAAATCTTCAGAATATTTTAAAAACCATTTTCCTTAAACACTTATAAAATAAGTGTGAAAATTTTTAAAAAAAATTTACCTTCGAAAATACATTAAAAACTTATAAATAAATCCTTAACACATCTGAAATAATTTTTCTACATAAAAATTGTTTCTCCAAAAGTTTAATTGAAAATATTTAAATGAATCATTAATAACCATATAAATTTTTGAAAACTATTTTTATTGAAACAAAATTAAAAATAATGAATATATAGATTAATATAAAAAATTTCTTTAAAAAATAACAACATTTAATTCTTGTAATGGAATCTTAAAGAGAATTTTGGTCCCGATGGCATGTAAATCCATTAATGTCGAACATTCCCTTTGTAGAAAAAAAAATTATAGAAAAACATCTCAGCTAAAAAACAACAAAAAGATTAATTTTTAAAAAAAACCTTACCATAATATATAAAACATGGTTTGAAATTTGGTTTTCTAATCATACGAGAAATTAGAGAATTTTGGGGAACTATTTATTTTTTGTAAAAATGGTTTGAATGAATACATATTTTAGACTGAAGAGGTGGTAAATTTGGGATTTTATAAATACAATTTCTTCTCTAACTTATATAGAAAATAGTGGTAAAATGATATCAATACATGAATATATCATTAATAACAAACGTAGAATAAGATTAATATGTTTTATTGATATATGGATCATAATATGCAATTAAAATAAGAAAAACGATAAACAATATTGAAAAATGATGAGATTTTTTAAATAAACCTGTACCACATGGTAACATTAAACTATACACCCCATGTAAGAAAATTAAAATAAATGATGCTTAAAATATCATGAAACTCGTAAATTATTGATATATCATTTCAATGGTAGTATATATACCTCATGGATAAATATCTGTGCATAACAAGACAAGTTTCTTAGTAAAGGAATATTGAGACAAAATTACCTTACCAATTTGGTAACTTTGGAAACATAAACCCTAAAAATGATATATCATAAAATGGATATATAAATACCCATATATTTATGTATAATAATCATATAATTCATCTAGTGGAAGTGTAAAAAACACAAAAATGGAATGGGTGGGGAATAAACCATGTATCTCATAGAAAAAAAGGTGAGATGAAATTCACAACCCTTATGTATTGACTCTCATTATACTCAAAAAATAATTCTGGTATAATAATTATAATTTTACTATACATCCATAACAAAACCATATTATTATATCTAATACCATATATGGTTTTATTATGTATTTATATTACCCTCTTGTTAACAATTCTATTTTATGGATTTATTTTGGGTATTATCTTGTTTGTTCATTGCATGTGTTTTAATTTGTTATATATTTGGTAATTATACTTATATAATTCTTTCCAGAATTTAAACCATCATAAAAATATCATTAATATTCTTTATATGTGCATTATAATAATCTATATGATATATAAGTATGAAATTAATTACACTTTTCATGGATACATTAGATCAGATTTATGCATGAACGATGTTTCCATTTTATTATCGTATTGAAATAATCAGTGTAAGTGACATATAATAATATATTTCTATTTATATCATTATTCCATTAGAAATATCATATAATATATACCATATTAGTTTACTAAATCCATCTTTAATACTATCTATGTAGTGTGTAAATGAATCACTACTATTTGATGGGGTGGTAGTCTACACATCCTTAAAAATAATTATCATATTTTTACAAAATAGAAAGTATAAAGATATGTGTTTTTAAAAAATAAAAAAGATTTAATATATTTTAGATAGAACATAAATTATATACAATTATTTTTTCTTTATAATTCCCACCATGAGATGTAGTAATTTATGAATGAACAATCATTGTTTAGTGACACGATATTTTTTTGTAGACATAAATGGTAAGTTCTGTACCCATTAGATGGATGTGTGTGTAAGTGTAGGTCAAAAACATAACATAAAAACATTTAATTGTATTTATATTAGTATTATTATTAAATAATAATTGAATAATTATATTTTATGTGGCGATGAATGAAATTAATAGAAAGAATATTGAGGAAGGATGTTACCTTTTCATTGGGGAACTTCTTTTGGTATTCACCAAAGGACATCCTTGGATATATTTCCTCCAAAATGATGGATTTTAGGAGTAAGGAAGAGAAGTTTTTAATATTATTTCAACGATATTGTACCAACCTAATTGGATTTATATTTGTGAGTATGTGTAGGGATATGATTCTTTTTTATATTAGTGGAGGATTAGAAATCTTGTTAATTTTGGGAAAAGGAATTCCACCACAGTTTTCTTCACGTCATGTGGATAAATTAATTCTAAAAACTAGATAAAATGGAGCATTTGTTCTAAATATTTTCATATAATCGCTCTTGTATTTGTTTATAAGTTATTTGATCCCATAACATTAGGGTTTAGTCCCTTATTAAGCATTATTTGACCTTAATCAATGTAATTTGTATTAATTAATTTCTATAAAAGTTTTGGTCAAAAAATATGTTGAACAAATTATAAATATTATATTAGGCTTGTTACAAATATGGAATCCATTTTTACAAATTCCAATCACATAAGTGGTAGAAATTAATTTAAATTTAATCCTACATATGGGATGACAATGCAGGTTTTAATATAAAAATATGCCAATGATTGGTATGTTTTTATACCCTATATCAATGTAAAATTTTATCCAATGACCTAAATTGGATTAGCCGATTGAAATTTATTATACATAAAATTTTAAATCAATACAAAATATAATTTAACCATCTAAATAAAGTAGATGACTAAAACATTTTGATTTAAACTTTAGTATTTTCCACTATTCTTCAATATATGAAACATCACAAAGAATTAACAAAAATTCATCACAACCTAATTTTTATATTAAAATTTAAACTTTTTTTATTATTTTCACATATATTTTTATAAAATATCCAAAAAATTATTTAATATAGGTTCTCCATTAAAAAGAGGTAAAAGTATGTTAGAAAAAATATATGTTTTATGTGTGAAATTGGGTTTGTTCCTATCTTATTTTTATAAAATATATCTAACGAATATAAAAAATATGTTATTAGATATATAATATTTATATTTTAAATTATTATCACTCACTCATTATAAATAATTTAAATTATAATGATAAAATAAATTTGTGAGTATAAAAAATTTTTTTATAAAAAACATTGACATTATAATAAATTTTTTCTTATAATCATTTATAATTCATCTGTAACTAATTAATTCAACCTTTTATTTTCATAATATAGTTAATCATATTAATAAAGATCAATATAATGGCTAGGTTTTATCTTATTATATGAAATAATAATATTGTTAAAAATATATTATAGTTTGGTAACACTAGGTCCTACATGTTACATAGTCCCTCAAGGAAAGTCAGTCCTGCGTGTAATATAAGTTAATCTTGGTGCCCATTATAGATAATGTTAAAGATTATTTTTATTTTAGTGTTAGATAAATTCATATTTAAAAATTCAATCCAAACATAGTTCTATAATAAAAAACTACTTTTAATTTTTTTCAAAATTAAAAATACCAAAAATATTAAATTTAATTGAAAAAAAAGTTCCCCAAAATCTTATAGTGTTACATATTAACCCCTCACAATGAATTTGACCCTGTAAATTTTTCTAGTTTATCAAAGGTTTAATAATATTAATATCATTTAATAGAATCCCAGATTGTAGAAGTAAACACTAAAACTTCATTTAAAAAAATATGGAACCATAACGGCTACCCAATTTAAAACATAGGTGGGTTTCTGAATAGAATAAAATAGGATTCAAGTGAATACATGGAAGGGAAATCATGGTATGGTTGAAGGGACCATTTCATTCAATGGAAAATAAGGTAATAGTATAACATTTTTAGTTTAAAGATAATTATCCTATTGTTGCTTAATTTTCATGATAACTAATATTTAGTTAATATTATTCCCTTTTATAATTAATAACTCACCCATTAGTTATGTCTTGATAGATTTACAAATCATCTCTATCCCTAAGAAATGAAGTGGAAATTTTAATTTCGGATGTGTGAACAAATCATGACATCCCTAATAAATCATCAAATATCTCTTCAACAATCATCAACATAATGTTTTTATAGAAGGTTATCTTATATTTGTAAATACTAATGTGGTGTGATATTGATTTAATCTCAGAAACATTATCTAAAGTTCAACATAAACATTAAAGTAGTGCATAAGCTTATAAACCATATTAATTATAAAAAACCAAAAATTTATAATTATTGAAACTAAATCAGGTTTAAAAATGGCCCCCTTAAATCCCAATGTATATCCTGATTATCATATTCCAAACACTTCAGTACCCTCATATCATGTTCTCTTAAAACACTGTAATAATTTGAATAACCAAAAATACATTTGGACGACATGAATTATTCTTTATTATATTTGTTACTAGATATATTACTTGAATACAGGAAGTTGTAAACTTCATCCATGATGACATATACCTCCTAGAAAAAAAATCAATAATCATATACAGGGTTATCTATGCTGTAAATTTTACTTTATCCAAATCAATCATATATTTATACCAGATAAACACAATAATTTCAAAATCACGATCACATTAAGTTTTTCCTTCCATTTATCAAAATAGAATAATTTAATAATTAACTTGCAAACATTAATGAAAAAAATACTGAAAATACATATATATGCCATGATTCATGTAAAATAATCTTTTAATTCCATAGTATCAATATATTATTTATCCAAATTAATACTTAAACCATTACTCTAGCATCATGAAATTATTCATTAATACCTTTTTCATAGAATATCAAGTATGAATCTTGTATAAAGCTCCCCACCCACAATCTAATCATGATTTTAATGTTTAAAGTAAATAATACAAGAATAAAATCACATAACATTAATATATCATTTGCAGTCTCTTTATCTTTAGTAGTACAACCAATACTCATTCCCCCATCCTAATGATATTTCCACTTGTCAAATAAATTTTTAAAATTCCCATAATTTACATATTTGAAACATTCAATTTTGACCATGTACCTTAAATTTAGATCCACAAAATAAAACAATAATTTATAGGATGAGAAACCAAAATCAAATAAGGAAACAATTTAATCAGTAAAAATTACTTATTGGATTTCTAAATCATAATAAAAACATTTTAATCAATGTTATATTATGTTTATCCATGATTATTCAGTGTTTCCATCTATTAAAATCTTTGTTATTGGTTAACAAAGATTTTTTGAATTTCAAAACCATATCCCCCAGGAGTATCAAACTAGGTGTGTAGCAAGGACCATTATTGTAAACCAGATTACACTGAGTCATGTTGGGCACACCTTGTGATTGTTGTTACCTATATGTATATCTATTCCAAAGATACATCCAATTTTATTATCTAGAAATATGTTATTTTCTATGAAACCACCCACTCTATCCATTACCAAAATTTCAGGAAAGTATCTTTTATGTTAACAAGTCTTTATAACTATCCTTAGAGACATACCTGGAGATATCCTGATAAATATTCATAGGAATCTCACTTATTTTTTCTAATTCCAGTTTCAATAGGTTTAAATTTTTTTCACTAAAACCATCTATATAAACCTAATCCTAATGTAAATATTAATTACATCACTTTTTCAGAACACTTTATACATTCCAAAAAAAGATTCCCGAGGACCATATTAGTTTAGTTCCATTGGAAACATTGAAACATATTACTAGGACATAATAGAGATAAATTATCACCCACTGGATTTCTCAGGTCTAGAACCCTTCTTAGACATATCTTACTTAATACATATCTTCATAACATGGTTATGGAATCATAAAAAGGTTATGGTCACACGTTCAATAAAAAAAGGGAGGAGTGTATGCATACACATGAGTTTAGGGGTATGATAACATGGTCATAATATTAGATGACCATACAATGAAAATCAAATTTCGAAAAATATGAATCTTGGAATAATCATGAAATTTCATAAGGAAATAATCATATGAAAATAAAGAATATAATCCCTGAATAAAAAATATAGGAATAAGATAGGGAATTGTGAAATACACAAAAGCATATAAAAACCATATGTCAATAATGCATACCAAGACCTTCACAACATGTTAGGATTGGGATAATCACACAGGTAACTACATCAGGATTTGGATTCACTCCCATATACCCTCTTGTTTAGAGCATATTATTCCATTCTAGTGTACCACCTTTTATTATTATTGGGACGCCCTCTCTTGAACCGTATTTTATGAGCTTTTTATTCCCTCCCATGTAGTCTTTGAGATCAAAAAACGTTTTTCATTACCCACCAAATTTTCGGAAGATATAGATCCCACCCATCACAAATATAAAATCATACAAACATGTTCCACAATATAATGATACTTGAATAATAACATGACCCATAAAAATATATGGGCTTCACAAACCTCATATCCTAACCCATGAAATGTAATTGTCACCATAAATATATAATCATTACATAAAATTTAGAAAATATATTGTTTCCTAGTTCATTTTATATGAGAGTAAACCATTAAACTATGTGGAATTCATAAGCAATTATCATGGTATACCCCATTGAGGAGAAATGGGTTTCACGAGAATATAAACCTTGGAATAGAAACTCATTTCCTAAACATATAACCCATAAGAGGGAAACATGTTTTCATTTACATCATTCAATAACAACATAAACCATTCATATATAGAATTTGAATGTAACATTTGGATAATTTCCCATAATGGTATGAGTAACATCAACATATGTTATCTCGAATGGGATATAATTATTAAATATATTTTAAAAAAATTTCATTATGAAAAATATCCTTTCTACTTTGAAAATTTATTTTTAAATATTGAAATCATTTTTAAAACGAGTTTCCTTGAAAACATATTAAAGATGCTTAAAAAAATTTGAAACCATTTTTCATTGAAAATAATTTTAAAAGTTATAAATAATACTTTAAAATGTTTAAAATTATTTTATAAACAGAAAACAGTTTGAAATTTTTTTTAAATTTTTTTTATTAATATAATTTAATGGAAGTATTAATAAACATAAAACATTTTTGAAATACATTTCCATTGAAAACCAATTTAAAATAACGAATATCAAAAATATTATGGAAAACGTTTCTTTTAAAATGAAAAATATTTTATTCTTGTAATGGCAGATTCAAGGGATTGTTTTCACAATGATGGTTAAATTTGTACACTTCGAACATCAATTTTACACTATAAAAATGTTGGAAAAGTTCCTCGATCGAAAAAAGACACAATGATTAATTTCCTAAAAACCCATTTTTCTAATGTAAAAAATTGGTCATAATTTATGTTAATGATCAATTGATAATAAAATAATATTTTTGGAAACATTTATATTGAGAAATAATTTTTTAATAGAACACACATTTCAGACCGAAGAGAGGGTAATGTTGGGATTTCTTGAAAACAATTTCTTGAATATATTATGTAAAAAAGAGTGTAAAATTTAACCTATACAAGAATATATCATTAATAAAAAAATAATAAAATTCATTGAGTTTCTTGTGTGATGGATTATATGATTTTATCAAAATAGGCATAATCATAAACAATCTCCAAAAAATGATGAGATTATTTAAATAAACTCTTATCACTCGGTAACATTGAAACATACTCCAAATTTTAGAATATGAAATTAAATAATGCTCAAAATAACATTTATTAATAATATTAATGATATAAAATTTTAATTTAATTATATACACCAAATGGAATAATTATATGTGTATAATAGGATATGTGTCTCAAAAAAGGATAATTAAGATGAAATTAATTTACAAATTTGGTAACCTTTGAAACATAAACCCTATGAAAGAAAGATAATGAAATTTATTTTTAAATTCACATAAAATTAATTATAATAATCATATAATCAATATCATGGCAGTATACACACCACACAAAAATAATGGGTGGTGAATATGTCATGTATCTTAGAGAAATAATAGGTGAGATGTAATTCCGTTACCACGTGTCTTAACTCTCATCGTAATCGTACAAACATCATGATTAATAAATATAAGTTTATAATAAATAATTCAATTAACCATATTATTATATATAATAGCATATATGGTTTTATGGTGAATATATATTAACCTCTAGTTAACAATTATATGTTATGATTTCAATTCAAGTAATATCCACTTTGTTCTTCACATGTGTCTTAATTTGTTATATATTTGGTCCTTATAATTATATAATGCTTTATATAATTTAATTAATGGTATAAATATCATTTATATTCTTTATATTTTTATTAGAATAATATATAGGATATATAAGAATGAAGTTGAACACACCATTCATGGTGACTTTAGGTCGTACATATGCATATATATTTTTTCTGTTTTATTGTTGTATTGAAAGAAACAGAGTGAATGAAATATGAGAATATATATATATATATATATATGAATATATATCAGTATTATAGTTGAAATATTATTTAATATATATCATAAAATTTACTTAATCCATCCACAATACATTCTATGTATTGTATGAATGAATTACATTGCTTTTAGGGGTAGTATACAACCCTTCCTGAAACAAATTTATCAATTTTATAGAAAATGGAAATTATAATACATGTATTTCAAAAGAAATAATTAAGATTCAAGACATTAAAAATATCATATATAATATATATAAATAATTTTTCAATAATAATTCTAAACATTTGATATAGTAAATGAATAACGAACAATTGTCGTTTTGTGTGGAAGTAGTCTATCATATAAATAAACAGAAAGTTCATTACCTATTAGATGAATGTGTGTGTATGTGTAGGTAAAAAAATTAATATAAAATAATATATGTATATTTAGGATATTGTTTTATTATATAATAATGGAATAATTATAGTTGATGTGCTGGATAAAGAAAAAAAATTAACATGAGGAAGGATGTTACCTCCACTTTTGGTAACCCCTTTTGGGTTTTAACCAAAGGGATTCCATGGATGGATTTATGCCCAAAAGGAGGCATAAAATAGTAAGGAATGGATATTTGTTATTTTATTTGGAAGAAATTTTATGATATTTGGTTTCTTGATAGGTGTTTGTATGTGGGAGTAGAGGAGGCGTTTTTAGTGTTGAGAATGATTCGCACTCTTGTAAATTTTGGGAAAAAGAATCCCACACATGTTTTTACCATGTAATGGGAATCCATTAATAGACCAAAATAAAGATAATGGAGGATAGGGTTTAAATATATACATCTAATGGCTCTTGTACAAGTGTCTAGGTTATTTGGTCACATAATATTAAGGTTTAATCCCCTATTTTGCTCAATTCTACATTAATCCCTACAATTATTTTTAATTAATTCCACTAATATTTTTATCTAAAAACTACATAGACCATATTATAAATTATAAATTATGTTGATTAAAAATAATTAATCCATTTTTAAAAAATTATAATCATATAATTGGAATAAATTAATATAAATTAGATCCCCCATATGGGATGACAATGTGGGTTTTTAAATTAAAATCATACAAAATTTTTCTTAGTTTTTATAGCCTATTTCAAAGTGAAATTTATATAAATGAAGTGAATTTTTTTAATTAAATAAAATTTAATTTAATTTTAAATTAGAAAAATTATAAATATAGTTTACCCAAAAGAAACTATATGTAAAGAAATTTTGAATTAAAATTCAGTATTCTTCACTATTCATCAAAATTCAATGATTCGTAGAAAAATACCAAAAATTCACCTAACCTAATTTTAATGTTTTTAATTCAATTATTAATATGATTTTCACATGTATGTTTATAAAAGGGTCCAAATTTGTAATTAGTGCTGGTTCACCACTAAAAGGTGCTAAAATAATCTTAATATAATTATAGGTTTTATGTGTAAAATTGGGTTTGTTTCGATATTATGTTTATCAAATATATTGGATGAATATAAAAATTGTTTTATTGGATAAATAATATATATATTACATTAATATCACTAAGAAATTGTAATTTTTTTAATTTTTAGGATAAAACATCCTTTTGAGTATAAATGGTATTTTATAAAAAGATTAACTATATTTCAATTTGGTTATTATATTCATTTATTATTCATTTGTAACTAATGAATTTGACCATTTATATTCATAAGTTATTTAATAATATTCATAAAAATAAACTTATATGATAGGTTATATCTTATTCTATTGAACAAAATATTTTTATTATATATTATAGTTTTTTGACACTGGATCTTGCTTGCTATGAAAGCCATCAAAGAAAGTCAATATTTTTTATAATATAAGCTAAAATCGATGTTCTGTACAGAGCATGTTAAACATTACATTTAATGTAGTTCAAGATAACATGGTGTTGTGTATAACATAATCCCAAAATAGTGGTTTAATAAAAAAACTATTTTTAGTGTTGTGAGAAATGAAATATATCAAAAATAATAAATTAATTTTTTAAAAAAATATCAGGTTCTTATTGGTGATTGATATATAAAAATAAAATTCCTTGGATGATCTTTTATTCATTAGAGGTGTTATTTCTTTTCTATACTCACTGTTATCTTACAATTTCCAGTATTATTCACTAATTTATCTTGACATAATTCCATGGTAGAGATATTTAGTTAGGATTTCATGTATCATCATTGATATCATAATAGCGCGTTGATATTTAGGTTATATGGAAAATACATGTGTATTGGGTGGATTTTAATCATTGTTTCCTCCTAACTATTTCTGGGTGATTGCGATATCTCCCTTTGAGTTATGGGATTTAAGATATATCTTCATATACTATACGATAAATTTTTTTGTACATTATTTTTTTCCTATACCATGTAATTAGAATTGACCTTAAGGATAATAATAACTAAACTAAGAAATTATAAGTTGTGTGTTTTTATTTGGGTTTTTATAAATTTCTTCATATTGAAATGTGATATTTATTACCATGATTTGGATTTTATGATTAACTATATAGATTTCATATTATATTATTATATTTTTATTTCTATTATTGATATGAATTATCTTATTAATAATTGAATAATTATTCAAAATTGGTAAAGGAAACAAAAATATGTAAATATTATATCAATTTCATGATATTTTTAATTATTATAAATGTATTGTTTATTATGAATTGATACATGTGTATACTTATTTAATATAATTTTTATTAAAATGATGATTATTCATGTTATGGATTAAAATAATATTGTGGAATCAATGTGATGTATAAAAAATATGTTGTTTTCATGGTTTGTTATGGGGGTGGTTTGACATGGCCAATGTGGTTAGGAATGGTGATGGTGTGAATGTAGTGATTAGATTAATGTTAATGAATTTGGAATGATATAATGTGTAACATCCCTGGTAAATAAATAATAAGACATTTTTCATATTTATTAATATCAATGAAATAAATATTAATTTCACTTTAAAGGGGTTTCTATGATCGATATCGTACCTAATAAGCAACAATGGGTTTCTTTGAAATCATACATTGCACACAAACAGTATAATAGTATTATTTTAAATGATAGTTAATGCATAGCCGTTGTATTGGAGGGAATAAACATAACTAACTAAAATATGATTATACATGTTTTTTAAATTTTTTTACATTTATCCAATAAATTTTAGAGGGATTAAAATAAGAGATAATTCAAATGTTAGCATAAATACTCTAATATTCATTAAAATGTCAATTTACAACCTTTTGATGGAGAAAATTTTTAAATCTAGTCTATGTAACTCTTATATGTTATATTTGAAAAAATAAAATTATTTTTAGAATTGGGACATCAAAATTAACATTGTGTAAAATTTTGGTATTTTTCAGATAATGTTCATTTATTAATGAATAGTGAAAAAAGTTGTATTTTAATTCAAACCCACCTTTTTAATCTAATTTATTTTTAAGGTTAGATTATCTTTTCAATTTCTTTTAATGTTTAATTAGATTATATTTTTTCCATTTAATCCGATGGTGGTCATTGGAATTAATTTTACATGGAAATTGGACATTAACAAGTATCAATCTTTTGATAATTATTATTTCTTTAAAACCCGTTATTTGATTTGATAATGGGAATTAATTTTAAATTAATTAATTCACCTTCTATGTATTGAATTTTATAAAACTAAAATCATTTTTTAATTCATAATATCAAATTTATATTAGGGTGATCTTTTGGAATTTTTCTGAAAAGCTTCTATTTTTGATGAATAATGAAACACTATGTTGTAGTTAAAAAAATGACTCTCATTTAAATGAAACTTTACCACTATTGTGAATTGATTTTGAAAAATACGATATCCATGGTTGTCATTAGTTTGTAAAATGTGGTTTAATGGGATGAAAATACTTTTTGGTTAATAGTTATGTTTGACTTTTATTAACTACGATTAAAGGTAATTAGGGTAATTAAGGTAAAAATAATGTTATAATATTATAAAATTACCTTGACACTTGTCCTAAACATATTGGTTGAGTCATGGCTGGCCAAGAAAATCCATGGGTCAATTTCGGGACTCCATGGATCCACTTGGGTAAGATAATGACGTAAATAACTTTTTAGTTAAAATAAAAAAATTGACATAAACATGTATTATTTAACTAAAACAATTTTAATATGGGGTTATATAATTGATATATTTGAATATAAATATTCATTAGAAATTTAAAAATATTTCATAAATCATTGTAATTTTTTTATAATTTTTAGACATCAAATAAATAAAATTATTTATGACACAATGATGATGCAATGTTTACATAATTAACGAATGATTTAAATAAATAAGAAAGTAAAAATTAAAACAATATCCAAAACTTCTCTAATAAGCTCCCAAGATCCCATTTTCTACATCCAAGAATCCTTAACTTTTGCAAAAGGCACTTCAAGAAACCCATTTTGTTCAAACAAAAAGGAGTTACCCGATTTAAAGGTAATGTCTTCCCTTAAGTTATTTTGTTTTATATTACATATCCAACCCCATAAACTCTTCTTATTACATTCTTTTATAACCAGAAAAGTATCCTCAATATTCTATGGTGTTTTTATGAGAATTATTCAAACTAAAATTACACACACATCCATCAAATGGGTAAAAAACATTCTGTTTCTGGGGAAGGCGAACTAATACCTCACAAAACGATGATTGTTCAATTATTTCCTACTGCCTACCATGGTGGCCATAATTATGGAACTGTATTTATATATGTTATATATTATTTTTATTTTTATTTTAATTCTTTTTTATTTTACATTTATATCATACCTTTATGGTTTCCATAATAGGTAAACGCGATAATTTCATTTTAGGATGTGTGGACTACCGACCACTCTAAGTGATATGACTCATTAATTACTTATGTCGGATGTATAAATGATAGAGTTAATGATATTATATATGATATTATACCATAATTATAATATACATATGTATCAATATAATTTCATTCCATCAAAATATGAAATGGAAATAAAAGTAGCGTTCATGCGTACGTGTGGCTTACCCTCTCCATAAATTGTGCATGTAATTTCTTATATAAAAATGTTATATAATAATAAAAATTCATGTAAATACTAGATATATATGATATATATGATATGCAATAAATAATTTAATTATGGATATAATGAACGTTTGACCACATGTAGAACTTGTAGTAATAAGAAGTCCATTTTTGACTCAAGTACCAAATATTGACAAAATGAACATTATTAACATAAATTATTAAATAATGTTTATAAAATAGTAATAAGTGATATATGTAACACCCCATGATTTCATAGTACATTATTTCTTCAAAGTAATTCAATAACATGCAATACATGCAACACCGAGTTCTAGAGAACTATGGCTTACCAAATAAGTTGTTCAAAAGAGGTTATGAATAGTATTAACTAAATGATGAACATTATATAATACTTATAATTTTAGAATCCATTTTATGAGTTTCTTAGGCATAATTTAAGAACAAATACATTTTTTTCAGATAAAAGAAGTATTTTTCAAAAAATGCAATTTTACCGCATTTTAATGGAGAAGCCTTTTTAAATCCAATATATGAATCTTTTATATATAAAATTTGACCAAATAAACTTCTTCTTTAGAATTGAAAAATAATAATTTAGTTTCAATAATGTTTTTGTTTTTTTATGATAACGTTCATATTTGGGTGAATAGTGAAAAATACAATATTTTAACTGAAAACAACTTTTTAAATAAAAATAATTTACATGGTTAAATTATACATTTTAATGGTTTGGAAGTATAAATGGATTATATTTTTACCATTTAATCCAATGATGGTAATTATATGTAATTTTACATTAAAATTGGACATAAACAAGTGTCAAACTTTTGGTAGTTATTATTTCTTAAAAATATGCCTTTTGGTTTTGATAGTGAGGATTAATTTTAAATTAATAAATGAAACATATATGTTTTGAATTTGGTAAAATAGACTTCATTATTGAACTCAGAATATGAAAATTAACTTTGGGTAAATTTGTTTTATTTAAAAAAAAATTAATTTTAAATGAATAGTGAAAAACACTAAGTGATAGATTAAAACATAATTTTTATTTAAATAATTATATATTTTATTTAAATATATTTTATTTCAAAATAGATACATAATACCTATATATGTTCAATGTAATTCATTGGATTCAGTTTATAATAATTTTAGATACATAAAAAGTTTATTGAACTTTTCACCGTCTTTTACCCACCTATTAGGAGAATTTTTAAATTCACATAAAACATAATTTTACCGCTTCTATGAGTGGAATTTCGAAAATACAAGAGACACAATTAATATGAAGGAGTAAAATGTGGTTCAATAAGATAAAAATAATTTTTGGTGAATAGTAACTGTTTACTTTTATTTACCACAGTAAAAAGTAAATAGGGTAATTAAGGGTAAAAATGATATTATTATTACCCTAACACAAGTCCTATTTCTAATGGATAAGTATAATTCTACCAAAAACCCATATGAATAAAATATTAACCTCTTTGGTCAACTTGGATTAGATTAGGACATTTATTATTATTTAATTCCAATAAGAGTAAAAATAGTTAAAATAAATTTTTAATTACTAAAACATTTTTAATATATGGTTATACATAAGATAAATTTGCTTATAAATATTCATTTGAAAACTAAAAATATTTACTACATAATGGTATTTTATTTATAATTTTCTGATGTTAAATAATATAATTTATTTATGACACAATGATGATTTAGTAATTACCTTATTAGAGAAATATTAAAATAATTGATATTATAAATACCCAAATAAATATAATTTGAAACGTTTAATGAATTACACAAATTTAATTGGTTAATATGACATGTTAGTATTGTTAAAATGAATTTGTTTCTAATTAATAATGTTATTATGATTTTAACAAATATCAATTATTATATATTGTCAAAATTGACATAAAGGAGTTTTAAAAACAAATATTATATTATTAATTGATATAATATTCCTAAAAATCAAAGGTTTGGCCAAACGACTTATATGATGATGGGTATGTAATTACTGAACCACATGGGGTTCGCTTGGCAGTTTATAGTAAGTATATTAACCATATTATAAAAAAATGCAAAGAGACAAGGTAAATGTCAAACTATTTAATTAAGAGTTAAATCTAAAAGATAAGGGTAAAATAGTGACCCAAACTTGTCTAAAACCTATGGGTTGAGTGGTTTTAGACCCATCGCCACCTTTTTCATTAAATAATCTAGTTTGGAGCCATTACAAGCTGAATAAGAATTTATTATGAAATAATACTATATGTTTTTTCTAAAGATCACCTCCTCCCCCTTATAAAAGGACACCACTTATAACAAATTACTCACATCTCTCAACCCTTTTGGATCGTCCAACCTCGGACCAATTAAGCTCCCTATATCCCAATCCTCCTCCTATAAGCCTTAACTTAATAAGAAAGAACTTCAAGAGTCTTTTTTGGTTCAAACCAAAGGGAGTTACCCAAATTTAAGGTAATGATTTCTCTTAGCTTATTTTCTTTTATTTTACTTCTCCAACCCCTTAACTCTTCTTATTATTTTCTCTTGTGAAAATAACAGTATAATAAATATACTAGGATATTTTTATGAGAAGTATTATAACTACACTCAAACACACCTCCATCAAATGGGTAAATGACATAACGTTTCTTTGGATGGCAACCAAACGCCTCACGATACAATGATTGTTCAATTATCTCCTACCGCCTCTCATGGTGGCCATTATGATGGAAATATAATTAAATAGGATATTAATGATATTTTTTTATATGTGACCTTCTTTAATTACATTTTATAGCATACAATTATTCGTTTCATGTTGTATATATATACGATAATTTCATTTGAGAAGTACGGACTACCACCCCTTCAAAGTGATATGACTCGTTCATACCATACATGGAACGTATTAAGGATGGTGTTAATGAACATAAGTAACACATATAAGATATTATATTATATTGGAATAATAATATACTTATTTATCATTTGTTTTTATTCCTTTTAATATGAAAAATGAAATGGAAGTAGCATTTGTGCGTACGTACGGACTACCGTCTCCACGAACGCAATGGGATTCATTCTCCATCATATCCATTAAAGTTTAATTCTCATTTGATGATAATTTTTAAGGAAATCATATCATTCTAGATATGAATAATATACAACCTATCCCCAACAAAAAAGGCTTACGTAACAAAACATATTAAACAAAACGAGTAAGTTAACACCTGAAACGACAATAATACTAAGATATTATTAAAAAAGAAATGTTAAAAGATCATATATGATATCATAATTATGTATATGATTCTCATATAATTTAATAACAATTTTTTAACTATTATACATGATCTTAACATACCATCGATTAAGGAAAAATACAATTTAAGGGTTTATTTCACAATATCTTCATTATCCGAGTTTTTTTATATGTAATTATCTACTGGGACCTCTTTCTCATCCACATCCATGTTTCTTAAAATTGTATTTCAAATAATTCTTACTATTTTACAGACTATGCATTAAATTTATTTATACCATTGTTTTACTTTTATAAGAAGTTTATATTAGAATATTTCTGTCATTTTCTAAACAATGTCCTTTTTAAACTTTTCGACAAAATTATGGTAAGAATTTTTTTAACATATACGGCGGGTGAGACTATTTTCCGCCATTATAAAAATCTTCGAAGCTTCCCTTAAAATATTATAAGAATATTTTTAAAGTAAATTTTTATTTATAATTTTGTGACTTTTAAATGATTTCAAAATGAATAATTTATGAATTTGTGAAAGGTACTCTTTTCCAAGATCATAATTTTAAATGTTTTAAAGATTTATCTTTCTATGTATTTTTAATTAATGTCTATGTTTTCAAAATGATTTAAAGGATTTATTTATAGGGAAATTATTGTTTTGAAATGATATTTATTTTCAAAAGTTTCAATGTGGTATGAGACACTTTGATTCAAAAATCTATTTTAAATTGCTTCCTTTATAAATGTGTGACTTTTCAATGATTTTTGAAGAAGTGATATTTCTCTCAAATAGTTTTTATTCCATCTATGTCAACATCCTTTGATGGATTTTATGCTTATTGAAGTTGATTTATTATGATACAAAACTTCCATATTGTATTGAAGGTTTTGTGATATGTTTGACTATGGATGTGTTATTTTTATACCATTCATGGTTTATGGAGAAATTATTAACATTTCGTATGCTAGTTTTAATACGAAGGTTTATGTTCTGTTTAAACCTGTTCATATGAGGAATGCATTAGACTTAATAAGTGACAGGTGGAGCCTGCTATAGTACCTCGATGCACCGTAGGTCTCATGAGAGAAACTAGTGTCTTGGCATGAGGCCTTGACAAAATCTTATATGTAGTCTTGGCAGGAGGCCTTGGCTACGTGGTTATCATATTCTGGAATTATGTATTCCATCATTATGAAAGTTTTTATTGATATTGCATGTGATTATTTGACAAGTAGAATATCCATCTGAATATGTAAATGGAATTATTTCATTTTACTTCTTCCATATTATGCTGAATTTCAAGTTTAAAAAGAATTTATTTTAGTAATATGTTGCCTTAAATGTTTATGCTTATTTATGAATGTTTTTGCTATATTGTTATCATTACTAGGAATTTTAGCTCACCCCTTTCTATGTTTTATTTTTTCCAGGATGTGAAGAAGTATTTTACAAATAACCTACAGGGATAGTATAAGGGGATATGAGTGTGGAGACAAGATGTTGTTGTAGTTTTTACATAATGATTTAATGTAACATTTATGAATGTATCTAGTGTTTCTAAGGCAACTAAACTAATCGGTCTTTCGATACTTGATATTTTGTGATCATGCCAATGATACGTAATAATGCACCGACTCTGGGTAACTGGGATCGGGGCGTTATAGTTGGTATCAGAGAAAGTTTAGTACAAACCTTAGATGCTAGATTTAGATAAACTCTGATTAGGGAACATAGACCTAAGATGGACTTTGGGTATTAGTATAGAAAAATTCCTATAATTTTGGTAATGTAGATATTTTGTGGGAATTCAAAAAAAATACGTCCCTGTCTGGATACGAGCAGGTAGAGGTGGCTCTGGCACAGATGTACCTATGAGTAAAACCCAAAAACACCGCTTTGAGCTAGACTCTAACGGGAACTGGTACACGACAACCGGCCTTGTTGCACTCTTGGTTATGACACTCACATGGGATATGCTAAGGATAATTCTCATTTTTTTACAAACCATTATGAAGGGTTTATGAGTATATACATCCTCAAATAATACATTTTTATGATTATGGATTATATCCATAAACTGTTTTACAAGTTTGGGATTATGTATTGCTATTCATAAACTAATCTAGTGTATGCCAATGTTTATAAATAGTGCCCAGTGGAAAGAATGAGAACTCCAACAATACATATGATCCAAAGAGTAAGAAGGATCATATCTTTTATGGTCTTATGCCAGAATTTAGAAGGTAAATAGTCTCCCACATATTATCATCATAGGAAGAAATAATATCATGTGTTGATAAGATATGTAAAGAATTATCGGAGTCCTATGGCTTTGAATGAAAGCCAGGGGAGGAAGGGATGGTAGAGAGAAGGACAGATAAAGGGAAGAAGGTAAAGAAGGATTTTACCATATGTGATAAATGTGGAAAGAATCACCTTGGAAAATGCTTGAAGGGAATTGGAGTATATTATAGGTGTGGAAGAAAAGGACACAAAGTACGTCGCTGCAAGGGTAAGTAAAAGGTTTCAAATGTACAATGCTTCATCTGAAAGGTGTTTGGACACTACCTGAACCAAGGTCCCAGTCATCAGACAATGCCGCAAATGATGCAATTAGATAGTAATCAAGTTATTATACTACCACAGATGAAGAGGAATGACTAGTGTTCTTATGTTGTTATATTGGAATTATTTCATTGAAGTGTTGTATGAATGATGTACTGGAAATAAATAAGGATTGTATTGAAGTACTATTTCATTGAGGATTTGAGATTTTATGGTACTAGGAAATGTGACTCTACAGAAAATTAATCTTTTTTGAAATTACATCGTTGAAGGAAAGATAAACCTTAATATGGTCATAATATTGAGGTACTGATTTTGGCATATGATATTGTTGATTTGGTAAATTATATTGGATATTCTTGACTGCCTTGAAACTGATTAAAGATTTGTATATTCCATTATTGTTGGAGTTTACAACATTTTGGGATTGATGAAGTATATTAGGTATTCTATAAGGAATGAGGGATCATGAATGTAATCAATAAGGTTTTAATTCAGGATGTTTCAGTGTTTTAAAAGAATACATGATATAGGTATTCACATGCTATTACGGGGTAAAAAGGATGTTCATTTTGTTTACCTTCCTTTTAAATGTTGGACTCTAAGTTTGGACAAAATTATTGTGGATAATTCTAGTTTGAGATTATTTTTCTATTGCTATAAAAGGATAACCCGGAGGTCGGGCGGCAACCCGTCACATCAGTTAAGGCCGCGAGAATTGAACCTACAACCGAAGGGCGACAAGGGTATATCTCCTACCACTAGCCCACGTGATGTTCTGGATTGAATAATGTAGTCTTTTTTATAAATATAAAATAGAAAATTCTGGTAGATGAATTATAAATTCCTTTTTTAATCCCTATACGAATAGTATGAATAGAATATTATTTTTAAGTTCTATTATCTTTTAGAGTGAAAGATGAATTTGTGGTAGAAATTAGTTAGAGGTTGGTACTCAACTTTTCAATATATATTTTTCTTATTCTCTTATTATATGAAGTAATTAATTATTATTCTTTATTGAAGGGATCTTAAAAAAATGTGTTATCTTAATACCATATGTTTTGTTGAACCGATGGTATTTTAAATAATCATAGATTAATGAATTTAAGGCCGTCAATTTTACACTTGTCTGTGATTGATGACCTCAATTACTACCTATAAATATTTACATTTTTCCTCCAATAATATGTCTCTAATTTCAACCAATGTTCTCCTAATCGAGATCATAATCTGGTGCTGACCCTTTCATTTCCCTTTTCCTCTTATTGAGACTAAATTTTATTAACCTAATTTCTGATGTGGGTTTTCCCAAAAGTATTTTCTATTTTCAACCTTTTATTTTCAAATAATAATTTCAAATAATGAGGACACAATTTATTGAAGGAGGGAATAATGTAACCCCCCAAGATTTTATAGTACATTGTTTCTTCAAAGTAATTCAATAACTTGCACTACACGCAACTCCGAGTTCTAGAGCACCATAGCTTACCAAACAAGCCATTCAAAAGCGATTATGAATAGTATTAACTATATTTTGAACGTTATATAATCCTTATAATTTTAGAATCCATATTATGAGTTTATTAGACATAATGAAAGAACAAATAAATTTTTTCTGATAAAAGATGTATTTTTCAAAAAATTCAATTTTATCACCTTTAAATGGAAAATCCTTTTTAAATCCAATATTTGAAACTTTTATATATTCAATTTGACAAAATAAACTTCTTTGTTAGAACCAGGACATAAGAATTTAGTTTCAATAATGTTTTGGTGTTTTTCTGATAACATTCATATTTCGGTGAATAGAAAAAAATACTATATTTTAACTGAAAACATCTTTTTAAATCAAAATAATTTATATTTTTAAATTATACATATTAATAATTTTTAAGTATAAATAAATTATATTTTTACCATTTAATCCAATGATGGTCATTGTAAGTCATTTCACTTTAAAATTGGACATAAACAAGTGTCAATCTTTTGTTAGTTGTTATTTCTAAAAAATAAACTTTTTGGTTTTGACTGCAGGGATTAATTTTAAATTAATAAATGAAACATATATGTTATTAATTTGGTAAAATAGACATCATTATTGAATTAGGAATATCAAAATTATCTTAGGGTAAGTTTTTTCTATTTTTATGATATTTTTTAATTTTTTATGAAAAGTGAAAAACACCGAGTTATAATTTAAAACCGAATATTTATTTAAATAATTATTTATTTTATTTAAATTTATTTTATGTAAAAATAGATATATATTATCCATATCAGTTCAATTTAATTCATTTTAGTGAGTTTATAATAATTTTAGATACATAAAAATTTTGTTGAACTTTTCACCGTCTTTTATCCATCTCTTAGGAGAATTTCAAATTCACATAAAACATAATTTTATCACTTCTATGGGTGGAATTTTAAAAATCCGAGAGACACAGTTAATATCAAGGAGTAAAATTTTGTTCAATAAGATAAAAATAATTTTTGATGAATATTAACTTTTTACTTTTATTTACAATGGTAAAAAGTAAATAGGGTAATTAAGGGTAAAAATGATATTATTATTACCCTAACACATGTCCTAATTCTATTGGAAAAGTATAATTCCACCAAAAACAACATTCGGAATAAAATATGAACCTATTTTGTCCACTTGGTTTAGATTAGAACATTTATTATTATTTAATTCAAAGAAGAGTTAAACGTGATAAAATCGAAGTTTAATAACTAATACATTTTTAATATAGGGCTATAAATAAGATAAATTCTATTATAAATATTAATTAAAAATATAAAAAGATTTCCTACATAATGGACTTTTATTTATAATTTTTAGACATTAAATAATTTAATTTATTTACGATACAATGATGATGCAGTAATTATCTTTTTTTTGGAATATTAAAATAATTGATTTTATAAATACCCAAATAAATATAATTTGAGACTTTAAAGGAATTAAAAAAAATTTATCGGTTAATATGACATGTTATTATTGATTAAATGAATTGTATTCGAATTAATAATGTTTTTATGACTTTTAAAAAAATCAATTATTAAATAGTGTCAAAATTGACATAAAAGGGTTTTTAAAATAAATATTTTATTATTAATTGATATAATATTCCTAAAATTCTAGGTATTGGCCAAAGGACTTATATGATGATAGTTATGTCATTACTGAACTACTTGGGGTTCTCTTGGTAGTTTATAGTATATTTATTAACCATATAATATTAAAATATAAAGAGACATGGTAAATGTCAAACTATTTAACTAAGAGTTAAATATAAAAGATTAGGGTAAAATAGTGACCCAAACTTCTATAAAACATATTGGTTGAGTGGTTTTAGACTCATACCCACATTATACTTTAAATAATCCTATTTGGATCCATTATAAACTGAATATGAATTTATTATAAATTAATTCGTTATGTTTTACCCAAAGAGCCCCTCCTCCACCTAAAAGGACACCACTTCTAACCAATTTCTCACATCTCTCAACCCTTTTGCCTCGTCCAACCTTTTCCCAATTAAGATACCACATCCCTATCCTCCTCCTGTGATCCTTACATTAGGAAGAAGGCACTTCAAGAGTTCTTTTTTGTTTAAACCAATGGGAGTTACACAAATTAATGGTAACGATTTCTCTTAGCTTCTTTTATTTTATTTTACTTCTCAAACCCCTAAACTCTTCTTATTATTTTCTTTTCTAACAAAACAAGTATCATAAATATACTAGTATATTTTTATGAGAAGTATTCGAACTACACTTACACATACCTTTATCTAATGGGTGAAGAAAATAATGTTTCTATGGATGGAAACCAAACGCCTCACGAAACGATGATTGTTCAATTATCTCCTACCACCTCTCATGGTGGCCATTATGATGAAAATATAATTTAATATGATATTAATTATCTTTATTTTATATATAAGCTTCTTTAATTCCATTTTATATCATACCATTATTTTTTTCATGTTGTATATATATACGATAATTTCATTTGAGGAAGTGCGGACTAACGCCCCCTCAAAGTGATATGACTCGTTCATACCATACATGGAACGTATAAAAGATAGTGTTAATGAACATAATTAACACATATAAGATAATATATTATACTGTAATAATAATATACCTATTTATCATTTGGTTTTGATTCCTTTTTAAATGAAAAATTAAATGGAAGTAGCGTTCATGCGTACGTACGGACTACCGTCTCCACAAACGCGATGAGATTCATTCCCCATCGTATCCATTCAAGACTAATTCTCAGTTGATGATAATTTATAAGGACTTGATATCATTCTGGATATGAATAAGATACAACCTATCCACAACAAATAAAGCTTATGTAAAAAAACATATTAAATAAAACAATTAAGTTAACAAATGAAACGATGATAATACTTAGATATTATTAAAAACGCAATGTTAGTTGATCATATATGATATCATAACCATGTATGTGGTTATCATATAATTTAATAACAATTTTTAACTATTAGATAGGATCATAACATACCATTTACTAAGGAAAAGTTCAAGTTAAGGGTTTATTTCACATTCTCTTCATTATCTGAGGTTTTTTATACGTAATTATCAACTGGGACCTCTTTATCATCCACATCCATGATTCTTAAAAATGTATTTCAAATCATTCTTACTATTTTACAGACTATGGGTCAAATTCATTTATATCCTTTTTTGACTTTTATAAGATGTTTATAAAAGAATCATTCTGTCATTTTCCAAACAAAGTCCTTTTTAACCTTTTCGACAAAATTATGGTAAGAATGTATTTTTTTAACTTGTACGGTGGGTGCGGCTATTTTCTGCCATTATAAAAAAATTTAAAGCTTCCCTTACAAGATTATAAGAATATTTTGAATTTAAATGTTTTATTTTATAATTATGTGACTTTTAAATGATTTCAAAATGAATATTTTAAGAATTTGTGAAAGGTACTTTTTATCAAGATCAGAATTTTGAATGTTTTAAAGATTTATCTTTCTAATTTTTTTTAATTAATTTCTATGTCTTCAAAATGATATCAATAATTTATTTATATGGACATGAATGTTTTGAAATGATATTTATTTCCAAAAGTTTCAATTTTTTATGGGACACTTTGATTCAAAAATTTCTTTTCAATTGCTTCCTTTATAAATGTGTGACATCTCAATGATTTAAAAAAAGAGATATTTCTCTCAAATAGTTTTTATTTCATCTATGTCAACATCCTTTGATGGATTTCAAGATTATTGAAGTTGATTTATTATGATAAAAAACATCCATATTGTATTAAAGATTTTCTGATATGTTTGACTGTGGATGTGTTATTTTTATACCTTTCATGGTTTATGAAGAAAGTATTGACATTTCATATGCTAGTTTTAATACGAATGTTTATGTTTTGTTTAAACCTATTCATATGCGGAATTCATTGGACTTAATAAGTGATGAGTGGAGCCTGCTACAGCTCCTCAATTCATTGGTAGGTCTCATGAGACAAACTAGTGTCTTGGCATGAAGCCTTTGCAAAATCTTATATGTAGTCTTGGCATGAGGCCTTGGATACGTGGTTATGATAGTCTGACACCATGCATTCTATCATTATGAATGTGTTTATTGATATTTCATGTTATTATTCAACTAGTATAATATCCATGTGAATAAGTAAATGAAATTATTTCATTTTACTTCTACCATATTATGCTGAATTTCATGTTTAAAATGCTTTTGTTTTAGTTATACATTTTCTTAAATGTTTATGCTTATTTATGAAAGATGCTGCTATATTTTTATCCTTACTAGGCATTTCAGCTCACCCCTTTCTATGTTTTATTTTTCCCAGGATGCGATGAATTAGTTTACGAATGACCTGCAGGGATAGTATAAGGGGATATGAATGTGGAGACAAGATGTTGTTGTAGTTTTCACTTTATGATGTAATGTATCATTTATGAATGTATCAAGTGTTTCCAAGGAAACTAAACTAATCAGTCTTTCAAGACTTGATCTTTTGTGATCATTCCAATGATACGTAATAATGCACGAACTCTGGGTAACTGGGGTCAGGGCGTTACAATAAGAAATGAATAATAAACATGAAAAATGTTATTAAGAAATTATAAATTAACATTAGTTTATTATTCAGGAGATTAAAGAACGAATGTATCAAGTCGGACATGAGTTAAATGACTTCATCTCAATCTACTTCAATTGAGGCATATTTTTTTTCATGAAATTATTTAATATGGTGTATAATCAAATTTCACTTTTCATTGAATTAAAAGATAATACTTTTCTACATGTTATTTTACTAAACTGAAAATGGGAATGTTTTATGATGTATGCGGTGACAACGAAATTTACGCAACCGCAAGTATTATTTGATATTTGGATTCTTGAACAAGCTGAAATGTTTTTTAAAAGGAATATAAATACCATATACTATTTTATGTATTTTTTTATTGAATATGGTTTTGATAATGGATTTGTTATGTCAATATATATAAATGATATATTGTGACTAGAATATGGAACTGTTATCTTTTCCGTTCCGTTTGTTTTAAGTGTTATGAATATGATATGGTTATTAGGAATTAATTACATATATGTATGGTTTCGTGAAAACCTCGTGTGGGTGAGCCCAAGATAGCTCTCCAATGCATTGGATATTGTGACGGTGGTTAATGTTATTGTTTCTTCAAAGTGATTTAGGGAATATACTATGATAGGTATTCCAAATGTAACTCACTACATAGCTGTAATAGTTATAATGTAAGTATGATATGGATCTCACAATTTACCTTTTTGATATGTTATTACTATGTCTTGTTCATAAATCTTATGTTTTCATGAGATATGTTAAAGAGCTTATGTTACGTATATACTGTTGAACTAATGCTTTCGTTCTTTTTTTATAAACCTTACTAAGATTTTTATGATTATCCCATGTTTTGAAATATTTTTCACAGGACTTAATGATGAATATGATCACGGATGGGATCAAGAAAAATCCATGCAGTCTAAAACAAGGAACTAGACATAACTATTTTTTCAAGAGTTTTTATTTTAAGAAAAAAATGAAAACTGAGTAGAAGTGTCTACTTTGAAACTTCTAAGATGTAATGTAATAGTTTTAAAATAATTATCTAAAACTCTAAACCTAAAAAAGATCTTCAATGTGAATTATTCATTTAATTCAATATTATGTAATGTTTTAAGGTTGTGTTTTTATAGTTTGTATTAGAGGTCGGTTTAGATAACTTAAGGGGTTAGGTTATTGTTAAATTAATATCCATAAATTAATTTATGATAATATTGAAATTATATAGCATTTAATGATTACCATGCTTCTTTACCTAAGATATTTTTGTGTTCAGAATGGTTTTCTAAATAGGAAACAAAGTAGCTACATTGGGACGACATCTAGAGGAAGACAACATTCCAAATTAGCACCATGAGATGGTTGGAATCGGAACTGAAAAATTTGTTTCAGTAATGGAACAGTTGACTCAGGCTATAAATGGTTGTGGTATCCATCCATGAGATCATCCAGAACAACCACAGAGGAACATTTCAGTAGTGGATAATTTCATGAGGCAGTATCCCCCATCATTCAGAGGATCATATTAACCTGTGCTAGCTGAATGGTGGATTAATACACTGGAGAAATTTTTTGATGTCATGGGCTGTTCAGAACATAAAATGGTTAGTCTCGTAGTTTAACATTCTGAAGGTGAAGTTGATCAGTGGTGTTCAATGGTGAAAAATATCAGTGATAATGAGAAGATTGATGCACTTTATTGGGATGAATTCAAATGTATGTTCCTTGAGAAATATTTTCCTAAGGTGGTTCGACGTAGTATGGAAAACAAATTCCTGGAATTGAGGCCGGAGGATGACTTAATGGCGGCTTATGCAGCAGAATTCACTCTACTGGAAATCTATGCTCCGAATTTCATAAAAGATATTAATAGTAAAATCAACAATTTTTACTCAGTATTAAATCCAAAGTATAGAAGGGATTTAGTGTGTCATGAGCTCAAAAGTTATGAAAAACTTGTTTGGTGTGCGGAGAAGGTGGAAATGGAGTTTTCTTATGACCATGTGTTCTTTGACAAACAACAGAATTAGGGGTCAAGGTGGCAGGCGAAAGGGAAGAACTCATAAAAAAAGTCCGATGGTAAGAAACTTCAGTTTATAGTTTGTAAAAATTGTTTTAAAAAGCATACTAGGGAATGTCTTTTTTATTATCGTAAGTGTTACCGATGTGGTAAAATACGACATAAGGCTCATAATTTCACTAAAAAGATCAGTGTAATGATACAAAAAAAATATGATTTACAACCTGTAAGATCTTTCACGTGCAATTAAATGAGTCATTATAAAAATGAGTGTCCGATAAAGAACTCAATTGAGGGAAAGTTTCCAGACTACAAGTTGAAAGGGGTGGTGAAATCTGTTGCAACTCTTTCAGTAGATGTTGGGACTTCAAATGAATTTTTATCACATACACTATTTTATTGATCAAACTATACCAATGTGTTTTTTGATTTAGGGTCTACACACTCTTTCATTTATGAGAAATTATCTAGTAAATTGGAAATTCCATCTCTATATATTAATCATGAACTTATGGAAAAAACACCTGGAGGAAATGTCGAGAAAAAAAGAATTTATAAGAACATTCCTATCCTTGTGTGAGAAAAAAATCTAACTACAGACCTTATTGTTTTTCCTCTAGTAGTGTTTGATGATATTCTAGGTATGGATTGGATTTCTGTTTATCATGTTAAGATTGACTACAGAGCTAACGCGGTTTATTTTTAGAATGATTTTCAGTTTGTCTACAAGAATGAACCCATACTTTTGATAACATATCAGGAAGTCGAGAAACTGGTAAAAATGGAAATGAATATTAACATTCACATATTGTTGAAAACAAAGTAACTATTTAGATAAATGATGTTCTAGTGGTAAATGAGTTCCATGATGTTTTTCCTGATTAGTTTCCTTTTGTTATACCTGATCTGGAAGTTGAATTTACAATTGACTAAGTTCTTGATGCTAAGAAAATTTCCAAACCCCCTTATCGAATGGATCAAATTGAAATTTTAGTGTTAATGAAGCAATTGAAGGAATTATAAGTTAATGGCTTCATTTGACCTTGCACATCACCATGGGTTTCTCCTCTCTTCTTTGTTAAAAGGAATGAATGTTAAATATACTTTGCATTGATTATAGAGCATTTAATAACATCAATGTAAAGAAGAAGTATCATTTTTTTCATATCGATGATATGTTTGATCAGCTCTAGGGAGATCAGTATTTTTCTACGATTAACTTGAGGTTTGGGTACCTCCAGTTGAAAGTAAAATAAGCAGACATTCCAAAGACCGCACTTCATACTAGATATGGCCCTTATGAATTTGTAGTCATGCCTTCTGGGATAACCAATTTGTAAGGGTTTGTGTCCTCAGAACCAACTGTTTTGTACTTTGATTACATGAATGTTCAATTATTATATACTGTTCATTGTTCTACATGAATATAATATAATAATGTCCTGGAATATTTGATGCATTAATAAGGTCATAGCAGATACCCTCTATGATAAGAACCTTGAAATGCTATAACAATATTCTTAAATAAAGTTCTGTAATTTGATGACATACTATGATAGGACACATAGTATATAGACCATCATGTGCGAGTACTCGTAAGAAGATGAGACTCTCTCTCATGGAGTCTGAACTTGGTAATCTCCAAGATGGGAGATTATGAGAACAGACCCACCAGTAGTAATTCCGCATGTCTTGGTGTGGTCGGATATTGCTATCTGTGAGCGTGTGTAATAGTACTTAGACTGGAAGATTATCATTATCTCATGTCATGACTCGCGCACTTAGATTTACTGACGAAAACCGTAACACTAAAATTTGGTGGGAAGTAGGGTATGTTGGGTGCGTCACGAGTGACATGTTGTTAATATATAAGTCGAGGAAGGATGTGTCCCTTCCATTTATAGAAGATGATATCTCGGCCCTTTGATTGAAATAGAACTGTCGCATTAAATTCCTTGACCATGGTGTAAACAATGAGTTTATTTCAGGTAGTCAAAGAATGACAGATCAAGCATATAGGTTTATGAAACTAACATGAAACCATCTTGATGAGATATCGAGAAAAAGGGATTAAATTACACAGTAAGCATTCGTATGAGGTGATACGTAAATGCCGCGTCAACTTCTTTCTCTTGGGTGGCTTGACCCGCTGCTAGACAGTAATCCTGGACTTTAGGCAAGCCTGCCTAATGCCAACGAGAAAGAGGCCTAGAGGGTCACACACTAAGTGTATCCAAGTATCTCATGTTGAATAATTATTATTCCCATACGTGTTTTAATAATTATTCAAGGAATCCTAAGTTGTTTTAAATGATGGAGGAAAAATAAAATAAAACAAGTCCATTCTCTGTATTATTAAATGTACATGCCGTGTAGTTTTATTTTGGAAAGGAAATGAATAAATCAAAACAAGATATACACACCATGTACATTTAATGTACACGTTGTGTAGTTTTCAATGAAAAACAAGTACAAACTGTGTATGTATTATTACACGCCGTGTAGTTTTTCCAGTCGGTATTTTGAGGATATAATATCGTTTTATTAAATGATATTTATTATAATCAGTAGGAGCGCATGTCAAGGAATCAATTATTCGACATGGGGGTTTTCAATAAGAGTTAATGAAATAAATTAAATGTGTAACGTGTTTATTAATTGTCATAACTCTAAAACCTCAAACACGATTATAAATATCCTCACAACCCCAACTCTTTTCCTACACAAGAGAATCGTTGTGCACAACATCTCTGGAAAATTATTTCAAGGATGAAAGAACCTCTTCCTTTAAGAACGCTCTCAAGATCGAGAGACATCCTCTTCCATCGGATCAAGATGATCTAAGGTGGACAATGCAAGAAAAGGCTTCTCCATGCTAGCACCCGGATAATCTTTTGGCAACATCCAAAGATACGAGGTACATGTGTGGATCACCGCTAGAGGGAATCTACACTTAGCTTCTATGACACAATGATGGATCACATCGACAACATGATTGGGAACATCAAAGAAGAAAGAAAACCCAAAAGGTATTTCTTTATAATTAATTAGATTAATTATAATAAACCTGTAACGATCCTTGTTTGTGGTTCCGGGACAAACCATCTTCTTTGTCTTTTTCTGTGATTCGATCCGTGGAGACTGGCGTTTATTATCGTATTGATCCCGAATTGATCATTGCTGATGAAAAAAGCCAAGTGGGCACATCCACCCATGCACATCTACTGCGCCTGAATCCTTCAAATGGTATCACAGGGAGGTTACAATGTTGATTATAGTTATTTAATTTTCGTTGATAATTTAAGCATTCATATTTGATTCAATTGAAAATAAATCATTCTATAAATATGAATTAATGAGATCTATTCTTCCTCCTTATTTTCTTGATTCATATCACAGAAACGACCTTTTAATTTTAATTATTGATTAAAATAAAAATGAGTAACTCATCCGGAGGAGCATCTCATTCTGTTTGTAAAACACGGGATTACACGACGTGTAATTAAAACTACACGTCATGTACATAGGTTCAACGAACTGGAACTGGTCCACCAAACCACGCCGTGTGAATTGATTATGCCTAAGTTTTAATCACGCCATGTTGAACATAATTGAACGGCGCATGGAAACCAGAATACACGGCATGTATGTTGGAGAAACATTCCATGTAGTCTGTTTCGACCCAGGTGAAACCGTGTACAAAGATATGCCGCGTACCACGTACACGGGATCCTCAGGCCGGTTACCACGTAACAAGGAAGTAAACGCCTTGTATGATTCATATACATATCGTGTACTCTGAAATTTCCAAAGTACAAAAAAAACTTCAAAGCCCCGACATGTGCTTTGGATAAAGGGTGAAAAGAAAAATACATGCCGTGTAATTATAAACTACACACCGTGTACTTTCCAGAAATGAAATTTCACCAGGTTTCCACCAATGTACAAAGACCCATACAAGGAATATGGATAAGAAGAATCTCAAGAAAATTCAAAAAGTAATTTATGATAAATAATCGATTAATTATAAGATCATAATTAATTTAATTCGAGCATGTCTTATCTTAAATAAAAGAACGATTAACAAAATTAGAATTCTAAATATGTGTAAATGTCGTTGCATAATATGGATGTTCATGAGCTAGAACAAAGACCCTTTGTATGTGTATGGTTTCATTTAAATTTATTTAATTTAAATTTGTTGGCCTACGAGCCTTCTTCCATTAAAATATAGAGCCTACGTGCCCATGGTTTCTTTAATGTAAACCCATGTAATGGAGGATCTCCCAAGCCAGAGGAGATGGTTCAATTCCCGAAGCCGAGAGAAAACGACACAAGAATATACAAAGGTGGACAGGTGGGAGCTAATAAACACGAACAATCAGGTTCAAGGTGTTTTCCCTAGGTTAGGGTTAGCTTATCATAACCGCTTGATAAGCTAACAAAATAGAAGCTCATGATCATGCCATCTTATTTTATTTCTATTTGATTGTATGGTTTATTTATTATGTATGTGTTGTTGCGATCACATAATTAATAAAATGAACAAGCATGAAAAGATGGAATAAAATCAAAACCGGACTATGCGTAAACATTATCGGAACATGGTTAATCACTTAAGCAAGAATCACTTAATATTAACAAGCCAGTGATAATGCAAAAATACACATAAAGAATAAAATCCCTCAAATACCATATTAAGTTAGACCAACCCTTCCGTTACTTGATTAAGGGATAGAATCAATAAAACTATGTGTTTGTCCAACCCTTGTTGGGAAAATTACATTTATATAGGAAGCCCTTATGAAAGGTTTTGGGTTGACTTAACCATATTACATCAAGAGAAGTAGCCTGTGATAGACATGATGTAATATTGGAGGCAAGAGTTGAGGAAATCCATGTTATGATTTCATGATTGGGGAGTCCACTCAATAGATCAAGGAATTGTAAGCTCACAGTTGGCAAAGACCAGCCTACCTAAATACCTTAAAATAGCTTGACCAACCCTTGTTGGGGTTATGTGAAGGGAAATATGGATCCTTGCCACTAGAATGTCAAAGCAACTGGACATTCTGAGTTCAATGGTGAGGGCCATTGTGACTTGATAGAATAGTGGGAGAATTAAATTTTTTATTATTTATCATAAAAATGTAATCAAGAAAGTACTAATTAATATGCTCTTTTAAATTGTAGAATCATGAAGACAAACTCGTCAACCACTTTTTCTCTACGACCAATTCTGGATAAAGACAACATGCTTGTAACAACTGGGTCCCGGTGATAGCACAACCACCCCACCTTAACATGGTCATCGGGTCCTTGCATACCAGGTACCCCCAGTTGCCCCGCAGACACGTGGGGCCCACCCCATGGTCCACCCACATGCCTGAACGGGTCATCTGACTAATGACAGTCCCCACAGGCTAACACATGTCCTTTCCAGTGTGCTTTGTCCTCACTCACACACACCCTGAGAAATATCCCAGAAGGTAACCCATCTTGATAACTACTCCAGGCTAAGCACACTTAACTGTGGAGTTCTAATCAAGTAGGCTCCCGAAAAAGAATGTTCACCTTGTTGGCAGGAGTCATATCATTTAGTCATTTTTAACCCTTTATCATTTGGGGGCATTACACTCCTCACCGGAAGTAACATTCAGGAATGGTTTTGGCGCCTTCGGGTTATCCTACGCCATGAATAAATGTTTTATGTGCTGTAGTCCTCACTTCTTGATTCCCCTGCCCCAGGGGCGAGTGATGAAGATTTCCAAGTCTATGATCAACATTTGAATGATGCACTCGACATTAAAAGTTTGATGCTATCATCAATGTCTAGTGAGATCATTAAGTCTCATGAAGACATGGATTCCTATAGCATGCTCGAGCATCTCCGTGGTCTATACCAGGAGAGAGCAAGACATGAAAGGTTTGAAATCTCCAAGGCTCTATTTCAGAGAAAGCTTGGAGAGGGTGCCCCAGCTGTGCCTCATGAAGTCAAGCTCATTGGCTACATAGAGCGCTTGGAGGTTCTAGGGTTTAAACTCTCTGAAGAACTGGGTACCGATATCATTCTTGAATCACTCCCCCAGAGCTTCTCAAACTTTGTTGTGAACTTTAATATGAACATCATTGAAAAGTCTTTGTCAGATCTTATCATCCTCATTCGCCAAGTGGACACTGACATGAAGCGTGAAAATCCTTCTGTCCTCATGGTGATTAAAAGGAAAGGGAAGGAGAAGATCTTTAAGCCCAAAGCTTCTTCAAGGCCTTCCAAGAAACGGAAGATCAAAGGGGAGGCAAAGGAACGGGATGCAGTTTGTTTTGCATGTGGTAAGAAGGGCCACTGGAAGAAAAACTGCACCCAGCCAAGGAAGCAAGGGGAAGCATCAGGTGCGTTTGTTATCAAATGCAATCTATATGTTTCTACTAATTGGGTATTAGATACTTCTTGTGGTGCTCACATCTTTATCCAAATATAGGAACCATGTAGATTCAAGATGATTGATCAATGGTTGGTAGATCTACGAGCAGCCAACGGAGCCAGACTCGCTGTTGTAGCTGTCGGAGACTACCACATCACATTTCCTACTGCGATGGTCTTGGCTTTGAAAGGTTGTTATTATGTGCCTTCTATTAATAAAAACATTATTTCAGTATCCATATTAGATACAGATGGATTCATATTCAAGTTTGGAAATGAATGTGGCTACTTTTATAAAGATATCATTTTTTTGGTAGGGCACATTTATATAACTTCTTTTATGTGTTATACTACAAAAAATAAGTAATGGAAATCAATAACAAAGTAAATTCACATGACTAATACCACACCAAACTTTGGCATCACCGGCTAGGTCATGTCAATTATAAATGTTTGACAAAATTACATCAAGATGGGTATTTAGATTCTTTCGAACTAAAACCACTTGGCAAATGCCATGCGTGTCTTCAAGGAAAAATGACCAAAGCCCCATTTAGTGGGAAAGGTGAAAGAGCTAAAGAGCATCTATAATTAGTTCACACAGATGTTTGTGGACCATTTCCATTTGAAGCATGGTGTGGGTTCTCGTACTTCATAACATTTACTGAAGATTTTAGCAGATATGTATATATCTATTTAATGAGGTATAAGTCAGATTCTTTTGATCAATTCAAAGAATACAAGAATGATGTTGAGAACCAGGTTGGTAATAAGATTAAGAAACTCTGATCAGACAGAGGAGGAGAATATCTTAATCAGGACTTCAATGATTTCTTACAGGATTTTGGGATTCTATCTCAACTCACTCCTCCATACACACTGCAGTGGAATGGTGTAATTTAAAGGAGGAACCGCACCCAATTGGACATGGTGAGATCAATGATGAGTCATGCGAGTCTTCCATTATCCTTTTGGGGATATTCATTATAAACAGCAGTGCACATAATAAACCAAGAACCAACTAAATTGATAAATGGTATTCCATACGAGTTATGGAGTGGATGCAAAGCCATGTTATGTAATTTACATGTGTGGGGTAGCGAAGCATTTGTTAAGGCCCCTTAAGGTAACAAACTCTCGCCCCGAGGAAAAAAGTGTATCTTTATAGGATATCCCAAGGAAACAAGGGGATATTACCTATACAACCCCTCAGACAAAAAGGTTACAGTGGCAAGACATTCCATATTCCTTGAGAGGTAGCACATCTCCAAAAGAGATAGTGGGAGGGAGATAGACTTCGATGAAGTCAAGGCTCAAGATACAAATGAGTTGGTACAAGAACTGATTCCACAAAGCCCCGTGGAAGAACAATCTGTTCCAGAGACATAAGAACTACGTAGGAGCACGAGAGAGGTGAGGGAACCAGAATGATATGGTTTTCTAATCACTGAGGATGGTGACTCCTTATTGGTTGACAATAATGACCCTCTTACTACAAGGAAGCAGTTGAAGGCACATATGTTGCCAAGTGGAATGAAGCCATGAATTCTAAAATGGATTCCATGTACCAAAACCAAGTCTGGATTTTGGTAGATCCTCCTGTTGCTGTAAAGCCTATTGGTAATAAATGGGTATTCAAGAAGAAACATGACATGGAGGGGCAAGTCAGCACCTATAAGGAATGACTGGTTGCAAAAGGTTTTAGACAACATCATGGAATTGACTATGATGAAACCTTTTCACTGGGTACAATGATGAAATCCATCAGAATCATATTAGCCTTTGCTACTTACCATGACTATGAAATTTGGAAAATGGATGTCAAAATAGATTTCCTTAACAGAAACCTCCAGGAAGATGTCTACATGACACAACCTGAAGGGTTTGTGACTCCAAAGGATTCCAACAAGGTATGCAAGTTGAAAAAATCCATTTATGGATTAAAGAAAGCCTCAAGGTCATGGAACATTCATTTTGATGAAGTTGTTACAGAATTTTTCTTTGTTAAGAATGAATGTGAGCCTTGTGTCTACAAAAGGTTTAGTGGAAGTGCATTTGTTTTCCTAATAGTATATGATGATGACATATTGCTAATTGGAAACAACGTACCTGTCTTATAGTCAGTTAAGGCATGGTTGCATAAATTATTCTCCATGAAAGACATGGGAGAGGCAGAATATATTCTTGGGATCAAGATCCATCATGATAGATCCAAGAGAATGCTGGGCCTGAGTCAAAGTACATACATTGAAAAGATACCGGAGATATTCAGTATGGAATAGTCCAAGAGGGAATTGTTTCCAACGTCACATGGCATTCATCTTTCCAAGAAAATGTGTCCTAAGAAACATGAGGAAAGAAAGAGGATGGAAAGGATCCCTTACGCATCCGCAATTGGGTCAGTCATGTATGCTATGCTATGTACGAGGTTAGATGTTGCTTACATATTAAGTGAGGTAGGAAGATATCAAGTTGATCCAGAAGTCCGCCATTGGATGGCAGTCAAGACTATCCTTAAGTATCTGAGGCGTATTAAGGATACATTCCTGGTTTATGGAAGAGATGAGGAACTAGTCATCAGAGGACATATAGATTCAAGTTTCCAGACTGATCAAGATTTCATGAAGTCACAGAATGGATACATCTTCAGTTTGAATGGAGGTGCAGTGAGCAGGAAGAGCTCAAAACAAAGTGTGGTGGAAGATTCTACAGCAGTGTCCGATTATATCGCAGCTTCTGAGGTAGCTAAAGAAGCAGTATGGATGCGAAGCTTCGTCCAAGAGCCGGATGTTGCACCAAGCATTAACGAGCCTATCACACTCTATTGTGATAATACTGTAGCGGTGGAACTTGCAAAAGATCCAAGGTCACATAAGAGGACAAAGCACATATTTCAGAAGTATCATCTCTTGAGGGATTTTTCTCAGAGAGGTGAAGTTGCAGTGAGCAATATTTTCGAAGAAGACAATGTGGAAGACCCATTGACTAAAGCCTTGACTCAACAGAAACATGATCATCATGTGAGGTCTAGCGGACTAAAAGTCGTAGGCAGTTGGCTCTTGTCCAAGTGGGAGTTTGTAGGGGTTGATGTCCTCAGAACCAACTATTTTGTACTTTGATTTCATGAATGTTCACTTATTATATATTGTTCATTATTCTGCATGACTATAATATAATAATGTACTAGGATATTTGTTGCATTAATAAGGTCATAGAAGATCCCCACTATGATGAGAACCTTGAAATGATATAACAATATTCTTAAATAAAGTTCTGCGGTTGGATGACATCTATGATATGACACATAGTATACAGACCGTCAAGTGCGAGTACTCGTAAGAAGATGAGACTCTCTCTCATGGAGTCCGTACCTGGTAATCTCCATGATGGGAGACTATAAGAACAGACCCACCAGTAGTAATTCCGCATGTCTTGGTTTCGTTGGATATTGCTATTTGCAAGCCTGTGTAATGGTCCTTAGACTAGAAGATTATCATTATCTCATGTCATGACTCGCGCACTTAGATTTACTGAAGAAAACTGTCATGCAGATAGTTGGTGGCAAGTAGGGTACATTGGGTGCGTCATGAGTGACATGTTGTTAATAGATAAGTCGAGGAAGGATTTTTACCTTCCATTTATGGAGGTTGATATCTCGTCCCTTCGATTGAAATAGAACTGTCACATTAAATTCTATGGCCATGGTGCAAACGATGAGTTTATTTCATGTAGTCAAAGAACGACAGATCAAGCATTTAGGTTTATGACACTACCATGAAACCTACTTGATGAGATATTGAGACAAAGGGATTAAATTTCAAAGTTAGCATTGGTATGAGGTGATACATCAATGCGGCGTCAACCTCTTTCTCTTAGGTGCCTTGACCTATTGCTAGACAGTTTTCCTGGACTTTTTGCAAGTCTGCCTAATGCCAATGAGAAAGAGGCCTAGAGGTTCACACACTATGTGTATCTAAGTATCTCAAGTTGAATAAAGATTATTTCCGTACCTGGTTTAATAATTATTCAAGGTAGCCTAAGTTGTTTTAAATGATGGAGGAAAAATAAAATAAAACAAGTACACACCGTGTATTATTAAATGTACATGCTGTGGTTTTTTATTTTAGAAGGGAAATGAATAAATGAAAACAAGATATAGATGATGTGTACATCAAATGTACACACTGTGTAGTTTTTAATGAAAAACAAGTACATGCTGTGTATTTATTATTACACGCCGTGTAGTTTTTCCAGCCAGTATTTTGAGGATATAATATCATATTATTAAATGATATTTATTATAATCAGCATGAGCGCATGTCAAGGAATTAATTATTCAACAAGGGGGTTTTCAATAATAGTTAATGAAATAACTGAAATGCGTAACGTGTTTATTTATTGTCAAACTCTACAACCTCAAACTTGATTATAAATATCATCACAACCCCAACTCTTTTCCATTACACGAGAATCCTTGTGCACTACATCTCTAGAGAATTCATTCAAGCCCGAAAGAACCTCTTCCTCCAAGAACGCTCTCAAGACCAAGAGATATCCTCTTCTATCGGATCAATATTATCTAAGGCGGAAAATGCAAGCAAAGGTTTCTCCATGCTAGCACCCGAAGAATCCTTTGGCGACATCCAAAGATACGAGGTACACATCTGGATCACCTCTAGAGGGAGTCTACACTTGGCTTCTGCAACACAACGATGGATCACATCGACAACATGATCGAGAACATCAACAAAGAACAAACACCCAAAATGTATTTCTTTATAATTAATTAAATTAATTATAATCAACCTGTAACGATCCTTGTTTTTGGTTCCAGGACAAACCATCTTCTTTGTCTTTTTCTATGATTCGATCCATGGAGACTGGCATTTATCATCGTATTGATCCCAGATTGATCATTTCTAATGACACAAAGCCAAGTGGGCACATCCACCCATGTGCTTCCGCTATGCCTGGAACCATCACAATTCACCTGCTATATTCATGGATCTTATGAATAGAATTTTACCTGAGTTCATGGATAAGTTTGTGGTTTAGTTCATTGATTATAAATTTGTTTTTTCATAAATTAAAGAAGAACATGATATTCATTTAAGGGTTGTCATGGAGACCATGAAAAAAATGATATTGTATGAAAAATTCAGCAAATGTGAATTTTGTTTAAAACAATTTCCTTCCATGGTCACATTTTTCAAATAAAATGGCATAACTATTGATCCTGCTAAATCAAAAGTTTCTTGAAACATATCCATGACCTGAAATATAACAGAGATTCATAGTTTTCCTAGTTTGGTATATTATTACTTAATTTTTGTTGAGAATATTTCAGGGTTATCTAGTCCATTGACTAAATTAACTCGAAAGGGTGTTAAGTTCATTTGGACAAAAGAATGTGATGATTATTTTCAGGAATTGACAAGATGATTGGTGAATCCTCCAGTTTTAGAATTACATTACATAGATAGTGAATTTGTTATCTACGATGATACTTTTTTGAAAGAACATGGATGTGTCCTTAGGTAGAATGATCTAGTAATTACTTATGCTTCACGTTAGTTGAAACCTAATGAGTTAAATGACCCTACACATGATTTGGAATTAGCTGAATTTGATTTGGCTTGAAAATTTTGGAGACATCATCTGTACGGAGAAAATGTGAAATATATACTAACTAGAAATGATAAAATTATATATTTACATAGAAATAATTTAACATGAGATAGAGGACATGGATGAAATTAATAAAGGATTATGATTGTACGATCCTTTACCATCCAGAAAAATCAAACAAAGTGGCTGATGCTTTAATTCAAAATTGTAATACTTCATTACACATGATACGTTTGGAATGAGATCCTTTTTTTTATTTGAAGAACATTGGCATAGAATTTTTTTGTGTAGGATGTTCTTCTGTTTTGTTTCAGGTTTCAATGAGATCATATCTATCAGACAGAATTAAGCATGCATAGAAGGAAGACAGTGAGATATAGAAAAAATATGAGTTGGTTCATAAGGGTATGTTTCCTGAATTTAACATTGATAATAATTGTGTATTGAGATTCAGAAAGATATTTTGTGTGCCTAGTGATTCACATTTGAAGAATGAGTTGTTATGTGAAGCACATAGTTCTCCATTTTTAGTTCATTTCAACTGTACTATGATGTACAAAGATCTTTGGGAGTATTACTTGTGGGATGGAATGAAACGAGATATTTTTGACATTACTATGATGTTTTTAACATGTCTACAGGTTAATAAAGAGTAAATGTTACTAAAAAGGATGCTTTAGTCTTTACCGGTTCGAGAGTGGAATTGGGAAAATATACCCATAGACTTTGTTGTGGGATTACCAAAGACATCTCAAGGTAATAATTCTAACTGGATTATTGTTTATCAGTTGACTAAATCTGCTCATTTCCTTCCTATTTGGCATACTTTGGCTGTATATCAACATTCTCGGTTGTATGATAAGGAGATAATCATGTTTCATGGAATTCCCCTCTCTATTCTATCTGATCATGATCCTAGGTTTACTTCTAACTTTTGTAAAGGCCTTCAAAAGTCATTGGGTACTAAATTAAATTTTTGTACAAGTTTTCATCCTCAATTAGATGGGCAGTTAGAACAAACAATTCAGACCTTGGAAGATATGTTATGTGCTTGCTTGATGGATTATTAGGGAAGTTGGGACCCACATCATTATTTGGTTGAATTTTCTTACAATAACAGTTTTCATTCTAGTATACCGATGGCTCTATTTGAGGCATTATATGGAAAGAGGTGTCACAATCTAGTATTTTTGGATGATGTAGGTGAAAGGAGGCTGGTGGGACCGTAATTGGAAGAAGAGATGGAAGAGAAAGTTCAATTGATTTAGAAGAACATGAGAACAACTCAATGTTTATAGAAACGTTATACAGATAAGAAAAGTAAGTATCTATCTTTCGTGGTAGGTGATCATGTCTTTCTTAAAGTTTCTCCATGGAAAAGTTTGATGCGTTTTCGTAAAAAGGGAAATTTGAGTCCGAGGTTTATTGGACCTTATGGAATCCTTGAGAAATTTTGATTAGTTACATACAGAGTGGATTTACCTCCAATATTTTCCTAGGTATACAATGTTTTTCATGTTTCAATGTTGAGAAATTATATGCCAGATCTATCTCATGGTTTAAGTCCAGAGGTAGTTTAGTTGTAAGAGATTCTCTCTTATGAAGAACAACCAGTCTAGATTTTTAACCATATAGAGAAAGTGTTGGTGAATAAAGTAATTCATCAGGTAAATGTTTTGTGGAAACCCCATATGGTTGAAGATGCAACGTGGGAATCTGAAAACACTATGAGGGATAAATACCCCCACTTATTTGATAAGAGAAAAAAAATTACGAGGATGCAATTTCAAAAAGGTGGGAAGGATGTAACATCCTAAGTAAATTAATAATAAGACATATTTCATATTTATTAATAATTTTGAATTAAATTTAAATTTTACTTTAAAGGGGTTTCTACATTCGATAATATACCCAATAGGCAACAACTGGTTTCTTTGAAATCTTACATTGTACACTAACAATATAATAATATTATTTTTAATGGTAGTTAATGCCTAGCCATTGTATTGGAAGGAATTAATAGAAATATTTACAATATGATTATACATGTATGTTAAATGTTTAACATTTGACTAATAAATTTTAGAGGGCTTAAAATAAGAAAAAACTCGATTTTAAGCATAAATAGTCTAATATTTGTTAAAATGTCGATTTACTTCCATTTGATGGAGAACCCCTTTTAAATCTAGTTTCCTTCACTATTATAAGTTCTATTTGACAAAATAAAATTAATTTTTACAATTGGGGCATCAAAATTTACTTTGTGTAAATTTTTGGTATTTTCTCGATAAATTTCATTTTTTAATGAATAGTGAAAAATATTGTATTTTAATTCAAAACAGCCTTTTTAATCATATTTATATATATGGTTAGATTATCTTTTCAATAGGTTTTAAAGTCTAATTAGATTATATTTTTACAATTTAATCCAATGGTGTTCATTGGAATTAATTTTACTTTGAAATTTGACATTAACAACTATCAATCTTTTGATAGTTTTTGTTTTTTCAAAACACGCTATTTTTTTTGATAACGTGAATTAATTTTAAATTAATTAATGCACCTTCTATGTTTTGAATTTGGTAAAAGAGAAATTTTTTTGAATTCTTAATATCAAATTTATCTTAGGGCGAATTTTTGTAATTTTTCTGAAAACCTTCAATTTTTGAAGAATAGTGAAACCACTTTGTAGTAGTTAAAAATTGACTTTTTCGTTCAAATGAAATTTTACCGCTTCTGTAAATTGAATTTCAAATATCCAACATACATGCCTGTCATTAGTAAGTAAAATGTGGTTAAATGGGATGAAAATTATTTTTGGTTAATAGTATTTTTTGACTTTTATTAACAGCGATTAAAGGTAATTAGGGTAATTAAGGTAAAAATAATGTTATAACAATATAAAATTAACTTTACACTTGTCCTAACCATATCGGTTGAGTCATGTCACATGAAGACAATACATGGGTAAATTTTGGGACCTCATGGATCCACTTGGGTATGATATTGACATAAATTAATTTTAGTTAAAGTAAAAATAAAAATTCAATAAGCATGTATTATTTTACAAAAACAATTTTAATGAGGAGGTATATAATTGATATATTTGAAAATATATATTAATTAGAAATATAATAATATTTCTTACATTATAGTAATTTTTTATAATTTTTAGACATCAAATAAATAAAATTATATATGACATAATGATAATTCAGTGTTTACGTCATTAATGAATGATTTAAATAAATAAGAAGATATAAATTAAAAAAATATCGAAAACTTGTCCAATTATTATTGGAATATTATATTTGGGACATGGCCCACCTTATCTTTGGCTTTAATATTTTTTGGACCTCTAGAAACCAAAAAACATTATATAATAAAATAATATTTTCAAACTTTCCAAAAGAGACCCTCATCTCCCTTATAAAAAGCCATCACTTCCTACCCATTTATCACACTTCTCAAGCCCTTGGATTGTCCATCATCTGCCTAAATAATCTCCCATGATCTATTTCTTCATCATAGAAGCCATAACATAGGCATAAGGTAGTTCAAGATAGCCTTTTGGTTCAAACCAAATAGAGTTACCCGATTTAATGGTAACATCTTCTCTTAAGTTATTTTTTATTTCACTTGTCAAACCTACTAAACTCTTCTTATTCATTTAATTTATTAAAAAATCAGTATTATAAATATACTAGTATGTTTTTATTAAAAGTATTCTAACTAAAATTACACACATATCCACCAAATCAATAAAGAACATACTGTTTCTGTGGATGACGGACTACTACCTCATGAAAGGATGATTGTTCAGTTATTCTGTACCACCTCTAATGGTCACCATAAGAGGTGGTACAAAGTTTATATATGATATATATTATGGTTATGTTTTTTCATTCTTCTGTAATTTTCATTTATAACAAACCTTTATGGTTTCCATAATAGGTAAATGTGATAATTTCATTTTAGAAAGTGTGGACTACCACCACCTCAAAGTGATATGACTCATTAATGCCTTATTTGGGACGTATAAAGGATGGGGTTAATGAAATTATATATTATATTATACTTGAATTATAATATACATATGTATCATTATGTTTTCATTCCATCAAAATATGAAATGGAAATGAAAGTAGCATTCATGCGTACATACAACTTACCGTCTCCATGAATGGTACATTTCATTTCATACCTCCAAATTTTTTGTACTAATATAAATACTTGTATATACTAGTTATATATGATAAATATGATATCAAAATATTGAATATAATTCTGGATAGAGTGAACTTTTTGACCGCATGTACAACTTGTAGTAATAAGATATCTGTTTTTGACTCATGTACCAAATATCGACAAAAGGAAAATTATTAACTTAAAGGATTACATAATGTTTATAAGATTTTAATAAGTGATATAAAAGTAATAATAAACTTGAAAAATGTTATTAAAAAATTATAAATTAAATTTAGTATATGATTCATGAGATTAAATAACAAATGGGTCAAGTCAGACATGAGGTAAGGGACTTCATCTCAATTTCCTTTCATTGCGGCATATTTTGATTTATACGCGACTTTTTTTTGTATGGTGTATAAACACCATTGAATTTTCATTGAATTGAAGGGGAATATATTTTATGAATTATTTTACTAAATTATAAAAAAGGAATGTTTTTTAATGTACGTGGTGACAATGACCTTTCCGCCACCGCGAGTGTTATTTGATCTTTGGCTTCCTTAACATGCCGATTTTTTTAATAAAACAAGTACCATATAAAATTTTATGTATTTTGGTTTTGAATATGGTTTTGATAAGTTATTTGTTATGTCGATATATTTAAATGATATATTGTGATTTGAATGTGTAAATGATTACTTTTCCTTTTTGTTTGTTTTTTGTGTTATGGGATTGTTATGGTTCTTGGGCATTGTTTATGTATACGGGTTGTTCCGTGATAAACCTAGGGAGGGTGAGCTCTAGATAGCTCTCCAATTCATTGGGTAATGTAAGAGAGGTAAACCTTATTGTTTGTCTTAATAGATCTAGGTAATATACTCTGATAGTTATTTCAAATGTAACTCCCTATGTAGCTTTGATAACTACAATGTAAGTATGATATGGATGCCACAAGCCACCTTTATGATTTGTGATTACTATGTGTTATTGATAAATCTTATGTTTTCATAAGATTTGTTAAAGAGTATATGTTATGTATGTATTGAAGAACAATGTTTATTTATAACCCTTACTGATCTTTTTATGCTCATCCCGTGTTTTGAAATGTTTTTCATCGGACTTAAAGATGAATAGGGTCAAGGATGGGATCAAAGAAAAGTCATGCTGTCTAAAAAATGAAACTAGACATGACTCTTTTTTCAAGAGTTTTAATTTTATGAAAAAATGGAAAATTAGTAGAAGAGTATACTTTGTAATTTTTGAGATTTCATATTATACTTATGGACTAATTCACTAAAACTCTAAATTTGAAAGGATCCTCAATGTGAATTATTCATCTAATTAATGATTATGTAATGTTTTAAGGCCGGGTCCTTGTATAGTGTGGTTGTTGTTGTTTCAATTTGGTAGTGGTGATGCTGCTATGGATTTTCTAGTTGTTGATTTGGCCTCATTTAGAGGTCGGTGTGTTCATGTCTTAGTTTCAAGGAATATAGTGTGTTAATGAAATAAGGAATTACAAATGAGGAAGGGATATAATAATGGAAATGGTGTTGAAATTAAGAAATGAATGATTAAATAAATATATGGAATGATTTTTATAGTGGAGTGGGAATTGATTGGTTGCTACATTATGTAAAAGGTAAATTATGTTTGATAAAGTTATGGATATTGGTAATTTTTTATAAATACAAATACAGTAATATTTTTAGGAGTCATATAAATGATATGTAACGAATTGAACTAGAAATGAAGAAACAGAAATGAATATAATTATTGTACCTGAATATAGATGTAATATATCTAATTTAATATGGATAGTATTCATGTAGAAAAGAAAGAATTTGAATTAAAATAATTGGTGATGAATATGAAATGGGATTAATATGCTTAATAAGAGTTTTTTTAGTTTTTATGATTTTTTTGGTTATGATGGAGTTTGTTGAATTCTGTCAAGAGGTAAATTTTTGTGGATGAACATGGAAAATAATTATATATATTTTGTCACGACTGCGTTAGAAGATGTCCATAATGATTAAAATGTGTGTATTAATATATAAAATTTTTATTTTTGTTAGTTCTTACATATCACCAACTGAGTTAGGTAATGCCACCAATTCCAATATGGGGATCTATGTTTTGGTATTTTCCCTAACATCTATGTTTTAGTGGACATATTTTAAATGCCTTATTTTTATTAATACTACATATAAAGATTCTTTTTAATATTACATGAATTTTATGCTGCAATTAATTATTTAATACATAATATTTAATTAAGGTCAGGTAATATATATATTTATATATATATAAATATGATCATATATGTGAAACTATTTTATTATTAATACAAATATTTTAATGGGTTATATTATTGACTATAGATAAATCATTATTAATATATCATGTTATTATTATTAATAATTATTATTATTCAATAAATTAGTAAATAAACCTATATATAAAGAAATGTATTTTTATAAATGTTTTTAATTATATATTATTATCCTAGAAGTGGGAGAAATAATTATAAAATTTCTAAAAAAACTCATACATTTGGGTCATAATTATGTCGTCCCCTAATTTAAAATATAATGGTAGAGTATCACATTTTCCATCAACGTAATTTGATTTAAAAATATAATTGTAAATAATATATTAATATAACTCAAATCCCCACTGGACTTCAGATAATATAGAGGGGACAAAATTCATATGCTCTCCCCTATCTATCCTTACATATTATTATTTTATTTTTTTGAAATAAACTCTTTAACATTATTCCCATCATTTGTCTGAATCAGAGTTTTGTCAAGGAATTTTGACAGCATTAATGAGATCAAGGTAAAATCTAACATTTAAGTCTATAATTAAATCGATTTAGTTCAATTTGGATTGAGTTCATTATTCCATATTATATCTATATTATTTTTTAATCTTCTATTTTTAGATTTTGTCAAGGAATAATATCTTAATAGAAATTTTGATTTACTTTTGTAAGGTTATATTGATTATTTCCATTTTCTTGTATGGAATATATAGGTTTGTTTGGTGAGTCGATGTGTCAGTTATGGTGTAGAAAACCTAAATTGGATATCAATTCACAAGGAACCACAATTAATGACATTCTTATATTTATTTGAATAATAAATTTTATTCCACACATTGTGTCATAAGCATTAAAATACTTAATCAATTTATTAGTTGATTAAACAAATAAACAATGAAATAAATATTGAGTTATATATTATGAATTGTTTATTGAATTATTTGAGATGAAATTAAATATATAAAAATGATATTATTTAATTTTTTTCTATTTTCTTAAAATTCAATTTGATAAATATAATAGTTATATTTTATGTGGTTTAATGTTTTGGAATAGCATTAATATGGTAGAAAAGTAATGGATTACTAAATTTAGTTTATTTCATGTTGTTTATATATATTTTATTATGAATTATCAATATAATTAGTTTGTCTATTGTTTATTATGAACCATTGATTAGATTCTATTTTGTTTAATTTTTATGAGGATCTGATATGATTTGTTTTTCTATTATTTATTATGAACTATCAATATGAATTTGTTAATTTTTATTAATTATAAGCTTATGAAATGATTATTTTTTAGTGGTTACTATGATCTTTTGATGTATATCTATTTTGTTATATTGATATTATTATATTGTAATATTTCTTTTAATGTTTATTCTTTGTTATGTTACATTTTTTGTTATTTGATATAGTATATATGGTTAAATAAAAATATGGGTAATAATTCTCATCAAATAGTTCAACCTGAATGAATGAAATAGAGTTATTTTACCTATACACACAAATAAATATAAGAATACCTAGTTAGATGGAAACAATTTCCTTCAAGAAATAACCACATTATATTATACCTTTTCCTTTTCCATCATTTAATGACCCTCAATGAGATAATCATGATGGTTGTGGCATTAACCCCTTCAAGAATATTTAGGAAAGAAAAATATTTATGGTTTTTACCTCTAAGATGGTCTCATGTGGATACCCCCTCAACATAATATATTTGTGATAAAATTTATGATTTTAAAAGGTCAAATTACGGACTGGATAGTATATAATTTCATTCAAATTTAAAATTTCAAAATTCATATGTGTATAAAATATCATTTTTATGATACAAATTTCAATGAGAATTTATTTTTGAATTAGGAATGTGTATCTAAAATTACACTATACTAGAATACACTGTTGTTTCATAATAAATGTTCAAGGTCATGTGTCCACTTACCATACACTACAAAAAGACACCATATATATTTTAGACATCAAAACATTCTTAAAGGAAAATTTATAGTTATTGGTAGTTGAATGAGGTGACAATGACATGATGAGTGAGATAGATACTAGCGGTGAGAATATGCTTTTATTTGTATGAGGAGATTATATGGAATATTAGAAGTTTCATTTTCTATTATTTATGTTTTATTTTCAAGATTTGTAGGTGATTAACTAGTTTTCACTTTATGGAAATATATTATTGTATTTTATAGTTTTATTTTGTTTAGGGTATTTATTCAACATTCATTAGATTTTTTTTAATATTTAGTAAATTAGTTCATTTTTTATTAAAATTATTATTATTATATTTATTTTTTTACTCATTATCTATTTATTAATTTTTATTATTCAGTTAAAGAGAAAATATATATATAATGGTTATCAATACCAATTTACAGTATTTTTTTCCAACTAAAGAATTCAAATAATGCATTTGATGAGATGTAGTGATCTTGGTTAGGTTCTATATATTCAGAGTTAGATAATTACAAACTATAAACAATTACTGTTAATAAGTGAAATGATTTAAATAGATGTAATTCATTGAATATCACCCATGAAAATCAGACCCTACTCCTTATAATGTAGCAAAAAAGATATTGTTCTTACGTGGCCCCCATGCCAGTCTCTATATCAAATTTTAAAACCACTAGTAAGTGGAATGTAACCAATTCTAATTTAGAATGATATTGTTCCATTTTTATAAAACTTATGAAAATTTACTAATAATTTAAACACAATTACAAAAATTCTTAAATAAATGACATGCGACTATAAAGATATTTCCAAGTCTACCATGCAATAAATTTTTATTTTTCAATAAAGTTCAATTATACCAAATATCCATCTTGATTATTTTATACAAATACTAAAATCACAAAAAAATATCAAAATCATAATCATTTATAATTCCATTATAAAATTACCAAATGGAACATTTTCTACAATTATTCTAGTATGATCATATTACTTATTTTTTTGATTATATTTCAACATATTTAGATAATGAATTTGATATTAATATTGAATAACAAATAAGAAACTATAATATAATTAGTATTAAAATATATCACTATCATAATTCCTAAATTAATATTTTTTCATTACTCTAACATTATTAAGTTTCTCCTCAAAAGATCATATTTCTATTTTAATCTTGAAAATAAATTTTAAATATTATAATATATGAATAGAATCACAAGAATGATCATGATTAAATTTCTTTATTTACCACTACCATGTTCTAACAATACTCTATAATTGAAAAAATAACATTAATGAAATGCATGGAAAAGGTATCAAAGTTATATATAACCTAATATTCATTAATATAATTTCATTTATCATCCTCATCATCACTCATCATTTTAGATTATACATATTTTAATCGGCTTAAAATAAGTAACTCAGGGAAATTAATTAATGGAAGACGATAGGTGGATAAATTTATTATGAGAAGCCATGGTTCTATTACATTCATTTTATAATTAAAAATTTCAATACAACCAAACATTTAGGATGTGAAATCCCTCACATAATTATTCCTATATGCACACATTTTATTTTGTTGACTAGCCTTACCCTCATGCAGACTGAGTTACACCACATATATTATAATAATTGGAAACGTTATTTTATACTATCAGATATTTTGATTTCAAACCATAATTTAAAATTATATAATTTCAATAATTTTATATCTATAAAAATAACTGAAATAATAAATTAACTAAATAAACAAATCAATAAAATTTATAAAACAATAATTCAACTTTTTGACTTATAAAACTCACATCCTTGGATAAACATGATATTCTAATATCAATTCAACCATAGAATAATATACTTTAACCAAGTCAAATTTTTTAAAAAATCATTTTACCACTTATGTGAAAAAAACCATAAAAACATTATATATGTAAAAATTAAATTTATACCTCCAATATAATAAAACCACATTCAAAACTATTAATCCCGATAATGTATAATCCAAAATTATTAAATTCCAAATTTCAAAATGGTGAAACATTATAGAGAACCAGAATTAACATACATAGATATTACATCATATTTAATGAATATTCATAAAATTAAGAATTATATGATGGAAAACCATAATAGTTTAGTGTCATTAGAAACATGGAAAGAAATATTTTAACATGGTGAATGATATTCAATCTTTCCCTTAATGATATTCCCCTTTATTGTTTATACTAAAAACCATTATTCAAAACCTGTGGAAAGGAAACATATGAAAGGGTGAGCTTAGCTCATAAGTATGGTTAGGTAAAGGAGATACATAAAACAATATGAGCCTATGGGTGTGAAAACATGATAATAACCATTTAGGATCATACCCTATTGATCATAAATCATATAAATTATTCATGGAATCAATATTGGTTGTCATTAATTTATGAATCATAAGGGAATCAATAGCATAATCAATAAGATCATAAGATTAGAACATGACATATAATTTGTAGTATATAGTTATAAATATAAAATTAATTCCATAGTATTAAATATTTATTTCCAAAGTATTTTTAGTATCAGGATTTCACTCCCCATAACATATTGGTATTACTTTTCTACTGCAATGTACATATTCGTAGGAAAGGTCCACTACCAGGACAATATTATTGGACAATTCCTTTATTAAATGGTGTGCACTCCCCATTCCATCCATGTCTATATCAGGAGATATATATATTTACACCATATAATTTAGGGATATATAGGTCCCACCTATCTCATAATGAAATCATACATATGTGTGACACCAGATCATACAAAATAATATTGTAACCTATGAAATGAAATTGGTATCACAACCATTTAATCATCTCATAAACTATTGAAAATAGTCCTGTTTCATAATCATTTGATCAAATAATAACTAGTGAAAGGACACTATTTTTACATGTATATAACTTATGAAAGAGAAACATGTATCATAAACATATATCACATAAAAGGAAAAATTTGATTCATAATCATATAACCTATTAAAGAGAAATAAGATTCAAAATAATATTTTAATAAATACATAATCCATTCATTGAAAGGATATAAATGTAACCCTTGGATAATATCCATTTTAATGTATGGGCAGCACTAGTGGATGCCATCTTATATTGATTCTTTAATTTTTATAAATCATCTAATGATTAAAATAACCTTTATTATTTAAAAAAATATACATTTTAAAACATAAAGAATTTTGAAATAGGTTTTCATTGAAAATAATAATGAAAACACTAAAATTTTGTTTAAAAAACATTTTCAAAAAAAAATTCCTTGAAAACCTATAATAAAATATTAGAAACAGTTTTTAATCCTTTTTACACGAAAACATATAAAACAAAATTGAAATTTTGAAAACCTTTTCCCTTGAAATGATATAAAATAAACTAGAATTTAATTTAAAATCCATTCTCCAAGAAAATTATAAAAGAAGCTTAAATCATTTTAAAATTTATTATATTTGAAGACTTATAAAGGAATATTGATAACAATTTGAAAAAAAAATTACTTGAAAACATATAGGATAAGCTTGAAAAAATATGGAAATTTTTTTTATTGAAAAGATATAATGGAATCCAGGAAATTTTTCAACCAAATTTTACAAAATAAACATATCTAAAAACAATTTTCATTGACAAATGATTTTGAAATATTTTAAAGATGCTTTGAAATTCTTTTAAATAACACATTCAACATAATTTTTTTTGAAAACATTTTTATTTGAAGTCAACAATTAAAAAAATGAATGTATATAATATTCATAAATAATTTTTTCATTAAAAATTTAATTTTGTAAACTTTAAAAGGAAGATTCAAAGAAATAATTGTATAGAAAATGGTCAGTACCATAAATATCAAACATTCCTTTTTCACCATAAAATGTTTAGAGAATTTCCTTGACCCAACAGTGAAATAATGATTCCTTTTTTAAAAACCATTTTTCTTAAAAGTTAAAACTTGGGTAAAAATTTCTTTTTAAATATCATAGTATAATTTTAAAAATATACATTTATTTATGAAACATGGTTTTGAAATGACACATATTTTCGACTAAAGAGAGAGATGGTGTTGTATTAACTTAAAAAAAGCTTTTAAATTGTCTTAAATACCAATAATTGAGAAAATAGTAATAATAAATGAAGATATCTTGTCTAAAAAAGGATAATAAATGTCATTATTTATAATTTAATATGCATCATAATATTTCATCTACGGAATCATAATCATAACAATCTTGATAAATGATGAGATTATTACTAAGAGGTTTCTAAAATCATTTAAATGACATATTTTGTTATTTTCATTTAGTTGTGTATTTCAAAGAATGATATGAGGTTTGAGAAAGTTTAATTTTATTTAAAATGAGGGTTCGACTTCATGGGGTTTTCAAAATAGGTTTTCAAATTATTTTCAATTGTTTATTGAAATTTGTTTATTGTTCCTTTTTGTGATAATTTCATAGGGGATCTTTTGAACGGTTTTTATGTAAATGAATAATGGAAACTTGTTTGGATTTCAATGGAATACACTCAGTTTAAAGGATTCATTCAAGATGTTTTAAAAATTTTAGTTGGTTTATGATCTTCATGAGGTGATGTTTTAAATTCGAAACAAAGAATAACATAAATGGATTTTTTGATTAACATGTATAATTAATTGACTATCAGTATGTTATATATGTAATTATGAATAATAATTTAAGAAGTATGTCTATGTTGTAAATGACCTGAGTGGTATATTTGAAAAGGTAATTACTCACAAGGTTTGGCATAGATTGATTCTCTAAGCCCATCTAATGTATGGTAAAAATAAGTGGTTGGACTAGGCTCATCTCATTGTGTTAGGGTAGACTATTTATCTAGAACATTCCATGGTCTTGAATGATTAGTATGTTGGACTGAATCTCCTCAACCATTGGTGGGGATATACTAATTCTCTATGCACCACAATTGCATTTCATTGTTTGGGATATTGGACTAAGGAACCAGGATCCCAAAGTATGAATATGATATGGGTTCATGGAATGATTATCCAAGATTCATGGATATAATGAAATAATATGTGAATGAAACACTTGAATTAAATTATGTGAGACCATTATGATATATCTTAGGCTCTAGACATGACCAAAACAGTCTACGATAGTTGGATTTCACAACTGAACATAACAGATAAAATGGTTAATAAATAGTTATTTTATGTGAAACAAGTTTCCCTCGATCTTTTATTTATTTATTGCAATTGTGTTTATAATTTTACATTATTTTATAGATTGGATATTTCATTATAAACTACTGGTGGTAGTCTACTAATTTTTATTGGCTGCCTCCTTGGTCCTCCAATGTAGTTGGGTACCCTAGAACATGCAACTTGTTTTCTGTCACTGGTTTGGGATAGGGACCTAGCGATTTGGTTATGTGTGGGATAATGGGTTGTAGAATGGGATATAAGGATCAGTTTGGGGCTTAGGTTCTTATTCAATATCTTATTATTACTTTATTTTTTGTATATATTAGTTGTATGATATCATGATATTTAGTACTTTCATCATATTGTTATAGAATGTGTTACTTGGTTTCTAGTGGGTTTCTTTCTTATGAAGTCTAATTTTTGATCATAATGGATATTAAATATGTTTTTATTATTTATGTTGTGCATTTACTCTTATAAGAGGGTACAATCAACAAATTACATCTCGATAGACACTCGCTTCTAGTTGGAAGCCTCTACACCACAAGGGGAGGCTAACCTGATGTCAAGTAGCGCTCTGGAGGGCATTGGTTTTAGTGGAATCTAAGATGAGATGTTACAAAGTTGAATTAGAGGATGTTAATTTTGTATTAATATATGCCTCAGGGTATACATAAGACTATGTTATTTTCATGTATTTGTATTTATCATGTTTTATGGGTTCTTAGAGGCCAACATATGAGTGAATACACAAGTTTCTATGTTTCATAATTGGTGTTCTATTTATTTCTATTATAGTCGATTGATACATGATCCTAATGTGGAACACTTGGATGTAATGATATTTGTTTATTTGGTTTTATCTCACTTCCTACATGAAAATAAATGGGGTTTTGGATCATTCATCATGTATTGAACATTGCATTGATATGTTATCCTTATGTTTCCAGTGATTAATAATTCCTTGGGATTAATGTTATAGTACTGTACTTTTCTATTCGTGGATTATATCTGTTTATCAACCTTTGAAATAATTTCTAATTAGAGTTTTATTAAATAAAATTTTTAATAAATGTTGATTTTTTTTGAAATTTTTCATAAAATAAGTTTTTAAAATGTGAATCTTTTGTTTTAAAATGTAGAGGTTTAATAATAACGGGAAATTTTAAATAAAATAACATAAATGGAAATTATAAATGGGTAACCCTTTTATCATGACTTGAACCTATGTATGGAAAATTTTTGTAGTGAGAGTAAAATAGTTATGAAACCATTGTTTTGGTTTGTAAGGATTCTTGAGTATTGAAGGTATGGTTGAAGGGATATTCTTATTGAACCATCGGTAGGGTTGTGACATGGAGGTTTTGAAATGTTGTCCATTAGAATGGATATAGTGACAATTGTGGGATATGACTTTTCAAGTTTTGATTTGGACCATAGATCGAGTGTTTGGTTTTTTTTGATGTATTTGATTGATTAAATTTTATGTGGGACATAGATGTAATGGTTGTTTGGTTCAGTAGAAGTAGTGTGCTTCAGAGTAGTTATAGGATTATCCAGGTCAGACTTGAGTTGTTGATGTTTTATGTGTATGGAATTGAGATAATTCTAGTGGCCTATGTTAAACATTAATAAAGTATAGTGAGTTTATATCATTTTATATTCTAGGATGACGTTTCTAAGAGGTCAGTCGGGGTGTTAGTGATTTTGGGTGTGTTTGGTCCAGGTGGAAATGTCTTACTTTGATAGTTGGGGATAGAGAGTGATTCCTTCTATATGTTTTTCCAATTGATAAATGTGGTAATGTAAATGGTTTTATAAATATGACATGATAATTTTTCATGCACTGGTGGTTTTACAAGATTAATGGTAACCTCAAGGGTGGTTATCCTAGTGTATAAGGTGTCCTTGAATGTTAATGCCACGTGGGTGTTTCAAAGGTGGAATTGACGCATGGCGGGTGCCATCAAATTTTGGTTAGGTTAGTGGTTATTCCTTGGTTTTTTTTATTAGGGAATCACTTTTGTACATTTTGTTTTTTATTAAAAATAGTTTCAAAATACAAAATATCATTTGGTGTCTGACCCATTTATTTCAAGGATGGTTAGTGAAGGAATAAGTGTTGAATTTGGGTGGATAGGAATAGGGTGACCAAAAACTAATGGATTCTTTGGTTATAAATGTGAAAACTGGGGTAAGGGGTTGTCACATGTCTAAGATTTTTTGTGTGATTTTTTGTGTTGTTTGGATGGAACATTTACAATTTCGAGAGTTCTATGGTGTTTATATAAATAGAGGAATTATTAGCTATGTAAGTATGAATTAGGCATAGCTTTAGTGATGTACTACTCGTGGACCCAAGATCCAGGTCTAGTATATGGTAATAGGAAGGTGTGTGTACTTAAAGGTTCTAATGAATTCAAGATGTTGGGAATATTATAGTGTTTCATGATTCCATTCCGGACATGTAAATAGGTGGCTCGGTAGTTAGTGCATGTTGTTTTAGTGGGAACATAGTTGGATGTACTAGTTATGCGTGAGATAGAATTTTTTTTGGATCAATGTTCTTGTCATTTTGTATTCATATTGAATCACCAGGGGATTTTTGGAGGAACTAGAGTGGTTTAAAAGATATAGTGCCAATTGAAACACTGGTTCATGATTTCCTAGTTGAAGTTTGTGAAATTATGGTGAGTTTTGGTTCATGAAACCATAATTGATGTGGTGGTCAGGTGTTGATGAGTTATGTGTTTGTGAAGGAAATCAAGTCTAGATAATTAGTTAATGTGTACCTATTGTGGGAGGTGAAAATAGTGAAAAATTATTTGTTGTGGTGTTTTTCAATGATATCTTGGTGTTCTATCAGACATGAGAAGATAATGCCCAACATCATGATATCGTAATGGGTCCATCAGGAGAGAATTGGTTATGATATTACATAATTAAAGGTTTTCACGTAATGTGATAAATCTATTCCAACAAGTTTCATCCATGAGGCACATTAAATGTGAAGTCATGTGTAGAGTGGTGCACCACTAGATTTACTACAGTGACGATCATGGGGGGGGGGGGGTCATGCTAGTAAATGATAATGATTCGGTTGTTAAAAGCATATAATGGGTGATGGATAGCATTTTTTCTATCACTCAAATTGGGGTAGTGAGATGGCCACATCCACTTCTTAAGATCCATTATTATGGGATTATGGGATTTGGTGGTTTGAATTTCTTTTCCAAAGTTTAAATAAGGACACTTATAAGTTGGGTCATGTTATTTTGGTCATAGATATGCGGAGAATTCTGTGTGTTAGAATTGGTGGAATCATGATTCCAACTAAAAGCCTTTTAGGGACATGTTTGGGTTCTTTAGGGAAGTTGAGGTGTCCTTTGATGTGGTGGTTGATCGAGCCATGTGTTGGATTTGGGTTCAGGGTAGTTTAAAAAGTGATTCAAGATTATCAATCTAGTGGTACTTATGGTTAAATGAAACATGAAGGATATTAATGGAAAATGTAGGTTTAGTTCTGATACCAAATTGGGAGTGGAGCATGGAATCATTTAATTTTTCTTGGATTATCTTGGAATGTAATTATATTTAAAGGAATCTTGACCAAGCTTGGTGGGAACATTCCAATTTTAAAAGATTGGTATCTCTAGGATGAATTAGGTAGTGATGGATAAACTCATCTGAGTAGAAGGAATGGAAGTGGTGAGTCATGATCAACATCAATTTTGTGTTTTGAAATGGAAGGTGTGTTTAAAAACGTGAAATTTTTTAGTAAGAACCATGTTGGCCTTATTTTGGGCATGGAAGACCGAGGTTCATATATTCTGGGTGGTTTTGATTGCAAGGTTATACACCAATGTTTTGCAATGATCATGTAGAGTATTGTGCATTGGGAGTTAAGAACATCCCAGGAATGCTGTGATAATTTTATATGAGTTTATTAAGGTATTTAATTATGGTGAAGGTGAAAAACACCATTTTATGGTGGTTTGTATCTAAAGCATATCTTGGGGAGAACCACATGAGGATAGTGGTTGGTTGATAATATGATTGGTGTCGTGAGATGGATGGAATTGAAAAAAGCCAGTATGGTTTATTTCTTTCAAATAGGCATTATATTATGTTTTTATTGGTTAAATACATAAGATGAATTTTTTTACATGGTTGTGATTTAGATGTTCTGATGTTGGATGAGGTCACGTGGGCCCTGAGTTGTGGGCCGATGTAGGTCGGTGGAGATGGTTGGTTTATAATATATTCCATTAGGTTACATCAGGGTTACTATCAATTTTTATTGGTAGTGTTGATGAAGTTTAGTTGATATTGAAGTTTCCTTTTAAGAGAATCCTATTCATATTGTGGACCACCATAGGGAACTGCTAAAGGGTAGGATAGTTTCCTTGGTTTGAGAATTTTGATAGAATATTGATGATTAGGATAAATATAGGAGGATAAAATTTGGTGAGAGACCAATGGTTAGATCATTTGTTTTGAAAAATAAGTGATGCTTGGGGTATAGATCTAGGTCGAGACTTTATAAAGATGGGAGGTTGTAACATCAAAACCTTTCATAGATGTATGTATTTATTCAAATTTTTGTTTAGCTCTCTTAAATTGTTAATGAAATTTTTCCCTATAATATAATAATCCATAGTGGGGTCTCATGGGTTTGTAACATGAAATGGAGAAGGAAGTTACATCTAGTACATATTCCATGGTTTTTGAAAGGTTAGAATCACCTGTTTCCCATAACCTTGTATGCCCAGAATAGGAGGTTCACAGTTTCAAGGGGGGTCCTCTTGACATATAGACTTGGGGTGATGTATACTGCATATCCTCCACATAGTTTTCAAACTATATGGGCTCCTTAGGAGAACGTGCGACTAAACCCATTTGGGATAGAGGGAGCCACATGGTTTCCACACACATTAGAAAACTGTGAGATATTTTAATTTTTTTAATTTATATTTTTTCACTCTCAGTCCTTAATGGTTATAATATGAATTTAACCTCCATTCATCCCCTATAGGTTTGGTGGTGAACCATATCCTCTTCCACCCATATAGATTTTTCTCCCATGATTATTAGTAGTTAGAAGCACTGATGGTTGTCATCAATGATCTGGGTAAATATTCAATACTGTTTCATCCCATTTTATGGAAGATGTTTAATGTGTTCTTCCCTATCTTTTTAGAGAAATAAACCTTAGTTTTTATAGTTTTTTCTTAATCTTAGTGCATGATCCCAATTTAGTTTCAATTATGTGTTTCTTCATGTTGAGAAGATGTCTCTCTTCATGAATTAGGCGGTCTATAATATTTTTCCAATAGTCCCACTTTTTTATAAATATATGTGGTTGTATCGATGTACATCCTTGATGTTATTTAATTTCTTAATCTAATAAAAGTATTTTGGGAATTTTATTGAGGTTCTATACCTCACACATTCACCATTGGGTCTATTATTGTTTTGAAACTAGACGAAGGGATACCCATGGGGTATGCCAACCCTTCTAAATGGTGAATTGAATTTGGAAGCTTTGGGATAAGGTAATTATGGATGTGAATGTTTATTAATTTTTTATTATATATTGGTATTATTTCCAAGGAAAATATAAATGTGCAATGCTATATATCAATAAATTCAAAAGAGGCTTTTGAAATTGTTTAAATGATGTGTTTTGGAACTTTGGTTTAGTTGTGATTTTAAAATAAGGAAAGCATATTTTAAAAATTGGATTATGATTTAAAATTATGTGTTTATATCATGGTTTTTTAAAAGGGTTTCTAAAATTAGAATCAATGGTGTATTGACTGATTTTCTCACTCATTTTTGTGAAAATTTGATAGGGAATATTTTGAATGGTTTAGTTGGAAATGAAGACCTGATTCCTTGTTTGGATTTTAAAAGAAGATCCATATTTTAAATGGTGTCTTTGAGATATTTAAAAATAGTATTTTGATTTGTTGATTCACGAGGTGATTTTTTATATTAGAAATGAGGAATGAAATAAAGGGATATTTGGAATAACATGTTGTGTAAATTGATTAATGTCTTGTAATGTGGTTAATTTTGATTAATTCTTAAAGAATAATATCTATGTGGTAAATAGTATGAGTGGGGTATTAGATTAAGGCTCCACTTGCATGGGATTAGATAGACATATTCTACAATCCCCAATAATGTATTGTATGATTAAGTGGTTGGGCTAAGCCACCTCTCCCTGGGTCTTGCTAGACTAATAATCTACGCCCTAACACGGTATTAATTGATTTGGATGTTGGATTCATTCTCAACATCCTTGGGTTTGGGTAGTTTTATTATCTATGCCCCAACAATGAATTTTATGGTCTGGGATGTCATAATGAGGCTCCATGATCCAAATGCATGGAAAATATATGGGTACATGTATTGTTTCTCCAAGGTACATGGTTAAATTGAAATGATATGTGAATTCGTACTTTATTATTAAAATTATGTGACCTCATTATGATATGGAATTGGTTACCAGAATGGTCGATGTGATTTTGGATAGTTGGATTATAGTATTGAACTAAAATTTTAAAATGCTTAATAAATAATTTTTAAATTTGAAACACGATTCCCTTCTTACATTATTTATTTTCTGCATCATTTATTATTTGAATACATTATTGTGTGAAATTAATATTACATTAGACACTGTTGATGGTGTCCTACCGAGTTGTACTCACACTTTTCTCTGGACACCATGGTATAATGGTACCTAACAATATTCTATTTGTTTTATGTCACATGTTTAGGATAGGGTCCTAATGTTTGGGTTAATCATGGGATGATTGGTTAGATAAAGGGATTTCATGATTGGGTTTGGACTCAAGTCAGTATTAGGTATCTTGTTGGTTATTTCATTTTTGGTGATTTTATTTCTATGATATCCAAAAATGTAGTGATTTGATCATTTTTTATTGAATTTGTTACTTGGATACTGGTTACTTTCATTATTAGTATGTCATTTTATTGTTCTTGATGGTTGTTACAGATTTTGGTATTATTTCTACTATGGGTTTACTTTGATATGTGGGAAGAGTATACTCATTGAATTTTTGAAGTCCAAGAATGATAGTTAGCATGATATTGTGTATAAGGAGGTGTACATATGGTATTTTTATTCTCCGGACTAGGGAACCAATTATAGTGGATTATAGGTTGGTACATTACAATAACATTGTCCATGTATGTGTGGACTACTTCCATTAGAAGTGAATCCACTCTGTTTTCATAATCTCCCCACTAAGTAGATATGTAAATGTTTATTTAATGAAATAATATTTTCTTTATGATATTATGAAAATTATGGAAAAATATTATATTACTTGCCTATATTGTATCATGAGTTTTGAAAAGTGGAAATTTTACTTATCCATGTGTATGACCTACCGTCTCCAATATCGTAACATACATCATTTATCAAAAAAATAATTCATGGTTGGTATTAAATGTATAAATGATGTATTAATATTTAATTATGTCCAGATAAAAACTATTTAAATAATGAAAAAATGTTAAAATTAATTGGACAAAAAATAAAAACTTAGAACATCTATGAAAAATACTGTTTTCATCACCCGAAACGTGACTTTAACATGGAATTGATAGTAAACTGGTAATAAAAATATATAATTAAATCATATAAGGAATGATATGTATATATATATATATGTATATATGTATGGTTATGAGATATATTTATAATCATTTTATATTTGTTATACAAGAGTTTTGAATGTGTATGATGAAATTTGAGACTTATGGTAATGTATTTCCATCTCACTTTTTAATTTCATGAGACACATGACATATTTACCACCTATTTCTTTTGTGTGGTGTGTATAATTCCCATGAAAATATTTTATGTTTCTTTTAATTAAAATTATTTTGACTTTAGTATCCTTTTTAGGATCTATCTTTAATGGGTTTTACGGTTCAAGTGTTTCTAAAGCGTTAAGGAGTTTTTGACTCAATTTTCATTCTCTTTAACGTATGATTATGTTATGAACCAATCATATTTTACAAAGTGAATACGAAAAAAAATTAATGTATAATATAATTGATTTATTTATCATTATTATATTTTATGTTTCATTTAATTATATTACTTCCTGGGGATTACATTTCAATGTTACTGAAGTGGAAAATATTTTATTTTATAATCTCATAGTTTATCGAGATTTTTTAAGGCCAAGATTCCAATGATAAAATTTCATGAACCATATCATAATAAAATGTCCTCCTAGGGTTATTAAATTTAAATACATTTTCCCATAATTTTCATCTATATATGTACATTAGTGTTAAAAAAATGTTTTTAGTAAAAATCATCTTGTCGATTGAAAAACCTTTTCTTATGAAACCCTATTTTATAGAAATTTTTTCTAAAATTATTTTTAATTTATTTAAATGATATTTTATGAATATTTTCACATGATTTACATTTTAAAAATTTTATTTAAAAGAATATTGATTTCATTTAACAAACAATAACCATTTTTCATTCACTGAAAATGTGAAATGAATATTTTCTATCATGCATAACATGAACATTAATTCCCATTGTCATGACCAATCAGTGATTTCAGGATTACCTTACATATTTTTAAAAAAATATCAAAAACATTTCATTCAAAAATATTTGGTAATTCATATATATTTTAAATAAATGTTTCTACTATGAAAAGGATTTTTAAATTTCTCTATGTTTAAAAAAATATCAACGAAAAAGGTTATTTCCCTCCAAAAAAATTTTAAATCAATTTTAAATCAGTATTTTCAACGATTAATGGTTATTTTCAAAGGAAAGGATTTAAATTTTTTAAAAAAATTATTCTTAATTAGAAAATATATTTTCATAAAAAATGTTTTCCATTATGTTTAAATGTTACATTAAAAGATTTCGTGTTCATTTTAAATTAAAAATATTTATACAATATTTTATAAACTTTAGTTTGAAAACATGATTATTAATGAACTTTTATTTTCCTCGAGAAACATTTTATGCGAAATTTCATTCAAAATCACTCTCTTTCTGAAATGAAATACTTTGAGGTTATCTATTCTTTACTAGGGATATGATACAAGGATATATTTAATGTTCTTCCACTGAATGGTTTATGTTTACATTACAACAATATAATCATATACCCATGGTTTGAAATCCAACCTATATGCCCAAAAACGTGGCTATAAGTTATAGACATGGTTTCAAAATCATTCTCTTAATTGTTCTACCACATCAAGAATAAAAAATGGAAACTGTTGAACTAATCTAGTAGCTTTATACTCTTATACCAACCTAGCAAACACCATATTTGTAGGTGATGCATCTGTAGGTGGTTAGGTTAGAGAGGGCTCCCAAAATGTTATGAATTCCTTTTCTAGATGCCCATATTTCCCCCACAACCCTACACATCCCCTCCCCCTATAGTAGTAGTCCCATCTACCCTAAATCACCCACCTCCCACCCCCTCTACCACCCCCTAAATAGCCCCTACTATATATCCCCTCCTACACACAACCCCCTACTCCACCACACAGAATAGTCTCCACTGTATAGCCCCACCTACACTGGAGTACCTCTCTTAATATTAGCCCCCCAACCCCCTGTAGAGCCCCACCTCCCCCTGTTGTAGTACAACCCCCTCCCCCTGCACCACCCCTATATAGCCCATTCCCCCTACAGTATCTCCACACTCCACCACCTGAACATCCCCCCCCCCTCATGCTATAGTGGGAAACCCCCTCCCTCTACAACCCCCACCTGCCACCCCTCCCCTCCCCCCAACACAACCCCCCCCCCCCCCCCCACCTACATCATCCCCACCCATCCTGCACCAGCCCCATGCCCCTCTTTAACTATCCCCCAACACCCCAACCCCTACCCACCTAAACCCCCTCTACCCCACCCCCACCTTCCCTCACCCCCTACACCATCCACCTCCACCATCTACACTTGCCCCTAGCCCTTCCTAAATGAGGTCCATCCCTCCCTAGCACCACTACACCCCCATACCCCATCCCCTCACACCAAACCACCCCTCCCAGACATGCACCAACATCAACCCCTTCCCCTCCTCCACCAGCCCCCATCCCTTCCCCCACTGACCCGGACTTCCCCCTCCACACCCTATCCCCAACATCCTCTAACCCCCAGAATCCCCACCTCTACCTACACCCACACTACCCCCCACACACTCCCCTCCCAAGCACCCCCACATGCACCCCCAATGCCCCTACACCCCTCCCCCACAATGGAAACAATGAATGTACACAAATAATTAAAATTGAACTCACTACTCCTATAATTCAAAAAATGATCGAAGTCCCTATATTTGAAAACATCAATAATAACCCCCTTTGGTGGAGTTATTTTTCCTGATTGAGGGAAATCAAAACCCAGTAGCCCAATTGATTTAGAATAAAAACCAATAAATTTATCCCCAATAAATTAATTACCAATCCAAAAAAATAAATAGAAGCAATCCAATCAATAATCAATCCATAAAATTGGAATTGGAGGTTAATAATTAAATAGGAAAAAATATTAATGATAATTTCAATATACATGGTAGGATCATCCATGCCCCCACTCCACCCCCCACAATCACCCCACCCTATCTACTATCCCTTCCTTCAACCCCCATCCCAAACCCCTTCTTACCCCCTACCCGTCCCCCACCCATCATCTCCATTTCCCCCACCACTTCCCCTACCAAATCCCATGAACTATCCTTCAACCCCTCTTCCCCCCACTATCCATACCCCACTACACCACTACCCCTACCACCTCCTTCACCCACCACTAACCCCTCCCCCACTACCCCCACCATTCACCCCTACTTAACACTTTACTCCCACCCCCACATGCACACCCACCGCCCCCACCCCTACCCCCCCCCCCCCCCCTTCACCCACCCCACCGGCACCGCCCCCCTAAGAAATAAGATCCCTTATATGAATAACACAACATTCCCAAAAAACTACATAGTTGTGTTTTAACTAAAAAATTCACATAAATTATGTGACCCTAACTAGAATTTATGGACCTAAGTTCTATGATTCTTCTACGTGAGTTTAGATTATATTTTTTCTCAAATGGGAGAAGTTTACATCATAATATCTGATAAAATTTAAATAGAACATAAAACTCCATATATAAAACAAAGGATTTAAAAAAATATAATCCCAAACTATACAACATGTAACATGTATAATATAATATAGTTAATTGAAAATATATTCCTAGACTCCACTACTATGGCATGTGAAACAACTTCCTCAATCTCTATATGTTTTTTTGTAAAACAGCTCCAAAAACTTTTAGACTGCTAATTTGGGAGTACGTAATAAAATAAATATTCTAAGGGGTCCCATATCTATGTGTCATAAATGTGTCCTCATAGATAAGAATTAATATCTATGAAAAACAATGATATTATTAGTGTGTGAGAAAAACCAAACATCACATATAGATCATGCTTACCTACATAACCCACATATGTATTAAATATTTAACCCATGAATTATCATGAGAATGTATGTAATGGGAATTTCAATTCCCAGGGATTTATAACAATAATGATAAATCCTATAATTATATCATCATTTAATAATGATACCATATTACAACCACTTCCATAATACCATAGAAAAAAAATAATAAAAACAGATATGGAAATCTCTCATACAGTGTTAATAATACTACCATAAAAACATACTAGATCCTCATACGTCCATCACATCTACAAAAATATCACACCCGTACACCATTTGAAACAATAACATCAAATTTACTACACCCCATGAAACCATAACATAAACACCACCATAACAACCTTACACCTCATGCATCCATCCCATTAGTATTTGTGAACCCCATGCAAGTGTTATATCATCATTCCAACATTGTGTGTAGTATATCACAATAAAATCCACCCATAATAACTATACAGATGTAGGCTATAACCATGATCCATTATATCCAATGAACATGAAATAACCTTTAAGACAACACACACCAATGAGTTGTGTACATGTTAACGGAAATCCATTACCACCAGTAACAGGTACACAAGTCATAACCATGAGGAATTACATCAAATACTTATAGTATCAAATAAACACCAACAATTATAAAAATAAATAAACACTCATATAAACAACTAATCAAGTAAAAAAATCACACACACACATGAACATATATATAAAATTAGATAAAAACCATAACACACAATAAAGGTTATTAACAATGAAACAAAAAAATGAAATAGTCATTCCATTCCCATAATAAATAATTTCCCCTTACTGATTTATCCACTAATCCATATTTTATAAGTTACTAATATCTAATTAATTAATTAATTACCATTAATTAATATTACTGTAATGGCCATGTTAATCATTATATTCCATTAATTATCTAATTTACTACTTTACTTAATTATCTATTTAATTATATTTTACCTCTAGGGAATAACCTAAGCATAAACCCCATTGTATAGTCTCATAAGGTTACGATAACCATATAGTAGAAAACAAAATAGAACTATCTGTAATGCCCTGACCCTAGTTACCTTGAGTCGGTGCATTATTACATTACATGGGCATGATCACAAAATATTAGGTCTCGAATGACTGATTAGTTTAGTATCCTTGGAAATACTAGATACATTCATAAGTCATACATTACATTATAAAAAGAAAAACTACAACAAAATAGTCTCCTTAGGCCACACTCATATCCCGTATACAATCCATGCAAGTCAGCCATAATATACTTCTTTGTATCCTGGGAAAAATAAATCATAGAAACAGGTGAGCTCAGATGCTTAGGATAGATAATAAAACTGATGAAACTTTCATAAATAAGAATAAAATTCTAAGGCAATGTAAGAAGATAACAAAAGCCTTTTAAACATGAACTTCAGCATAATATGGAAAAGATAAAATCAAATAATTCCATTTACTTATTCAAATGGATATTCTAATAGGCGAATACTCACGTGCCAGATCAAAAGACACTTTCATAATACTTGAATGCATAATGCTAGACTTTATAACCACATAGTTAAGGCCTTATGCTCATATTGCAAATAATATTTTGTCAATACCTTGTGCCAAGAAAATTGTTTTTCTCATTAGACCTACCGATGCATCGAGGAGATATAGCAGGCTTCACCCGTCACATTCTATTTCCAATGAATTCATCATATGAAAAGGTTAAAACATTATATAATCATTCGTATTAAAACTAACAAATGAAATGTTAATAATTTCTCTATAAACCCTAAATAAGGGAAAAAATAACACATCTATAGTCAAACTTATCACAAAACCTTCAATACAATATGGACGTCTTGTATCCTAATAAATCAAAATCAAATAAGATTAAAATCCATCAAACGATGTTGATATAGATAAAATCCAATCCTTTTTAGAAAAATATCAATTTCTATTTTGAAATTATTTAAAAGTCATATAATTAGAAAAGAAATAATTTATTTTCAAATTTTTCTTATAATCTTATAAGGGATTCTTCGGCGATGTTATAACCGTGGAATATTACAACACACTATATATAAGTTAATAAAACTTTTTACCATAATTTTTTCAAAAAGGTCATAAGGTACCTTGTTCAGAGAATGAGAGAAAGATTTATTTTTAAACATATAAGGTCAAATAAGTATATAAAAAACATTAAACTATAGTATAGTAAATAGTAAAAATGTTTTGAAATATTTTTTTAAGAAAACATTGCAGTGGATGATAAAGAGGTCCCATTAGATACTTGCATAAAAACAATCTTGAATAATAAAGAGATTCTGAAATTAACCCTTACCTTGTGCTTTTCCTTGGTAGAGGGTACATTAACCACCTATATAATAGTATAATAAGTGTCATTAAATTATAAAAGAACTATATACATAAATATTATATCATATATGATCTTCTAATATTTCTTTGTTAACGATATTTCAGTAGTATCATTGATTCAGGTGTTAACTGATTCATTTTCCATTATATGCTTTATTCCATAACTAATATTTGTCATGGAATGTATGTAAATTTTCCATACTCATAATTATATTATGTCTTTATACATTATTTTTAATCATAAAATGAAAATTATTCTTGAATAGATATGATGGGGAATGAATCTCATCGCGTTTGTGGAGACCGTAATCCATACATATGCACGTATGGTGACTTTTTCATTTATATGATGGAAAGAATAATGAATATGGTTATACCATTATTATAATAACTTAAAAATATATAGAATATACTATAGTTATTATTTTATAATGAAACAATAAATAAATAAAAAGTGGAAGAAAAAAATAACTTGAATGAGGTGATGAAATATTTACCTCTTCTTCGGGTACTTCCATTGGATTTGATCAAAAGGGCTCTGTAGGTTGGCTTTATGACTAAAGGATGTCCTCTAAGATGAAGTGAGGAATGTTGGAAAGATATTTGGGCAGGGTTTGGCTGATCCAACTGGCTTTGAAGGTGTGAATTTGAGAGAAGGGGAAGTGCCCTTTTATAAGAAAGGTGAGGGTCACTTTAGGAACTATTAGAAATATTATTTTATAATAATATAATTTTCGGTTTCTAAAAGATCTAAAATGAATTATTTAATGGATATGGTGGGGATCAGATTCAATCTTCTAAACCAGTAGTTTTTAGACATATTTATGTCTTCATATTAACTGTATCTTATAGATTTAACTCTTAGTTAAATAGTTAGACATTTATCATGTTTCTTTGTATTTTTATATTGTATGGATAATAACCATACTATAAAAATCCAAACGAACCCCATGTGGTTAATTAATGAAATATAAAATATTATTTCAGACCTTTTTTATTACCTTATATTTTAAAGAATACAATACCAATTACTAATATAATATTTTTTTAAAAACACTTTTATGTCAATTTTGACACTATTTGCAATTTTGTTTTTGGTAAATTCATAACATCATTATTACAGGGAAAAAATATTCATTTAATCAACACTAAAATGTCATATTAACCTATAAAATTAGTTTAGTTCATTAAAAGTCTAAAATTAGATTTATTTGGATATTTATAATATCAATTATTTTAATCATTCATTAATAAGGTAATTACTACATCATCTTTTTGTCAAAAATAATGTTAATTATTTAAGGTCTAAAATTTATAAATAAAATACAATTATGTAGGAAATAATTTTATCTTTCTAATTAATAGTTATTTTAGAATTTATCTTATGTATAACCCTATATTAAAAATTATTTTGTTATTATACTTTATCTTAACTCTTCTAACTCTTCCATAAATAAAATAATAATAAATGACCTAATCTAATCTAAGAAGATATAAAGGATCATATTTTATTCATAAGGTTGTTTTTGGTTGAATTACACATATCCAATAGAATTAATACATGTTTTAGGGTAATTATGATATCATTTCTACCCTTAATTACTATATTTACTTTTAACCGTGGTAAATAAAAGTAAAAAGTTACCATTTAACAAAAATTATTTTAAACTTATTGAACAAAATTTTACATACTGATATTAACCATGTATTTCATATTTTTGAAATTCAACACACAGAGGATGTAAAATTAGGTTTGATAGAAATTTGCAAATTCACCTAGGAGGTCGGTAAAAGATGGTAAAAAGTTTGATAAAATTTTATATTTCTGAATTTATTATAAAATAACTGTAATGAATATTATTGAACATATATAGGTATTATATTTCTATTTTGACCTAAAATAAATTTAAATAAAATATATAATTATTTAAATAAAATTTCATTTTTAACCAATAATGCAGTGTTTTTTTCACTATTCATAAACAATTGAATGTATTCAAAAAAACCAAAAAATCACCCATAGCTAATTTTAATATTCCAAATCCAAAAATAAAGTCCATTTTGAAAGATGAAATTTATCAATTTTCAAAAATTGGGTATTATTATTCATACCGGTTAGTTTGATTGGTCGTGGTGTGTTAGAATCTCGAAGTTGCATACAATGCAAGCTATTGCATTCTTAAAAGGGAAACATATCAAGGAAGCTTGGGGTGTTAAACTATCCTTCTAATAAAAAAATATACCATAATTGGAAACCATAATAATAATATAATAAGACCCCTATGTTAAGGGGTATTTACTACTCAACAGAAACAAAAATTATTTATTTATAACACTTACCCATTTTAAAAATATTAATCATATCATAACACATAATTTTTATAATACTCAAGTTACTTTTAGATCAATTAATATAAATTATATATTGATATTCATTATTACCATCACTATTTTATCACATTTTTACTTGAAAAATATCATTTTGTTACAATAATAAGTTGAAACACATAAAAATATGACACTTCATGTTATAATCAATTCAGAGTAGAATCCTTTAATGAGTGTTTTAGCAGGTTGTATGTATTCTTCCCCATTGTTGATTACCATTATAGATTCTATAATTACATTATAATATTACCACAATATCATTATTTAGTCACTCCGATTGTACTGATAGTTTATGGTGGTAATGTCAACACAAAATAGCTACGACTACATACATTTTTCATCATAATATCAAAAATCATCGGATCAATATATTCCAAAACAATAGAAATAACACACCCATGAAGCATACCCCATTCCTCTATATTATTATTTCCATTCCATATTATATTCCTAGAATTTCTTTCCAAAATTTATCCAAACTACCATATTAAATCTTATAAAAAATGTTTTTCATGGTCTATAAATAATCAATAAATATAATATAAAAGAACTAATATTCATGTTATATTTCTCATTCCCATCAATTTTACCTATTCTTTTCATTTACAAAACACTTCCCAAGTATGGTTTCCAAATACTCCAATTTCTCATGGATGTCCACATATTATTATATCCAAAAACAATGTTGCCGATTCCATATAACAATGATATAGTCACAAAAACATTTCATGTTGGAATTTAATGTAAAATGTATAACTAGAAAAATAATACATAAATTAAATATAAATTTCATAAATAAAATTAAATAAGTTAAATTAAATACCTTCTTCCCTCGAATAAAAAATTATTTAGACAAGCGTTTGTTGGTAAATTTAAAAATGTAAATTGGAACCCCTCATCCAGAACTATATCATCTCCACTGAGTCAGAGGAGTGAGTATTTTCAGATGCCTATCTCTATTTTTTTGGGAATGGATGATTATAATTTTCTTGGTACCTTTCAAGAATTCATGTCATAAATTTATCACGGGTGTGTTTTAATAAAGAGAATGAGGAAGAATCTAAACACTCATTTTTCAAGGGGATGTAAAAGAAATTGAATGATTACTATTACATTAATTTAGTAATAGGGGATTAGAATTGAATAATTAAAATATAGAAAATTGTTTATAATGATTCAAAACATATCAACCACATATTATTCCACAATATAAGAGAAAAATATGAATCCTCTACATCAATAAACTACGTATTAATTTTTATTGAGGAAGATATAAGAACACATTGGAGAATCTATATGCAGTTCCCACTATCCAGTATTGCACCAATTGTTATCCCATAATCCAATATTGCAATTTATCTATCCTTCTATTGAGTATCTTTACCAAAATCAGTACAAATCAGAGATAATGTTGGTAGATTGTTCTTCAGAGAGGCATCTGGTAGTTCGTTGGGGGTGTTGAGGGTTATGGGGGAGAGATGCAAGAAGAAAGGGAGGAGGTGGGGAGGCCGCTCAGAGCAGGTTCACCAGAGGAGGAGGATTGTGGGTAGGAGGGTCCCAATGAAGTGGGGATGGGGGTGTTGAAGGTTGTTGGGGAGGAGGCATCAATGAGGGAGTTTGGGTTGTCAACCCTAGTGTCAGGGATGTGTTGTGGGAGAGTGTTTTTGGGAAGGAAGAGAGAAGGTGGGGAGGCCACTAATAGTAGCTCCCCGGGAGGAGGAGCGTCACTGTGATGTGAAATCAGGGAGGGCGTCATGGGTGTCGAGGGATTTCAGGGAGTAGTGATCGAGAGGAAGATAAGATATGGAAAGATGATTAGGCTACAACCATGTAGTTATGGTAATATGCGAGGTTGTATCCGTGAACATTTTAATCCGTGGCTATATAGGTGTGGTTATTGATTAGTTTTCTTGTAGTGTTATGTTGAAATGATGTTTATAAAACCCATTTATATTCCATAAGTTATACCCTGGTATAAATCTTATAAAACATACTTCTTTGGAAGGGATGTGATATGATGAAATACTGAAATGATTATAAAACCTATCTATTTTTAATAGGTTAGGATATAATGAAATTATTATGAAAAAAATTTAATTTCATGGGTTAATATTTGATGATTTTTTACAAAATAGTTTCACACATATGTATGATTTTAATTATGTGATGTGTGGGACCTATATATACCTTCAGTTCATTGGGTAAGGATTTCTCTCTCCTGAGATAAGTAGGAATAAAACTAAGAGTGAACACAGTTCAATATGAAAATTTGTCCACTATGATGGTATTGTTGGTAAAAATTTACTACTATGATAGTTTTAGGAGTGAACACATTCCACTATGATAGCATTAACAATTATCCTTGAATACAAGGGGAAAGATTTTAGATTCTTACGTTTATCCCAAAATTTTATGTCTTCTTCAAATGTTATTCCCTCAGGGATCGTGTTATTTGATTCCATTATTATTAATGTATTATTTCATAAAATTATTTTTTCAAATAATATATCTTATGAGATTGGATATGCATAGCATGGTTTTCATATTTTATGCTCATATTCTCATTCCCTTATTTTTATGTTATTGTTGTTCATTTCTATTGTTTACACTTACTCAGAATATGATCTCTCCCTTTATTATGTTTCCATTTTCTTGGTTAAGATGAATGTTTGGAAGTAGAGTTTGTCTATAAAGAGTACCTAATTTAAAGATCATTATTTGAGACATTTGACACATTTCATGAATTAAGAAGATTGTGATGTATGTTTCCCATGGAACTAAACTATTATGGTACTCTGAGATGTTTTTGTGTAATGTAATGAATATTCTTATAAATATATGTAATATCCTTTTATGAGAATCATGGGTCTCAATAGTTGGTACTGATGGATGTTTTAGTTATCCTTCAGAAACTAAGAAGAGAAACCATTAGTGAGATCCCTAGGGATATTTCTAAGGATATGTCTTGTGATATCTCTAAGGATAATTCTAAGGATGAGTAAATGATAAGGTAACTGTCCTATAATTTTGGTAAAGGATAGAGCAAGTGGATTCCATGAAAATAATTAATTCTTTAGATACTAAAAGTGGATGTGTATATGAAATTGAGCTACTTATTTGTAATTACTCCGAAATGGGTGTGTTGATTTGGACTCGATCATCACCTAGTTCATGAAAACGATCCTTTCTTCCCAACTAGTTTGAAACTCACAGGGGATATAGTTTGGAAATTCACAATCCCAATAAAAATAATAATTAATTATTTAAATACATTGGGAGTATAAATGTCTTCATAAAATACCAAATTATAACAGATTTAAAATTAGGTGTCATGATTTTGACTTCATATAAGTGATTTTCAAGATTATTTGGTTTTCAATTTTAATTATCATTTCTGACACTATTTTTTTTGTTTTATTTATTGGACAGAACTAGTTGGAGCATTGTTAACATTGAATAGGAAGGAAATTTTTTTTATAAGAAACCAAATGGGATAATAACCTAGAAGAAGGATGGTGTGATCATTCTTAATAAATTATCCTAATGTTTGATTAATAACATGCAACTTAACCAGCTTTTTAATAACTAAAAAGACAAGTATAGAGTTTTATGAGAGTTCATGTAATGGATATCATTGAAGAAATAAGATTTAGTTTTCTATATTTTGAATGTGTGGAAAGAATCAGCCATAGGAATGTCTCAGAGGGATAAGAAGATGTTTTGTTTAAGGAAAAGGAAAAATAAAATGTCAGGAACATGTAATGAATGAGAATAATAGTATCAATCGTGTATTATTGACTATTTAATTTTTTCAAATATGGAATCTCTGATAATTATTTATATCGATATCATAAGTCGAAATCTCAAGAAGAGAATCATATGGTGGTATGAGTAATGGTTTTTATATTGATTTTGCAGAGAAAAAGATTGAGATATAAAAGGAAAAAGGTATTAAGGAATAAGATAATGAAGACTTGTAAATGGTTTTAAAAGTTAGTGGTACTTTTTAATAATTAATGTAAAATAATCGAAGTATTATTTTATTTTAATCATGAAATAGAAAACGATTTTCTAGTATAAGTCTTTTGTTAAGTATTTCAAAGAATATGTTAAATGGTACTCATGAAATTAAAAAGAGATATATTGGAAATGTTATATTTTATGGAAACCACATGATTATGGTAGTATTAACCTTAATTTGTACCTTATTATGATAAAATATTGTTTTTTTGATGAATAGATGAAAGATATGGATATCATAAACCGGATAGTATTAATGACCTCAAAATCGGTAAAGGATTTTTTTAAAAATGTTGTTTATATATTAATTTATAGAGTTTCCAAAAAAAAATTATCTATTAAAAATAATCAATAATCCATAGTTTTATTCAATTAAAGAAGACGAATGCATGTTTTCATTTAGGTTTTTTGTTAATTTCAATTATTATCATGATTAGAAATAATATATGACCAAGGTATTCACATTTTTTTAATGTGACCATTAAGAGATGCTAAATGATATGTGACGGGTTAATGTTAACGTTAATATTATAAATTTTCTGATATGAGTTCTAAAGTGTTGTAATTTAATATTTTTGACTTTTCATAATGTTAACCATTTATGAAATAGATTTGGATGAACTTAGGATGAATCATTAGATATTAATGCATTTCATCAGTATATGAATATTGATTCATATTAAATAACATTTATAATATTTTTGTTTTGATGATATATAAATAAAGATAAAGTGATTTATGATTCTATATATGGTTCTTATGAACCATAACTTCTTTAAGATAATAAAATCACCTTCATTTTTTGGTGTCATTGAAGATTTTTAAATTGATCAGGACACCAATAAATGATGATATTTTGAATAAGAAATATAATGAAATCATAAGTTTTTATTTGGGAAAAAATCAACATATTAAGAAAAAGGATATTGAAATACAATTTTTACATTTTATAATTATTTTGTGTGATATAAATGCCTTTTTAACAAATATTTTCTTTATTGTTTTATAGTCATTTATCTTCTCTAGATCATCATGTTGTTATGCTCAATGATCTTTATCACTCTATATAATTATTTATGTATTACTTCAATGTAAAAATGTTAACATCCCACCTATATCCCCTATAATGAAACATATTTATTAGTTTATTATGGTGACCTTTATAATTATAAATTTTCTATTTTATGGGATCTTTTATTATTCATTTATAAGATGAGGGTTTCAATGAATGAATTTTCAAATGATAACCATTTTATGATCAAGAAAAATTTTAAGGGAGAAATTGAGTTCAGTGGGGGGATGAATGTTACAACTTGGTAATTCAGAAATATATTAATGTTAAATTAAATATAATCTTTTCAATATTATTTACATGCAACAATGAGATTAATTTCTGTCACACAAAATAATATTTTTAACATGTATTATATGGAGCACTTTGTTTTGACGGAACATGACATGCTATTAAAGAATTTTTATTTAATTTATAGATATCACAAATATATTTGAATAATTGGTATGAATAGGATTAACTATATTATGAAAATATATTGTTTACACTTGTATAATAAATTAGTTCTATAGATATTATTTAATAAAAAAATTAAAATTAAAAACCATTCGAAAATAAAGAAACTATTTTTATGAAAAACTACAAATATAGAAACAATTACCTCATAAAATTATACAAAACAATTTAACTGAATTGTTTTAATGAAATTTAAATATTATTTATTCAAAAAAACTATTTATCATTCATCTTCTCTGTTTTCTATATAATAAAAAATCATAAATCCAATTTTTCACTTGAATTCTGTATTTTTCTTAAAAAAATTATTGCATATTTAAAAAATTATTTTCCAGATATTTTTTTAAAAATTTTAGAAAAATTATTAATTTTTTTTTGAAAATAATAATTTCAAAATTATCTTAGGTTGAATTATTGAAAATTTACATAAAATATTAATTTTCACATTAATATGGGAAAAAATGAATTTTATTTGTAAACTACATGTTTATTTAAATTATTTTTAAATAAAATTACTATTTTAAATATATTTTAAAGTAAAATTAGTTAAATTAAAAATCTATTAATCAAACTATTTTAATTTTAATCAATTTCATATTTATACTAGATATAAAAACATCGTAAAATTTTAAATATTTTTTCTTTGAAAAATTATTTTCTCGACCAGTCTATGGGATTAAATTTTTAAAAAATTTTGAAATTTTTTTGAATTACATTTTGAAATATCAATTCCATATTTTAAATATAAGGCCCCAGCATTAAAACTTACTTAATCTTGAGTTATTACAAGATTACACATTGAGGATCTTTTTGGGTTTAGAGTTTTAGAGAATTAGATCATAAAACTTGCATTACATTCCACATATAAACCAAGTGGTTACATAAAGATAGTATTATTCATTCCCATCAATGGAAACACATTTAAAATAAAACATGGATTATTTCTTGACACTTCCTTGACACTATCATCATATCATGTACCTTTCCCTTGACCTGTTAAAAACATTTCAAAAAAACATGGGATGAGCATAAAAAGCTCAGTATGGGTTATAAAAACATGGAAAGGAAACATGTGTTCATATATACATAAGAATGAAATCATACTTTACCCATAAAACATAGGCTCTTTAAAATACCACATAAAATCATGGATAAATCATAGAAATCATAAGACATAAAGGTAACTTGAGGCATTCATAACATTCTTACGTAGGGAGTAATGCTCTTGGTTACGTTTGGAATACCCATCACAGTATATTCCCTAAAATCTATTTGGAGAAACCTTAACGTTTCACTCCTTCGCGTTACCCAATGCATTGGAGAGCTATATCGGGCTCACCCGCCCTTAGTTTATCACGGAACCACCCGTCTTCATAATAATGCCCAAGAACCATAACATAATCGTATCACATAAAACATGCATAAAGGAAACATAACAATTACACATTTCAATCACATGATATTAATGCAACACAATAAACATTGTGAAAACCAGTTTCAATACCAAAATAAAAGAAAAGTAAAACATGGTATTTATTTTTCTTTTAAAAAGAAGGTATGGCTTGTAGAGGAAGCCGAAACTGAAATAACGGTCACGACGTCGAAGAAGTCGTTGTCGCCGCATACGTACGACAAAAAAAGTCCCTTTTTCGTTTAGTAAACGATTCATATAAAAAAGATTCCTTTTTAATAAACGTAAAAGTCAAAGGGGTTTATACACCGTATAAAAGAAAGTTGTGTATAAAATAAAATATGCCTCAATGAAAGGAGATTGAGACGAAGTCCCATACCTCGTATCCGACTTGACCCGACCATTCTTTAATCTCCTGAATAATAAACATGAGATAATATATACTTTCTTATGAATCTTTTTCAAGTTCATTATTCCTTTTATACCATGTTATGAACATCATGTAATCACTTAAGTTAATAATGTTCATTTTGTCGGTATTTGGTTCTTAAGTCAAAAATAGACTTCTTACACTTACATGTTGTTAATTTGGTCAAAGGATCATTATATCCAGAATGGTATTCATGAAGTAGATATCATATATGTCATATATATCCAGTATATACATGCATTTATAATATTACATAATCATTTAGAGGTAATAAATGAAATGCACCGTTCATGGAGACGGTAAGCCGTACGTACGCATGAACGCTACTTTCATTTCTATTTCGTATTTTATAGAATGGAATCATAATGATATAAAGGTATATTATAATTCCAGTATAATATCATATATAATATCATAGTTACATCCTTTATATGTCCCACATATGGTATTTAACGAATAAAATCACTTTGAGGGGGCGGTAGTCCGCACTTCCTAAAATGAAGATATCGTGTTTACCCATAATGGAAACCATAAAGGTATGCCCAAAATTAAAAAAACAGAAGCTTAAGGAAAACGTAAACATATTATATATCATATATAAAAATAGTGACATCATAATGGCCACCTTTGAAGGTGTTAAATGAGTGTTGAACAATCATCATTTCGGGAGGCAGAATTTCGCCATCCACGGAAACCGTATGTTCTTTAACCATTTGTTGTAGTTGTGTGAGAGTGTAGCTCAAATAAATCTTATAACATCATCCTAGTACATTGAAGATAATGGTGTTGTTACAAAATAAGTAAATAAAAAGAGTTTAGGGGGTTGGAGAAGCAAAATAAAACAAATGAACATGAGAGAATGAATTGCCGTTAAAAGTGTAACTCCTTTTGATTTGATCCTAAAGGCTTCCTTTGAAAGGATTCTGCCCAAAGGGAATCCTCTAGGATGAGGAGAGGGATGTGGAGGGAGTAAATGGTCAGGGGTTGGCCGAGCCAAAGGCTTGAGGAGTGTGTGAAATGAGGTAGAGGTGGGGGCCTTTTATAAGAGGAGAGGAGGGGCACTTTTGGAATGTAAAGAAACATTACATTATTTGAAAATGTGTTTCGGTTTTAAAAGGTCCCACATTGATATAATACGTGGATAAGGTGATAAGGGTTCGAAATCCACTCATCCAATTGGTTTTGGCCATGTGTAGGTTTTACATTTTTCATTATCTTTCCATTTTATTTAAATCGTCAAATAATGATGTCATCACTGCATCATTATTATGTCATAAATAATTTAATTTATTTAATGTCTAAAAAATTATAAAACAAATACTATGATGTAGTAAATCTCTTTAGCTTTCTAATTACTATTTATAATCAAAAATATGATCTTTATAACCCCATGTAAAAATTGTTTTCGTAAAACATATTATGTTTGTGTCATTTTTACTTCTACATTAAATAAAAAGTAATTTATGTCATTTCCCAACCAATGTGTCTCCATGGGGTCCCCAAGTTGACCCATGGCTTTTCTTGGTCGGCCATGATACAACCAATAAGGCTGGGACATGTGTCTAGGTCATCTTATTTTATTAAAGCATTATTTTTACCTTAAACTACACTAATTACCACTAATCGCGATTAAGAACTTAATAAGTTACTATTCACCAAAAAATTATTATAATCTCATTGAACCACATTTTACTTCTTAATGACAATCATGAATGTCGGATTTTTGAAATTCAAAACACAATGATGGAAAAATTTCATTTAAACGGAAAATCAGTCTTTATAAGTACCACTTAGTGGTTTCACTATTCATCAAAAATTGAAGTTTTTTAGAAAATTACCAAAAATTCACCCTAAGCTATATTTGATATTATGAATTCAAAAATGAAGTCTATTTTACAAAATTAAAAACATATAAGTCACATTAATTAATTTAATAATTAATTCCCGCTGTCAGAGCAAATAGCGTGTTTTTATGAAACAATAAGTATCAAAAGATTGACACTAGTGTAAGTCCAATTTCAAAGTGAAATTGATTCCAATGACCACCATTGGATTAAATGGTAAAAATATATTCATATTACACATTAAGACCAATTCAAAAGATAATCTAATCATATAAATAAATTAGATTAAAAAGCAGTTTTGATGTAAAATGCAGTATTTTTCAATATTCATTAAAAAAATGAACATTGTCAGAAAAATACCAAAAATTCACACAAAGTAAATTTTTATGTCCCAATCATAAATAATAAGTTTATTTTGACAAACATAGTTTATAAAATTTTCAAAAGATAGATTTAAAAAGGGTTTTTCATCATAAGGCAGTAAAACAATTTTTTAAGAATATTAGTGTATTCCATGCTTAAGATTGGATTTATTTTCATTTTAAGCCTCTAAAACACTATATTAATCATTAATAGACATAGATAAAAATATCTATTATTCATTACTTACTTGGGATGTTACATCCTTCCCCCCTTTAGAAAATTGCGTCCCTGTAATTTATTTACTTATCGAATAAATGGGGGTACTTATCCCTCATTGCATTTTCAGATTCCCATGTTGCCTCTTCAATCATGTGGTTTTTCCACAAAACCTTTACCTGGTGAATCACTTTATTCCGTAACACATGCTCCCTGTGGTCAAGAATCTGGAACGGTTGTTCCTCATAAGATAGGTTCTTTTCCAGCTGAACTACCTCTGGGCTCAAAACATGAGATGGATCTGGCATATACTTTCTTAACATCGAAACGTGAAAAACATTGTGTACCTGAGATAAACTCGGAGGTAAAGCCACTCGGTATGCAACTGATCCAACACTCTCCAGAATTTTGAATGGTCCAACGAACCTTGGACTCAACTTTCCTTTCTTACCAAATCTCATCACACTTTTCCAAGGAGAAACCTTGAGAAAAACATGATCACCTACCTCGAAAGATAGATCCTTCCTCTGGTTATCCGAATAACCCTTCTGCCTGCTCTGAGCTGTTCTCCTGTGTTTCTAAATCAGCTGAACTTTTTCTGCCATCTCTTCTACCAATTCTGGTCCCATCAACTTCCTTTCACCCACTTCATCCCAGAAAGCTGGAGTTCGACACCACTTTCCATATAATGCCTGAAATGGTGCCATCTGTATACTGGAATGAAAACTGTTATTATATGAAAATTCAACCAAATAAAGATGTTGGTCCCAACTTCCCTGATAATCCATAGAACAAGATCGTAGCATATCCTCCAATGTCTGAATTTTTCGTTCTGACTGTCCATCTGATTGAGGATGAAAAGCTGTACTAAAATTTAATTCAGTACCCAATGACTTCTGAAGGCCTTTCAAAAAGTTAGAAGTAAACCTGGGATCACGATCTGATACAATGGAGATAGGAACTCCATGTAACCTGACTATCTCTTTAAGATACAAACGGGAAAGTTGATCAAGAGAGAAAGTATCTCGTATAGCAAGGAAATGAGCAGATTTGGTCAAGCGATCAACAATAACCCAGATTGCATTATTACCTCGAGATGTCTTCGGTAATCCAACAATAAAGTCCATGGATATATTCTCCCATTTCCACTCTGGCACTGGTAAAGGCTGAAGCATCCCTTTCGGTAACTGCCGCTCTGCTTTAACCTGCTGACAAGTCAAACACTTCACATTAAAATCAACAATATCTCTTTTCATTCCATCCCACCAGTAATACTTCCGCAGATCTCTATACATCTTAGTACAGCCCGGATGAACTGAAAACGGAGAACTATGAGCTTCACATAACAACTCTCTCTTCAACTGTGAATCACAAGGCACACACAATCTCTTCCCAAATCTCAAAACATAATCATTATCAATGTTGAATTCAGGAAACTTACCTTTCTGAACCAGCTCTACCTTTTTCTGCAACTCACTGTCTTGCTTCTGTTCTTGCTTGATTCTATCTGATAGAGATGATCTCACTGATACCTGAAACAAAACAGAAGGACATCCTGCACCAACAACTTCTATTCCAAAGTTCATCAAATCCTTAACCAAAGTATCATGTTCCAAACACAACATTGTTAATGAAGCATTACTTTTTCGACTCAAAGCATCAGCCACTTTATTTGCTTTTCCCGGATGGTAATTAATTGTACAATCATAATCCTTGATTAATTCCAGCCATCTCCTTTGTCTCATGTTTAACTCTTTCTGAGTGAATATATACTTTAAACTTTTGTGATCGGTATGTGTTTCACACTTTACTCCATACAAATGATGCCTCAAAATTTTTAAAGTAAAAACAACAGCAGCTAATTCCAAATCATGTGTAGGGTAATTTACCTCGTGAGTTATCAACTGTCGTGAAGCATAAGCAATTACCTGATCATTCTGCATTAGGATGCAACCAAGTACTTTCAATGAAGCATAACTGTATATAACAAACTCACCATTCCTGGAAGGTAGTGCCAAAACTGGAGCATTCACCAATCTTCTTTTCAATTCCTGAAAACAATCATCACATTCTTTTGTCCAGATAAACTTAACACCCTTCTGAGTTAGCATAGTCATTGGACTAGATTACCGTGAAAAATTTCTAACAAACCTTCTGTAATAGCCCGCTAAACCAAGGAAGCTACGAATCTCGATTACATTTGTGGGTCTTGGCCATTCTTCCACAACTTTTGTTTTTGCAGGATCAACAGTTATTCCATCTTTAGAAACAATGTGACCAAGGAAAGAAATTTGTTGCAACCAAAACTCACATTTCTGAATTTCCCATACAGTTTCTTTTCTTTTACGGTTTGCAAGATAACCCTTAAATGTCTTTCATGCTCTTCTTTTCTTTTAGAAAACACCAAAATATCATCAATGAAAACCACCACAAACTTATCCAAGAACTTATGGAAAATTCTATTCATTAAGTCCATGAATACAGAAGGTGCATTGGTTAGCCCAAAAGGCATTAATACAAATTCATAATGGCCATATCTCGTACGGAACGCGGACTTCGGAATATCTGCCTCTTTTACCTTCAGCTGATGGTTCCCCGATCTCAATTCAATCTTTGAAAAAAACTGAGCTCCCTAGAGCTGATCAAACAAATCATCGATATGAGGAAAATGATATTTGTTCTTAACAGTGATATTATTCAAGGCTCTATAATCAATGAAAAGTCTCATAGAACCATCTTTCTTTTTAACAAATAAAATAATAGCACCCCATGGTGATGTGCTAGGTCTAATGAAAACTTTCTCTAATAAATCTTGCAATTGCTACTTCAACTCTAAAAGTTCAATTTGTGCCATTTGATAAGGGGGTTTTGAAATTGGCTTAGCATCAGGAACTAAGTCAACAGTAAACTCAACTTCCCGATCTGGTATTATTCAAGGCAACTCATCAGGAAAAACATTAGGACACTCATTTACCACCGGCAAATCATTAATCTGAACAGTTCCTTTATTTTCAACGACGTGTGCAAGGTAACATTCATTTCCATCTTTTACAAGTTTTTTGGCCTCTTGATATGTTATCAATAGTAAGGGTTTATTCATGTAAACAAACTGAAAGTCTTTCTGAAAAGAAACTTCTTTATCTTACAGTCAATCTTAGAATGTTAAATAGAGAGCCAATCCATACCCATGATAACATCAAACTCTACTAGAGGTAGAACAATAAGGTTTGCAAGTAGGTTCTTTCCACAGATAAGGATAGGAAGATTCTTATAAATTCTTTTTGCCTCATCATTTCCCCCATGTGTTCTTACCAATATTTCAGGAGTCATTTCTTGAGATGGTATTCCCATTTTACTAGAAAAGGTTTCAAAGATGAAAGAATGTGTAGACCCCGAATCAAACAACACACTGGCATAATCTGAAAAAACAATCAATGTACCTGATACAACTTCATTTGATGGCCCGACATCTGCTGAAGTAGTTGCAAAGGATTTCACCACCCCTTTCTGCTTGTAGTCTAACTGCTTCCCATCACTCAAGCTCGTTGCCAGACACTCGTTTGCATAGTGACCCATCTCATTGCACTTATATAATTTCACTAACTGTAAACCAAATTTGTTCTTAACTTCACCTTGATACTTTTCAGTGCAATCATGATCCTTATGTCCCATCTTACCACATCGGTAGCACATTCCAGAATTCAGAAGACATTCCCCAGCATGCCTTTTTCCACATTTATCACAAACTAGAAACTTAGTTCTCTTACCATCAGACTTTTTTGAAGAATTCTTACCTTTCTCCTGCCACCTCGGTCTCTTCTTCTGCTGGTTTTTATAGAACACTTTGTCATCGGCAAACTCCATTTCCACCTTCTCAGCACATCGAACAAGCTTTTCATAACTTTTAAACTCACGAGAATCTAATGCCCTTCGATATTTTGGCTTTAATCCTGAGTAAAAATGATTGATTTTACTATCAAGGTCTCGGATAAAATTTGGAGCATACCTTGCCAATCGAGTGAACCGTTCTTCATAGGCAGCCACTGAGTCCTCCTCTTGCCTCAATTACATGAATTTCTTTTCCATCCTAAGTCGAATAGCCTTAGGAAAATACTTCTCAAGAAACATACCTTTGAATTCATCCCAGTCAAGAGCATCAATCTCATCGGCGTCCCTGATATTTTTAACCATAGACCACCACTGATCTGCTTCACCCTCCAAACGGTAGATATCAAGACTATCCTTTTGATTGTCTGAACACCCCATGACACCAAAAATCTTCTCCAGTGCTTTAATCCACCCTTCTGCTAGCACAGGGTCAGATGATCCTCTGAATGATGGAGGATGTTGCCTCATGAAATGTTCCACCACTGACATGTTCATCTGTGGTTAATCTGGCTGATATCGTGCATGGATACCACCACCATTTATCGCTTGAGTCAACTATGCCATCACTACAACAAACTGTTCAGTTCCAATTCCGACCATCTCAGGATACTGATTTGGAAGGTTATTTCCTTCTGTATGCCTTCCTAGCACTGCTTCCCTGTTTCCTCTGCAGAAAACCATTCTGAACAAACATGTCTTAGACGAAGCAACATGGTAATCATCAAATGCTATATCATTTCAAAAAAAAATTTGGATAATCATTTAATAGAATTATAACTCCTAAAGTTATCTAAACCGACCTCTGATACCAACTATAAGGCCCCAGCCTTAAACCTTACTTAATCTTGAGTTATTACAAGAATACACATTGAGGATCTTTTGGGTTTAGAGTTTTAGAGAATTAGATCATAAAACTTGCATTACATTCCACATATAAACCAAGTGGTTACATAAAGATAGTATTCTTCATTCCCATCAATGGAAACACATTTAAAATAAAACATAGATTATTTCTTGACACTTCCTTGACACTATCATCATATCATGTACCTTTCCCTTGACCTGTGAAAAACATTTCAAAAACACTTGGGATGAGCATAAAAAGCTCAGTATGGGTTATAAAAACATAGAAAGGAAACATGAGTTCATATATACATAAGAATGAAATCATACATTACCCATAAAACATAGGCTCTTTAACATACCTCATAAAATCATGAATAAATCATAGAAATCATAAGACATAAAGGTAACTTGAGGCATTAATAACATTCTTACGTAGGGAGTAACCCTCTTGGTTACGTTTGGAATACCCATCACAGTATATTTATAAGGCCCCAGCCTTAAACCTTACTTAATCTTGAGTTATTACAAGATTACACATAGAGGATCTTTTCAGGTTTAGAGTTTTAGAGAATTAGATCATGAAACTTGCATTACATTCCACATTTAAACAAAGTGGTTACATAAAAGACAGTATTCATTCTTCCCATCAACGGAAACATATTTAAAATAAAACATGGATTCTTTCTTGACACATCCTTGACACTATCATCACATCATGTACCTTTCCCTTGACCTGTGAAAAACATTTCAAAAACTTGGGATGAGCATAAAAAGCTCAGTAAGGGATATAAAAATATGGAGAGGAAACATGAGTTCATATATAAATAATAATGAAATCATACTTTACCCATAAAACATAGGCACTTTAACATACCTCATCAAACCATGAATAAATCATAGAAAACATGAGACATAAAGGTAACTTGAGGCATTCATAACATTCTTACGTAGGGAGTAACCCTCTTGGTTACGTTTGGAATACCCATCACAGTATATTCCCTAAATCTCTTCAGAGAAACCTTAACGTTTCACTCCTTCGCGTTACCCAATGCATTGGAGAGCTATATCGGGCTCACCCGCCCTTAGTTTATCACGGAACCACCAGTTTTCATAACAATGCCCAAGACCATAACATAAATGTGTCACATAAAACATGAATAAAAGAAACATAACATTTCCATATTTCAATCACAATATAACATTTTAGTATATTGAAATATTGAATCCATTCAAAAAGAAACCATTTCCAAAACCATTTAAAATAATTAATAAAGAGATTTTTGAATCAAAGTGTCTCATACCACCTTGAAGCTTAAAATTTTAAACCATTAATATCCATATAAATAAATCCTTAAAACGATTTTGAAAACGAGGATATTAATAAGAACAAATAATTAAAACATTTAAAACGATATTTTGGTTAAAGGGGTTTTACCAAAATCAGAGACACTTGAATACAATAATTGAGGAATAACATTTAGTCAGAACTTTATAATATCATGATAATAAATGGATTCATGATATAAAACTCCAAAGGACAGTATATACACCATATAAGAGTGAATTGGTGCATAACAACAATGAACTCTCAATAGAAATGTCAAATGTGATGAAATCCCATATAAAGAATGTATCCTTAAATTAAGGACAAATCAATCTCAAAAATATGTGTGACAAATATAAATACACCCAATATAAGTGGATATTAAGTGTAAATCAATAAAAGGTCATTCACACATATTCAATGGATTACATATTCAATGACTACATGTTGAACCCAAAGAAATCGAAATTGGGTTAAAAAGTTCCCTTGACAGCCTAACGACATCACATCAAAAAGAGTTGATGAGAGATAAAAAGAGTATCTCATCACATGGACATAAAATTTACATCAACAAGGATATATGAGAACATATCCCAAAATAACAATATGTAAATTAAAAGACCCAACAAAAGAAGTCTTTTAAAAAAGAGTAGGGTGAAAGGTTCCCTTACCGACTTGGGTATCTTTCAAAACATACACCCCATGAAAGAAGGAAAATAGATCATTGATGTAAAATACTCATAAATGAAAGTATATTACACAAAGAGTAGAATAATGGGCAGTACATACACCACTCAATGGAATTTGTGGCAAATGTAGAATAAATCTCACAAGAATAAAAGTGAGATGAAAAATCCCTTACGAAAATTCGGCAGCCTAACGGCGCCACTCAAAACTTCCAAAAATGATTTATGAGAGGAAATAGGGTCTCTCATCATATGAACATAATAAGTACAGTAGGAGTAATATAAAATAACAACCCAATCATAAGAAATATGAGCATATAAGGAATGACATAAAGAGTGTACTTAAAAAGAAAGAGAGGTGTAGGATCCCTTACCTCGGGTCCGACTTGACTCGATCGTTCTTTAATCTCCTGAATAATAAACTTGATTTAATTTCTACTTCCTTAAGAACCTTTTTCAAGTTCATTATTCCTTTTATACCACTTATTACAATGTCATAAACATTATGTAATCATTTAAGTTAATAATATTTGTTTTGCCGATATTTGGTTCTTAACTCGAAAGTGGACTTCTTACAATTACATGTTGTTCGTGTGGCCAAATGTTTATTATATCCAGAATTGTATTCATGATGTAGATATAATATATGTAATATATATATCAAGTACATGCATGCATTTATAACATTACATAATCATTTAGTGGTAAGAAATGAAATGCACCGTTCATGGAGACGGTAAGTCGTACGTACGCATGAACGCTACTTTCATTTCTATTTCGTATTTTATAGAATTGAATAATAATTATATAAAGGTATATTATAATTCCAGTATAATATCATATATAATATCATAGTTCCATCCTTTATACGTCCCACATATGGTATTTAACGAATCAAATCACTTTGAGGGGGCGGTAGTCTGCACTTCCTTAAATGAAGATATCGTGTATACCCATAATGGAAGCCATAATGGTAAGACAAAAATGAAAAAATACAGAAGCATATATAAAACATAAACATATTATATATCATATATAAAAATAGTGACATCATAATGGCCACCTTTGAAGGTGTTAAAAGAGTATTGAACAATCATCATTTCGGGAGGCAGAATTTCACCATCCACGGAAACCGTATGTTCTTTAACCATTTGATGTAGTTGTGTGAGAGTGTAGCTCGAATAAATCTTATAAAAACATCCTAGTATATTGAAGATACTGGTTTTGTTACAAAAGAAGTAAATAAAAAGAGTTTATGGGGTTGGAGAAGAAAAATAAAAAAAATGAACATGAGAGAATAAATTACCTTTAAAAGTGTAACTCCTTTTAATTTGAGCCTAAATGCTTCCTTTGAAAGGATTCTGCCCAAAGGGAATCCTCTAGGATGAGGAGAGGGATGTGGAGAGAGTAAATGGGCAGGGTTTGGCTGAGCCAAAGGCTTGAGGAGTGTGGGAAAAGAGGTTGAGGTGGGGGCCTTTTATAAGAGGAGAGGAGGGGTACTTTTGGAAAGTAAGAAATATTACTTTATTTGAAAAGGTGTTTCGGTTTTAAAAGGTCCCACATTGATATAATTCGTGGATAAGGTGATAAGGCTTCGAAATCCACTCATCCAATTGGTTTTAGACATGTGTAGTTCATAGATTTTACATTATCTTTCCATTTTATTTAAATCGTCAAATAATGATTTCATCGCTGCATCATTATTTTGTCATAAATAATTTAATTTAGTTAATGTCTAAAAATTATAAAAAAAATACTATGATGTAGGAAATCTTTTTAGATTTCCAATGACTATTTATAATCACCAATCTGATCTTTATAACCACATGTAAAATTTTTGTTCGTAAAACATATTATGTTTGTGTCATTTTTACTTTTACATTAAATAAAAAGTAATTTATGTCATTTCCCAACTAAAGTGGATCCATGGGATCCCCAAGTTGACCCATGGCTTGTCTTGGTCGGCCATGACACAACCAATTAGGTTAGAACATGTGTCAAACTCATCTTATTTTATTAAAGCATTATTTTTACCATAAACTACACTAATTACCACTAATCGCTATTAAAAACTTAATAAGTTACTATTCACCAAAAAATTATTTTAATCTCATTGAACCACATTTTACATCTTAATGACAACCATGTATGTCAGATTTTTGAAAATCAAAACACAATGATGGCAAAATTTCATTTAAACGGAAAATCAGTTTTTATAAGTACCACTTAGTGGTTTCACTATTCATCAAAAATTGAAGTTTTTCAGAAAAATCCCAAAAATTCACCCTAAGCTATATTTGATATTCTGAATTCAAAAATGAAGTCCGTTTTAAAAAATTCAAAACATATAAGTCACATTAATGAATTTAATAATTAATTCCCGCTGTCATGACAAATAGCGTGTTTTATGAAACAATAAGTATCAAAAGATTGACAATAGTTTAAGTCTGATTTCAAGGTGAAATTGATTCCAACGACCACTATTGGATTTAATGGTAAAAATATTTTCTAATTTAACTTTAAAACCAATTAAAAATATAATCTAATCATATAAATAAATTAGATTAAAAAGTGGTTTTGAATTAAAATACAACATTTTACACTATTCATTAAAAAAATGAACTTTATCGGAAAGATACCAAAAATTTACACAAAGTAAATTTTGATGTCCCGATTCTTAATAAGAGTTTTATTTGGTTCAAAAGAATTTTTAATAGTGAACAAAACTATATTTAATGACGGTTCTCCATCAAAAGGTGATAAGTGAACCTTTAGTGAAAACTAGGGCATATACGCCTAAAATTGAATTCTTTCCGTATTTTAATCCATTATCTTTTATTGTATAAATGTAAAAATATTTAAGAACATATATAATCATATTTTAGTTATTTCTATCCATTCCCGCCATTACAATGGCTACATGTTAACTACCATTTAAAATAATATTATTTTATTATTAGAGTGCAACGTAAGATTCCCAAGAAACTCGTTGTTGCGTGTTGGGTACGCCATCGAGCATAGTGTCCCCTTTAAAGTCATATTAATATTTTATTCAAAAATATGGATAAATATGAAAATGTCATATTCTTTATTTACCAGGGGTGTTACATCCTTCCCCCCTTTTGGAAATTGCGTCCTCGCAATTTTAAAATTGCACTTGGAAACATCCTTGAAAGTCCCACATCGGAACAATAGTTGGTAAAACAATCACTTTAAAATAAAGAAAGATAAGTACAGAGGTCACCCGAGTTAACCCGTACTAGGATTCCAAGTATGAAAATATGGACATGGAGGAAAAAACAAAGGGTCATGTTCTGATGGAGAGTGATAGAAAACATGTTTTGGAGAAAGTTAACCACGAGAAAATCACAAACTTGTGATGGGTTAAATGGTATTCGATTCCCCAGTAGGAAAAGTTAATAGACAACATTTTTGTTTTAAGTTACTTTTTATTGAGGAATTTATTCATAAGGAAACATAATCACTTATCATATTGACTTTCAACTTTTATTAGATTCCTTACACAAACTCATATTTTCTCCAAAAGACGAGTATTTAGGAAGACTTGTTCACATTAAGAGTACTATAATCAACTTCTATAGAATCACCTAATCCCCAAAAGAGAACTATATACATCCCATGTATTTAGGCTTTTACCAAAACCAATACCAAAAAGGTTAGTACAAGATCATATAATCCAGAAAAGGATAACACTTTATAAAAAAGAAAATCTATTCTTAATCTCCAAAATTTTTCCAACAAAACCCAAAGTTCAACGAGGACCATTCTATAATCAATTTGTCCATAGAATTCTTCAAAGTAAACCAATATAAGATTGAAACCCAAATATTTGAAGGATTTAGTCGCATAGTCTTCCAAGATAAATCGTAACATTTATCTCCAAACAATACCAGTTGCTCCTAAAGTCTCGTTTTGAAAAGTAATTAACCTAATCACATATCCTCCATGATAGGTTAATCATTTTCATAAATAACCCAAAATCAACTTACTCTTAATTCATAAAATCATATAACCAAAAAGAATCAGTCAAACTAACCAGGGACTTCACGTAGTCCAGTGGTAGGCGATAAATACCAGTCGCACTTTGGTTGTGGGTTCGATTCCCGCAGCATTGTCCGACACGACAGGTTGTCACACGGTCTGCGTGTTGTCCTTTTTCCAAAACTATATAATTCTTAAATCATTCCCCAAAAAGAGATAAAATCATCAAAAATGATCATAACATATTTTAACCTCAAGTTTATCTCATGCCTTTCATTTTCCATCATATCATATAGTAACCCATAATTACCTCAAAAGTAAGGATCATATAAACTCTAATGGTTACCTTTATAATTATTACCTGAACTTCCACATGGATTGGTCATCTCGTACATGATGCATTAAATATCATACCAAGGTTCAAGTGGTTGATCATGACTCCTTGATATTTAGTTTAGAACAACCACGAGTTTTCTCATTGAATCCTCCATTTTATCTAGTATCTTAATCAGAGAACCACCACAGTTTCCTTCAAACCTGTTGTCTCTTTGGTGCCTGTTAGATCCATCCATTCACTAAGAATAGAAATGTCAGTGTGAGTATATCAAAAAGACCATCATGTACTAATGAGGAAGGTGAACACCAAGATACACTTACTCATTCACTTTATCTAAAACTAAGACTCTTTATGAAATCCTAACCATTATGGCAATGTCACTTATGCTTAATGAATACCCTAACCTCTAAATTAATCTAAACCGACCTTTGATACCAACTATAAGGCCCCATCCTTAAACCTTACTTAATCTTGAGTTATTACAAGATTACACATAGAAGATCTTTTCAGGTTTAGAGTTTTAGAGAATTAGATCATGAAACTTGAATTACATTCCACATTTAAACAAAGTGGTTAGATAAAAGACAGTATTCATTCTTCCCATCAACGGAAACATATTTAAAATAAAACATGGATTCTTTCTTGACACATCCTTGACACTATCATCACATCATGTACCTTTCCCTTGACCTGTGAAAAACATTTCAAAAACTTGGGATGAGCATAAAAAGCTCAGTAAGGGATATAAAAATATGGAGAGGAAACTTGAGTTCATATATACATAAGAATGAAATCATACTTTACCCATAAAACATAGGCACTTTAACATACCTCATCAAACCATGAATAAATCATAGAAAACATGAGACATAAATGTAACTTGAGGCATTCATAACATTCTTACGTAGGGAGTAACCCTCTTGGTTACGTTTGGAATACCCATCACAGTATATTCCCTAAATCTCGTCGGAGAAACCTTAACGTTTCACTCCTTCGCGTTACCCAATGCATTGGAGAGCTATATCGGGCTCACCCGCCCTTAGTTTATCACGGAACCACCCGTTTTCATAACAATGCCCTTGACCATAACATAAATGTGTCACATAAAACATGCATAAAAGAAACATAACATTTCCATATTTTAATCACAATATAACATTTTAGTATATTGAAATATTGAATCCATTCAAAAAGAAACAATTTCCAAAACCATTTAAAATAATTAATAAAGAGATTTTTGAATCAAAGTGTCCCATACCACCTTGAAGCTTAAAATTTTAAACCATTAATATACATATAAATAAATCCTTAAAACCATTTTTAAAACATGGATATTAATAAGAACAAATAATTAAAACATTTAAAACGATATTTTGGTTAAAGGGGTTTTACCAAAATCAGAGACACTTGAATACAATAATTGAGGAATAACATTTAGTCAGAACTTTATAATATCATGATAATAAATGGATTCATGATATAATACTCCAAAGTACAGTATATACACCATATAAGAGTGAATTGGTGCATAACAACAATGAACTCTCAATAGAAATGTCAAATGTGATGAAATCCCATATAAAGAATGTCTCCTTAAATTAAGGACAAATCAATCTCAAAAATATGTGTGACAAATATAAATACACCCAATATAAGTGGATATTAATTTTAAAACAATAAAATGACATTCACACATATTCAATGGATGACATATTCAATGACTACATGTTGAACCCAAAGAAATCGAAATTGGGTTAAAAAGTTCCCTTGACAGCCTAACGGCATCACATCAAAAAGAGTTGATGAGAGATAAAAAGAGTATCTCATCACTTGGACATAAAATTTACATCAATAAGGATATATGAGAACATATCCCAAAATAACAATATGTAAATTAAAAGACCCAACAAAAGAAGTCTTTTAAAAAAGAGGAGGGTGAAAGGTTCCCTTACCGACTTGGGTATCTTTCAAAACATACACCCCATGAAAGAAGGAAAATAGATAATTGATGTAAATACTCATAAATGAAAGTATATTACACAAAGAGTAGAATAATGGGCAGTACATACACCACTTAATGGAATTTGTGGCAAATGTATCATAAATCTCACAAGAATAAAAGTGAGATGAAAAATCCCTAACGAAAATTCGGCAGCCTAACGGCGCCACTCAAAACTTCCAAAAATGATTTATGAGAGGAAATAGGGTCTCTCATCATATGAACAAAATAAGTACAGTAGGATTAATATAAAATAACATCCCAATCATAAGAAATATGAGCATATAAGGAATGACATAAAGAGTGTACTTAAAAAGAAAGAGAGGTGTATGATCCCTTACCTCGGGTCCGACTTGAGTCGATCGTTCTTTAATCTCCTGAATAATATACTTGAGTAAATTTATACTTCCTTAAGAACCTTTTTCAAGTTCATTATTCCTTTTATACCACTTATTACCATGTCATAAACATGATGTAATCATTTAAGTTAATAATATTTGTTTTGCCGATATTTGGTTCTTAAGTCGAAAGTGGACTTCTTACAATTACATGTTGTTCGTGTGGCCAAATGTTTATTATATCCAGAATTGTATTCATGATTTAGATATCATATATGTCATATATATCCAGTACATGCATGAATTTATAATATTACATAATCATTTAGAGGTAAGAAATGAAATGCACCGTTCATGGAGACGGTAAGCCGTACGTACGCAAGAACGCTACTTTCATTTCTATTTCGTAGTTTATAGAATGGAATAATAATGATATAAAGGTATATTATAATTCCAGTATAATATCATATATAATATCATAGTTCCATCCTTTATACGTCCCACATATGGTATTTAACGAATCAAATCACTTTGAGGGGGCGGTAGTCCGCACTTCCTTAAATGAAGATATCGCGTATACCCATAATGGAAGCCATAAAGGTAAGAAAAAAATGAAAAAATACAGAAGAATAAATAAAACATAAACATATTATATATCATATATAAAAAAAGTGATATCATAATGGCCACCTTTGAAGGCGTTAAATGAGTATTGAACAATCATCGTTTCGGGAGGCAGAATTTCACCATCCACGGAAACTGTATGTTCTTTAACCATTTGATGTAGTTGTGTGAGAGTGTAGCTCGAATAAATCTTATAACAACATCCTAGTATATTGAATATACTGGTTTTGTTACAAAAGATGTAAATAAAAAGAGTTTAGGGGGTTGGAAAAGCAAAATAAAACAAATGAACATGAGAGAATGAATTACCTTTAAAAGTGTAACTCCTTTTGATTTGAGCCTAAAGACTTCCTTTGAAAGGATTCATCCCAAAGTGAATCCTCTAGGATGAGGATAGAGATGTGGAGAGAGTAAATGGGCGGGGTTTGGCCGAGCCAAAGGCTTGAGGAGTGTGGGAAATAAGGTAGAGTTGGGGGCCTTTTATAAGAGGAGAGGAGGGGTACTTTTGGAAAGTAAGAAATATTACTTTATTTGAAAAGGTGTTTCGGTTTTAAAAGGTCCCACATTGATATAATCCGTGGCTAATTTGATAAGGCTTCGAAATCCACTCATCCAATTGGTTTTGGACATGTGTAGTTCATATATTTTTCATTATCTTTCCATTTTATTTAAATCGTCAAATAATGATGTCATCGCTGCATCATTATTATGTCATAAATAATTTAATTTAGTTAATGTCTAAAAATTATAAAAAAAATACTATGATGTAGGAAATCGTTTTAGCTTTCCAATGACTATTTATAATCATCAATCTGATCTTTATAACCCCATGTAAAAATTGTTTTCGTAAAACATATTATGTTTGTGTCATTTTTACTTTTACAATAAATAAAAAGTAATTTATGTCATTTCTCAACTAAAGTGGATCCATGGGGTCCCCAAGTTGACCCATGGCTTGTCTCGGTCGGCCATGACACAACCAATTAGGTTAGGACATGTGTCAATCTCATCTTATTCCATTAAAGCATTATTTTTACCATAAACTACACTAATTACCACTAATCGCGATTAAAAACTTAATAAGTTACTATTCACCAAAAAATTATTTTAATCTCATTGAACCACATTTTACTTCTTAATGTCAACCATGTATGTCAGATTTTTGAAAATCAAAACACAATGATGGAAAAATTTCATTTAAACGGAAAATCAGTTTTTATAAGTACCACTTAGTGGTTTCACTATTCATCAAAAATTGAAGTTTTTCAGAAAAATCCCAAAAATTCACCCTAAGCTATATTTGATATTATGAATTCAAAAATGAAGTCCGTTTTACAAAATTCAAAACATATAAGTCACATTAATTAATTTAATAATTAATTCCCGCTGTCATGACAAATAGCGTGTTTTATGAAACAATAAGTATCAAAAGATTGACACTAGTTTAAGTCTGATTTCAAAGTGAAATTGATTCCAACGACCACTATTGGATTTAATGGTAAAAATATTTTCTAATTTCACTTTAAAACCAATTCAAAATATAATCTAATCATATAAATAAATTATAATAAAAAGTGGTATTGAATTAAAATACAACATTTTACATTATTCATTAAAAAAATGAACTTTATCGGAAAGATACCAAAAATTTTCACAAAGTAAATTTTGATGTCCCGATTCTTAATAAGAGTTTTATTTGGTCCAAAAGAATGTTTAATAGTGAACAAAACAATATTTAATGACGGTTCTCCATCAAAAGGTGATAAGTGAACCTTTAGTGAAAACTAGGGCATATACGCCTAAAATTGAATTCTTTCCGTATTTTAAGCCTTTATCTTTTATTGTATAAATGTAAAAATATTTAAGAACATATATAATCATATTTTTGTTATTTCTATCCATTCCCGCCATTACAATGGCTACATGTTAACTACCATTTAAAATAATATTATTTTATTATTAGAGTGCAACGTAAGATTCCCATGAAACTCGTTGTTGGGTGTTGGGTACGCCATCGAGCATAGCGTCCCCTTTAAAGTCATATTAATATTTTATTCACAAATATGGATAAATATGAAAATTTCATATTCTTTATTTACCTGGGGTGTTACATCCTTCCCCCCTTTTGGGAATTGCGTCCTCGCAATTTTAAAATTGCGCTTGGAAACGTCCTTGAAAGTCCCACATCAGAACAAGAGTTGGTAAAACAATCACTTTAAAATAACGAAAGATAAGTACAGAGGTCACCCGAGTTAACCCATACTAGGAATTCAAGTATGAAAATATGGACATGGAGGAAAAAAAGGGTCATGTTTTGATCGAGAGTGATAGAAAACATGTTTAGGAGAAAGTTAAACATGAGAAAATCACAAACTTGTGATGGGTGAAACGGTATTCGATTCCCCAGTAGGAAAAGTTAATAGACAACATTTTTGTTTTAAGTTACTTTTTATTGAGGCATTTATTCATAAGGAAACATAATCACTTATCATATTGACTTTCAACTTTTATTAGATTCCATACACAAACTCATATTTTCTCCAAAAGACCAGTATTTAGGAAGACTTGTTCACATTAAGAGTACTATAATCAACTTCTAGAGAATCACCTAATCCCCAAAAGATAACTATATACATCCCATGTATTTAGGCTTTAACCAAAACCAAAACCAAAAAGGTTAGTACAAGATCAGATAATTCAGAAAAGGATAACACTTTATAAAAAAGAAAATCTATTCTTAATCTCCAAAATTTGTCCAACAAAACCCAAAGTTCAACGAGGACCATTCTATAATCAATTTTTCCATAGAATTATTCACAGTAAACCAATATAAGATTGAAACCCAAATATTTGAAGGATTTAGTCGCATAGTCTTCCAAGATAAATCGTAACATTTATCTCCAAACAATATCAGTTGCTCCTAAAATCTCGTTTTGAAAAGTAATTAACCTAATCACATATCCTCCATGATAGGTTAATCATTTTCATAAATAACCCAAAATCAACTTACTCTTAATTCATAAAATCATATAACCAAAAAGAATCAGTCAAACTATCCAGGGACTTCACGTAGTTTAGTGGTAGGCGATAAATACCAGTCGCACTTTGGTTGTGGGTTCGATTCCCGCAGCATTGTCCGACGCGACGGGTTGTCACACGGTCTGCGTGTTGTCCTTTTTCCAAAACTATAAAATTCTTAGATCATTCCCCAAAAAGAGATAAAATCATCAAAAATGGTCATAACATATTTTAACCTCAAGTTTATCTCATGCCTTTCATTTTCCATCATATCATATAGTAACCCATAATTACCTCAAAAGTAAGGATCATATAAACTCTAATGGTTACCTTTATAATTATTACCTGAACTTCCACATGGATTGGTCATCTCATACATGATGCATTAAATATCATACCAAGGTTCAAGTGGTTGATCACGACTCCTTGATATTTGGTTTAGAACAACCACGAGTTTCCTCATTGAATCCTCCATTTTATCTAGTATCTTAATCAGAGAACCACCACAGTTTCCTTCAAACCTGTTGTCTCTTTGGTGCCTGCTAGATCCATCCATTCACTAAGAATAGAAATGTCAGTGTGAGTATATCAACAAGACCATCATTTACTAATGAGGAAGGTGAACACTAAGATACACTTACTCATTCACTTTATCTAAAACTAAGACTCTTTCTGAAATCCTAACCATTAAGGTAATGTCACTTATGCTTAAAGAATACCCTAACCTCTAAAGTTATCTAAACCGACCTTTGATACCAACTATAAGGCCCCAGCCTTAAACCTTACTTAATCTTGAGTTATTACAAGATTACACATAGAGGATCTTTTCAGGTTTAGAGTTTTAGAGAATTAGATCATGAAACTTGCATTACATTCCACATTTAAACAAAGTGGTTACATAAAAGACAGTATTCATTCTTACCATCAACGGAAACATATTTAAAATAAAACGTTGATTCTTTCTCGACACATCCTTGACACTATCATCACATCATGTACCTTTCCCTTGACCTGTGAAAAACATTTCAAAAACATGGGATGAGCATAAAAAGCTCAGTAAGGGATATAAAAATATGGAGAGGAAACATGAGTTCATATATACATAAGAATGAAATCATACTTTACCCATAAAACATAGGCACTTTAACATACCTCATCAAACCATGAATAAATCATAGAAAACCTGAGACATAAAGGTAACTTGAGGCATTCATAAAATTATTACGTAGGGAGTAACCCTCTTGGTTATGTTTGGAATACCCATCACAGTATATTCCCTAAATCACTTTGGAGAAACCTTAACGTTTCACTCCTTCGCGTTACCCAATGCTTTGGAGAGCTATATCGGGCTCACCCGCCCTTAGTTTATCACGGAACCTCCCGTTTTCATAACAATGCCCAAGACCATAACATAAATGTGTCACATAAAACATGCATAAAAGAAACATAACATTTCCATATTTCAATCACAATATAACATTTTAGTATATTGAAATATTGAATCCATTCAAAAAGAAACCATTTCCAAAACCATTTAAAATAATTAATAAAGAGATTTTTGAATCAAAGTGTCCCATACCACCTTGAAGCTTAAAATTTTAAATCATTAATATCCATATAAATAAATCCTTAAAACCATTTTGAAACATGGATATTAATAAGAACAAATAATTAAAACATTTAAAAAATATTTTGGTTAAAGGGGTTTTACCAAAATCAGAGACACTTGAATACAATAATTGAGGAATAACATTTAGTCAGAACTTTATAATATCATGATAATAAATGGATTCATGATATAATACTCCAAAGGACAGTATATACACCATATAAGAGTGAATTGGTGCATAACAACAATGAACTCTCAATAGAAACGTCAAATGTGATGAAATCCCATACAAAGAATGTATCCTTAAATTAAGGACAAATCAATCTCAAAAATATGTGTGACAAATATAAATACACCCAATATAAGTTGATATTAAGTGTAAAACAATAAATGTTCATTCACACATATTCAATGGATGACATATTCAATGACTACATGTTGAACTCAAAGAAATCGGAATTGGGTTAAAAAGGTCCCTTGACAGCCTAACGACATCACATCAAAAAGAGTTGATGAGAGAGAAAAAGAGTATCTCATCACTTGGACATAAAATTTACATCAACAAGGATATATGAGAACATATCCAAAAATAACAATATGTAAATTAAAAGACCCAACAAAAGAATTCTTTTAAAAAAGAGGAGGGTGAAAGGTTCCCTTACCGACTTGGGTATCTTTCAAAACATACACCCCATGAAAGAAGGAAAATAGATCATTGATGTAAATACTCATAAATGAAAGTATATTACACAAAGAGTAGAATAATGGGCAGTACATACACCACTCAATGGAATTTGTGGCAAATGTAGCATAAATCTCACAAGAATAAAAGTGAGATGAAAAATCCCTCATGAAAATTCGGCAGCCTAACGGCGCCACTCAAAACATCCAAAAATGATTTATGAGAGGAAATAGGGTCTCTCATCATATGAACATAATAAGTACAGTAGGATTAATATAAAATAACATCCCAATCATAAGAAATATGAGCATAAAAAGAATGACATAAAGAGTGTACTTAAAAAGAAAGAGAGGTGTAGGATCCCTTACATCGGGTCCGACTTGACTCGATCGTTCTTTAAACTCATGAATAATAAACTTGAGTTAATTTCTAATTCCTTAAGAACATTTTTCAAGTTAATTATTCCTTTTATATCACTTATTACCATGTCATAAACAGTATGTAATCATTTAAGTTAATAATATTTGTTTTGCCGATATTTGGTTCTTAAGTCGAAAGTGGACTTCTTACAATTACATGTTGTTCGTGTGGCCAAATGTTTATTATATCCAGAATTGTATTCATAATGTAGATATCATATATGTCATATATATCCAGTACATTCATGCATTTATAACATTACATAATCATTTAGAGGTAAGAAATGAAATGCACCGTTCATGGAGACGGTAAGCCGTACGTACACATGAATGCTACTTTCATTTCTATTTAATATTTTATAGAATGGAATAATAATGATATAAAGTTATATTATAATTACAGTATAATATCATATATAATATCATAGTTCCATCCTTTATATGCCCCACATATGGTATTTAACGAATCAAATCACTTTGAGGGGGCGGTAGTCCGCACTTCCTTAAACAAAGATATCGCGTATACCCATAATGGAATCCATAAAGGTAAGACAAAAATGAAAAAATACAGAAGCATAAATAAAACATAAACATATTATATATCATATATAAAAATAGTGACATCATAATGGCCACCTTTGAAGGTGTTAAATGAGTATTGAACAATCATCGTTTCGGGAGGCAGAATTTCACCATCCACGGAAACCGTATGTTCTTTATCCATTTGATGTAGTTGTGTGAGAGTGTAGCTCGAATAAATCTTATAACAAAATCCTAGTATATTGAAGATACTGGTGTGGTTACAAAAGAAGTAAATAAAAAGAGTTTAGGGGTTGGAGAAGCAAAATAAAACAAATGAACATGAGAGAATGAATTACCTTTAAAAGTGTAACTTCTTTTGATTTGAGCCTAAAGGCTTCCTTTGAAAGGATTCTGCCCAAAAGGGATCCTCTAAGATGAGGAGAGGGATGTGGAGAGTATAAATGGGCAGGTTTTTGCCGAACCAAAGGCTTGAGGAGTGTGGGAAAAGAGGTAGAGGTGGGGGCCTTTTATAAGAGGAGAGGAGGGGTACTTTTGGAAAGTAAGAAATATTACTTTATTTGAAAAGGTGTTTCGGTTTTAAAAGGTCCCACATTGATATAATTCGTGGATAAGGTGATAAGGCTTCGAAATCCATTCATCTAATTGGTTTTGGACATGTGTAGTTTATAGATTTTACATTATCTTTCCATTTTATTTAAATCGTCAAATAATGATGTCATCACTGCATCATTATTATGTCATAAATAATTTAATTTAGTTAATATCTAAAAATTATAAAAAAAATTACTATGATGTAGGAAATCTTTTTATCTTTCCAATGACTATTTAGAATCATCAATCTGATCTTTATAACCCCATGTAAAAATTGTTTTCGTAAAACATATTATGTTTGTGTCATTTTTACTTTTACATTAAATAAAAAGTAATTTATGTCATTTCCCAACTAAAGTGGATCCATGGGGTCCCCAAGTTGACCCATGGCTTGTCTTGGTCGGCCATGACACAAAAAATTAGGTTAGAACATGTGTCAAACTCATCTTTTTCCATTAAAGCATTATTTTTACCATAAACTACACTAATTACCACTAATCGCTATTAAAAACTTAATAAGTTACTATTCACCAAAAAATTATTTTAATCTCATTGAACCACATTTTACTTCTTAATGACAACCATGTATGTCAGATTTTTGAAAATCAAAACACAATGATGGAAAAATTTCATTTAAACGGAAAATCAGTTTTTATAAGTACCACTTAGTGGTTTCACTATTCATCAAAAATTGAAGTTTTTCAGAAAAATCCCAAAAATTCACCCTAAGCTATATTTGATATTCTGAATTCAAAAATGAAGTCCGTTTTAAAAAATTCAGAACATATAAGTCAAATTAATTAATTTAATAATTAATTCCTGCTGTGATGACAAATAGCGTGTTTTATGAAACAATAAGTATCAAAAGATTGACAATAGTTTAAGTCTGATTTCAAAGTGAAATTGATTCCAACGACCACTATTGGATTTAATGGTAAAAATATTTTCTAATTTCACTTTAAAACCAATTAAAAATATAATCTAATCATATAAATAAATTAGATTAAAAAGTGGTTTTGAATTAAAATACAACATTTTACACTATTCATTAAAAAAATGAACTTTATCGGAAAGATACCAAAAATTTACACAAAGTAAATTTTGATGTCCCGATTCTTAATAAGAGTTTTATTTGGTCCAAAAGAATTTTTAATAGTGAACAAAACTATATTTAATGACGGTTTTCCATCGAAAGGTGATAAGTGAACCTTTAGTGAAAACTAGGGCATATACGCCTAAAATTGAATTCTTTCCGTATTTTAAGCCTTTATCTTTTATTGTATAAATGTAAAAATATTTAAGAACATATATAATCATATTTTAGTAATTTCTATCCATTCCCGCCATTACAATGGCTACATGTTAACTACCATTTAAAATAATATTATTTTATTATTAGAGTGCAACGTAAGATTTCCAAGAAACTCGTTGTTGCGTGTTGGGTACGCCATCGAGCATAGCGTCCCCTTTAAAGTCATATTAATATTTTATTCACAAATATGGATAAATAAGAAAATGTCATATTCTTTATTTACCTGGGGTGTTACATCCTTCCCCCCTTTTGGAAATTGTGTCCTCGCAATTTTAAAATTGCACTTGGAAACATCCTTGAAAGTCCCACATCGGAACAAGAGTTGGTAAAACAATCACTTTAAAATAAAGAAAGATAAGTACAGAGGTCACCCGAGTTAACCCATACTAGGATTCCAAGTATGAAAATATGGACATGGAGGAAAAAACAAAGGGTCATGTTCTGATGGAGAGTGATAGAAAACATGTTTAGGAGAAAGTTAACCACGAGAAAATCACAAACTTGTGATGGGTTAAATGGTATTCGATTCCCCAGTAGGAAAATTTAATAGACAACATTTTTGTTTTAAGTTACTTTTTATTGATGAATTTATTCATAAGGAAACATAACCACTTATCATATTGAATTTCAACTTTTATTAGATTCCTTACACAAACTCATATTTTCTCCAAAAGTTGAGTATTTAGGAAGACTTGTTCACATTAAGAGTACTATAATCAACTTCTAGAGAATCACCTAATCCCCAAAAGAGAACTATATACATCCCATGTATTTGGGCTTTTACCAAAACCAAAACCAAAAAGGTTAGTACAAGATCATATAATCCAGAAAAGGATAACACTTTATAAAAAAGAAAATCTATTCTTAATCTCCAAAATTTGTCCAACAAAACCCAAAGTTCAACGAGGACCATTCTATAATCAATTTGTCCATAGAATTATTCAAAGTAAACCAATATAAGATTGAAACCCAAATATTTGAAGGATTTAGTCGCATAGTCTTCCAAGATAAATCGTAACATTTATCTCCAAACAATATCAGTTGCTCCTAAAGTCTCATTTTGAAAAGTAATTAACCTAATCACATATCCTCCATGATAGGTTAATCATTTTCATAAATAACCCAAAATCAACTTACTCTTAATTCATAAAATCATATAACCAAAAAGAATCAGTCAAACTAACCAGGGACTTCACGTAGTCCAGTGGTAGGCGATAAATACCAGTCGCACTTTGGTTGTGGGTTCGATTCCCGCAGCATTGTCCGACGCGACAGGTTGTCACACGGTCTGTGTGTTGTCCTTTTTCCAAAACTATATAATTCTTAAATCATTCCCCAAAAAGAGATAAAATCATCAAAAATGATCATAACATATTTTAACCTCAAGTTTATCTCATGCCTTTCATTTTCCACCATATCATATAGTAACCCATAATTACCTCAAAAGTAAGGATCATATAAACTCTAATGGTTACCTTTATAATTATTACCTGAACTTCCACATGGATTGGTCATCTCGTACATAATTCATTAAATATCATACAAAGGTTCAAGTGGTTGATCATGACTCCTTGATATTTGGTTTAGAACAACCATGAGTTTCCTCATTGAATCCTCCATTTTATCTAGTATCTTAATCAGAGAACCACCACAGTTTCCTTCAAACCTGTTGTCTCTTTGGTGCCTGCTAGATCCATCCATTCACTAAGAATAGAAATGTCAGTGTGAGTATATCAAAAAGACCATCATGTACTAATGAGGAAGGTGAACACCAAGATACACTTACTCATTCACTTTATCTAAAACTAAGACTCTTTCTGAAATCCTAACCATTATGGTAATGTCACTTATGCTTAAAGAATACCCTAACCTCTAAAGTTATCTAAACCGACCTTTGATACCAACTATAAGGCCCCAGCCTTAAACCTTACTTAATCTTGAGTTATTACAAGATTACACATAGAAGATCTTTTCAGGTTTAGAGTTTTAGAGAATTAGATCATGAAACTTGAATTACATTCCACATTTAAACAAAGTGGTTACATAAAAGACAGTATTCATTCTTCCCATCAATGGAAACATATTTAAAATAAAACGTTGATTCTTTCTTGACACATCCTTGACACTATCATCACATCATGTACCGTTCCCTTGACCTGTGAAAAACATTTCAAAAACTTGGGATGAGCATAAAAAGCTCAGTAAGGGATATAAAAATATGGAGAGGAAACTTGAGTTCATATATACATAAGAATGAAATCATACTTTACCCATAAAACATAGGCAATTTAACATACCTCATCAAACCATGAATAAATCATAGAAAACATGAGACATAAAGGTAACTTGAGGCATTCATAACATTCTTACGTAGGGAGTAACCCTCTTGGTTACATTTGGAATACCAATCATAGTATATTCCCTAAATCTCTTCGGAGAAACCTTAACGTTTCACTACTTCGCGTTACCCAATGCATTGGAGAGCTATATCGGGCTCACCCGCCCTTAGTTTATCACGGAACCACCCGTTTTCATAACAATGCCCAAGACCATAACATAAATGTGTCACATAAAACATGCATAAAAGAAACATAACATTTCCATATTTTAATCACAATATAACATTTTAGTATATTGAAATATTGAATCCATTCAAAAAGAAACCATTTCCAAAACCATTTAAAATAATTAATAAAGAGATTTTTGAATCAAAGTGTCCCATACCACCTTGAAGCTTAAAATTTTAAACCATTAATATCCATATAAATAAATCCTTAAAACTATTTTGAAAACATGTATATTAATAAGAACAAATAATTAAAACATTTAAAACGATATTTTGGTTAAAGGGGTTTTACCAAAATCAGAGACACTTGAATACAATAATTGAGGAATAACATTTAGTCTGAACTTTATAATATCATGATAATAAATGGATTCATGATATAATACTCCAAAGTACAGTATATACACCATATAAGAGTGAATTGGTGCATAACAACAATGAACTCTCAATAGAAATGTCAAATGTGATGAAATCCCATATAAAGAATGTATCCTTAAATTAAGGACAAATCAATCTCAAAAATATGTGTGACAAATATAAATACACCCAATATAAGTGGATATTACGTGTAAAAAATAAAAGGACATTCACAAATATTCAATGGATGACATATTCAATGACTACATGTTGAACCCAAAGAAATCGAAATTGGGTTAAAAAGTTCCCTTGACAGCCTAACGACATCACATCAAATAGAGTTGATGAGAGATAAAAAGAGTATCTCATCACTTGGACATAAAATTTAAATCAACAAGGATATATGAGAACATATCCCAAAATAACATTATGTAAATTAAAAGACCCAACAAAAGAAGTCTTTTAAAAAAGAGGAGGGTGAAAGGTTCCCTTACCGACTTGGGTATCTTTCAAAACATACACCCCATGAAAGAAGGAAAATAGATAATTGATGTAAATACTCATAAATGAAAGTATATTACACAAATAGTAGAATAATGGGCAGTATATACACCACTTAATGGAATTTGTGGCAAATGTAGCATAAATCTCACAAGAATAAAAGTGAGATGAAAAATCCCTTACGAAAATTCGGCAGCCTAACGGCGCCACTCAAAACTTCCAAAAATGATTTATGAGAGGAAATAGGGTCTATCATCATATGAACATAATAAGTAAAGTAGGAGTAATATAATATAACATCCCAATCATAAGAAATATGAGCATATAAGGAATGACATAAAGAGTGTACTTAAAAAGAAAGAGAGGTGTAGGATCCCTTACCTCGGGTCCGACTTGACTCGATCGTTCTTTAATATCCTGAATAATATACTTGAGTAAATATCTACTTCCTTAAGAACCTTTTTCAAGTTCATTATTCCTTTTATACCACTTATTACCATGTCATAAACCTTATGTAATCATTTAAGTTAATAATATTTGTTTTGCCGATATTTGGTTCTTAAGTCGAAAGTGGACTTCTTACAATTACATGTTGTTCGTGTGGCCAAATGTTTATTATATCCAGAATTGTATTCATGATGTAGATATCATATATGTCATATATATCCAGTAAATTCATGCATTTATAATATTACATAATCATTTAGAGGTAAGAAATGAAATGCACCGTTCATGGAGACGGTAAGCCGTACGTACGCATGAACGCTACTTTCATTTCTATTTCGTATTTTATAGAATGGAATAATAATTATATAAAGGTATATTATAATTCCAGTATAATATCATATATAATATCATAGTTCCATCCTTTATACGTCCCACATATGGTATTTAACGAATCAAATCACTTTGAGGGGGCGGTAGTCCGCACTTCCTTAAATGAAGATATCGCGTATACCCATAATAGAAGCCATAAAGGTAAGACAAAAATGAAAAAATACATAAGAATAAATAAAACATAAACATATTATATATCATATATAAAAATAGTGACATCATAATGGCCACCTTTGAAGGCGTTAAATGAGTATTGAACAATCATCGTTTCGGGAGGCAGAATTTCACCATCCACGGAAACCGTATGTTCTTTATTCATTTGATGTAGTTGTGTGAGAGTGTAGCTCGAATAAATCTTATAACAACATCCTAGTATATTGAATATACTGGTGTTGTTACAGAAGAAGTAAATAAAAAGAGTTTAGGGGGTTGGAAAAGCAAAATAAAACAAATGAACACGAGAGAATGAATTACCTTTAAAAGTGTAACTCCTTTTGATTTGAGCCTAAAGGCTTCCTTTGAAAGGATTCTGCCCAAAGAGAATCCTCTAGGATGAGGATAGGGATGTGGAGCGAGTAAATTGGCAGGGTTTGGCCGAGCCAAAGGCTTGAGGAGTGTGGGAAATAAGGTAGAGGTGGGGGCCTTTTATAAGAGGAGAGGAGGGGTACTTTTGGAAAGTAAGAAATATTACTTTATTTGAAAAGGTGTTTCGGTTTTAAAAGGTCCCACATTGATATAATTCGTGGATAAGGTGATAAGGCTTCTAAATCCACTCATCCAATTTGTTTTGGACATGTGTAGTTCATAGATTTTTCATTATCTTTCCATTTTATTTAAATCGTCAAATAATGATGTCATCGCTGCATCATTATTATGTCATAAATAATTTAATTTAGTTAATGTCCAAAAATTATAAAACAAATACTATGATGTAGGAAATCGTTTTAGCTTTCCAATGACTATTTATAATCATCAATCTGATCTTTATAACCCCATGTAAAAATTGTTTTTGTAAAACATATTATGTTTGTGTCATTTTTACTTTTACATTAAATAAAAAGTAATTTATGTCATTTCCCAACTAAAGTGGATCCATGGGGTCCCCAAGTTGACCCATTGATTTTCTTTGTCGGCCATGACACAACCAATTAGGTTAGGACATGTTTCAAGCTCATCTTATTCCATTAAAGCATTATTTTTACCGTAAACTACACTAATTACCACTAATCGCGATTAAAAACTTAATAAGTTACTATTCACCAAAAAATTATTTTAATCTCATTGAACCACATTTTACTTCTTAATGACAACCATTTATGTCAGATTTTGGAAAATCAAAACACAATGATGGAAAAATTTCATTTAAACGGAAAATCAGTTTTTATAAGTACCACTTAGTGGTTTCACTATTCATCAAAAATTGAAGTTTTTCAGAAAAATCCCAAAAATTCACCGTAAGCTATATTTGATATTCTGAATTCAAAAATGAAGTCCGTTTTAAAAAATTCAAAACATATAAGTCACATTAATTAATTTAATAATTAATTCCCGCTGTCATGACAAATAGCGTGTTTTATGAAACAATAAGTATCAAAAGATTGACACTACTTTAAGTCTGATTTCAAAGTGAAATTGATTCCAACGACCACTATTGGATTTAATGGTAAAAATATTTTCTAATTTCACATTAAAACCAATTCAAAATATAATCTAATCATATATATAAATTAGATTAAAAAGTGGTATTGAATTAAAATACAACATTTTACACTATTCATTAAAAAAAATGAACTTTATCGGAAAGATACCAAAAATTTACACAACGTAAATTTTGATGTCCCGAATCTTAATAAGAGTTTTATTTGGTCCAAAAGAATGTTTAATAGTGAACAAAACAATATTTAATGACAATTCTCCATCAAAAGGTGATAAATGAACCTTTAGTGAAAACTAGGGCATATACGCCTAAAATTGAATTCTTTCCGTATTTTAAGCCTTTATCTTTTATTGTATAAATGTAAAAATATTTAAGAACATATATAATCATATTTAAGTTATTTCTATCCATTCCCGCCATTACAATGGCTACATGTTAACTGCCATTTAAAATAATATTATTTTATTATTAGAGTGCAACGTAAGATTCCCATGAAACTCGTTGTTGCGTGTTGGGTACGCCATCGAGCATAGCGTCCCCTTTAAAGTCTAGTTAATATTTTATTCACAAATATGGATAAATATGAAAATTTCATATTCTTTATTTACCTGGGGTGTTACATCCTTCCCCCCTTTTGGGAATTGCGTCCTCGCAATTTTAAAATTGCGCTTGGAAACATCCTTGAAAGTCCCACATCGGAACAAGAGTTGGTAAAACAATCACTTTAAAATAACGAAAGATAAGTACAGAGGTCACCTGAGTTAACCCATACTAGGATTTCATGTATGAAAATATGGACATGGAGGAAAAAACAAAGGGTCATGTTTTGATGGAGAGTGATAGAAAACATGTTTAGGAGAAAGTTAAACATGAGAAAATCACAAACTTGTGATGGGTTAAACGGTATTCGATTCCCCAGTAGGAAAAGTTAATAGACAACATTTTTGTTTTAAGTTACTTTTTATTGAGGATTTTATTCATAAGGAAACATAATCACTTATCATATTGACTTTCAACTTTTATTAGATTCCATACACAAACTCATATTTTCTCCAAAAGACGAGTATTTAGGAAGACTTGTTCACATTAAGAGTACTATAATCAACTTCTAGAGAATCACCTAATCCCCAAAAGAGAACTATATACATCCCATGTATTTAGGCTTTAACCAAAACCAAAACCAAAAAGGTTAGTACAAGATCAGATAATTCAGAAAAGGATAACACTTTATAAAAAAGAAAATCTATTCTTAATCTCCAAAATTTGTCCAACAAAGCCCAAAGTTCAACGAGTACCATTCTATAATCAATTTTTCCATAGAATTATTCAACGTAAACGAATATAAGATTGAAACCCAAATATTTGAAGGATTTAGTCTCATAGTCTTCCAAGATAAATCGTAACATTTATCTCCAAACAATATCAGTTGCTCCTAAAATCTCGTTTTGAAAAGTAATTAACCTAATCACATATCCTCCATGATAGGTTAATCATTTTCATAAATAACCCAAAATCAACTTACTCTTAATTCATAAAATCATATAACCAAAAAGAATCAGTCAAACTATCCAGGGACTTCACGTAGTCCAGTGGTAGGCGATAAATACCAGTCGCACTTTGGTTGTGGGTTTGATTCCCGCAGCATTGTCCGACGCGACGGGTTGTCACACGGTCTGCGTGTTGTCCTTTTTCCAAAACTATATAATTCTTAAATCATTCCCCAAAAAGAGATAAAATCATCAAAAATGGTCATAACATATATTAACCTCAATTTTATCTCATGCCTTTCATTTTCCATCATATCATATAGTAACCCATAATTACCTCAAAAGTAAGGATCATATAAACTCTAATGGTTACCTTTATAATTATTACCTGAACTTCCACATGGATTGGTCATCTCGTACATGATTCATTAAATATCATACCAAGGTTCAAGTGGTTGATCATGACTCCTTGATATTTGGTTTAGAACAACCACGAGTTTCCTCATTGAATCCTCCATTTTATCTAGTATCTTAATCAGAGAACCACCACAGTTTCCTTCAAACCTGTTGTCTCTTTGGTGCCTGCTAGATCCATCCATTCACTAAGAATAGAAATGTCAGTGTGAGTATATCAACAAGACCATCATTTACTAATCAGGAATGTGAACACTAAGATACACTTACTCATTCACTTTATCTAAAACTAAGACTCTTTCTGAAATCCTAACCATTAAGGTAATGTCACTTATGCTTAAAGAATACCCTAACCTCTAAAGTTATCTAAACCGACCTTTGATACCAACTATAAGGCCCCAGCCTTAAACCTTACTTAATCTTGAGTTATTACAAGATTACACATAGAGGATATTTTCAGGTTTAGAGTTTTAGAGAATTAGATCATGAAACTTGCATTACATTCCACATTTAAACAAATTGGTTACATAAAAGACAGTATTAATTCTTACCATCAACGGAAACATATTTAAAATAAAACGTTGATTCTTTCTCGACACATCCTTGACACTATAATCACATCATGTACCTTTCCCTTGACCTGTGAAAAACATTTCAAAATCATGGGATGAGCATAAAAAGCTCAGTAAGGGATATAAAAATATGGAGAGGAAACATGAGTTCATATATACATAAGAATGAAATCATACTTTACCCATAAAACATAGGCACTTTAACATACCTCATCAAACCATGAATAAATCGTAGAAAACATGAGACATAAAGGTAACTTGAGGAATTCATAACATTATTACGTAGGGAGTAACCCTCTTGGTTACGTTTGGAATACCCATCACAGTATATTCCCTAAATCTCTTTGGAGAAACCTTAACGTTTCACTCCTTCGCGTTACCCAATGCTTTGGAGAGCTATATCGGGCTCACCCGCCCTTAGTTTATCACGGAACCTCCCATTTTCATAACAATGCCCAAGACCATAACATAAATGTGTCACATAAAACATGCATAAAAGAAACATAACATTTCCATATTTCAATCACAATATAACATTTTAGTATATTGAAATATTGAATCCATTCAAAAAGAAACCATTTCCAAAACCATTTAAAATAATTAATAAAGAGATTTTGGAATCAAAGTGTCCCATACCACCTTGAAGATTAAAATTTTAAATCATTAATATCCATATAAATAAATCCTTAAAACCATTTTGAAACATGGATATTAATAAGAACAAATAATTAAAACATTTAAAACGATATTTTGGTTAAAGGGGTTTTACCAAAATCAGAGACACTTGAATACAATAATTGAGGAATAACATTTAGTCAGAAATTTATAATATCATGATAATAAATGGATTCATGATATAATACTCCAAAGGACAGTATATACACCATATAAGAGTGAATTGGTGCATAACAACAATGAACTCTCAATAGAAACGTCAAATGTGATGAAATCCCATATAAAGAATGTATCCTTAAATTAAGGACAAATCAATCTCAAAAATATGTGTGACAAATATAAATACACCCAATATAAGTTGATATTAAGTGTAAAACAATAAATGTTAATTCACACATATTCAATGGATGACATATTCAATGACTACATGTTGAACTCAAAGAAATCGAAATTGGGTTAAAAAGGTCCCTTGACAGCCTAACGGCATCACATCAAAAAGAGTTGATGAGAGAGAAAAAGAGTATCTCATCACTTGGACATAAAATTTACATCAACAAGGATATATGAGAACATATCCAAAAATAACAATATGTAAATTAAAAGACCCAACAAAAGAAGTCTTTTAAAAAAGAGGAGGGTGAAAGGATCCCTTACCGACTTGGGTATCTTTCAAAACATACACCCCATGAAAGAAGGAAAATAGATCATTGATGTAAATACTCATAAATGAAAGTATATTACACAAATAGTAGAATAATTGGCAGTACATACACCACTCAATGGAATTTGTGGCAAATGTAGCATAAATCTCACAAGAATAAAAGTGAGATGAAAAATCCCTTACGAAAATTCGGCAGCCTAACGGCGCCACTCAATACTTCCAAAAATGATTTATGAGGGGAAATAGGGTCTCTCATAATATGAACATAATAAGTACAGTAGGAGTAATATAAAATAACATCCCAATCATAAGAAATATGAGCATAAAAGGAATGACATAAAGAGTGTACTTAAAAAGAAAGAGAGGTGTAGGATCCCTTACATCGGGTCCGACTTGACTCGATCATTCTTCAAACTCCTGAATAATAAACTTGAGTTAATTTATACTTCCTTAAGAACCTTATTCAAGTTAATTATTCCTTTTATACCACTTATTACCATGTCATAAACATTATGTAATCATTTAAGTTAATAATATTTGTTTTGCCGTTATTTGGTTCTTAAGTCGAAAGTGGACTTCTTACAATTACATGTTGTTCGTGTGGCCAAATGTTTATTATATCCAGAATTGTATTCATGATGTAGATATCATATATGTCATATATATCCAGTACATTCATGCATTTATAACATTACATAATCATTTAGAGGTAAGAAATGAAATGCACCGTTCATGGAGACGGTAAGCCGTACGTACGCATGAATTCTACTTTCATTTCTATTTCGTATTTTATAGAATGGAATAATAATGATATAAAGGTATATTATAATTCCAGTATAATATCATATATAATATCATAGTTCCATCCTTTATACGTCCCACATATGGTATTTAATGAATCAAATCACTTTGAGGGGGCGGTAGTCCGCACTTCCTTAAATGAAGATATCGCGTATACCCATAATGGAAGCCATAAAGGTAAGACAAAAATGAAAAAATACAGAAGCATAAATAAAACATAAACATATTATATATCATATATAAAAATAGTGACATCATAATGGCCTCCTTTGAAGGTGATAAATGAGTATTGAACAATCATCGTTTCGGGAGGCAGAATTTCACCATCCACAGAAACCGTATGTTTTTTAACCATTTGATGTAGTTGTGTGAGAGTGTAGCTCGAATAAATCTTATAACAACATCCTAGTATATTGAAGATACTGGTTTTGTTACAAAAGAAGTAAATAAAAAGAGTTTAGGAGGTTGGAGAAGCAAAATAAAACAAATGAACATGAGAGAATGAATTACCTTTAAAAGTGTAACTCCTTTTGATTTGAGCCTAAAGGCTTCCTTTGAAAGGATTATGCCCAAAGGGAATCCTCTAGGATGAGGAGAGGGATGTGGAGAGAGTAAATGGGCAGGTTTTGGCCGAGCCAAAGGCTTGAGGAGTGTGGGAAAAGAGGTAGAGGTGGGGGCCTTTTATAAGAGGAGAGGAGGGGTACTTTTGGAATGTAAGAAATATTACTTTATTTGAAAAGGTGTTTCGGTTTTAAAAGGTACCACATTGATATAATTCGTGGATAAGGTGATAAGGCTTCGAAATCCATTCATCCAATTGGTTTTGGACATGTGTAGTTCATAGATGTTACATTATCTTTCCATTTTATTTAAATCGTCAAATAATGATGTCATCGCTGCATCATTATTATCTCATAAATAATTTAATTTAGTTAATTTCTAAAAATTATAAAAAAAATACTATGATGTATTAAATCTTTTTAGCTTTTCAATGACTATTTAGAATCATCAATCTGATCTTTATAACCCCATGTAAAAATTGTTTTCGTAAAACATATTATGTTTGTGTCATTTTTACTTTTACATTAAATAAAAAGTAATTTATGTCATTTCCCAACTAAAGTGGATCCATGGGGTCCCAAAGTTGACCCATGGCTTGTCTTGGTCGGCCACAACACAGCCAATTAGGTTAGGACATGTGTAAAGCTCATCTTATTCCATTAAAACATTATTTTTACCATAAACTACAAAAATTACCACTAATCGCGATTAAAAACTTAATAAGTTACTATTCACCAAAAAATTATTTTAATCTCATTGAACCACATTTTACTTCTTAATGAAAAACATGTATGTCAGATTTTTGAAAATCAAAACACAATGATGGCAAAATTTCATTTAAACGGAAAATCAGTTTTTATAAGTACAACTTAGTGGTTTCACTATTCATCAAAAATTGAAGTTTTTCAGAAAAATCCCAAAAATTCACCCTAAGCTATATTTGATATTCTGAATTCAAAAATGAAGTCCGTTTTACAAAATTCAAAACATATAAGTCACATTAATTAATTTAATAATTAATTCCCGATGTCATGACAAATAGCGTGTTTTATGATACAATAAGTATCAAAAGATTGACACTAGTTTAAGTCTGATTTCAAAGTGAAATTGATTCCAACGACCACTATTGGATTTAATGGTAAAAATATTTTCTAACTTCACTTTAAAACCAATTCAAAATATAATCTAATCATATAAATAAATTATATTATATAGTGGTTTTGAATTAAAATACAACATTTTACACTATTCATTAGAAAAATGAACATTATCGGAAAGATACCAAAAATTTATGCAAAGTAAATTTTGATGTCCCGATTATTAATAAGAGTTTTATTTGGTCCAAAAAAATGTTTAATAGTTAACAAAACTATATTTAATGACGGTTCTCCATCAAAAGGTGATAAGTGAACCTTTAATGAAAACTAGGGCATATACGCCTAAAATTGAATTCTTTCCGTATTTTAAGCCTTTATCTTTTATTGTGTAAATGTAAAAATATTTAAGAACATATATAATCATATTTTATTTATTTCTATCCATTCCCACCATTACAATGGCTACATGTTAACTACCATTTAAAATAATATTATTTTATTATTAGAGTGCAACGTAAGATTCCCAAGAAACTCGTTGTAGCGTGTTGGGTACACAATCGAGCATTGCGTCCCCTTTAAAGTCATATTAATATTTTATTCACAAATATGGATAAATATGAAAATGTCATATTCTTTATTTACCTGGGGTGTTACATCCTTCCCCCCTTTTGGGAATTGCGTCCTCGCAATTTTAAAATTGCGCTTGGAAACATTATTGAAAGTCCCACATCGGAACAAGAGTTGGTAAAACAATCACTTTAGAATAAAGAAAGATAAGTACAGAGGTCACCCGAGTTAACCTATACTAGGATTCCAAGTATGAAAATATGGACATGGAGGAAAAAACAAAGGGTCATGTTCTGATGGAGAGTGATAGAAAACATGTTTAGGAGAAAGTTAACCACGAGAAAATCACAAACATGTGATGGGTTAAACGGTATTCGATTCCCCAGTAGGAAAAGTTAATAGACAACATTTTTGGTTTAAGTTACTTTTTATTGAGGAATTTATTCATAAGGAAACATAATCACTTATCATATTGTCTTTCAACTTTTATTAGATTCCTTACACAAACTCATATTTTCTCCAAAAGACGAGTGTTTAGGAAGACTTGTTCACATTAAGAGTACTATAATCAACTTCTAGAGAATCACCTAATCCCCAAAAGAGAACTATATACATCCCATGTATTTAGGCTTTAACCAAAACCAAAACCAAAAAGGTTAGTACAAGATCAGATAATCCAGAAAAGGATAACACTTTATAAAAAAGAAAATCTATTCTTAATCTCCAAAATTTGTCCAACGAAACCCAAAGTTCAACGAGGACCATTGTATAATCAATTTGTCCATAGAATTCTTCAAAGTAAACCAATATAAGATTGAAACCCAAATATTTGAAGGATTTAGTCGCATAGTCTTCCAAGATAAATCGTAACATTTATCTCCAAACAATATCAGTTGCTCCTAAAGTCTCGTTTTGAAAAGTAATTAACCTAATCACATATCTTCCATGATAGGTTAATCATTTTCATAAATAACCCAAAATCAACTTACACTTAATTCATAAAATCATATAACCAAAAAGAATCAGTCAAACTAACCAGTGACTTCACATAGTCCAGTGGTAGGCGATAAATACCAGTCGCACTTTGGTTGTGGGTTCGATTTCCGCTGCATTTTCCGACGCGACGGGTTGTCACACGGTCTGCATGTTGTCCTTTTTCCAAAACTATATAATTCTTAAATCATTCCCCAAAAAGAGATAAAATCATCAAAAATGATCATAACATATTTTAACCTCAAGTTTATCTCATGCCTTTCATTTTCCATCATATCATATAGTAACCCATAATTACCTCAAAAGTAAGGATCATATAGACTCTAATGGTTACCTTTATAATTATTACCTGAACTTCCACATGGATTGGTCATCTCGTACATGATGCATTAAATATCATACCAAGGTTCAAGTGGTTGATCATGACTCCTTGATATTTGGTTTACAACAACCACGAGTTTCCTCATTGAATCCTCCATTTTATCTAGTATCTTAATCAGAGAACCACCACAGTTTCCTTCAAACCTGTTGTCTCTTTGGTGGCTGCTAGATCCATCCATTCACTAAGAATAGAAATGTCAGTGTGCGTATATCAACAAGACCATCATGTACTAATGAGGAAGGTGAACACTAAGATACACTTACTCATTCACTTTGTCTAAAACAAAGACTCTTTCTGAAATCCTAACCATTATGGTAATGTCACTTATGCTTAAAGAATACCCTAACCTCTAAAGTTATCTAAACCGACCTTTGATTCCAACTATAAGGCCCCATCCTTAAACCTTAGTTAATCTTGAGTTATTATAAGATTACACATAGTGGATCTTTTCAGGTTTAGAGTTTTAGAGAATTAGATCATGAAACTTGCATTACATTCCACATTTAAACAAAGTGGTTACATAAAAGATAGTATTCATTCTTACCATCAACGGAAATATATTTAAAATAAAACGTTGATTCTTTCTTGACACATTCTTGACACTATCATCACATCATGTACCTTTCCCTTGACCTGTGAAAAACATTTCAAAAACTTGGGATGAGCATAAAAATCTCAGTAAGGGATATAAAAATATGGAGAGGAAACATGAGTTCATATATATATAAGAATGAAATCATACTTTACCCATAAAACATAGGCACTTTAACATACCTCATCAAACCATGAATAAATCATAGAAAACATGAGACATAAAGGTAACTTGAGGCATTCATAACATTCTTACGTAGGGAGTAACCCTCTTGGTTACATTTGGAATACCCATTACAGTATATTCCCTAAATCTCTTCGGAGAAACCTTAACGTTTCACTCCTTCGCGTTACCCAATGCATTGGAGAGCTATATCGGGCTCACCCGCCCTTAGTTTATCACGGAACCTCCCATTTTCATAACAATGCCCAAGACCATAACATAAATGTGTCACATAAAACATGCATAAAAGAAACATAACATTTCCATATTTCAATCACAATATAACATTTTAGTATATTGAAATATTGAATCCATTCAAAAAGAAACCATTTCCAAAACCATTTAAAATAATTAATAAAGAGATTTTTGAATCAAAGTGTCCCATACCACCTTGAAGCTTAAAATTTTAAATGATTAATATCCATATAAATAAATCCTTAAAACCATTTTGAAAACATGGATATTAATAAGAACAAATAATTAAAACATTTAAAACGATATTTTGGTTAAAGGGGTTTTACCAAAATCAGAGACACTTGAATACAATAATTGAGGAATAACATTTAGTCAGAACTTTATAATATCATGATAATAAATTGATTCATGATATAATACTCCAAAGGACAGTATATACACCATATAAGAGTGAATTGGTGCATAACAACAATGAACTCTCAATAGAAATGTCAAATGTGATGAAATCCCATATAAAGAATGTATCCTTAGATTAAAGACAAATCAATCTCAAAAATATGTGTGACAAATATAAATACACCCAACATAAGTGGATATTAAGTGTAAAACAATAAAAGTTCATTCACACATATTCAATGGATGACATATTCAATGACTACATGTTGAACCCAAAGAAATCGAAATTGGTTTAAAAAGTTCCCTTGACAGCCTAACGACATCACATAAAAAAGAGTTGATTAGAGATAAAAAGAGTATCTCATCACTTTGACATAAAATTGACATCAACAAGGATATATGAGAACATATCCCAAAATAACAATATGTAAATTAAAAGACCCATCAAAAGAAGTCTTTTAAAAAAGAGGGTGAAAGGTTCCCTTACCGACTTGGGTATCTTTCAAAACATACACCCCATGAAAGAAAGAAAAATAGATCATTGATGTAAATACACATAAATGAAAGTATATTACACAAAGAGTAGAATAATGGGAAGTACATACACCACTCAATGGAATTTATGGCAAATGTAGCATAAATCTCACAAGAATAAAAGTGAGATGAAAAATCCCTTACGAAAATTCGGCAGCCTAACTGCGGCACTCAAAACTTTCAAAAATGATTTATGAGAGGAAATATGGTCTCTAATAATATGAACATAATAAGTACAGTAGGAGTAATATAAAATAACATCCCAATCATAAGAAATATGAGCATAAAAGGAATGACATAAAGAGTGTACTTAAAAAGAAAGAGAGGTGTAGGATCCCTTACCTCGGGTCCGACTTGACTCGATCGTTCTTTAAACTCCTGAATAATAAACTTGAGTTAATTTCTACTTCCTTAAGAACCTTTTTCAAGTTAATTATTCCTTTTATATTACTTATTACCATGTCATAAACATTATGTAATCATTTAAGTTAATAATATTTGTTTTGCCGATATTTGGTTCTTAAGTCGAAAGTGGACTTCTTACAATTACAGGTTGTTCGTGTGGCCAAATGGTTATTATATCCAGAATTGTATTCATGATGTAGATATAATATATGTCATATATATCCAGTACATTCATGCATTTATAACATTACATAATCATTTAGAGGTAAGAAATGAAATGCACCGTTCATGGAGACGGTAAGCCGTACGTACGCATGAACGCTACTTTCATTTCTATTTCGTATTTTATAGAATGGAATAATAATGATATAAAGGTATATTATAATTCTAGTATAATATCATATATAATATCATAGTTCCATCCTTTATACGTCCCACATATGGTATTTAACAAATCAAATCACTTTGAGGGGGCGGTAGTCCGCACTTCCTTAAATGAAGATATCGCGTATACCCACAATGGAAGCCATAAACGTAAGACAAAAATGAAAAAAATACAGAAGCATAAATAAAACATAAACATATTATATATCATATATAAAAATAGTGACATCATAATGGCCACCTTTGAAGGTGTTAAATGAGTATTGAACAATCATCGTTTTGGGAGGCAGAATTTCACCATCCACGGAAACCGTATGTTCTTTAACCATTTGATGTACTTGTGTGAGAGTGTAGCTCGAATAAATCTTATAAAAACATCCTAGTATATTGAAGATACTGGTGTTGTTACAAATTAAGTAAATAAAAATAGTTTTGGGGGTTGGAGAAGCAAAATAATACAAATGAACATGAGAGAATGAATTACCTTTAAAAGTGTAACTCCTTTTGATTTGAGCCTAAAGGATTCCTTTGAAAGGATTCTGCCTGAAGGGAATCCTCTAGGATGAGTAGAGGGATTTGGAGAGAGTAAATGGGCAGAGTTTGGCCGAGCCAAAGGCTTGAGGAGTGTGGGAAAAGTGGTAGAGGTGGGGGCCTTTTATAAGAGGAGAGGAGGGGTACTTTTGGAAAGTAAGAAATATTACTTTATTTGAAAAGGTGTTTCGGTTTTAAAAGGTCCCACATTGATATAATTCGTGGATAAGGTGATAAGGCTTCGAAATCAACTTATCCAATTGGTTTTGGACATGTGTAGTGCATATATTTTACATTATCTTTCCATTTTATTTAAATCGTCAAATAATGATGTCATCGCTGCATCATTATTATGTCATAAATAATTTAATTTAGTTAATCTCTAAAAATTATAAAAAAAATACTATGATGTAGGAAATCTTTTTATCTTTCCAATGACTATTTATAATCATCAATATTTTCTTTATAACCCCATGTAAAAATTGTTTTCATAAAACATATTATGTTTGTGTCATTTTTACTTTTACATTAAATAAAAAGTAATTTATGCCATTTCCCAACTAAAGTGGATCCATGGGGTCCCCAAGTTGACCCATAGCTTTTCTTGGTCGGACATGACACAACCAATTAGTTTAGGACATATTTCAAGCTCATCTTATTCCATTAAAGCATTATTTTTACCATAAACTACACTAATTACCACTAATCGTGATTAAAAACTTAATAAGTTACTATTCACCAAAAAATTATTTTAATCTCATTGAACCACATTTTACATCTTAATGACAACCATGTATGTCAGATTTTTGAAAATCAAAACACAATTATGGCAAAATTTCATTTAAACGGAAAATCAGTTTTTATAAGTACCACTTAGTGGTTTCACTATTCATCAAAATTGAAGTTTTTCAGAAAAATCCCAAAAATTCACCCTAAGCTATATTTGATATTCTGAATTCAAAAATGAAGTCCGTTTTACAAAATTCAAAACATATAAGTCACATTAATTAATTTAATAATTAATTCCCGCTGTCATGACAAATAGCATGTTTTATGAAACAATAAGTATCAAAAGATTGACACTAGTTTAAGTCTGATTTCAAAGTGAAATTGATTCCAACGACCACTATTGGATTTAATGGTAAAAATATTTTCTAATTTCACTTTAAAACCAATTAAAAATATAATCTAATCATATAAATAAATTAGATTAAAAAGTGGTTTTGAATTAAAATACAACATTTTACACTATTCATTAAAAAAATGAACTTTATCGGAAAGATACAAAAATTTACACAAAGTAAATTTTGATGTCCCGATTCATAATAAGAGTTTTATTTGGTCCAAAAGAATGTCTAATAGTGAACAAAACTATATTTAATGACGGTTCTCCATCAAAAGGTGATAAGTTAACCTTTAGTGAGAACTAGGGCATATACGCCTAAAATTGAATTATTTCCGTATTTTAAGCCTTTATCTTTTATTGTATAAATGTAAAAATATTTAAGAACATATATAATCATATTTTAGTTATTTCTATCCATTCCCGCCATTACAATGGCTACATGTTAACTACCATTTAAAATAATATTATTTTATTATTAGAGTGCAACGTAAGATTGCCAAGAAACTCGTTGTTGCGTGTTGGGTACGCCATCGTGCATAGCGTCCCCTTTAAAGTCATATTAATATTTTATTCACAAATATGGATAAATATGAAAATGTCATATTCTTTATTTACCTGGGATGTTACATCCTTCCCCCCTTTTGGGAATTGCGTCCTCGCAATTTCAAAATTGCACTTGGAAACATCCTTGAAAGTCCCACTTCGGAACAAGAGTTGGTAAAACAATCACATTAAAATAAAGAAAGATAAGTACAGAGGTCACCCGAGTTAACCCATACTAGGATTCCAAGTATGAAAATATGGACATGGAGGAAAAAACAAAGGGTCATGTTCTGATGGAGAGTGATAGAAAACATGTTTAGGAGAAAGTTAACCACAAGAAAATCACAAACTTGTGATGGGTTAAACGGTATTCGATTCCCCAGTAGGAAAAGTTAATAGACAACATTTTTGTTTTAAGTTACTTTTTATTGAGGAATTTATTCATAAGGAAACATAATCACTTATCATATTGACTTTCAACTTTTATTAGATTCCTTACACAAACTCATATTTTCTCCAAAAGACGAGTATTTAGGAAGACTTGTTCACATTAAGAGTACTATAATCAACTTCTAGAGACTCACCTAATCCCCAAAAGAGAACTATATACATCTCATGTATTTAGGCTTTAACCAAAACCAAAACCAAAAAGGTTAGTACAGGATCAGATAATCTAGAAAAGGTTAACACTTTATAAAAAAGAAAATCTATTCTTAATCTCCAAAATTTGTCCAACAAAACCCAAAGTTCAACGAGGACCATTCTATAATCAAATTGTCCATAGAATTCATCAAAGTAAACCAATATAAGATTGAAACCGAAATATTTGAAGGATTTAGTCGCATAGTCTTCCAAGATAAATCGTAACATTTATCTCCAAACAATATCAGTTGCTCCTAAAGTCTCGTTTTGAAAAGTAATTAACCTAATCACATATCCCCCATGATAGGTTAATCATTTTCATAAATAACCCAAAATCAACTTACTCTTAATTCATAAAATCATATAACCAAAAAGAATCAGTCAAACTAACCAGGGACTTCACGTAGTCCAGTGGTAGGCGATAAATACCAGTCGCACTTTGGTTGTGGGTTCGATTCCCGCAGCATTGTCCGACGCGACGGGTTGTCACACGGTCTGCATGTTGTCCTTTTTCCAAAACTATATAATTCTTAAATCATTCCCCAAAAAGAGATAAAATCATCAAAAATGATCATAACATATTTTAACCTCATGTTTATCTCATGCCTTTCATTTTCCATCATATCATATAGTAACCCATAATTACCTCAAAAGTAAGGATCATATAAACTCTAATGGTTACCTTTATAATTATTACCTGAACTTCCACATGGATTGGTCATCTCGTACATGATGCATTAAATATCATACAAAGGTTAAAGTGGTTGATCATGACTCCTTGATGTTTGGTTTAGAACAAACACGAGTTTCCTCATTGAATCCTCCATTTTATCTAGTATCTTAATCAGAGAACCACCACAGTTTCCTTCAAACCTGTTGTCTCTTTGGTGCCTGCTAGATCCTTCCATTCACTAAGAATAGAAATGTCAGTGTGAGTATATCAACAAGACCATCATGTACTAATGAGGAAGGTGAACACTAAGATACACTTACTCATTCACTTTATCTAAAACTAAGACTCTTTCTGAAATCCTAACCATTATGGTAATGTCACTTATGCTTAAAGAATACCCTAACCTCTAAAGTTATCTAAACCGACCATTGATACCAACTATAAGGCCCCAGCCTTAAACCTTACTTAATCTTGAGTTATTACAAGATTAAACATAGGGGATCTTTTCAGGTTTAGAGTTTTAGAGAATTAGATCATGAAACTTGCATTACATTCCACATTTAAACAAAGTGGTTACATAAAAGACAGTATTCATTCTTCCCATCAACGGAAACATATTTAAAATAAAACATTGATTCTTTCTTGACACATCCTTGACACTATCATCACATCATGTACCTTTCCCTTGACCTGTGAAAAACATTTCAAAAACTTGGGATGAGCATAAAAAGCTCAGTAAGGGATATAAAAATATGGAGAGGAAACATGAGTTCATATATACATAAGAATGAAATCATACTTTACCCATAAAACATAGGCACTTTAACATACCTCATCAAACCATGAATAAATCATAGAAAACATGAGACGTAAAGGTAACTTGAGGCATTCATAACATTCTTACGTAGGGATTAACCCTCTTGGTTACGTTTGGAATACCCATCACAGTATATTCCCTAAATCGCTTCGGAGAAACCTTAACGTTTCACTCCTTCGCGTTACCCAATGCATTGGAGAGCTATATCGGGCTCACCCGCCCTTAGTTTATCACGGAACCTCCCGTTTTCATAACAATGCCCAAGACCATAACATAAATGTGTCACATAAAACATGCATAAAAGAAACATAACATTTCCATATTTCAATCACAATCTAACATTTTAGTATATTGAAATATTGAATCCATTCAAAAAGAAACCATTTCCAAAACCATTTAAAATAATTAATAAAGAGATTTTTGAATCAAAGTGTCCCATACCACCTTGAAGCTTAAAATTTTAAACCATTAATAGCCATATAAATAATTCCTTAAAACCATTTTGAAAACATGGATATTAATAAGAACAAATAATTAAAACATTTAAAACGATATTTTGGTTAAAGGGGTTTTACCAAAATCAGAGACACTTGAATACAATAATTGAGGAATAACATTTAGTCAGAACTTTATAATATCATGATAATAAATGGATTCATTATATAATACTCCAAAGGACAGTATATACACCATATAAGAGTGAATTGGTGCATAACAACAATGAACTCTCAATAGAAATGTCAAATGTGATGAAATCCCATATAAAGAATGTATCCTTAAATTAAGGACAAATCAATCTCAAAAATATGTGTGACAAATATAAATACACCCAATATAAGTGGATATTAAGTGTAAAACAATAAAATTTCATTCACACATATTAAATGGATGACATATTCAATGACTACATGTTAAACCCAAAGAAATCGAAATTGGGTTAAAATGTTCCCTTGACAGCCTAACGACATCACATCAAAAAGAGTTGATGAGAGATAAAAAGAGTATCTCATCACTTGGACATAAAATTTACATCAACAAGGATATATGAGAACATATCCCAAAATAACAATATGTAAATTAAAAGACCCAACAAAAGAAGTCTTTTAAAAAAGAGTAGGGTGAAAGGTTCCCTTACCGACTTGGGTATCTTTCAAAACATACACCCCATGAAAGAAGGAAAATAGATCATTGATGTAAATACTCATAAATGAAAGTATATTACACAAAGAGTAGAATAATGGGCAGTACATACACCACTCAATGGAATTTGTGGAAAATGTAGCATAAATCTCACAAGAATAAAAGTGAGATGAAAAATCCCTTACAAAAATTCGGCAGCCTGACGGCGCCACTCAAAACATCCAAAACTGATTTATGAGAGGAAATAGGGTCACTCATCATATGAACATAATAAGTACAGTAGGAGTAATATAAAATAACATCCCAATCATAAGAAATATGAGCATAAAAGGAATGACATAAAGAGTGTACTTAAAAAGAAAGAGAGGTGTAAGATCCCTTACCTCGGGTCCGACTTGACTCGATCGTTCTTTAATCTCCTGAATAATAAACATGAGTTAATTTATACTTCCTTAAGAACCTTTTTCAAGTTCATTATTCCTTTTATACCACTTATTACCATGTCATAAACATTATGTAATCATTTAAGTTAATAATATTTGTTTTGCCGATATTTGGTTCTTAAGTCGAAAGTGGACTTCTTACAATTACAGGTTGTTCGTGTGGCCAAATGGTTATTATATCCAGAATTGTATTCATGATGTAGATATAATATATGTCATATATATCCAGTACATTCATGCATTTATAACATTACATAATCATTTAGAGGTAAGAAATGAAAAGCACCGTTCATGGAGACGGTAAGCCGTACGTACGCATGAACGCTACTTTCATTTCTATTTCGTATTTTATAGAATGGAATAATAATGATATAAAGGTATATTTTAATTCTAGTATAATATAATATATAATATCATAGTTCCATCCTTTATACGTCCCACACATGGTATTTAACGAATCAAATCACTTTGAGGGGGCGGTAGTCCGCACTTCCTTAAATGAAGATATCGCGTATACCCATAATGGAAGCCATAAACGTAAGACAAAAATGAAAAAATACAGAAGCATAAATAAAACATAAACATATTATATATCATATATAAAAATAGTGACATCATAATGGCCACCTTTGAAGGTGTTAAATGAGTATTGAACAATCATCGTTTTGGGAGGCAGAATATCACCATCCACGGAAACCGTATGTTCTTTAACCATTTGATGTACTTGTGTGAGAGTGTAGCTCAAATAAATCTTATAAAAACATCCTAGTATATTGAAGATACTGGTGTTGTTACAAATGAAGTAAATAAAAATAGTTTTGGGGGTTGGAGAAGCAAAATAAAACAAATGAACATGAGAGAATGAATTACCTTTAAAAGTGTAACTCCTTTTGATTTGAGCCTAAAGGCTTCCTTTGAAAAGATTCTGCCCAAAGGGAATCCTCTAGGATGAGGAGAGGGATGTTGAGAGAGTAAATGGGCAGGGTTTGGCCGATCCAATGGCTTGAAGAGTGTGGGAAAAGAGGTAGAGGTGGGGGCCTTTTATAAGAGGAGAGGAGGGGTACTTTTGGAATGTAAGAAATATTACTTTATTTGAAAAGGTGTTTCGGTTTTAAAAGGTCCCACATTGATATAATTCGTGGATAAGGTGATAAGGCTTCGAAATCCACTCATCCAATTGGTTTTGGACATGTGTAGTTCATAGATTTTACATTATCTTTCCATTTTATTTAAATCGTCAAATAATGATGTCATCGCTGCATCATTATTATGTCATAAATAATTTAATTTAGTTAATGTCTAAAAATTATAAAAAAAATACTATGATGTAGGAACTCTTTTTATCTTTCCAATGACTATTTATAATCATCAATCTGATCTTTATAACCCCATGTAAAAATTGTTTTCTTAAAACATATTATGTTTGTGTCATTTTTACTTTTACATTAAATAAAAAGTAATTTATGTCATTTCCCAACTAAAGTGGATCCATGGGGTCCCCAAGTTGACCCATGGCTTGTCTTGGTCGTCCATGACACAACCAATTAGGTTAGGACATGTGTCAAACTCATCTTATTCCATTAAAGCATTATTTTTACCATAAACTACACTAATTACCACTAATCGCGATTAAAAACTTAATAAGTTACTATTCACCAAAAAATTATTTTAATCTCATTGAACCACATTTTACTTCTTAATGAAATCCATGTATGTCGGATTTTTGAAAATCAAAACACAATGATGGAAAAATTTCATTTAAACAGAAAATCAGTTTTTATAAGTACCACTTAGTGGTTTCACTATTCATCAAAAATCGATGTTTTTCAGAAAAATCCCAAAAATTCACCCGAAGCTATATTTGATATTCTGAATTCAAAAATGAAGTCCGTTTTAAAAAATTCAAAACATATAAGTCACATTAATTAATTTAATAATTAATTCCCGCTGTCATAACAAATAGCGTGTTTTATGAAACAATAAGTATCAAAAGATTGACACTAGTTGAAGTCTGATTTCAAAGTGAAATTGATTCCAACGACCACTATTGGATTTAATGGTAAAAATATTTTCTAATTTCACTTTAAAACCAATTCAAAATATAATCTAATCATATAAATAAATTAGATTAAAAAGTGGTTTTAAATTAAAATACAACATTTTACACTATTCATTAAAAAAATGAACTTTATCGGAAAGATACCAAAAATTTACACAAAGTAAATTTTGATGTCCCGATTCTTAATAAGAGTTTTATTTGGTCCAAAAGAATGTTTAATAGTGAACAAAACTATATTTAATGACGGTTCTCCATCAAAAGGTGATAAGTTAACCTTTTGTGAAAACTAGGGCATATACGCCTAAAATTGAATTCTTTCCGTATTTTAAGCCTTTATATTTTATTGTATAAATGTAAAAATATTTAAGAACATATATAATCATATTTTAGTTATATCTATCCATTCCCGCCATTACAATGGCTACATGTTAACTACCATTTAAAATAATATTATTTTATTATTAGAGTGCAACGTAAGATTCCCAAGAAACTCGTTGTTGCGTGTTGGGTACGCCATCGAGCATAGCGTCCCCTTTAAAGTCATATTAATATTTTATTCACAAATATGGATAAATATGAAAATGTCATATTCTTTATTTACCTGGGGTGTTACAATATTCCCTAAAATCTCTTTGGAGAAACCTTAACGTTTCACTCCTTCGCGTTACCCAACGCATTGGAGAGCTATATCGGGTTCAGCCGCCCTTAGTTTATCCCGGAACCACCCGTCTTCATAATAATGCCCAAGAACCATAACATAATCGTATCACATAAAACATGCATAAAGGAAACATAACAATTCCACATTTCAATCACATGATATCAATGCAACACAATAAACATTGTGAAAACCAGTTTCAATACCAAAAGAAAAGAAAAGTAAAACATGGTATTTATTTTTCTTTTAAAAAGAATGTTTGGCTTGTAGAGGAAGCCGAAACTCAAATAACGGTCATGACGGCGAAGAAGTCGTTGTCGCCGCATAAGTACGACAAAAACGTTCCCTTTTTTCGTTTAGTAAACGCTTCGTATAAAAAATATTCCTTTTGAATAAACGTAAAAGTCAAAGGGGTTTATACACCATATAAAAGAAAGTTGTGTATAAAATAAAATATGCCTCAATGAAAGGAGATTGAGACGAAGTCCCATACCTCGTATCCGACTTGACCCGACCGTTCTTTAATCTCCTGAATAATAAACTTGAGTTAATATCTACTTTCTTATGAATCTTTTTCAAGTTCATTATTCCTTTTATACCATGTTATGAACATCATGTAATCAGTTAAGTTAATAATGTTCATTTTGTCGGTATTTGGTTCTTAAGTCAAAAATAGACTTCTTACACTTACATGTTGTTAATTCGGTCAAAGGTTTACTATATCCAGAATGGTATTCATGATGTAGATATCATATATGTCATATATATCCAGTACATACATGCATTTATAATATTACATAATCATTTAGAGGTAAGAAATGAAATGCACCATTCATGGAGACGGTAAGCCGTACGTACGCATGAACGCAACTTTCATTTCTATTTCATATTTTATAGAATGGAATCATAATGATATAAAGGTATATTATAATTCCAGTATAATATCATATATAATATCATAGTTACATCCTTTATATGTCCCACATATGGTATTTAAAGAATCAAATCACTTTGAGGGGGCGGTAGTCCGCACTTCCAAAAATGAAGATATCGTGTTTACCCATAATGGAAACCATAAAGATATGCCCAAAATAAAAAATGCAGAAGCTTAAGGAAAACATAAACATATTATATATCATATATAAAAATAGTGACATCATAATGGCCACCTTTGAAGGTGTGAAATGAGTGTTGAACAATCATCGTTTCGGGAGGCAGAATTTTGCCATCCACGGAAACCGTATGTTCATTAACCATTTGATGTAGTTGTGTGAGAGTGTAGCTAAAATAAATCTTATAACAACATCCTAGTACATTTAAGATACTGGTTTTGTTACAAAAGAAGTAAATAAAAAGAGTTTAGGGGGTTGGAGAAGCAAAATAAAACAAATGAACATGAGAGAACGAATTAGCTTTAAAAGTGTAACTCCTTTTGATTTGAGCCTAAAGGCTTCCTTTTAAAGGATTCTTCCCAAAGGGAATCCTCTAGGATGAGGAGAGGGATGTGGAGGGAGTAAATGGGCAGGGGTTGGCCGAGCCAAAGGCTTGGGGTGTGTGTGAAATGAGGTAGAGGTGGGGGCCTTTTATAAGAGGAGAGGATGGGCACTTTTGGAATGTAAAGAAACATTACTTTATTTGAAAATGTGTTTCAGTTTTAAAAGGTCCCACATTGATATAATTCGTGGATAAGGTGATAAGGGTTCGAAATCCACTCATCCAATTGGTTTTGGCCATGTGTAGGTTTTATATTTTCATTATCATTCCATTTTATTTAAATCGTCAAATAATGATGTCATCACTGGATCATTATTATGACATAAATAATTTAATTTATTTAATGTCTAAAAAATTATAAAAAAACTACTATGATGTAGGAAATCGTTTTAGAATTCTAATTACTATTTATAATCAAAAATATGATCTTTATAACCCCATGGAAAAATTGTTTTCGTAAAACATATTATGTTTGTTTCATTTTTACTTTTACATTAAATAAAAAGTAATTTATGTCATTTCCCAACCAAAGTGTCTTCATGGGGTCCCCAGGTTGACCCATGGCTTTTCTTGGTCGGCCATGATACAACCAATAAGGCTGGGACATGTGTCTAGGTCATCTTATTTTATGAAAGCATTATTTTTACCTTAAACTACACTAATTACCACTAATCGCGATTAAGAACTTAATAAGTTACTATTCACCAATAATTATTATAATCTCATTGAACCACATTTTACTTCTTAATGAAAATCATGTATGTCGGATTTTTGAAATTCAAAACACAATGATGACAAAATTTCATTTAAACGGAAAATCAGTCTTTATAAGTACCACTTAGTGGTTTCACTATTCATCGAAAATTGAAGTTTTTCAGAAAATTACCAAAAATTCACCCTAAGCTATATTTGATATTCCGAATTCAAAAATGAATTCTATTTTAAAAAATTCAAAACATATAAGTCACATTAATTAATTGAATAATTAATTCTCGCTGTCAGAGCAAATAGCGGGTTTTTATGAAACAATAAGTATCAAAAGATTGACACTAGTTTAAGTCCAATTTCAAAGTGAAATTGATTCCAATGACCACCATTGGATTAAATGGTAAAAATATATTCATATTACACATTTAGACCAATTAAAAAGATAATCTAATCATATAAATAAATTAGATTAAAAAGCAGTTTTGATGTAAAATGCAGTATTTTTCACTATTCATTAAAAAATGAACATTGTCAGAAAAATACCAAAAATTCACAAAAAGTAAATTTTGATGTCCCAATCATAAAGAATAAGTTTATTTTGACAAACATAGTTTATAAAATTGTCAAAAGATAGATTTAAAAAGGGGTTTTCATCATAAGCCAGTAAAACAATCTTTTAAGAATATTAGTGTATTCCTTGCTTAAGATTGGATTTATTATCATTTTAAGCCTCTAAAACACTATCTTAATCATTAATAGACATAGATAAAAATATGTATTATTCATTACTTACTTGGGATGTTACATTAAATAAGATAAATTTGTAATATATAATAATTTAATATAATTTTTGAAAAAAATGAATTGTAAAAATAGTAAAAATTAATTACTATGGTTATGATAACAATTTATTTACTGGGAAATTAAATTGAAAATATAAGGTTAAAAATAACCTAAAAACATGTTTAAAGTCAAATTTCTATCCATATTTCAACTTTTTACCTTATATTCTCTAAAATGGTTCACTATTTGATCCTTGTTACGTGAAAAAAATGATGTTTTAATTCTTTATTTTCAAACATTATATGTGTCCCACTCACATCACTCCAAAAAGGAATACCCTTATACTCTTCTCGTTACACAATAAATTACTATTTGTAATCCATTAACTAAATAATAACATCCAAAAATCCTCCATCCCATCCTTAAAGGAATATTTAGTTAAAAAATCTAACATAATGAGGATTATTATTCAAAACTAAGGAGGATACGTGAAAAAGAGGTAATGTTCTTCATTGAGGATTTAATTCTATATATTTCTCAACCACATTAAATTATTGTTATACTATTTTTATATAATAAACTATTTATATTTAATATAATGTGATGTTTTAATTTTATGGTAACTATGTGAAACCATATCCACATCCATTAGATGGGTTATGTAATCATCATTTATCTATACAACGGATAACTGCCTCACAAAATGATCTCATTCATTTTTTCATTACCACCTCTCATGGTTGGTATTGATATTATATATAAATTATACATTTACATATACATATATATATGATATTGAAAACATAAATTTATCACTAGAATCATTATACCATGTAATTTTTTTTACTTTTCATTACACAGGGGATTCGATAATGTTGCCTGTGTGTATGGATGACAAGCACGTCGTGAAATGATGTGATTCGTTTTCACTAACCCTTTAAATAAAAGATAATAAATATAATTATAAGTGATCTAAAAAAAATATTTATACTAGGTAAACATTTATCATTAGGAAATGATAATATATCATTTTCTTTTATATATTTTCACTAACTGAAATATGATAACTTCACTCGTTTATGCAGACTACTGTCATCATAAATCAACGTGACACTATCTTCATAACCACACCAAATAGTTGATATGTATAAATACATTTAATGAATTAATATGGTATTTAAGTTAATGTTATCATTATTTAACGATAATATATTACTTTATTCTTTTTAGTAATGATCGTTGAAAAATGTAAACGTTATTCAGGAATATATACCTTCTCCATGATCATAACAAACATCATTTCGCAAAAAAATATTCCATGATTGGTCATAAAATTTTAACTGATAAATAAATATGATAATAATTTCATGATTCCTAATACGTATATATTGTAAGCATGACCAAATTATGTTTTCGAAAAATATAAAAATAAAATACAAAAGAAAATAACCATATATTATATGGTATGATATATATATATATATCATTAAAATGTGTAGAGTAATCTAATATTTATTATATTAGAGGTTTAGATATGTATTAAATAATTCAAAAGTTATGGTAAGGGATTTCAGTCACACATTTTACATCGGTATGACACATATCATATTCACCACATATTTATTTTATGTGGCGTATATACTACCCATGAATGAATTTTGAGCTTATTTTCCTAAAAAATATTCTTATATACATATCCTTTTAGGATATCAATTTCATGGGGTTTTCTGTTCAGATGCTGCAAAAACAATAAGGTATTTTATCTGATTTTTCATTCATTGAAACATATTATTATGTAATGAAACTATAATAGTTTAAGATGTGTATATACCACCCATTGGAAATGTGATATAATTAATTCATTTAACCTTATGATATTTTATGTTTTATTTTATGATATTCATTAATTTGTCTTATGTTTTGACGTTACTGAAGTGGTAATGATTTTATGTTACAATCTCTTCATTTAGTAGGATTGTCTACAATTATGTTTCTAAAGATAGAATATTATGATCCATCTCTCAAGAAACAGATGAATTTTTTTATACACTGGTTATTTTATGAGAGTAATATTTTTCCATTCATTTTCCTTCCTTATTGTTCAAATGAGTTCAAAAATAAATTTTTTATGATATATTTTATTTTTGATAAAAGTCATTTTTACTTACAAAATATTATTTTCTAAAAATGTATTCAAAAATGTATTAACGATTTTATGAAATACATATTAAAGAAATTTCACCCATTTTTTACTTTTATATATATATTTTTTAAATAAATATTCATTTCATTTTCCAAACAATGACAGTTCGGCTCTTATTGAAAACTTGAATATAATATTTTTCTTTACCATGTATGACATGAACAATATTTCTCTCATTCATGATCAGCCAAAAATTACTATATTCAATTTATTTTATTCAATGTTCATAAAAATTATTTCCTGAATATTTTGGTGTTTTTTTAGATATTAAATCAATTGATTAAAAGTGAAATGGATTTTTTATATTATTATATAATTTAAAATGAATTTTTTAAGTAATAAAAGATATTTTCCACAAGAAATGTGTTAAATGTTTTCATATTATTCATTTGTTAGTTTATGAGGTTATTTTTAAATAAATATTTCTTAAATATGTTTTATGTTTTAGAATTATTTCTTTTTAGTTGATAGGTTATGTTCCAAAATAAGTGTTTTTAATAATTTTTTAAACATAAATTTATAATTTTTCAGGTTTATTTTCAAATAAAAGTATTTATAAAATATTTTATAATATTATGTTTTGGAAATTTAGTTTAAAAGAATTTTTATTTTCATCATGAAACGTTTCATGTGGTTTTTATTTTGAAATCATTTTCTATGTAATATGAAAACCATTGAAGTTACATATTCTTTATAGGGGATATGATCAAAGTATATTATTATTATTCATTCTTGGAATCGTATATAATTATAATGACCTGATGTTTATGAATCCAATATTAATTTAAGGGGTTATACCAAGATATAAATCTTATGAAACCCAATTACCTTAATAGGTTATAATATGATGAATTAATGAAATAATTATGGAACTTGTCTTTTTTCCACAAGTTATGAAATTATAAAATTATAATGAAAACCATTTCCTTACAAGGGTTTTGATATGATTATTGTTTTATGATCTTATGGAACATTACATTTCATTTTCATTATGTGGTGTTTGGGACCTACAACTCCCTCTGATGAATAGGGTAAATATTTATATATCATATGGTATATGAGAATATAAAAGGGGGTGAACTATATTCAGTAAGGGACTTTATCTGCTATGGTAGTCATTGGAGTGAACCATGGTTTTTGTAATGGTTTGTGGAGTAAACCTATTGAAATATGATATAATTCTAAATTATCCTTTTCTACTACATAAATTTATTCTCAATCATTTTGTGTATACCATAGTTTTATGTCTTCTTCATATTTCATTTTCTCGAGGATAATGTTCTTTGATTCTATTATGATACATGTCTTATGAGCTATAATTATTTGTTACATGACTCAAGATTATGATATTTTTTATAAAGGATTTGTTTTTAAAATGTTTTAATATTTTTCTTATACCCTTATTTTTATGTTATGTTCTCATATTTTCCTTTATTGCACTTACTAAGCATCTGAGCTCACAATTTCTTATGTTTACATTCCCTAGGTTATGATGAAAGCTTATAATAAGGGAATGTATATTAAGTGTACATAATAGGAATACTTTTTTTGGTGATATTGAATATATTTAATGAATTTAGAATATTTTGTTCCTTGGGTACAATGGAACCAAACTACCATGGTCATCATGCTTTGGTCTATGTAGGTCAATGAATATTCATTTGAATAGATGTAATATCCTTTTATTATAATCCTAGATCTCTATAGTTATTATCATATGATTTGATTTGTTATCATTCATAAATTTGGATGGTAAATATTTTGTTAGATCCCTAGGGAAAATTCTATGGATATGTATAGGGATGTATATATGGATAAGTCTAAGAATTAGTAAATGACTAGGAAAATGACACGGAATTTTGGTAAAGGATATAAAATTTTTTTTCCAAGAAAATTATATACTTGTTTGGATATTAATAGTGGATGTGGATCTGATATAGAGGTACCTAGGTGTAATAACATGAAAATGGTGAATTGAGGTGGACATGATAATCACTCGGTGTATAAAAATAGTTATTCCTGCACACATGGTTTGAAATTCTTGTGCTCTATAATGTAGAATTTCACAAGCTATTTATAAAACATAATGAAATTTTCAAATAGAATGTTACTAAAATTGATCTAGGATAAGCATGTGGGGTCATATACTAATAATAAGTATGATATTATTTATAAATCTATTAAATTAATTTCATTATTATTTTATATTCTAGTATGATTGGAACTGCTCACACTATGCTTTCTGGTTTTAATCAATTGTGGGAAACATGATGAAATGACATAACCTCTAATGTGATTAATATATTTATGATGAGAAAAAATGGGATGATGGTTGGAGTGAATGATTTTTTTATTATACATAATAAGTAATCAGTATATATGATTAATAACATGCACCTTAACCAACTCATATACTCACTAAATATTAAAGGGATAAAGTTCATTATGATTGCAGGTAATGCATACCATATTGGAAGGAAGATTTAATTTCCTATAAGTTATGATGTGGGAATAATTAAATTGGGGAATTTATCATAGGAATGAGAAGATTTATTGGTTATGGAAAAGAATTACATAATGGAAGTAACCAGAAAGAAAAATTAAAATTTCAGTTAAGACAATGGATGATAATAATGGTATCCTTAAGGTATCATTGAATGATGAATTCATTAAATATATAATTTAGTGGAATTAAGAAAATTGATGTTCTAATTATAATTCTGATGAGTAGAATCAGCATGTTTTTTTGCGTAATGGTTTTTCTATTAAAGACGAAGAGACTATGAATGACATATGAAAGGAATGTAGAATTAAGGAATAAGATGATGATTCCTAGATAATGGTTTGAGAAGGAAGTTGTGTTATATAAGTATTAATGAACTGTAATTTAAATATTATTTAATTCAAATTGTAAAATAAATAAATATTTCTCATTTTATGTTTCAATTTAAGGATTTTCAAGAATATGTTGAAAGGTACTGATTAACTTGAAAATTGATTTAATGTAAATATTATATTTTTTGGAAAAACATGATTAAAGAAAGATAACAATAAATATATTACTCAGTTTAAGATTTTTTTTGTTTTGATAAAATTTTTATTGATATGAATAATGTAAATAAGATTGTATTGATGTCCTCAAAATTGATAATTTTTTTTTAAATTATGTTATATTTTATTAATTTTTCAAAATTATAGGATCTATAGAATATATTTAATTATATAATTTTTTATTCAAGTAATTTGGAAGAATTACTAAAATCATTATGGTTTTATGGATATTTAGGTTATTTACAATCTTTATGTGAATATATTACCGAGGTATTCATATATTTGACATGTGACCATTACGATATTTTTATTCATAATTTGGGGATCAATATTAATTTTATTTTTAAAAGTCTTGTGATTTTTTTTTATAATTTTTTATATTGTATTGTTATTGAAGGGGAATAAATCTAACCATTTATGAAATTTTTCATATTGAAATTTGGATAGGGCTTTATATATTAATAGATACTTCTATATGTGAAGATGTATGGATATTGGATAACCTATTGTAACCATTTGTTTTGGAGGATATCTAAATATAGATAGAATAAATAATAATTCTATTTATGGATCATTTAATCTCTTGGTAATTCAATCATAAAAAATCCACCTTAATTACATGGAGTAAGATATGAAGTATAAATTTACCAAGGAACAACGAATTTATGTTAATTTTTTATAAAATACAATGTAATCAATCATGTATATATTTTTTTGTAAATTATTCAACTTTAAGAATGGAATATTGTAATAATATATTTCCATGTTATCATTATTTTTGATGATATCAATGACATTTTTCACACCACATTAGTTAATGCTTTTTTGTTCATTATGAGTCTATGGATCACCCACATTCATGTTATCAATGGTCTCTATCACTATCGATAATTATTTATGTTTTTCATCTATGTCAAAATCTTAGCATCCCACTTATGTTCTCCTTATTAGAAACCTAGTTGTCGGTAACTTTAGAATACCATTATTATTCCAAAATTCCATTTTTAATGGATGTTTTATTATTCTATTTTATGATGTGGGATTCTTATATGTAATTTTCAAATGTTAAAACATTGATGAATGGGATGAATTTTGATGAAGAAATTCATTTTCAAGCGGTAGAATGTAACACTGAAGGAATTTGTGAGATATAAATTTTTAAAATGATTTTAATTATTTAATTAATTTTTGTTACGTGAAACACTAATTTTATATTTTATCAAACGCAAAAAATAATTTAGTCATCATTACATGCAACACCGATTTTGAAAAAAACATAAAATAATACCAAAATATTATTATTTAATATGATTATTATCACCAAGAAATATGAATTTCGATGTATGAATATGGTTAACTAAATTATGAATGTATATGTTATGAACGTGAATATAAAATTAATTCCAAGGTGACAAATTAATTCAAAATAAAAATTAAAATCCATTTGAAAATAAATGATTTATTTTTATGAAAAATTATTTCCTTTTAAAAAAACAAATTTTATCTCTATAAATTAATGTTTTTTGGGGAATTTTTTAATATATATATATATATATATTCAATCAACTATCTAACATTAATTTTTTTTGTTTTCTATAAAATATATAAGAACAAATTTAATTTTACACTAAAAGACTATATTTTTATAAAACACACCTTTTTCACCCCTTTGTACAAATATTTTTAAGATAATTTTTTATATGATTTATAAAAAATTATTCAAATATTTGAATTAATTTTTGTAATAATTATTTCAAAATTATATTTGGTTGAATTATTAATAATTTCATAAAAAGATAAACTTTCTGATAAATAGAGAGAAATACTGAATTTTAATTCAAAACGTCCATTTCATTTAAATGATTTATAAAGATATATCACATATTAAATTTATTTTAGAGTACAAAATGATAAATTATATATCTATATGTCTAGTTTTATTTTCATTTAAATCAATTTTCCATAGAAATTTTATATACAACCAATTTATATATTGCCTTATTTTCTCTTTGAATAAGCACTTTCCCGATGCATCTGCGAGATTAAATTTAAATTAATATTTTTCAAAAATATGAATTGAATTTTTAAAAATTGATTCGAAATTTTAAACAAGGATAATTTAAAATGACTAATAGGTTTAATATAATTTTTTATCTAAATAAAGAGTGAAAAAACTAAAATTTCATTACTTACATTATGCTCAAAATGGTTCTAGCCGAGGTGAAATAGAAATGATAAGGGTTAAAATGACTAATTTTTTTATGAAATATGTTTTATGGAAATATATGGAATTAAATTATCTAATACATAAAGGTCTATTATTTGAGCCGTATGACATGAATAAAGAATGGTTGGAATTATTTCATTTCAATCATTATAAGTGTACAACTCACCTCACTTACAAGATGTCACCCCTTATCCACTCCTCTTCACACATTCATACACTTTTGGTAACTAAATTAACTTTCAAAATATCTTCCCAATTTAACTTCTCCCATAAAAAAATCATTATTTTGGGAATGTTTCCAACCTATAAAGTTTATTGGTGAAAACCTTAGAAGGAAACATGAAGAAGAGGTATCTTTTTTCAATGAGTGTTTTCATTTTATTTATTCTTCATCCTTCTTCAATAATTATTTATCCATGATGATATAATAAGATAATTTTATTAAATATAATTATATTTTTTATGTTAATTTAATGACTAATATAATTTTCCTTTCAAGGATATGGGTTATGAAATCAATATTCATGTGTATGGTGGACTACCGCCTCATGAATCGATGTCAGTAATTTTTCCAATACCACCTAAAAAAATTTGGAATGATGATTGCTATAGAGTACATTTGTGATATTTATAAAATAATTATTATTCATGGGTCATTATTTCATATATAAATTTTTTTACATTCTATTCTACAGGGGTACTATATCGTCACAAATGATTATGATGGACTACCGTCTCACGAAGTGATGTGATTCATTTTCAATAATTATTCAATGAAAGATAATAATGAAAAATATATGTGACATAAATGAAAAAATTATTATATTAATAATATATTTTCCATTTAAAAAAAAATATATATCATTTTATTATTACCTTTTCACTCATTGAATGATGATAACGTTGTTCGTTAAATGTGGAATAACACCATCACAAAGTGATGTTACACCCTTTTCATCACCACACCACATGGATGAAATGTATAAATAATTATTTATAAATAATTTTTAAATTAGTATATTATGAGAATTATCTTAGGATAATATATTTCCTATATCCTTTCCACAATTATCTTTGAAAAATGGAAACATTACTCAGGCGTACGCACAGAGTAATGTCTCCATGGTTTTAATGTAAATCATTTATAAGAAACATTTATCATAATTGGAATTAAAAGTAAACTTTATATATAAATAGGATAACTAATTATTGATTATGTTTCTTGAGATAATATTACCATGATAAAATAAATTGGGCTGAAAATAACAAATCAAGACATATGTAAAAAACAAAGCATTATTACCCGAACCATGAAATTAACAGGAAGTAAATAATAAATGAGTAATACAATGATCTAAGAAAATAAAATTTGGTACGATATATATAGTTATTTTTGTTTACTATATGTATCACAAAATTATATTTATTATGAAGGAGGTTTGAAAGTGTATGATGGAAATCAAGACTAGAGGTAACGGATTTCCTTCACACTTTTTACTTCTTTGTGAAACATGAAATATTCATGACCTATTTAATTTATATGGGTTATATACATAAAATGAATTAATTTAATTATGAATAACCTTAAAATTATGGGGATTTAAATATACATTTTAGGATCTATCTTACATGAGTTTTTTGGTTCCAAATATAGTGAACCTGAATAGAATTTGTTTCTCAATTTCACTTCATATTCATAAATGATTATTTTTTTCACTTATCTTCTTCTACAAGAGGTGAATATATCAATTTTTCAATTTTATATAATGAATTTATTTTTCCTATTGATTTTTAATGATATTTTATCATTGTATTATATTTTAATTTTAATAATCTGTTACAATATATTCCTTTATTGGAGTTACATATTTCTACATTTCCTAGGATCCAACATTTTAATCCATATTTCAACAATCTCATAAATTTTATTCTCATAAGGAAATGTCACAAGAATAAAAAATTTCTTTTACCGTCCTCTCTTAATGTACTCAAGAGTTCAAAAAGAACATTTTTATGAAAAATCATCTTTTTTAAAAAAATTGATTTTCACCCAAAACCACATTTTCTAAATTTGTTTTAAAATATATTTTAAAATTTTTTAAAAGGATTTAATAATGATATTTTACCCATTAATAACTTTATATAATTTTTTGAAAAAATTACTATTCATGTAATTTTCTAAATAATGACCATTTTGAATTTTAGGGAAAATGTGAAAAGAACAATTGTTTCTAAAATACACAACATAAAAAGTATTTCACACTTTCATGGCCACATAATGATCCCAAAGTACCCAAAACTTTGTTGAAATATATTTCTAGAGAATATTATTTCATATATATTTGGTGATTTTTTTATTTTTTTAATAAATGGTTTCAAATTAAAATGAAATTTGACAATGTTTTATGTTTTAAAAAGACTATTTCAAAGATAAAACAATATTTTCTTCATGATATTTTATAATTTTTTTGACCATCCTTTATAAGTTTTCATGTTTACTTCAAAAGAATGGATTTTAAACATGTTTTATGATTTAAATGTTTTTAGCGTAAATCATTTTTACATAAAGAATAATATTAAATTAATTTTAACGAATCGATGATAATTTTTCAGTTTTATTTGAATGAAAAGGATTTAAAATATATTTCATAAATATTATATTTAAAAATAATTTTTCAATGAAAGGTTATTTTCATCATGAAATTTTTTAAGTAATTTATCTTTCAAAATCATTCACCATCTAATTTGACATATTCTGAGGTTAATTATGAATTATTAGTGATATGATCAAAAGTTACATTTCTCATTCTTTATCTGAATGGTTTATGTTGATGAATACATGATGTTTTTGAAACTGATTTCACTTTAATGGGTTATACCATGATATAACACTTATGAAACCCATTGATTATTTTAATTTAAAATATGATGAAATGATGAGATGATTATTAAACATGTATCATTTCAAAAAAATTTCATATGAAGATATTTTTATGAAACATGGGTTATTAAATAATGAATATTTTATTATAATGTGTCAAAAAACAAATTATTTTCATTATTTGACAAGAAGGACCTATATCCCCCTAAAATTGATTGAGTAAAGAAATTTATACCATTATAAATATAGAAATGGAATGAGGAGTGAACTGGGATCAGTATGTTGATTTATACATTATAATGGAATTGGAAGTAATCTTTCACTCTTATGATGGTTTAGAGAGTGAACCCATTCCACTATAGAATACTTAAAAATAATCCTAGACTAATATGGATATGATTTTATATACCTATGTGTGTGGCATAATTTTATGTATTATTCTAATTTTATACTCTCATGGATCAATTTATTTGATAACATTATGATTAATTTCTTATGAACTACTAATCTTTATGTCAGGTCTCCAGATTGTGATCATTGATGTATACGATATGGTTTTTAAATGATATGATTAGGTTCTTATACCATTATTCCCATGTAATTATTGATTATTTCTATTGATTGCCTTTAATAAGCATCTAATGTCACACTTTCTTATGTTTCTATTCCATATGTTATGATTAATTGTTAAAAGTAGGGTATTTCAATGATGATTACTTACTGGGATGCTTTTTATTGGATACAATGAATATATTTCATGAATTAAGATTATTTTGATCCTTTTATTGAAAGGAACTAAAGTATTACAGTCCTTGGGTGAATGTTTTTATATGTTAATGGTCATTTGTCTAAAAATATGTAATATCCATGTTTTTTATGTCGGGTTAGCTATATATAATAAGTTTGGAGAAAAATTTATTAGTTTCATGAAATAAAGGACATGAAAGATGCTTTAAAAATGCAGTGATTCAATTGTATGATTATGGGACACTATTCAAATAAATTATATGAGAATTATGGTAATTTTTTTTGAATATTCCATGGAAGAAAGGCCAAGAATATAGGACTACCAAATCTAAATTATAATTCCCCAAATATACAATTGAATATAATTTTATTTGTAACATAATTCTTCATAAAGATTAATTCGATAGTAGGTCATTAGAATCTTTTATATCTTCATGGTTTTTTTAGAATAAGAAATTATTCTCACACATTCTAATGATTTATTTTTCAATCAGGAAATCTAATGGTGATCTAGTTATAATGAGAATATATCAAGTGGTCTTTGTTAAGATTAGAAGATATTCAATCATTGAAAACATGGTTGTAATATGAATGGGTAACTTTAAAATAATCCTAATTTTTAGATTAAATTCATATTTGAATTATGAAATTAAGAATTAAATTATGATATATAAAATAGAATACATTCAACTAGTAATATTGTTTATAATAATGTTTTTGATGTGAAATGTAATATATCATTTTTTGGGTGTTTTTGTTCCACACACTCACCATTTGGTTTTATTTAATGTTTATAGATAATAGGAATAAAATTTTAATAATTTTTTATATTATATTCTATAAAAATTTTATTTTAATGCATCATGAGTGAAAAACTCATCATGTGTATTTTTTATTTAAAATATTATTTAATGATGATGTGGAAATTGATCAAAACACAACTGAAGGATGAAATTAGGGTTATAAGATGGAATGAAAGTAGATGAGTATAATTTCTCATATCCTATATATAATTACATAAATAATTAATAAAATATGAAATAAAAAAATAAATATATCACGTCTATTATGGAAGATATTAGTCACTTATAATGGTATGATTGGGGAAACTCATTTATGTGTACAAGTATTATAATTGTTCTATAAGAACATGGTTTTAACTTAGGTATGGATCCTTTAATATTCATTTTGAATCATTACATTAGACCTAATATGGATGCCTAATGATTTAGTAAAGGTTCCTAGGGTGTCCATGTTCCTATTGATATGAGAGAGGAGTTGATGAAAGAGTCTCATACTTCTTAGTGGGTAGATCATCTAATATTCATGAAGATGTATCAAGATATTCAACGCCATTATAGGAGCCTTGGAATGAAATTTTAGATTGGAGGATTCATAACTAGTTGTTTTAACTATCAGTAGGTGAAGGAAGAGCACCAGAAAACTGTAGGCTTCTTATAAAAGCTTAGACTCTCAGAATGGAAATGGGATGAGTTGTTATGGATTTTGTAGTCAGCTTACCTAGGTCGCTGAGGGGTAGCGATACTATCTGGATAGTCACTGACTGACTAATTAAATAATATGAAATAATTCTATATGGGAGACTTTATAATTTGATGATCTTGGATTATTTTATGTCTGTGAGATCATAAGACTACATAGGGTTCCACGTACTATTGTTTCAGATAGGGATGCTCGCTTCACTTCATGGTTTTGGAACGATTTACTAAATGATATGGGGACTCAAGTTCTTCTAAGAAAATATTTTCACACTCAAACAAGTTATAAAATTAGAAGCTACAATACATGTTCTAGAGGATATACTCTGATCATGTGTCTTAGATTTCAGTGGTTCTTGGCAGAAGCATATTCCTCTCATTGAGTTAGCTTATATTAAAAGTTTTCCGGAGGCAATTCAGATGGCTCCTTTTGAGTCCTTATATAGAAGGAAATTTCATTATCCTATGATATGGATAGTGGTAGGTGATGCAAACCTACTAGGTCCTCATTTTATTCAAGATTCTTCAGCACGTTTCACTGATTTATAGTTCTTTACACTGCTTTTAGTCAGTGATGAGCAATCATGTGCTAGGCGTTTTGAGGATGGGTTCTAGTACACCATACAAACTCAAGGGAATGTATTTTTTCCTTCCTAAATTTTCTAAAATAGTTGGTTAGGCCCTCATCCCTGAGTGTAATTTTGGGATGACCACAAATGTTGGGTTTAAAGGATCAGTGATGCGTCTGGCTAGTAGTTCTTCCAGTGGCAAGAAACGTTCCCTCGAGGTTTCTCATCAGGTAGTTGTAACCAAAGTATCTAGTTTTAATGATTAGTGGTGTGTCATCAGTGTGGAACACAATGTATTAAAAACCTCAAATGATATAGAGACCCTATAGAGTGTCAGGAATACGGTCATATGGGCTATCTTTTGAATTCATGAATGACCTTTCCACAAACTTTGAGTGGAAAAGCATCAACATCCACTCTACCTACATGAGTGAGTTATTTTTCATGGTGTTAGTTGTAAAGATATAATATCACCATTTGGTCTAGCCAAGGAGATGGTCATGGAATTTGAATTGTGACCCCTAATCACCTTCAGTGCCAGTAGAGTAGTCATGATTGATGATTTCCATCTATTTCATAGGGCCATGTATTAGGTCAGTTTCCTGACTTATAGCTGATAACATAAGATTAGGTAGCATGACCATCTACATTATAAGGTAATATTCTAGTAGCCTCTATTATTATCTCTTATTTGTTTGATATATGTTCTTCAAACTCTTTTATTTCTATATCTATTGTGGAAATTATTATACTAGAGATACAATATCACTGTGGTGTAATGACCCTCAATACAAATTTCGGAATACAGATGGAGGGAATAAACATATGCAGGGATTGTCCCCTTGAGTTTTGAAGTTACCCTTTTTGTGTGGAATCTTTTTGTTCATGAGATGATAGGTTTCAATGTCATTATTGGGATAGACTAGTTAGTCTAGTGTAACACCTTTGTAGACTTCTATCATCACTAGGTTTCTTTTACATCACTATAATGTAGAAGTTATACTTTCAATGGTGAGTGGGTTTACTGGGCTAGGAGATATGGGTAAATAATCATGGGATAGATGATGTGACTGTCCAGATTGAAAATATTTTCGTGGAGGATGTTAGTTTTCTTTAATCTGAATTAGATATAGTAATTGATCGTTTCAGGGACGTCATCCATGATGTGTTTTTTTGGATTACCACTTAAGTGGGTGGTAGGGTTTACTATTGATTTTTTTCCAGGAAATGATCTAGGTTTTATTCATCCATACATAATGGAACCTACTAAGCTTTGGGATCTAAATATTTAGATATAAGACCTAGAAGAAAAAAGTATTTATAAATCCATGTACATCTTCTTGGGGATCACCCGTACCTTTTTTCCAAGAAGGTGGCTAGAACCTTACATCTATACATAGATTATGTAACAGCCCGAGATTTTATGAAAAATATTTTTTTAATTTTGTTTAATTTCTTGTGTTGTACGCTACACCAAAAGGAGCTTTCACAACACACATCCTTGACTTGCCTTGCATTACACGCAATTGCGACCTTCCTCGATAGCGTCTGTAATACGCAATACCGAGTTTCATAAACAATGATATGCTATTAAAATATTATTAAAACTAGCCGTTATGAATAGTAATAACAACTTTTTGAAATTCTGTAAATCTTATTTTTCAAAATGAACATTATTTTTGGATTCGGAGTATTGAATTTAGCCTAAGGTGAAATTTTGGTACTTTTCGAATAACTTTTATTTTTTGATGAATAGTGAAAAGTACTAAATTTTAATTAAAAACAACTTTTTTTTAATTGAAATAATTAATAGTGATAAATTATTAATTTGAGTGGTTTTAAAGTATATTTGGAATATATTTTTACAATTCAATACAATGTTTGTCATTGGATGTAATTTCACATTTACACTAGACATAAACAAGTGTCAATCTTTTGATAGTTATTATCTCTTAAAAACACGCTATTTATTGTGACAGAGGAAATTAATTATAAAATTAATTAATGAAACTTATATGTTGGGAAATTTGTAAAATAGAAATCATTTTGGAATTCGGAATATCAATTATAGCTTAGGGTGAAATTTTGGCATTTTCCTGAAAAACTTCAATTTTTGATGAATAGTATAACTACTAACTGGTAGGTAAAAAAATTAATTTTTTCATAAATCATAATTTTACCGCTTCTGTGAATGGAATTTCAAAAATCCGAGAGACACGGTTGATGTCAGTAAGTAAAATGTGGTTCAATGAGATGAAAATAATTTTTGGGAAATAGTAACTTTTTACTTTTATTTACCACGGTTAAAAGTTAATAGGGTAATTAAGGGTAAAAATGATATTCATATTACCCTAAAACATGTCATAATCCTATTGGACAAGTTTATCTCGACCAAAAACAACCTTAAGTGTAATATATTATCAATTAGGCCCACAAGGATTAGATTAGGAAATTTATTATTAATTTATTTAAAGAATGGTTAAAATAGTTAAAATCAAAGTTTAATAAGTAAATCATTTTTAATATGGGGTTATACATAAGATAAATTAGACTATAAATATTAATTAGAAAGCTAAAAAGATTTCCTATAAAATTTTATTTTATTTGAAATTTTTAGACATTAAATAATTTAATTTATTTATGACACAATGACGATGCAGTAATTATCTTATTAATGAAATATTGACATAATTGATGTTATAAACACCGAAATAAATGTAATTTGAGACTTTTTATGAATCCCAATAATTTTCTAGGTTACTATGATATATTAGTGTTGCTTTAATCAACTTTTTGCGAACATATAAATCTGTTATGACTTTCACAAAAATCATATATCAAATATTGTCAAAATTGACAAAAAATAGTTTTTAAATCAAATATTATATTAATAATTGTTATTTTATTCCTAAAAATCTAAGGTTCGGCCAAATGACTTATATAAGGATATATATATTAATAATATACAATTTGGGGTTCGTTTGGCATGTTATAGTAAGTATATTAGCCATATAGTGTAAGAAAACAAAAAGACAAGGTAAAAGTTAAATTATTTAACTTAGACTTAAATCTAATTGATAAGGTTAAAATAATAACCTAAACTTGTTTAAATCATATTGGTTGATATGATTACGACCCATACCCACTTTATCTTCGAAATAAGACCCTTTGAAACCATTATAAACCGATTTTGACTATAATATATAATAATATTTTGAGATATTCCTAAGGTGCCCCTCTCCTCCCTAATAAAAGGGCACCTCCTCCCCCTCCTCCTCACACCAATTTGAGCGCTCAAGCTCGGCCAACCCCTGCCATTTTCACCTCTCCACTTCCCTAGAATAATCCTAGTGGTCCTGGTCTTCTTCAAAGACCAATATTAGTTCCCTAAGTGGAGGATTCAGAGAGGCGTTCCAAAGAAGAGGTAATATCCATTACTGATCTTTTCAATTTCTTTCTTCTTCAACTTATTCTTCTTTAGTTGTTTCATGATAAAGTAATAACATCAGTATTACTTAAATACTGATATGTTATTATAAATATGAAACAACCCTAATTCACCTTCTATCCATCCTACGGAAAAATGAAATCACCGCGCGTGCGTACGTACGGAATACCTTCTCCACGCCGTGGTGTAATCTATTTTCAACCATCACCTTACAAAGATGGGTATAATGGTGTAATGAGAAACTATTTATGATTATTATAAAGTAATATTGATACTGAAAAAATATATATATACTCCAATACAGTTCCACGATCATAGGAACGATATCATCACTCGTGCGTACGTACGGAATACCGTCTCCACGATGTGATGCGACTCGTTCTACATGATCATCATTACATAGTAATTATATAAATGAATTGAATGAATAAATATGATATATGTTAAACTAATACCATTCTGGATATAAGGTATCTATAACCATAAAAGAATAATAAGAATTTATTCGGCAAAACACGCATAAGAACAAGAGGCAATAAGGACCCGAGTAATAAGTAACAATGAAATATTACTAACAAGAAGCTAAGAATATGACCATATATGATATCATATCAATATGTATGATTCTGGAATAAGTCAATAACATTATTTAAACCATTATACAGGAGCTTTGGACATGTACAAAGCAAATCAGACCTAAGGTAAGGGAAATATCACAATCTCATTTTTATCCGGGATTGTTTATACTTTGGTATTTACTGGGGTGTATTTTATCATCCACATCCATGTTACCTCAATATGTAATACTGTTTCCATCCACTTACAATAGTTTAAATCCAATTTTACCCTTCAGTGAGTTTTTAGTAAAGAATATGAAAGGAATATTTTGTCGTTTTTTTCGTACGAGGTACTTTTTAACTTTTCTGACAAATGTACGAAGAATGTTTTTTTAACATATACAGAAAGAATGGATTTTTAAAACATTATTTCCAAGAATCATCCTTTATAAGTTTTCATGTTTATTTTCAATCAACTTCTTTTAGTTTATAATTATATGACATGTTAAGAAAAGAAAAGTTTTTTTGAAGTAGAAAGGATATTTTCCTCAAGAATGGAGTTCAAATGTTTTATCAAAATTATTTTCCATCTATGATAATATAAGGTTCTGTTTTTATCCCTATTATTACATTGATTTGATTATGTTGTGAGGTAATTATTTTTATGAAGTCATTTACATTATATGATTTGTTTTATGATGTCACGATGTTTCAAGAATCCCATTTTTGTTACATGTGTTATGCGATGATGTATGATTTATGATTATGTGTCACACATAAGAAAGGATTCATTATAAGATGGGTGGGACCTATATCTCCCTCCAATGCATTGGGTAAAGATTTTTTATCTCATGAGATAGACATGGCTGGAACGGTAGGTTATACCGGTTCAGTGAAACAGGAATGAAACGAGGGTGACTCGGTTCAGAAAGGGACTTTGTCCACTAAGATAGTCTTGGCAATGAGTCTCGACTAACAAGAAATGATTCTCTATGATTATGTGTGAATGCCACAAAGTTTCATGTTTTAAGTTATGATTATTGGTGTAACACCCCGAGCTTCCACGATACGCTTCTCATTCAATAATACAATAGCTTGCATTGTACGCAACTTCGAGTTCTAAAACATCGCGACAAATCAAACTAGCCGTTATGAATAGTAATAACCACTTTTTAAAATTATAGAAATTTTATATTTCAAAATGGACTTCATTTTTGTATTCGTAATATCGAAATTAGCCTATGTTGAATTTTTGGTATTTTTCTGAGAACTTCTAATTTTTTATGAATAGTGAAAAATACTTAAAACAACTTTTTTAATCAAAATAATTTATAGTGATAAGTTATACTATTGAGTGGATTTAATGTATAATTAGAATATATTTTTACCATTTTATCCAATGGTGGTCATTAGAATTAATTTAACATTGAATTTGGACATAAACAATTGCCAATCTTTTGATATAAATTGTTTCTTGAAAACACGCTATTTGTCGTAACAGCGGGAATTAATTATAAAATTAATTAATGCAACTTATATGTTTGGAATTTTGTAAAATAGACATCATTTTTGAATTCGGAATATCAATTATAGCTTAGGATGAAATTTTGGCATTGTTCTGAGAAACTTCAATTTTTGATGAATAGTGAAACCACTAAGTGGTAGTTAAATAACTGATTTTTCGTTTAAATGAAATATTACCACTTCTGTGATTTGATTTTCAAAAATCCGACATACATGGTTGTCATTAAGAAGTAAAATGTGGTTCAATGAGATTATAATAATTTTTTGGTGAATAGTAACTTATTAAGTTCTTAATCGCGATTAGTGGTAATTAGTGTAGTTTAAGGTATAGATAATACTTTAATAATATTAAATGACCTAGACACATGTCCCAACCTCATTGGTTGAGTCATGGCCGACCAAGACAAGCCATGGCCTAACTTGGGGACCCCATGGATCCACTTTTGTTGGGAAATGACATAAATTAGTTTTTATTTAATGTTAAAGTGAAAATGACACTAACATAAATTGTTCTACTAAAACAATTTTTAATTGGGGTTATACAAGTCCAAATTTTGATTATAAATAGTCATTGGAAAGCTAAAAAGATTTCCTACATCATAGTATTTGTTTTATAATTTTTAGACATTAAATAAATTAAAGTATTTATGACATAATAATGATGCAGCGATGACATCATTATTTGACGATTTAAATAAAATGAGAAGATAATGCAAAATCCGAGGCTTACACTTGTCCAAAGCCTATTGGATGAAGATATTTCGAAACCTTATCACCTTAGCCTCGAATTATATAGATGTGGGACCTTTAGAATCCGAAAAGCATTTTGAAATAATGTAACATTTCATTACTTTCCAAAAGTGCCCCTCCTCTCCACTTATAAAAGGCCCCCACCTCTCCCACCTTATTCACACCTTCAAGCCATTTGGCTCGGCCAACCTCTGCCCAAATACTCTCCCAACATCCCTCTATTACTCCTAGAATCCTCACTTTGGGCAGAACTCTTCCCAAGGAAGCCTTTTGCTCAAATCAAAAAGAGTTACCCGATTTTGAGGTAATGTCTTTTATAATGTTGTTTTGTTTTATTTTTCTTCTCCAACCCCCTAAACTCTTTTTATTCATTTCTTTTGTAACAACACCAGTATCCTCAATATACTAGGATGTTGTTATAAGAAGGATTCGAGCTACACTTACACACACCTACATCTAATGGTTAAAGAACATACGGTTTCTGTGGATGGCGAATTTCTGCCTCACGAAGCGATGATTGTTCAACACTCATATAACACCTTCAAAGGTGGCCATTAAGATGTCACTATTTTTATATATGATATATAATATGTTTTTGTTTTACTTATGCTTCTGTATTTCTCATTTATGGCATACTTTATGATTTCCATTATGGGTAAAACGCGATAATTTCATTTTAGGAAGTGCGGACTACCGCCCCCTCAAAGTGATTTGAATCGTAAATGCCATATGTGGGATGTATAAAGGATGGAGTAAATGGTATTATACACTATATTATACTGGAATTATATTATACATTTATATCATTATGATTTAGTTCCATTAAATATGAAATTGAAATGAAAGTAGCGTTCATGCGTACGTACGGCTTACCGTCTCCATGAACGGTGCATTTCATTTCTTACCTCTAAATGTTACATAATATTATAAATGAATGTATATACTGGATATATAAGATATATATGACATCTAAATCATGAATATAATTCTGGATATAATGGATATTTCACCACATAAACAACTTGTAATTATAAGAAGCTTATTGTTGACTCAAGTACCAAAGATCGACAAAACGACCGTTATTAACTTAAATAATTACATAATGTTCATAACATTGTAATAAGTGTTATAAAAAGGATAATGAAATTAAAAATGGTTCTTAATAGGGTATATATTAACTCTAGTTTATTATTCAGGAGGTTAAAGAACAGTCGAATCAAGTCGGACACAAGGTAAGGGAATTTCTTAACCCAACTTCCATTCTTTGGGTTAATCTCCTACTTTCAAATTATGTCATGATGTTATTATGACCTATTTTGTATTTTTACTTTCTTTACGTGTACCTATAGTGAATACACATAATAGATCTATTTTATTTTAAAAATGATCTTTTTAAGGACTTCGTCTCAATCTCCTTTCATTGAGGCATACTTTGTTTTATACACAAATTTCTTTTATACGATGTATAAACCCCTTTGACTTTTATGTTTATTCAAAAGGAATCTTTTTAATACGAAGCATTTTGCTAAACGACAAAAGGGAATGTTTTTCTTTCCGTACTTATGCGGCGACAACGACTTCTCCGCCGCCGTGACCATTATTTGAGTTTCGGCTTCCTCTACAAGCCATCATTTTCTTTTTTAATGAAAAATAAATACAAAGTTTTAACATTCTTTTATTTTGGTATTGAAAATGGTTTTGAAAGAGTTTTTATTATATCAATGTGTTGTATTGATATCTTGTGATTGAAATGTGGAAATGTTATGTTTCCTTTATGCATGTTTTATGTGATACGATTATGTTATGGTTTATGATATGTTTAAACCTATTCATATGAGGAATGCATTGGACTTAATAAGTGACGGGTGGAGCCCGCTATAGCTCCTCGATGCATCGGCAGGTCTCATGAGACAAACTAGTGTCTTGGCACGAGGCCTTGACAAAATCTTATTGTGGTCTTGGCACGAGGCCTTGACTACGAGGTTATGATAGTCTGGCATTATGCATTCCATCATTATGAAAGTGGTTATTGATATTGCATGTGATTATTCGACCAGTAGAATATCCATGTGAAGAAGTGAATGGAATTATCTCATTTTACTTTTGCCATATTATGTTGATGTTCAAGTTTAAAAGGCTTTTGTTTTAGTTATACATTGCCTTAAAATGTTTATGTTTATTTATGAAAGCTTCCGCAATATTGTTATCCTTACTGAGCATCTGAGCTCACCCCTTTCAATGTTTTAATATTTTCCAGGATGTGAAGAAGTATTTTATGAATGACCTGCAGGGATAGCCAGAAGGGGATATGAGTGTGGACTATGGAGACTTTGTTATTGTAGTTTTTCACTTTATGATGTAATGTAACGTTTACGAATGTATCTAGTGTTTCCAAGGCTACTAAACTAATCGGTCTTTCGAGACTTGATCTTTTGTGATCATGCCAATGTTACGAAGTAATGCACCGGCTCTGGGTAGCTGGGGTCGGGGCGTTACAGTTGGTATCAGAGGCAGTTTAGTACTAACCTTGGAAGCTAGATTTAGATAAACTCTGATTAGAGCACATAGCCCAAAGATAGACTTTGGGGATTAGTATAGAAGAACTTCCTAGAATTTTAGTATTGTAGAGATGTTGTGAGTTTTCCGAGCAATACATCCCTGTCTGGATACGAGCAGGTAGAGGTGGCTCTGGCACAGATGTACCTAGGGGTAAAACCCAAAAACACCGCTTTGAGCTAGACTCAAACGGGAACTGGTGCACGACAACGGGCCTTTCTGCACTCTTGGTTATGACACTCCCAGGGGATATGCTTAGGATAATTCTCATTTTCTTTACAAACCATTATGTAAGGTTTATGAGTACATACTTCCTCAAAGAAAACATTTCTTTTTATGATTATGGATTATATCCATAAATAGTTCAATTTATGTTAAGTATTATACAAGTATGGAATTATGTATTTTGATTCATAAACTAATCTGGTTTATGCCATTGTTTAGAAATGGCGCCTGGTAGAAGGAATGGAAACCGTATCAATGCACGAACTCCGTGTAGGGATTGCCCTCCTGCTCAAGATAATTATTGTGGACCTGGAGATACGACTGGTGCTGATCAACTTATTACCATACTGGGACAACTCACGCAGGTTATGAATAACAACCTTACTCGTATGGAGCACCCCGATCCGCAACGTGGAGGATCAATGCTAGATCGTTTCATGAGGCAACAACCACCAACCTTTAATGGGAGTACAAATCCTATAGTAGCTGAGCAATGGATAAATTCCTTAGAGAAAATATTCCATCCCTTGGGGAGTAGTGAAAGGGAGAAGGTTGTCATGGCAGTTTACCGCCTCACTGGAGATGCCGATCAGTGGTGGTCGCTGATTCGAAACACAAAGGAAGATGATGACGTATCGAATATGGAATGGAGGGAGTTCAAAGAGCTTTTCTTAGAAAAATACTTTCCTCGTGACCATCGAGCAGATATGGAAAGGCAATTTCTGAGTCTGAGGCAGAAGGAGGATGAGAATGTCGCAAAGTATGAGGCTAACTTTACAAGGTTAGCAAGGTATGCTGCAGATTACATACGTAACCCAAGGAGTAAGATTGATCGTTTCTTTGATGGGTTAAAACCATTTCTCCGTCGAGCTTTGGTATCACAATCCTTCTCATCATACGAAGATATTGTATCGTGTGCTATCAAGACAGAAAAGGAATTCTCTAAGTCTTATGACAACAAAGTAAAGCAAGAGAAGAAGAGAACGGTGGAACAAGAGACAGATAAAGGGAAAAAGGGAAAGAAGGATTTTCCATTATGTGATAATTGTGGGAAGAATCACCCTGGTACTTGCCTAAAAGGAATGGGAGTTTGTTATAAATGTGGAGAAAAGGGTCACCAGGCTCGTGATTGCAAGGGAAAGAAAGAGGCTGTCAAAGTTGAATGCTACAATTGTAGAGAAATGGGTCATTATGCAAATGAATGTCCTAAGCGTCAAGGAAACTTACCTCAGAAAAGGCCAAGGGATCAAGGCCAATCTTATGCTGTGACTACAGTTGAAGCGGAATAACTAATGTATTGGTGCTTTTGGAATCATGGATTATATTCTGGTTATTAGAATAATGTGATCTATATAAGGATTGTACTGCAGTACTTGTTGGTTTCAGTAAGGTTTTAATATGATTAAGGTAATCATATTTTTAGTATGTGACAATAAGAGAAACTTTTCTTTTTATGAGGAATCTGATGCTACAATTGATTTTGGAATTAAGAGACATTTTAGAGAAAGTCTGGACAGAGTTATTTTGGAGTGGATTAAGTTGATCTTTGGATAGTATGGTTTAAGGTTAAAAAATTAATGAAGATTGTTTTTGGAGTATTATAATACTATAGTTTTAGGAAAAGGACAACCTGCAGGGTGGGGCATAAACCGTCGCGTCGGACAAAGCTGTAGGAATCGAACCCACAATCAAAGTGCGACAAGCCTTTATTTCCTACCACTAGCCTACAGGAAGTCCCTGGTTATTACAAAATAATTTTACTAATCTAAATGGTATGTTTTAACATTTTGAACCTTATACAATTAGGATAAGTATGATATTTTTGAGTTCTATTATCTTTTTGAGTGAAAGATGAGTTGAAGGTTGAAACTCTAATTGTCAAGCATAAATATATATATACCTATCTCTTATTCAATGAATAAATTAATTCTTAAACTTTAGTAAAGGGATATTAAAACAAAAAAATGTGTTATCCTAATACCTTATGTCTTGTTGAACTGATGATAATTTAAATCAATATAGATTGAAGGCTTTGAGGCCCTCAATTTGACAGTTGATTGTTATTGATGACCTCAATCACTCCCTACAAATATTTACGTTTTTCCTCCAATTATATGTCTCTAATTGCCACCAATGTTCTCCTTATCGAGATTATAATTTGGTGGTGACTTTCTTATTTCCATTTACCTCTTATTAAGGCTAAATTTTATTAATCTTATTTCCGATATGGGTTTTCCACAAAGGTATTTTCCCTTTTCAACCTTTTATTTTCCAAGAAAAATTTCAAATTGCGAGGACGCAATTTATTGAAGGAGGGGAGAATGTAACACCCCGAGCTTCCACGATACGCTTCTCATTCAATAATACAATAGCTTGCATTGTACGCAACTTCGAGTTCTAAAACATCGCGACAAATCAAACTAGCCGTTATGAATAGTAATAACCACTTTTTAAAATTATAGAAATTTTATATTTCAAAATGGACTTCATTTTTGTATTCGTAATATCGAAATTAGCCTATGTTGAATTTTTGGTATTTTTCTGAGAACTTCTAATTTTTTATGAATAGTGAAAAATACTTAAAACAACTTTTTTAATCAAAATAATTTATAGTGATAAGTTATACTATTGAGTGGATTTAATGTATAATTAGAATATATTTTTACCATTTTATCCAATGGTGGTCATTAGAATTAATTTAACATTGAATTTGGACATAAACAATTGCCAATCTTTTGATATAAATTGTTTCTTGAAAACACGCTATTTGTCGTAACAGCGGGAATTAATTATAAAATTAATTAATGCAACTTATATGTTTGGAATTTTGTAAAATAGACATCATTTTTGAATTCGGAATATCAATTATAGCTTAGGATGAAATTTTGGCATTGTTCTGAGAAACTTCAATTTTTGATGAATAGTGAAACCACTAAGTGGTAGTTAAATAACTGATTTTTCGTTTAAATGAAATATTACCACTTCTGTGATTTGATTTTCAAAAATCCGACATACATGGTTGTCATTAAGAAGTAAAATGTGGTTCAATGAGATTATAATAATTTTTTGGTGAATAGTAACTTATTAAGTTCTTAATCGCGATTAGTGGTAATTAGTGTAGTTTAAGGTATAGATAATACTTTAATAATATTAAATGACCTAGACACATGTCCCAACCTCATTGGTTGAGTCATGGCCGACCAAGACAAGCCATGGCCTAACTTGGGGACCCCATGGATCCACTTTTGTTGGGAAATGACATAAATTAGTTTTTATTTAATGTTAAAGTGAAAATGACACTAACATAAATTGTTCTACTAAAACAATTTTTAATTGGGGTTATACAAGTCCAAATTTTGATTATAAATAGTCATTGGAAAGCTAAAAAGATTTACTACATCATAGTATTTGTTTTATAATTTTTAGACATTAAATAAATTAAAGTATTTATGACATAATAATGATGCAGCGATGACATCATTATTTGACGATTTAAATAAAATGAGAAGATAATGCAAAATCCGAGGCTTACACTTGTCCAAAGCCTATTGGATGAAGATATTTCGAAACCTTATCACCTTAGCCTCGAATTATATAGATGTGGGACCTTTAGAATCCGAAAAGCATTTTGAAATAATGTAACATTTCATTACTTTCCAAAAGTGCCCCTCCTCTCCACTTATAAAAGGCCCTCACCTCTCCCACCTTATTCACACCTTCAAGCCATTTGGCTCGGCCAACCTCTGCCCAAATACTCTCCCAACATCCCTCTCTTACTCCTAGAATCCTCACTTTGGGAAGAACTCTTCCCAAGGAAGCCTTTGGCTCAAATCAAAAAGAGTTACCCGATTTTGAGGTAATGTCTTTTATAATGTTGTTTTGTTTTATTTTTCTTCTCCAACCCCCTAAACTCTTTTTATTCATTTCTTTTGTAACAACACCAGTATCCTCAATATACTAGGATGTTGTTATAAGAAGGATTCGAGCTACACTTACACACACCTACATCTAATGGTTAAAGAACATACGGTTTCTGTGGATGGCGAATTTCTGCCTCACGAAGCGATGATTGTTCAACACTCATATAACACCTTCAAAGGTGGCCATTAAGATGTCACTATTTTTATATATGATATATAATATGTTTTTGTTTTACTTATGCTTCTGTATTTCTCATTTATGGCATACTTTATGATTTCCATTATGGGTAAAACGCGATAATTTCATTTTAGGAAGTGCGGACTACCGCCCCCTCAAAGTGATTTGAATCGTAAATGCCATATGTGGGATGTATAAAGGATGGAGTAAATGGTATTATACACTATATTATACTGGAATTATATTATACATTTATATCATTATGATTTAGTTCCATTAAATATGAAATTGAAATGAAAGTAGCGTTCATGCGTACGTACGTCTTACCGTCTCCATGAACGGTGCATTTCATTTCTTACCTCTAAATGTTACGTAATATTATAAATGAATGTATATACTGGATATATAAGATATATATGACATCTAAATCATGAATATAATTCTGGATATAATGGATATTTCACCACATAAACAACTTGTAATTATAAGAAGCTTATTGTTGACTCAAGTACCAAAGATCGACAAAACGACCGTTATTAACTTAAATAATTACATAATGTTCATAACATTGTAATAAGTGTTATAAAAAGGATAATGAAATTAAAAATGGTTCTTAATAGGGTATATATTAACTCTAGTTTATTATTCAGGAGGTTAAAGAACAGTCGAATCAAGTCGGACACAAGGTAAGGGAATTTCTTAACCCAACTTCCATTCTTTGGGTTAATCTCCTACTTTCAAATTATGTCATGATGTTATTATGACCTATTTTGTATTTTTACTTTCTTTACGTGTACCTATAGTGAATACACATAATAGATCTATTTTATTTTAAAAATGATCTTTTTAAGGACTTCGTCTCAATCTCCTTTCATTGAGGCATACTTTGTTTTATACACAAATTTCTTTTATACGATGTATAAACCCCTTTGACTTTTATGTTTATTCAAAAGGAATCTTTTTTATACGAAGCATTTTGCTAAACGACAAAAGGGAATGTTTTTCTTTCCGTACTTATGCGGCGACAACGACTTCTCCGCCGCCGTGACCATTATTTGAGTTTCGGCTTCCTCTACAAGCCATCATTTTCTTTTTTAATGAAAAATAAATACAAAGTTTTAACATTCTTTTATTTTGGTATTGAAAATGGTTTTGAAAGAGTTTTTATTATATCAATGTGTTGTATTGATATCTTGTGATTGAAATGTGGAAATGTTATGTTTCCTTTATGCATGTTTTATGTGATACGATTATGTTATGGTTTATGATATGTTTAAACCTATTCATATGAGGAATGCATTGGACTTAATAAGTGACGGGTGGAGCCCGCTATAGCTCCTCGATGCATCGGCAGGTCTCATGAGACAAACTAGTGTCTTGGCACGAGGCCTTGACAAAATCTTATTGTGGTCTTGGCACGAGGCCTTGACTACGAGGTTATGATAGTCTGGCATTATGCATTCCATCATTATGAAAGTGGTTATTGATATTGCATGTGATTATTCGACCAGTAGAATATCCATGTGAAGAAGTGAATGGAATTATCTCATTTTACTTTTGCCATATTATGTTGATGTTCAAGTTTAAAAGGCTTTTGTTTTAGTTATACATTGCCTTAAAATGTTTATGTTTATTTATGAAAGCTTCCGCAATATTGTTATCCTTACTGAGCATCTGAGCTCACCCCTTTCAATGTTTTAATATTTTCCAGGATGTGAAGAAGTATTTTATGAATGACCTGCAGGGATAGCCAGAAGGGGATATGAGTGTGGACTATGGAGACTTTGTTATTGTAGTTTTTCACTTTATGATGTAATGTAACGTTTACGAATGTATCTAGTGTTTCCAAGGCTACTAAACTAATCGGTCTTTCGAGACTTGATCTTTTGTGATCATGCCAATGTTACGAAGTAATGCACCGGCTCTGGGTAGCTGGGGTCGGGGCGTTACAATTGGGATTTCATTTCACTACAATGATTTATCCCATGTTATGAAATTATGCCCTCTTTTGCAGGTTAAGATTTCCAAAAGTTATGTTCTTATGAATATGATGTGATTGATTTTTTCTTTTATTTACCCTTACTGAGCATTTGATCTCACCCTTTTATGTTTTCTTTTCCCCAGGATATAAAGAAAGGTTTTAGGTAAAAAAAAGGAAGATCTTTATGGGAGATATTGAAGATCTTTCACCACGATTAGAAGATTACATTCCGAGTTTCCAAAGACACTAAAATATTACGGTCCTTGTGTGTGTGTTTTTGTTATGTACTAAGTATTCCGCAAAAGCAATGTAATGTCAATGTACGTCAGGCTTTGGGCCTCTACAGTTGGTATCAGAGGAAAGGTTTAGTCAACTATGGGAAACTAGGATGTGAGAACGTTAGTGAGATCTCTAGAGATATTTCTAAGGTATGTCTAGGGATGTCACTAAGGATAAGTATACGTATAAGATACAGTCCTAGAACTATGGTAACGATCATAGAATTTAACCTAAGAAGTTAGATATTGAGGATACTCCCCCTTTATAATGTTGGTTTCCCTAGCATGATTTTTTCCTCTCACACTATTCTTTTTGGGTTTTAGATGATGGATGGAACCCGAAGGAACCGTGTTGATCAATGCAATGGACAATGCAATGATTGTCCTCCTGAACAAACAAATGTTATGGGAGATGGAGTGAAAAATCGTATTGCTATACTTACACAAGCTATGAATCATTCTGGACTTCCAAATGAGTAGAGAAGGGAACAATATTCTATTGAGTCCTTCATGAGGCAATGTTCAACTTCCTTTAATGGGTATTCCGATCCACTTGTTGCTGAACAATGGATTAGTACCACTGAAAAGATATTTTCAGTTCATCAATGTTCTGAACATGATAAAGTCATCTTAGCAGTATATCGTTTGGAAGGTGAAGCTGATCAATGGTGGAATCTTATCAAGAATACGAGGCAAATAGATGAAATTGATTCCATGGAATGGGATGAGTTCAAGAACTTGTTTTTCAGTATGTACTTCCCTCGTATTCATCGAACGAAGATGGAAAAGTAGTTTCTTGAGCTGAAACAGAAGGATGAAGAATCTGTTGGTATATACGAAGCGAATTTTACGAGACTTGCAAGGTATGCATCTGGCATTATCATCCAACCTGAAAGTAAAGTTGATCGATTTTTCAGTGGCTTAAAACCAAGTCTTCGAAGGGAATTAGCTATACGAGACTTCAGTAGCTATGAAGAAATTGTGCGTTGTGCTATGAAGGTAGAAATGGAAGTTGTTGTTACATATCCATCTAATGGTTTTGAAAAGAAACGAAAGATGGAGTTCAAGGAGAAATCTCAGAATAATGGTGAAAAGAAGATGAATGTTTCCTTATGCTCAAAGTGTGGAAAGAAGCATGGAGGAGATTGTCTTAAAAGGACTAGAAAATGTTTTAAGTGTGGAAAAGAAGGTCATCGAGTAGCTGAGTGTCGAAGTAATGGAAAAAGGGTTTCTAATGATGTGAACAAAGAAAACACTGTAGAGAACGCACCACCAACACTTCAATGTTTCAAGTGCAAGGAGATAGGACATTATGCCAATAAATGCCCTAATCCAAGGGTTAATGATGATCAACATGAGAAACCACTTAAGGCAAAGGACAAAGGGAAGTCACATGCGATCACTATTGGCGATGTTGAATATGACAATGATGTGGTGGAATGATTAAGTGTTTATGTAATGGGATTCCAAAATAGTGTTGTATATAGTATCGTGGAATATTGGAATATTTATGTATTGGTCTATTGTGGTTTTAAATAATTTTATGGTATCAGTAACAATGGAAAGTGATTGAGATATTTTTGGAAAAATAATGATATGCGCATAATAAAGGGAAAACGAGAAAATTAAATATTTGACAGTTTTCATGAGCTCATGATTGATATAAGGACTAAGTGATATCATGGTTTGAGTATATAGAATTCTTTGGATTTTGGTATGTGGAAAGTGTTAACTTTTAACTACATTCAGGTTTTCACTAAGGTTTGATGGGTATTCAAGAGAATACATGATTAAGGCCTTTGAATGTTTGGAATGTGACCAACAAAACATATCTTATGATATATGGGGATCAATGATGGTATTAAATCTCTGAGAGTGGACTACAGTATTATGTATAAGCCTAAAGATTGAAATAGATCATGTTGGAAATAAGTGAGTATTGTTTAAGGATAGAAGTTTTTTTTCGATATTATTGATGGGATGTTATAGTAATGTATTTTTAGAAAAATGACAACCTGCAAGATGGGCGACAACCCATCGCTTCAGACAAGGCTGTGGGAATCGAACCCACAACCGAAGTGCGACTAGCCATTATCGCCTTCCACTGGCCTACAGGAAGTCCCTATTTAGTAGAAACTAGTTTTATTATATTAAACAGTATGATATCTAAAGTATAAGTCCATTTTAGGAACCATATATGATTAATCTATAGATCGACTTATGTATATAATTTTTGCTAACCTTTTGTTTGAGATAGATGGAATGACCCGTCATTCTATCACATGATCTGCTAACACTTCACGAATAACAAATTCAACTTCATTTATTTAAGAGATGAAGTTGAAATTGGTCAAGGCACGAACAACAGTGAGATTGTACCAAAATAAAGTAAGTATTTATTCTAATTCAAATTTTCAACTTTAGGGAAATGATCTTGAAAACCAAAAATGTTGTCCTAGTGATCTTATACCTGATGAATCTGATGGTACCTTATATCTTCACAAATCTATGGATTTGTGATTACTGGGTTTTCCATAGCCATGTTCTCTACCACTCTCCATCAGAACATAATGGTTAGATTTCTCTTCCATATCTATATTTTCACCTATGTGGAAACCCAGTGATTAGTTTATTTGGGTAATCGTTACATTTCATACTTTAGTTTTTAAAGCCAAGTTTTGGTATTCTTTTTTACGATGTGGGTTTCTATTAAATAAACTTTCGAATAGTAAACCATTTATAACCCTGACGAATTTCGAGGTCGAAATTCATTTTAAGGGGGGTAGAATGTAACAACCCGAGATTTTATGAAAAATATTCTTTTAATTTTTTTTAATGTCTTGTGTTGTACGCTACACCAAAACGAGCTTGCACAACACACATCCTTGACTTGCCTTGAATTACACCCAATCGCGACCTTCCTCGATAGCGTGTGTAATACGCAATACCGAGTTTCACTAAACAACGATATGCTATTAAAATATTAATAAAACTAGCCGTTATGAATAGTAATAACCACTTTTTGAAATTCTTTAAATCTTATTTTTCAAAATGAACTTCATTTTTGGATTCGGAGTATCGAATTTAGCCTAAGGTGAAATTTTGGTACTTTTCGGATAACTTTTATTTTTTGATGAATAGTGAAAATTACTAAATTTTAATTAAAATCAAATTTTTTTTAATCGAAATAATTAATAGTGATAAATTATTAATTTGAGTGGTTTTAAAGTATATTTAGAATATATTTTTACAATTCAATACAATGTTGGTCATTGGATGTAATTTCACATTTACACTAGACATAAACAAGTGTCAATCTTTTGATAGTTATTATCTTTTAAAAACACGCTATTTGTTGTGACAGCAGAAATTAATTATAAAATTAATGAATGAAACTTATATGTTGGGAATTTTTTAAAATAGAAATCATTTTTGAATTTGGAATATCAATTATATCTTAGGGTGAAATTTTGGCAATTTTCTGAAAAACTTCAATTTTTGATGAATAGTGAAACTACTAAGTGGTAGTTAAAAAAATTAATTTTTCATAAATATTAATTTTACCACTTCTGTGAATGGAATTTCAAAAATCCGAGAGACACGGTTGATTTCAGTAAGTAAAATGTGGTTCAATGAGATGAAAATAATTTTTGGTGAATAGTAACTTTTTACTTTTATTTATCACGGTTAAAAGTAAATAGGGTAATTAAGGGTAATAATGATATTAATATTACCCTAACACATGTCATAATCCTATTGGACAAGTGTTCCTCGACCAAAAACAACATTAAGTGTAAAATATTATCATTTAGGCCCACTTGGATTAGATTAGGACATTTATTATTAATTTATTTAAAGAAGGGTTAAAATAGTTAAAATATAAGTTTAATAGATAAATAATTTTTAATATAGGGTTATACATATGATAAATTAGACTATAAAAATTCATTAGAAAGCTAAAAATATTTCATATATAATGGTATTTTATTTGTAATTTTTAGACATTAAATAATTTAATTTATTTATGACACAATGATGATGCAGTAATTATCTTATTAATGAAATATTGACATAATTGATGTTATAAACAGAAAAATAAATGTAATTTGAGACTTTTTATGAATCCCACTAATTTTCTAGGTTACTATGATATATTAGTGTTGATTTAATCAACTTGGTTCGAACATATAATTCTGTTATGACTTTCACAAAAATCATATATCAAATAGTGTCAAAATTGACACAAAATAGTTTTTAAATCAAATATTATATTATTAATTGTTATTTTATTCCTAAAAATCTAAGGTTCGGACAAATGACTTAGATAAAGATATATATATTAATAATAAACAATTTGGGGTTCGTTTGGCATGTTATAGTAAGTATATTAACCATATAGTGTAAGAAAACAAAAAGACACGGAAAAAGTTAAATTATTTAACTTAGAGTTAAATCTAATTGATAAGGTTAAAATAATAACCTAAACTTGTCTAAATAGGATTTCGACCCATCCCCACTATAGCTTCGAAATAAGACCCTTTGGAACCATTATAAACTGATTTTGACTTTAATATAAAATAATATTTTGAGATATTCCTAAGGTGCCCCTCTCCTCCCTTATAAAAGGGCACCTCCTCCCCCTCCTCCTCACACCAATTTGAGCACTCAATCTCGGCCAACCCCTGCCATTTTCTCCTCTCCACTTCCCTAGAATAATCCTAGAGGTCTTAGTCTTCTTCAAAGACCAATATTAGTTCCCTAAGTGGAGGATTCAAAGAGGCGTTCCAAAGAAGAGGTAATATCCATTACCGATCTTTTCAATTTCTTTCTTCTTCAACTTATTCTTCTTTAGTTGTTTCATGATAAAGTAATAACATCAGTATTACTTAAATACTGATAAGTTATTATAAATATGGAACAACCCAAATTCACCTTCTATCCATCCTACGGAAAAATGAAATCACCGCGCGTGCGTACGTACGGACTACCGTCTCCACGCCGTGGTGTAATCTATTTTCCACCATCAACTTACAAGGATGGGTATAATGGTGTAATGAGAAACTATTTATGATTATTATAAAGTAATATTGATACTGAAATAATATATATATACTCCAATACAGTTCCACGATCATAGGAACGATATCATCACTCGTGCGTACGTACGGAATACTGTCTCCACGATGTGATGCGACTCGTTCTACATGATCATCATTACATAGTAATTATATAAATGAATTGAATGAATAAATATGATATATGTTACACTAATACCATTCTGGATATAAGGTATCTATAACCTTAAATGAAGAATAAGAATTTATTCAGCAAAACACGCATAAGAACAAAAGGCAATAAGGACCCGAGTAACAAGTAACAATGAAATATTACTAACAAGAAGCTAAGAATATGAACATATATGATATGATATCAATATGTATGATTTTGTAATAAGTCAATAACATTATTTAAACCATTATACAGGAGTTTCGGACACGTACAAAGCAAATCGGACCTAAGGTAAGGGAAATATCACAATCTCAGTTTTTATCCGAGATTGTTTATACTTTGGTATTTACTGGGGTGTATTTTATCATCCACATCCATGTTACCTCAATATGTAATACTGTTTCCATCCACTTACAGTAGTTTAAATCCAATTTTACCCTTCAGTGAGTTTTTATTAAAGAATATGAAATGAATCTTTTGTCGTTTTTTTCGTACGAGGTACTTTATAACTTTTCTGACAAAAGTACGAAGAATGTTTTTTTAACTTATATGGAAAGAATGGATTTTTAAAAAATTATTTCCAAGAATATTCCTTTATAAGTTTTCAAGTTTATTTTTAATCAACTTCCTTTAGTTTATAATTGTATGACATGTTAAGAAAAGAAAAGTTTTTTTAAAGTAGAAAGGATATTTTCCTCAAGAATGGAGTTCAAATGTTTTATCAAAATTATTTTCCATCTAAGATAATATAAGGTTCTATTTTTATCCCTATTATTACATTGATTTGATTATGTTGTGAGGGAACTATTTTTATGAAGTCATTTACCTTATATGATTTGTTTTATGATGTGACGATGTTTCAAGAATCCCATTTTTGTTACATGTGTTATGCGATGATGTATGATTTATGATTATGTGGCACACATAATAAAGGATTCATTATAAGATGGGTGGGACCTATATCTCCCTCCAATGCATTGGGTAAAGATATTATATCTCATGAGAAAGACATGGCTGGAACGGTAGGTTATACCGGTTCAGTGAAACAGGACTGAAATGAGGGTGACTCGGTTCAGAAAGGGACTTTGTCCACTAAGATAGTCTTGACAATGAGTCTAGACTAACAAGAAATGATTCTCTATGATTATGTTTCAATGACACAAAGTTTCATGTTTTATGTTAAGATTATTGGGATTTCATTTCACTACTATGATTTATCCCATGTTATGAAATTATGCCCTCTTTTGAAGGTTAAGATTTCCAAAAGTTATGTTCTTATGAAATTGATGTGATTGATTTTTTTGTTTATTTACCCTTACTAAGCATTTGAGCTCACCCTTTTATGTTTTCTTTTCCCCAGGATATAAAGAAAAGTTTTAGGTTTAAAAAAAGGAAGATCTTTATGGGAGATATTGAAGATCTTTCACCACGATTAGAAGATTACGTTCTGAGTTTCCAAAGACACTAAACTATTACGGTCCTCGTGTGTGTGTTTTTTTTATGCACTAAGTATTCCGCAAAAGTAATGTACTGTCAATGTACGTCAGGCTTCAGGCCTCTACAGATTACATAAGTCTGAACAAGATAAAAGTCAAGAACCGGTATCCACATCCTCAAAAACATGATATCTTTAACCAGCTCGAAGGAGAAAAGGTGTTCTCTAAGATTGAATTAAGATCAAGTTATCATCATGTGCGACTGAGACAATCAGACATACCTCATACAACTGTTTGTAGTATGTGTGGTCTGTATGAGTAAATTTTTATTCTATTTGGTCATATGAACATTCTAACCATTTTCATGGATTTTATGAATAGGGGCTACCACTCATATTTATAAACTCTTGTTGTGGTATTTCTGGATGAAATATTAGTGTATTCATGCACTCCTAATGACTATTCCCAAAATCATGATATCATTATGAGTACTCTGAGGGAGCATCAACTTTAGTACAATATTTCAATTTTTGACTAATAGATTAACAAGTTCTACTTCATGGGTTATATTATTTTAAAATCAGGAGTATCTATTTACCCTAAAAAGGTTATTTATGTTGTTTATTGGGCTCATCCAAATAATGGGTTTGATATCAAGAGTTTCTTAGCAAGCACATGATATTACATACGTTTTATGTAGGACTTATCATGCCCTGGTTCAACACATAATAGACATATAAATAATGGTTTTATGTTCACGTGGTTAGAAGCATCAGAGAAATCCTTTTGGGATTTGAAAGGGAGGCCAGTCTTATCACCGATTTTGATTATTTTAGAACCAAGTAAATGAGAAATCATATTTTTTCATGCATCTAGCATTGGCATAGGATAAGTGTTTATGTAGGAAAACAATGTTGTAGTGTATAGATATCAGCAATTGAGGCCTCATGAGAGAAATTACCTGACAAACGACCTCGAGATTGCAGCAGTTGTCCATGACTAACATTGATGTAGACATTATCTATTAGGTTAGAGGTTTGTGGTGTATAAAGATCACTGGAGCCTCAAATATATCTTTTCTTAGTATTAATTAAACCTAAAACAATATATATGGGTTGAATATATACAATACTTTGATTTTGAGCTAGCCTATATGCCTGGAAAGAGAAAAGTGGTCACTAATGCACTGAGTCGGAAAACTCAAACGCAAGCCATACTGGAGGCTAGTGATGAATGGATGTTAATAGACCTCTTTTCTGAACTTCATCTTGAGTTCCAAGATAGTAAAAAAGTAGTCATACCTATCAACATCAATCATTATCTCTTATTTCTTTGAGAAGGTGAAGAGTATAAAGTTTTCAAATCTTGATGGCTTGGTAAATCTTGAGTGTATATCAAGAGATCACCCACCTCTGGATTGGTCTATGGATAGAGACGATGTCCTTTATCATTGTGGAAGTATCTAGGTTCGTACATATAAGAGAGAAGATTTGATTAAAGAGTCCCATGCTTGTATGTGGTCAGTTCATCTGGGAATCTCGAAGATGTATCAAGATATATGATGCTAGTATTGGTGGCCTAGAATGAAACACAAGATTACAATCTTCATCACTAGGTGTTCCATCTATTAGTAGGTGATGATGAAGCAGCAGTGACCTGTAGGCATGTTATAGAAGATTGCAGACCTAGAATGGAAATGGGAAGATGATGATATGGATTTCATCAGATTACCTCGGTCGTTGAAGGGTATCGATTCTATCTCGGTGATCATTGAATGTCTAGAAAAATTACACAATTCATTACTATAGGAGATACATTCAATGTTGATGATATCAAAAGACTATTTATCTATGAGATCATATGAATACATGGGGTTTCAAGTACTATCATTTCAGATAGAGACGCTCATTTCACATCATGATTCTGGAAATGTTTATGAAAGCGATGGGGAATCAGGTTCTTCTAAGAACATATTTTCACCCTTAGACCAATGAACAATTAGAACAGACAATACAGAATATTAAGAATATGATTTGATCATGTTTCCCATCTTTATTCGGTTCTTCGAGGAATAATATTCCTATAACTTAGTACGCTAATAATAAAAGTTTTCAGGAAATGATTCAGATGGTTTCTTTTGATGCCTTATATGGTAGGTCATATCGTTCACCCTTGTGCCAACTAGGGGTAGGTGATGCAGCCCTACTAGGTTCTCATCTTATTTATGAGACTCTTGGATAATTTCATCTGATCAGAAACTGTATGACTAGAGCTATGTCTAGAAAAAAAATCTTATACCGATCATCATCGATGACCTCTTGAATTCAAGGTTGGGGACTATGTTTTCCTTTGAGTATCGGCCAGGAAAGGTAACATATAGCTAACTAAGTAAGGAAATCTATCATCCCATTATGCTAGGCCATTTTATATTATAGATATTGTCAGGTCAGCAACATATTGGTTGTTACAACTTCAGTGGTACCATGTCATCCATGACATTTTTCAAGTCCCACAGCTTCACCAATATAATGATGAACTGTCTCACAACAATGATGCCAAATAATTAGAGTTGTATTCTAGTACTATATTTGAGGAATATCCCATATGGATCATTGGATAAAGAACTAAGGCCCTCCAAGGCATGTTTTCCCTCTTGTTTGAAAGATATGGAAGCACAAGAAAGTACATGATGTGACATGGGAGAGGGAAGACAATGTATGTGCCCAATGGTTAGAGTTTTTATCATACAATGTTCATTTTACCTTAGGAGATCTAAAGGGAGAAGTCTATTAAGCGGGAGACTATATGAACCCAGTTTTTCACATATGTATGGATCCTTTAATATTATATCCAATATTCAGAAGCATGCGATAAAGCCATTCATGAACTAAAAAGAGGCTTTGTCTCAACACCGATTCTGATTCTTCCAGATCCATGTAAAGGTTATATCGATTTCTGCGATGCATCATGCATTGGACTAGGAGCAATGTTGATGAAGAAAAAAATTCATTGCGTACAGATCTCTGCAATTGAGGCCTCACGATTGAAAATACCAAATGCACCACCTAGAGCTAGTAGTAGTTGTCCATACCTTACGTTGCTACAGACATTATCATTTGGGTTGCAACTTTGTGGTGTATACAGATCAGAAGAGCCACAAATATATCTTTTCTCCACTTGATATGAACCTTAAATAGTGATGATGGGAAAATATCTACAATACTTTTATTTTGTGCTTTCCTATATACCTAGAAATGGTAATGTGGTCACTGATGCATGGTGACAGAAAACTCAAATGTAGGTCACACAGGATGAAAGTGATGAATGGAAGTTAATGGACCTCTTCTCTGAACATCAAATTGTCTTTCGTGATTTTCATTAGCCATCTTAACTCTCATACATAACAGTTAGCTCTTCACTCATTGAGAAGTTTAATAGTAGGCAGTTTTCAAATCCTGATGATTTGGTTCTCCATGAAATTATATCAAGAGATAACCTACCTCCATATTTTTATGTGGATTGAGACAATGTCCTATGTCTATGTGGATGTATCTAGGTTCCTATAGATATGATAGAGGAGTTTATGAGAGTGTCACATGAATCTAAGTGGGTATTTCATCTAGGAATCTCAAAGATTTATCTAGATATTTGATTCCATTATGGGTTTCCTGGAATGAAATTCTAGATTGAAGGATTCTTCACTAGGGGTTCCACTGGTCAGCAGGTGAAGGAGATGCACTAGATACATGCAGGATTGTCAATGAAGCTTTGGTACTGAAATAGAAATTGGAAGATGTTTCTATGGATTTTATAGTCAACATTCTTAGGGCATCAAGGGGTAGTTATTATATCTGGGTAGTCGTTGACTAACTAAAGAAATCATCACACTCTATTTTTATACGGGAGACTTTCATAGTTATTTATCTTTGAATAATGAATGTTTGTGAGACCAGAGGACTACACAGGGTTCCCTGTACTATCATTCCAGATAGGGATTCTCATTTATCTTCATGGTTTCGTAAAGGTATTCAGAAAGCAATGGTGAATTTAGTTTTTCGAGGAACATTTTTTCATCCTCAAACAGATGGACAATTAGAACAAACAATATGGTTTCTTAAGGAAATTCTTCGAGAATGTGTCCAAGATTTCAGTGGTTCTTGGGATAAGTATATCCTCTCATCGAGATATGTCTAATAACATTTTCATGTGACGATTCATATATATTATTTTGAGGCCTTAAATGGTAGGCCATGCGGTTTATCCATGTGCTTGATAGAAGAAGGTCAGGTAGCTCTACTAGGTCCTTGCCCTATTCAATTGACATTGGAATATGTTTAGATATATGTCTACTGCTCAGTATAAAAAAAATCTTATGTCAATCGCCATTGTTGACCTCTTGACTTCGAGGTTGGAGATAATGTTTTTCATTGAGTATCTCATAGGCTAGGGAATAAATGGTTAATGGACCATGGAAATCATTAGCCTTGCTATGTAAGACCATTTGAAATTATTGAGAGAATCGGGCTGGTTTCCCATCGGTATCTACAAATGTAGATCTACCTTTCCATTCACGACATCATTCATGTCTCGTAGCTTTTCCAATATCAGGTTAACCCACCTCATAACATTGATCCTAAGGAAGTTGAATAAGTTTTCGATGCAACCTTTGAGTAATATTTATTACGCTTCGTTGACTGAAACACGAAGTCTATCTGAGGATAGATTGTCGTTCTCGTATGGGTGCTATGAAAGCACATTCAAGTACATGATGAGACTTGGGAGAGGTAATCCCACATACATGCCCAATGTCTGTATTTTTTCTCATAAAATGTTCCTTTACACATAGAATGAGAACTCCAGCTGCAATTTCTTTATTGGGGGAACACTGTAAGAACCCTATTTTTCAATAAGGTGTGGATCCTTTAATTTTTGGTCAAAATAATTACTTTGAACCTAATATAGGCACCTAATGAGTTATTAATGGGTATAAGGATGTTCGGGGATTGTTCGGAGCCCATTAAACATCTTTTTGTGGGAAATAGGCTTTGTGCAATTTTAAGAGTAAACCGTCTAGGAATGCCGCACAGTTGGGAAGACCGTGTTAATTGTGTTATTTCAGATAGAGCCACCTCACACAATTGGTGCATGATTGGGAAGAAAAACCATGTAAATTCCCCTTTTTCCCAAGGTACCCATGAATGGCTTGTGCACAGTTTGATCAAACTATATAGAGGATGTGATTTCCCAAAGACTAACCACAAACGGTTTATGCATTGTTGGACACACCGTGCGGGAAAAGCATGCCTAGGATGAACTTATGGGTGAAATGTCCAAAGTTACCTTAATTAACTATTAATCGTTGTTTTCTTCCCCAAAATGGAAACAAGTTATATTCTCCTATATTTTGCCCTATTTGGATCTTTTTGAATCTCTATATATGGATCAAGAGATCTCCTTCATCTGGCATCCGTTCGAGCTTCCGTTCGTTAGGTTAGATGAGCAACTGTATGTACTTGAGTCCTTTTTAGATATTCTATTCTCATTTTCTCTCAAACTATATATCATCATGTAAGAATATTTCACCTTTTTATAGATGTACTCTGATTCGTGGAAAATAAAGTTCCAATACTGGAGAAGGATAATCATACAACTCTATGGTGGGTGGTCTATAACATATCCCTAAAGTTCAGGGATTTTGGAATGTTTGTGTGGGGCCCACCAATTCCATCTGAATGGATTTTTAAATTTAGATTCTATGATTATATTTGTTATAATAATACAGTTATTCTCTTTATAATTATGTGATTAGTTGTAAGCGGTTATACACACAACTCAATCCACCCATTGTTTAAGGTTATGACAGAATTGGGTTTTTAGATTTTCGGTAAGTTTTTGGCACCATTCATATGTGCCTTTTCTAAACCTCATTAATTATGATCCTTCATATAATAAATCTATTAATATTAATGGGATTTATATAATGGTATGAATCATTTATTCTCACTACATGTCCCGCATAAGGTAAGTGCTTCAAATAAATTATTAAATAAGAAATGTGAAATTCCAAATATACATCGTATATAACTTGGCCTTGTCAAATAAGATTGAATAAAGGTTACATGTCTGTAGAACCCATTTACATATTGATTAAACGTATTGGAGTAAACCACAATGATTGAATATAGCTTAATAGTTAATTAATTCATGATTAAATGGTTGTTATGCTACCTCGATTATCCACAGTAATGGAAGAAAAGGCTTGGACCAATAAATAAATGGTTGCAAATATACTTGAACTACCCACACTAATGGAAGGAATAACATGTAACAAAATGAATTAAGACAAGATTTCAATAAATAATAGCAATTAAATGAATAGAGTTCTCCTTAGATTCATATAGAAGAATACATTGGGTTTCTCGAACCCCATTCTGATTCAAGGATGCAATTTTCTTAGGTAGATCCCCACCAAGACATTAGTTCTTATCTACTCCTTAGATGAATGGTATGATACTCTAGGGTCCTTTGAATTATTAAATAATAACTTGGATTCACTCCTTGTATCCATCATTAAATAGTATGTTCCATAGTTAATACTTATTGGGTCCATTCCTTGTTTATCCCATTTTACCTTGGTCGATCACCTTGGACTCGATAGGTGCCTTATCGTGGAATATCTTAGATTATGCTCCTTGGATTACACTCTTACCCCTTAGCTAGTGTCAGATACTATTAAGTTGTAATTTTGTGAGATCTATTTTACTTTGTTTATTACCCTAGAACTCCCTCACCAGATTTCTTTTTCAGGTTCCCTTGTTACGTCTTGGAAACTTTACTACTTATACTATGAGGAGGCGATGTCAGTGCTGGCTATGCGTCACATGACCAATTAACATTAAATGGTAATTACTTATTTAAAATGAGATGGTTATATGTTCAGACACTAGCAGAGTGAAGAAGTAGGTAATTGGGTATTTAGTTATACTGTAGGGATTCTTTTACATTATATATTCATGCCTTCACAATGATATATTCTATTACACGGGCCAGAGGTTATGCACACCATTGGTAGTGGCCCACTGAGATTTATCACTCACCCTTTCTAGGAATTGTTTGGTACCTATAATAGATTACATCATTGCAGGTGTCAACAAAGGGAAGAATACAACTTCAAACACATGATTGCATTCTGTTTGGATGAAGTTTGATAGCAGATGACTGAGTTGGATCGAGAGATTCTTAAATTAGTATTTGTTTTCTTTTACCTTGTGGACCATGTTATTCCTATTGTTTTGTATCCATGTTTTCCCACTTTTTATTGACATTTAATTACATTACCATTGTTTTAGTTAATGTGGTTATTATTATTCTAGTTGATCTATTGCATTAGTTTTCTTCCGTTGTTTATTTATATTTCATCTACTATTTAGTTATTTTTCTTCTACTTTTAACTATTAATTTATATTCCTTTGGTTCTACTATACTCTAATAATGAGGGCATAATCTCCAAACTGAAAACCCTAGGCCCTTGCTACTAGTCTGAAACCTATGCCATTCTGGGAGATAAGCTTGTGGCCATGTGTCACACTGGGATCGGGGTACCCATTATGTGGTATCAGAGTCTGGGAAGTCTTAGGTATGTACATGATTTTATAAATATTTTATTAAAAAATGAAAAAATTTCCTAGTAGTAATGTAAATATTAATTTTTGGGACAAAATATTCATATGAGATTATTCCTAGGTTATGATATATTCATATTGGTAAGAACACAAAATTTTATTTTGATATAATTTATAAAAGGATTTGAGAATGTGACACACCATGAATTTAAAATGCATACACCTTTAAAAAAATAGTATTTGAGAAGGTTTATAGTACATTGACAAAATTAAATTGAATAATTATTTATAATAATAAAAAACAAAGGAGACATCATGATATTTAAATAAAAAATAATTGTCAAATAAATTATATTTTAAAATTAAATGTGTTCTCTTTTACATAAGGAAATACCATTAACTATAGAGAATCTATTTGGATGAATACAATATTTATGAAAAATTTTATAAATTATAAAAAAATTATATAAAAAAAATTATAGTAAAATAAATTAATTACATCAATATAATGATTAAGTAATAATAACAAATAATTATTGAATTAGTCCCAGCTAGACAAAAATATTTTGTTTACACACATTTTTTATTATATATTATTATTTTTATTTAAAAGTTAAAAATAAATTATTTGGACTATCAAATTATGTTAAATTGTATTAATCCATATAAATATTTGAATAATAATTCATATATTTATTTTTAGTTTTTTATAAATAAAGAAACAAACCATATGATTATAAAATGATACATTTCTTGGAAAATTGTTTTTATGTGATTAATGTATTTTTTATGTGTAATAAATTAAATTAATAACCAAATGAGAATTATGTTTTGAAATTTATTTGTAATATATTCCATAAAAAAATTAAAATTAATTTAATGATTACTTTAGAACATGTAATAAGAATAATAACATTTTACACTTAAAAATATATTATTTATAAAAAATATTTTGATGAATTTTATGTACAGATATTTATATTAATTTATACCACCATTCGAAATTATATTTTCTAAAATGTTTTTCAAATTTTAAATCATTATATCATAATTTATTAAAAGTTCAATTTCATTTTTAGTCATGAAGATAATTTTACATTGTAACATTTAGTTACCATAGTAAGGGCTAAAAAGGAAAAAGTGTGGGGTTAAACTATGGGACATGATAAAATATATCTACAAAACATGTTCCTAATATATTAGTTAAGTATAATATTAAACTATATTATAATATCTTAAAATTTTTGACATTTGTTTCCACTTCATTAGGAAATCCATTTTATTTTATATTACGATTAATTGTTTTTAAAAAATTGTAACCCCTCTCACTTATAGAAGGAGACCCTCTCTTAATACCTTATGCACACAACTTTAAAACCTTATATTGGACCATAAATGAAATAAAACTACCCAAATATATATCAAAATTCCTATAGGATAATTTTTCAATAAAATATCAACATGAGTAATCATAACGGGAGATATAGAGGTGGATATCTCTGGAAGATGTAATTGTTTAACTAGATCTCTTTCAAGATTCATCCCTCATACACTAACTTCAAATCGATAAGAAACATCATAATATAAAGTAATATGTATCATTATTACAAATATATAGAATATGGAAATTATACTATTCATATTAACAAAAAACATAAATAAACAAATTAAAAAACCTAAAACTAACATACCAAGAAACTTTGTAAGAAATAAATTTTCACTATCCCCTTCTATTTTAATCTTCATAAATATATTCTAAAAAATAATTTTTTGAATTTATGAATTATTTTTTAAAATAAATTGGTTTCTATTAAATTGAAATTATCATTATGAAATATCATGCTCTTACTCTTTGAGTTATTATAACATGCTCTTATAGGGGTCAGTTTAATCACCAATATGATCAATGTTATAATATTCATATCATAAATAAATATTTAATATTTAATTATGATAATATAATTTTATAATTATTAAATTTATATCATTAAATAATTCGTTAATTTTAATATAACTTTTCATGTTGTTTAGGAAAATCAATTATTTTTTATAAAATGGAAATTTCTAAAAATTAAGATTTTTAAGTATTCTATGAATATTGATTCAAAAATATTCATAAATTGATGAATATAATCCAAAAAGATATCAAAAATATGCAATGAAATTTAATTAAAATACTATATATGATAAATCCATTACCAATGGTCATGGAAAAAAACCACAAACCCAAACATTCTTAGAAAAGGGAATAGTTAACACACACAAAATAATTTTAATGAATAATTAGTAATTAATGTGTAATGAGAAATTTTAAGGGAATGGTATATAATAAAATAAAAGAAATATAATATTTATATAAATTTCTAATAAATTTAAATTTTAAGAGATGAGGTGAGCGTGTGTTTGACCAAGAAGGAGTCTAAGGTATGGGTTTAATTTATAATCTAATATTTTATTCAGACAAATGATTTAATTGACATTTAGATAATGAAATGTTCATTCCCTCATAAAACCCATATATTTTATTATAATTTGGTTATTTATTGGATTACAACGTATTATCTCCCTTTTTATTATCATTGTTACAAAAATTATCCTAAATAATGTTTATGTTAAAAAGTAACTATATTTATCATTTGAGGATGATATTATTTTTTCCATATCCATATTCATTATTTTATTTCAATAATTTTTATTTCATTCATTAAATAATTCCTTAAGATCAATTTATATTTACTTTTACTTTTGATTAGAAAAATTAAATGAGAAATGTTTCATATCTCATACTAGTCATTTTAAACTTTCAACAAAAAGAATGAAATTAATATATTTTTAATGTTTTATACATGAGAAAATTTCCCATTATAATGAACAATATTCATTATTTAGTATCTTTTCCATGATTTTTTCCAATGTATTAACTTTTTACATTATTCTATATAATTTTTTTAAAAAATATATATAAATATTATTTTCATTAATGTTTTGAAAAGGGAATTAAATTCACCTAGATATATGATTGACTTCTACCCCACATTTTCATGATTAAGAATATATTATTTTGAAGAATCTGCTTTTTAAAATTATTTTAAAAATAAAATTTTAAAAATCTCATTAAAACCATATGAGAATATTATTATGAGTGTAATTTTACTTTTCATTGAGGCCAAGCTACAATATCTTGAAGTAAAATTATTTCTTAATATTCACTTCCATATTCTTCAAAATATTCCAAAATAATAGAACATACAAAAAATATTATATCTTATGTATTGATAGTATCCTTGAATAATTTATGGATTATACATTACATTATTCATAATATTTTATATTAGTTCATTCACTATTATATTTATTGTTTTCTATAACTCTCTATATTAATTTTGAAATTATTTTATAAATTTATGTCTATGTTTGAGGTTACACAATAAATTTTTACAAATATATCTCACAATTCTTGACTAATTTAAGGAATATATCATAATAAGAAACTCCCAAAGAAAATAAATATTTCTATTATTTGGAGACGAACAATATAAATAGTCTCATTCCATGAAATATATACAATATTTCCCAAAAATATCTTCTAACATTGCTGAAATCGTAAAAATACCCAACATAACAACATTCATCATAACAAGGGAAAGTGAACATATGAAAAGGTGATATTCAATGCGCAGTAAGGGTGAACCTGAATGGTATCAATTATTAATCACATGTGATCACTAGTAAATCATATGATTTTGAGAACATGATCATAAATTACGATAATCATGTACAATTAATCAATGAATATTAACCATTATTCAAAGAATAAGGATTTCTCGTTGAAAAGGACATAATTAATAAGTGTGAAGAACATTAATAGTAATTATTTATCTATGAGAACTAATAATGTTACATACTATTATTTTAAAAGTAATAACTATGTCTTATTGCATACTTGATATGCCACATCAAGTATAATCGAACTAAATAATTATATTTATTTTAATGTAACCATTATAAAATAGCCATTAGAATGGATGTAATAAACATGAATAGCTGAATTATAAAAATATAGTACAAAATTATAAATATATTTAATTATTTTGTGACCAATTATTTACAAATTAAAAAAACTTTTCAAAATAAATGGAAATATTTTGCTACAAAATTAATTTAAATGGGCATAAGTGTGTTTTAAAATAATAACATAACTAAATTAATTTTTTATTATTTAAATTATATATATAATATTAATATAATTTTCAATATTCATCCTCTATGTTTTATATGTATAAAATAATAATAAATTCAATTTTAAGCATAAGATGTTTTAATTTTCTAAATTTTTGTCTTTTTCCTTTTGATGTCTTAATTTTTTTAAAAATAAATTATGACACTTTGATAAATTTTATTTAAAAATATAATTTTTTAATATAAATATCATAATTTATGTTGGGTGATATTTTGAAATTTCTATGAGTAGTTTCATGCTTTGATGAGTAGTAAAAATTATAGAATATTAATTAAAAAAACATTTATCAAATGAAAATTGTATATTGTTAAAAAAAATTATTTTTCTTGAAGTAAAATTTGTAAATTTTTATATCATTTAATCTAATTTAGGTCATTAGTATCTATTTTACATTGAATTTAGATATAAAAAATTTTCAATGATTTGAACAATTTAACTTAAATATATTGTTTTAATACACCATCATCATTATTAATTATAAAATAAATTTATCCAATATCTTGATTTAAAAAAACAATTGATTCCATATTTGAAATTAGATGTAAATTATTTATTAAATATTTATATTTTATTTGGGTAATATGAATATAATCATTATAATTTTTTTAATCATCACAGTTATGTCTAAAAAAGGTCATTAATGCAATATATAGAATTATAAATATTATAAAATTAATATAAAACATGCCATAAATTTATTTTATGAGTGATTTTTGAAACAAAATCTTATTAGGGAATATTTTATGATCAATTGGAGACACATGGATTACATTATTCCACTTCAAGTGTTTTATTTTATTGAAAATTCAATGATATCATACTTATGTTCTAATAACTATTACATTTTTAATATAGTTTATTTCGAATATATATTCTATTATAAATATTAATTTTAATATTAAATGACTTATATACCTCATGGTAGTTTATTTAATAATTTTTCCTTTATAAAATACTTACATTAAATGATGAAACAATGATGATGGAGTAATTCTTAAATAAGTAGAAATATCAAATAAATGATATTAAAAATTATAAAATAAATATAATTTGAAATAATAAATAACATAAAATAATTTAATAATTTATTTTGACATGTTATTTTTGTATAATAATGATTTTTTTCAATTTATATTGTTGTCATGATATTACTAAAATGTCACGCAATCAATAGTATCACAATTGACATTATTTATATTTTAAATCAAAAAATATTTTATTAAATGATGTAAATTTTCTATAAACATAAAAATCTTCCATATTATTTTTATAAAGTTGAAAAAATAATAAATTATTAATTTATGGTTATTTTATAATTTTATATTCTCTATATTAACCTTCAATGATTAAAAACACATGTTCTCACGAAAAGAGTTAAAGAGGTTAAATAAGAGTTAAAATGAATGAGGTTTAAAAACATTCAAAAGTAGTATAAATTTTATTAGGTTATTTTATTTCAACCCTTGATAATTATTTATTCAAGTAAATCTATTTGGATAAATTTTTAATTATAAATCAATATATATTAATTTAAAATTTTTAATAATTCCAAGAGGGCCCCTCCCCTCTTTTATAAAATAGAACTTTTACTGTAATATATTCACACTTAAAAACTTATTTTTTGTAAAATATACGACCAAATATATTCCTATAATCCTAAAAATATTGTATAGAATCTATTTTTTTTAGAAACATCACCCTTAGTCGTCTAATGGTGTTAATAAAAAAATTTCGAAGAAAATGTGTCATTCTTAATCAAGCATTTTATTGTATTTCTTCTTTCACATCCTAAAACAATTATTAAACCAAGATGAAATAATAAATATTTTATTATTATAAAAATGATATGTTATTATGTTTCTATTAACTCTTAAATACATACCACATCCATCAAAATAGTTTATATTTAATCGTTCATGTGTATGGTGGACTACCACCTCATGCACAAATATAATTCGTTTTGCATCACCATCTCTCAAGATGGGTTATAATGATAGACTTAATTTTTAATCATTATATTAATGTCATATTTATACTTATAAAATAATAATATATCATTTATTTTTTACATTTCCATGTGAAAGAAATTATAACTTCATTTGGGCATATGTGTGTACTATCACCACAAAGAAGGGATGTTATTTTGTTTATCGTCATCACAAAGAAAAGAGGATATATATATATGAATATTTACATTATTAATATTATAATAATTATATTATGATAATTCTATAAGGATAAAAGTATACTTATCGTCTTTCCATAATGATTGTTGAAAAATGGTAATGGTACTCATGAGTACGTACGACTTAACATCTCCATTATTTTCATATGTCATTTTTCATATCCATATTTAATGGATAAATTTAAAAGTATAAATTATATATAAAATTTATTATTTTTCCATGAATATTAATATCGTTTTTATTTACTAATTACCACTTTGTTCTAAATGTCATAAAAAATCCATTTTGGACTCAAGCACCAAATATCATCAAAACATATGACATGATATTAAATAATTAATTAATTTTTAAAACATGATAATAAGTGATATAATAGTAATAATAGTCTTGAAAAAGTTCCTCAAGAATGTAAATATTTAACCTAATTTAATTATTTATGAAGATAAATATTTTATATGATGAGTCAGACACACGTTAATGGATTTCATATCAACCTTTTTTCATTGATGCATCGCTTGATGTTATGCGCCCAACTTCTTTTAAGAGGCGTATATACAATCCAATGGACATATATTATCATGAATTTATTTTTTCTCATTACATTTATCATTTTGTTAAATTTTATTCATTTATGTTCTGTTGATTTATATATTTCAATGTGGTTTGGGACCCTTTATTTACATATAACTTTTTAAAACTTTTAAGATTTAATTTTAAACTCCTTTCCTTCATGTCAATATAAATGATATTATTTTAAAACTTATTTTATATGGATATAAAATTACAATAAATTATGTTTTATGATATGTTTTAATATCTATAATGGTTTTTAAAAATGTGTCTTCTTACTTGTTTTATAAGGACTAATTTAAGAAGATACTAAAGGAAAATTCTATTCTTAACGTACATAGTGACAATAAATTTTTAACTACTATTACTATTATTTAATTAGTGTGTCCCTTTTTAATTTTTAATGTTTTATTAAGTTAAAAGTCTTATTTTCCATTTTGTAATTTTGTAATCAAAAGGCTAGTTTTTAAATAAAAATGTATTTTTATACGATTTGTTTTTTCAAATGGGATTAAATGATTTTTTGAAATGGTTTTATGATTAATGTGTTTTATTTATGAAATGGTTCGTAAGTATTAATTGAGGTATGTGAGATGAATATAGCTTATAAAAGAGATGTATCCCAATTAATTGTCATGGGTGATCCTAATACAGCTTATACAAAGGGTTGACTCCTATTATAGCTAATGAGAAACAAGTGTGTCCGATATGGTTTATACGAAGTATGATCCCAATTATAGATCTCCAAATAATTATATAATAATAATACTGAATGTAAACAGTATGGTTATTAAAATTGAAATGTATTTGAAAGGGTTGAAGGTATTTGCCACTCTAATACACCTTATAAGTTTTTAATGGATTTCTATTTGTTTTAATAATTTTCTTTGAGAAGAAGGTATGTGCATTTTTCAAGTGAAAATGTATTTTTCCATTTTTTCAAAGGGAATTAAATTAGTTTTCTTGTTTTTTGATGGACTAATGGTTTTATTAATTTTTATTTCCCTTCATGATCATTTTTCTATCACATAATGTTCAAATATTTTTTCCCATGGTAAAATATATATTAGGGAAATGAATGTAGAAAAGATAAAAATATTGATGTTATATCATGGAAAGAAACCATGATTTATTTTGGAGTACATTTTTAGGGTGGGGAAGAATTCTATTATATGGGTTTACATTGTTTGAGTTTTTCTTAAATGAATAAAACCCTAAAATTAATATATCATAGAAATTAAATTTCAATATATAAACACTATAACATGATATTTTGTAGGTTAGGGGATTATAGTGGGAATCAATGTATAGTACACAATACATTAGAGATTAAGATATTTTGAAGTGAGTTAGTATTAAGATTTAGGTTTAACATCATGTGTTTGAAAGTATATAGTTTATCATAAGATAAATTTAATAGAAATAAATTTTGAGTAATTATTTTTTGAAATTATAAGGTTTCTCATAATCTTTTTTGAGAAATTTATTTGTGAGGTAATTATGGGATATTAATTTTTGTGATGAAAATTGAAAGGTATGAGATTAAAATTGGGGTTCAAACAAATTAAAGATATTTTTTAGGATTTTTCTCACATTTACGATAATTTTATAAAGATTAATTTTATGTAGTTTTAGAACAACTAAAACCCTTAAGATGGGTAACAACCCATCACATCCAGAAAGTCTATGAGTTTTAAACCCAAAAAAAATGGATTCAAGGTTGGAAAATGTGAATTTATAGTTCATATGAATATATTTTTATGATTAAATATTTTATGGAGATAAAATTAGTTTATTTTTTATCATTTTTTTTAATAAATTTTCATAAGTTTAGAAAATGATTATGTGATTAAGAGATTATTGTTATTTCAGAATCTGTTTAGTATTTTTATAATCCTATAAAATTATGGTACACATAAATATTTAGGGATATTATTTTAGAAATAAATGTTGATTTATATTTGAGAAGAATACATACTTTTTTAGGATTTTAAGATAATTATTATTATTTATTGAAATGGATATTGTATCATGGAGATGTTTTGATACTGGAAAATAATGTTTAGGTATGAATAATTAATTTTCATTGATGTTATTTGTTGATAGAATATTTTATTAAATGTGATTGTTATCTAATACATCTGATTTTTGGGTCTCAATATTATTTTATTATATTTTTGTGGAATCTAAATATAGTTATTTGTTGAATTGTCTATTTGGAGCATTGGGTATAATTATTTAATTTTAGAGATTAATATAGTTTTTTATCATATAAAAGTGTATTATTTTTAAATAATTATCTTAATATATCCTAACTATTTTATTGGTAATTTAATAAATAATATAGAAATATATAGTTAATATTTAATGGAATATGATTATAGAACTATAGGCGTAATAAATTCTTCTTAAACACTCATTGTATGTAGAAAAGAGGATATATTGGTGCAAAATAAATAAAGGATGAAAATATATTTGTTATGTAATTATATTTTCTTATGGTTTTAGTCTAATTATTATTTTAATTCCTCTATTCTATGAAAACAATCTTAAAAGAAAACCATTATCTATTCACATTCCGAACTAATAAATTAATTACCATTTAACCCATTATAGATTTTCTATTTTGTGATGGTTATCATTATAATGACCATATTCACTATCACACTAAATCCAAACTTGATAGATAGTTTTATCCTCCATCTACATGAATTTTTAAATTCAATCCTAGTTATGTGTTATTCTAGATGATATACATAATTACCTTTATTTTTTAAAGTGAATTTCATATTTACCCCTAATCAAATGTGGGATTTAAATAAAGGTACATTGAATGATAAACCCCTAGATACCTAGATCGGGTTCAAATTTTGAGGAACAATTTTTTTAAATGGAGGTAGATTGTAACATCGTTTGTTTTTTAAATGAGACACTATGTTTGAAAACATTCATGATATACCACGTCATGTTTAAACAAACAACATAATATTATTATTAAAATGTCTCCACTATAACCATGAAGTTATACTGTAGGTAATGAATATAATTCATATAGTTAAGAAAATATGGTGTAAATATTAAACTATAATTAACTCTTTTGTGACCAATTATGAAAAAAATAATAAAATAATTTTGAAAATATAAAGGATATCATTATCTAGAAACTCTCTTTAAATGCACACAAATTATTTTTATAGAAAGAAAATTAAAATTTACAATTTATGTATTATAATAACGAAAATTATGTATAATATATTCAATCTAATGTTTAACATTCATCATATAAATTTTATAGGCATAAAATTAGAACAAATCTGATTTTATGTATAAAAGAATTATTTCTATAAATGGAAGTTTTACAGTATTTTGTTGGAAATTTTTTTTGAAAACTAAAATTTTAAAATATTATAATGTTTAATTGGAAATTTTTTTTTTCAAATTTGGAATATCAAAATTTTCATTGGGTGAAATTTTGGTAGTCTTTTTAGAACATTTATGTTTTTATGTATAGTGAAGAATATTGTATTTTAATTGAAAGTATCTTTTTTATCAAAATAATTTATAGTGTTAAGTTATATATTTTATTAATTTTAACGTTTAATCATATAAAATTTATAGCATTTAATGAAAATCATGTAATTGGAATAAATTTCACATTGAAATTGGATATATAAATATTTCAATATTTTGACCATTTTCACATTAATATCCTGTTTCTTCACCCTATCGATGAGATTATTTATATATATATTTCAAATTATTTTTTTAAATTAGAAAAGTTTATTCCATATTTAGTGTCATATGTTGAAAATTCAATAAATATGTACCTTTTTTGTATTTGACAATATGAATAGTAACATTACTAATTTTTTAATTAACATAGTTAATGATAAATCATGAAATTAATGGAAAAATACTATTTTTTGTATCAGATAATTTCCCCAACACATGTAATAATATTATTGGTTGAGTTTTTTCTAACCAAAAGAATCCTTTTGTCAAATTTATGACCATGTGGAGCCACATCATTGTCATTATGCCCATTAAAATATTTTATTTTAAATAAAAGTCAATGATGTCATACTAATGTCTTAATAACAATAAATTTTTCAATATAGATTAATTTAGAATATATATTAGACTATAAAGAGTAATTTTAGATCTAATATATTTATATACATCATATTAATTAATATGTATTTTGTAAGTTACAAAATAATTACATTAAATGATGAAATAGTGATGATTTAGTAAATTTTTAATTAATGGATATACAAAATAATTGTTATTAAAAATATTAAAATATATATAATTATAAATAATTAATTTAAAAAATTAATTTTATAGATGAATTTTACATTTTAGTGATGTTATACTAGAAAAATTTCTTATTTATCTTGATTTTATGAAATTTTTAAAAAGTAAATTAATGAATAGTCAAAAATGACATTAATGATTTTTAAAATAAATAATAACTTATTAAATGATATAAAATTTATAATAAAAAAGCATTCTTTAAAATTATTTTTATAAGGTTTTAAATGTTATCAATGATTATTTATGGTTCTTTTTTTATTTCATAGTAACTATATTAATATACATATACTAAAAACACATGCTGTCATAATAATAATTATAGAGGTTTAAAGAGGATTAATACAAAATCATAAGGATTCAAAAATAGTCAAAACAATCAAAATTTTCATTGAATGTATGGATTTTTACCCATAGTATTTCTATATTGGAAATATTTTTTGGAGCTATTTGGAGAATAAGATTTATTAATATTAATTTTATATTTTGTAAAATTCAAAGTGTACTCTTCCCCTATCATATCAAATAGAAACTATTTTTCTATTTTAGTTACACATAAAATCCTACTAATTTTGTCCAATACGTGGAAAAATATCATCCTATAATCACTATACACATTTATATCTCTTATTTTAGGTAGAAACCCACCCATAGAGGGTTTAAGGTGTTAGGAAAAGGAGGTTGTCTGATGAAAAGTTTTCATTTTTAATCAAGTATTTCCATTATTTTCTTCTATCATATCCTTAAAATATTATTCGACCATAAAGAAATAATAAATATTATATCCTAAAAATAATGGGATGTTATATTTTTTATATAATCACTAATTCCACCTCCACTTCAATCAAATTGGAATAATTAATCGTTTGTGTGTCCAGTGAACTACACCTTGTGAACATATATAGTTCATTATTAATTACCATATCTAAAGAAAAGTTTCAATTATGGATTTAATATGTATATAAGATATTAATTACATATTTATCATTATTAAATAATATTATATAATTTATATTATAACATTAACATGCACATGAAAATGATAACATCATTCATACAGACATGTGAATTAACACCTCCACGAAGTGAGGCGATATGTTTTTCGTTACCACATCAGATTTATGATATATATATATAAATTTAAACGATTAACATAATATTGATTATATGAAAAACTCATAAAGATAAAATAATACCAACCTTATTGCCATAATTATTATTGAATAAAGGAAACGTTTCTCTTGAGTAAATACAACTTACCTCTACATTATTGAAACGTAGTTTATTTTTCTTGTCCATATTTAATGGATGAGTTTAAAATTATAAATTATGTACAATTATTTTATTTTGTCATGAATATTATTATCTATATTATTGAATAATGCACACATTAACTATAGACATCATACCAAAGTCATTTTGGACTCAATGAATAATATCACCAAAACAACTAACAAAAACATAAATAATTATGTAATTGTTATAAGAAGATAATAAGATATATAAAAGAAAAAATAAACACCAATATTTTCCTCATGAATTTAAATCGTGAACTTTTCTTTATTATTCATAAATATAATGATTTTTCTTGAGGATTAAGAGTCAAGGTAACTGAATTCTTTTTAGTCTCCCTCCATTGAAGCATATCTTGATCTTATATACCCACCTTCTTTTATAATGTGTTTATATAGCCCCATTGATATATCATATCAAGAATTTATTTATTGTAATTTCATTTACTATATTTTAAAATTTTATTCCTTCATGGTTCTTATGATTAAATATTTCAATGTGGTATGGGGCACTTTAATTGAAATATTTCATAAAATGATTACATATTTAATTTAAAATTATTTTCCTCCATGTGAATATTCATGATATTATTTTATATGTTCATTTATATTGATATAAAATAATTATACGTAATATTCAAATTCTATTTTGAATTTCAGTGGATTGTTTTGAAATGAATCTCTTTACATGTTTTATATGGAACATTTTAACAAATGATTAATGGAAAGTTATATTCTTAATTTATGTGGTGAAAATGAATCTTCCAACACTGTGAGTATAATTTAATTTTTACCTTTCATTGAATGATTAAATTTTTTCTTAAATAAAATTTATTATTTTCCTATTTTGGGTTTTTGTAATTGAAAATGGGATTTTAAAAGAAAATTGTGTTTTTATTCGAAGGTGTGTTTAATATTGGATTAGAATAGGTTTTCAAAGGGTTTTATGATGAATGTGTGTTATTCAGGAAATCTAAAATTACCGTTATATGAAAAAATTGATCATGATATAGATTATATGATTTCAACTATCCCCATTATAACTTATGGGTGATCCTGAAACTGATTTTACGTAGGGTTGAGCCCTATTATATATCATGATAAATGGGTGAGACCAAAATTTCTTATATTAAGGGTGATCCACATTTTATATATAAAATTAATTAGGTTTTAATAATATTACATTTTTTAAATTTGGGTATTTAAATTTAAATGATTTTGAAAGGGTTTTATGAAAATGATTATTTAAGTCAACTAAAGCAGTTTTATTTGCTTTAATTTTGTTTAATTATTTTCTTTGATAAAACCATATTTTTATTTTTCATTTGGAAATGTAGTGTTACATTCTATGAAATAACATTAAAGGGGTATGATGATTTGGAATAGATTAATGGTTTTCTTTCTTTTTGTATCCCTTACTGATCATTTTGTGACCTTTCGAAGTATTAAAATATTCATAGTTTTGAAATATGAGTATGTGAAAGGATGATGTAAAGATGAAAATTATGATGTTATATCATGGAAAGAAACCATTTTTTATTTTAAAATTATTTTTTGTGGCAAAATGGATACGAATAAAAAGATTGTACTTATAATGTATGGGTTTACTTTTTACGAGTGTATACAAATTCTCTAAAACTATAAAATGAAATGATCTAAAAATGTGAATACTATTTAAAAACACCTGAATACATAATTTTTAAGGTCGGGTCAATAAATATAATTAGTATAATACATATGATTATGACATACTCATAACCTATAAAATTATTTCATTAATCAAGGATCATAACAAAATAATTATTAGTGGTTTTGGTTCACTCCCCATTAAATCATTTCATTATTCACATATCACTCCTATGACCATTATAGTTGATATATTCCCCTAAAATAATATTATCACTCTCCATTACACTTCATATAATCCCATAAGATATTCATTATTACCAATTCATTGGAGGGCTATACAATTCTCGTCACACCCATCACATTATAAAAAATCATACATATCAGTACGATAATATCATAAGACATTATTAATATCATCATATAAGGTCCCATGTAAAGGAAATATTTTTCTTAAAAATTCTATCATTTAATCTAATTATAAAACATGTAAATGAAATCGGGATCATCTTGGCATTAAAATAACTTAATTAAATTGTGGTAAAGAAATGAGATTTATCGAATCATACAAAAAATAATAATAATTATAAGGTATATATATAAGGAAATTGAATGTAATCATAATAAAAAATCCTTAGTGAAGAAAACAAATAATTATGTATATTGTCATAGATAATAATACATTTACAATATCATTCTCATATTTCACTCAAAACCCAAGAAAATAATATTTTCATAAAATTTTAACATAAAATTCCATGAACATTGAAAAAATAATTTTCTCTAAAGATAAACCTATAAAATTGCATCTAAAACATTAAAAAATTTAATAAATATATAATAAATATTAATTTATTATATATATATATTAAAATAATAATCTCCTTTCACTATTTGGTAAAAATTCAAAAATAGCTTGTTTAGAATGACATTAATTAAAAGAAACTACATGGTAATTTTTTTTATTAAAATATAAAGTAAATGAAAACTAATTTTTTAAAAAATAAATTATATCTAATAGATATCAAAATATACATTTTATTATTGTAAATATGGATGAAAAATTTTATCGACCAAAAATGAAATAAGTTTGGGTTTTCGTTTAAAATATTTTATCAAACTTTTTATGTATCAAAGAGATAAAATGGTAATATTAAAAAAAATTAATAAAAACCCATTATAGAATAAAATAGACTGTCTTTACATAAAAATATCCATATAATATCTACTAATGGAAAATTTAAGGACACACAATCCCGAATGAAATGAGATTGAATCATAAATCTCTTACCTCATGTTCTATCTTACTTCATACACGTTAAAATATCCTCTATAAAAAATTATTTTTTATAAAAATATTACAAAATAATATTAATTCATAAAATCAAATTTATAATTTATTTTTTATTTCAAATTATGAATTTATAAATAATTTCTCCAATAATACGTTATTTTAAGTGAAAAATGGTATTTTTGATACATGTTTAAAATTTATATATTTGGTAAATTGATCATTTTCAGGGATTCATATTCTCCAAAATCTTAATCATGAAATATGTATCATATTTATTAATAATATAAATATTTTTTCAATTATTCATTTAACTAGGTGATGAAAAATGAATCATATCCCTCCGTGAAGGTGGTAGTCCCAGGGTATGGACAAGCGACTTTAACATTTTCTAACGAATAAAAATGTAAGATGGTAGATAAGATATTACAATTAATGTATAATAATTAGGTACTAAATATTATATATAAACATAAGATATTTCATAGTAATAACCCATGAATTATGGTGATGTAAAATTAATCATAACATTTTTTGGAGGCAGTAGTCCACACGCACACAAGTGATAATTTCAATTCCAATTTAATAGAAAAGATATGGAAATTACTGGATCCAAAATAATTATAACAATTAAATATATTTAATATACTAAATGAATTATTTTATGATGGAAACCATATATTTATAAGAGTTATAAGCTGAATTTTTTTTTCCTTTGTTAAGAGTTATAACTCTTCATTAAGAAACCTACTTTGACATACGCATTAATCCTTGAAAGGATGGTAATATTATCAAAAAAGATAATATAGGATTCTTGAAGGTTTGATAGAAAATTATTATTCAAGGTATTTGATGATATTGATGGCCCAATTTTTGTGATGAAAATAGGAGAGGTTGTAGTCATTTATATGGGAGAGGGAGGTTAGAGTTTGAGTTTTTCAAAATATTAAAATATCAAAATGTCTTACTCAAGTCAAGTGGATCCTAAATAAAAAATATTAAAATATAGGAAAAATAATTTCTAATTATCATTACACAAAATATGTAAATCAATTGTTTTCAAATATTTCAATCCATACCACTTTGGTTGACCCTAATAAACTCTTCTCATTCTTAATCATGGTCACGTGTATATTTTTTACTATGAATTATAGCCAATAATTAATTTAAAATTATATAATTATATTAAATAATATTTATTATAAATATTATTCTATTTTAAATGGATCAATGTATATAAGTAGAAGAAATTTATTTTTAAATTATAGTGCAAAAATCAATAAAACATTAATGTTGTAAAAATAAATTTTTTGCCATAAAACTGACATTTAATTTTTTTCGTGGTATGTAAAAACAATAAGATGACTATCAAAATATTTTATTAAATATAATATCTAAATATTACATTACAAACATACATAAAAATATATTAATTTAATTTATAATTAAAATTTTCATATTTTGTTCATAAAAATAGGTTATTAGAAAAACATAAACTTTTTACATTGAAATTCATTTTTTTTAATTTATAACAAATAAAAAACTAATTAAATAATTTTATACATACGTAATAAATAGTTTTTTACAATTTTATTATTATTATACAAAACTTCAAATCTGACATCTAGGAAATAACTGTCACATTAAATAATAATATTTTAATTTTATATTATAGTTTGTTAAATCTAGGTGTTTTTATTAAGTCAAACTATCATAAAAAATTATTTAATAATAAATGTATCATTAAATATCAATGTGTAAAATTATACAACCATAAAATAATTTAACCCATTAAATTCCATCACAATAATAAAAACAATTGACTATAATCTTGCCTCACCACATCTTTGAGTTCCCATATGTTTTCCGAATATTATTGATTTCTCCACAAAAACATTAACCACGTGAGTGGTCATATTCTACATCACATAACCTCTATAATGAAAAACTCTGTAAATTGTTCTTCATAATAGATATAATTTATCTATGGTATGAACTCTGAGTTTATTACTTGTAAAGGATTACATATGTAGTTCCTCAAGAGAGATACATTGAACAAATCCTGAACATGGGATAAATTTAGTGGAAGTGAGGAAACATTCCCAATATAGTAGATAATCCTTACGAGACTGATATGTAAATATAGATAGAATATCCCTTCTTTTCAAATCAAATATTCTTCTTCTATGATGATATTCATAGGAAAATATGTTTCCCTACATCAAACTCTATATCCCATTGATTATTGTTATCTTAAATTTTTTTTAATAATTGATCTTCTATGATGTTATAAATAATTTTCATTTTCATAATTTTTATTTCCAAAATTAACTAAATTCTATATTTATTTTATTCATTAGATTTATCCATGCATGTTGGAGGTTTAAACCTCCTATAATAGAGGTATTTATAAGGATCAATATAAATGATCATGTGAAAGAAATTTTTGTAAAAAAATTAAGAACATTTAATGGATTTGATCCCAAACACCATTAAAATCCACAAAAATTTTATCTAAATATATTCTCTAGTGTCTGGATGTTCTTATTAGATAAAACATATGTCTATGGATGATCTAAAAAATTGAAATTCAACTAAGTATCAAGAGCTTGTAGAATACTTATCTAGATATTCATGGTAAATATTGGATTCCAATCAGATAAAATTGATAGAGGTACTCCATATAATCTAATTAAATCTTTAACTTATATCCTAGTAGGTTGATCAAGAGTTAAATATTATCCAATAGAAATTAAGTGTGATTAATTCATAAAGTTATTGACTAAACACCAAATAAAATTATTTAAATTAGGGTTTTTAGGGAGTTTGATAATGAAATCCATGTTAATAATTCCCCATTTTAATATTGGTATGGATCATATTTTTTGATCCCTTATATATTCATCTTTTTTCATTAACTTTCTTACATACTAGAAATTGAGATAAAAACTCTAAAATATCCCATTTCATGTAATTCCATTTGGAATACTCTTTCATATCTTTATAAAAAAATTTATTTCTATATATAATAATGAATGATAGACTATAAGCATCATCCAACAAATCATTCATTATGAATGGTATTGATGAGACACATACACATCTATGGAATATTTCTATCATTTTATTACAATTCCAATTCCTCAACATGTGCCTATTTTATCTTCACATGGATTGGGGGATGAACATTCATCTGAGAAAGAAATTACTTATCACCATTCCTCATGATTTCAATATCCAACTTATTTATGTACATAAATACTACGACTCTTTATATCCTAATAATGGAAAAACAAGTAGGGTCTTTCAAAAATAGATCATAATTTGTCTTATTTTCCTACCCATGGTGGTAGTGAATTGTGCAGTCATAACCATTAATCAACTCAAACCATATCCATTGGTGCATATTAAACACTGTCTGTGTGAACATATAAATAAATAAACTACGATATATATATATATATATATATATATATCAATAAAATTTACCCTAAATATAATTAGTCCGTAATTTTAGTGCTAAATTTTTAGTTTTGAACCCTCAATCATGATTCTGTAAATTTTTTGTGAATTATAAATTGGTGTTATGATTAATTACTCACGATATAATTATATATGATTATTTATCCTAGAATATTATTTGATCAATAAATAAATATTACCAACCCTTCTCCACTGTAGGGTAGTGTAACTAATAGTGAACTGACCGACCTTCTTTTTTTCTCCATGAAATTTCGCTTAAATTTATTTTTCCAATAGAAAATGGATCCCTTATAATTTATTATTGACATTAGATTATATATCCTCTATAAATAAATCACATAGAAAATGTTTATTCCTTCCAAACCTTGAAAATTATGTATCTAAGTTACTATGGGTAGTCCATTGCATTTTTCAATTACATATGTCATTAAGGGATCCACAAATATGACATCACCTATGGTTATATAAATCACAGATGTAATGATCTGTATCCAAAACATAAACATGGTATTTTTAAAAAAAACTCATATTCCACATTTTCATGAAAACAATATTCCATTGGTCATCACAGTCATCCTTTATAATTGAATATATCATAATATCATCTATAAATAATAACAAAATTTTAACATGGTAATCTTGAAATAATATATTCAATAGATTCATAAAAAATAATGGGAATTGTTAAGTCCAAATAGGATCACTGTAAAATAATAAGTACCATTCATTTCATGGAGGTTTTTCTAGGATATATCCACCTTCTTGACCCAAAGTTGATGATATCCAAAATGAAGGTCAATATTGGAATACTATTGATCTCCATGCATTTTATCAAACATGAAATCAATCTGGGCTAGATGATACTTTTTCCGGATAGTGATCATGTTATGATCTCAATAATCAATAAAAATATGCAATGAACAACCATTATTCTCATCAAAAATTATGTCAAAACTACGATGATACAGTAGATAAAATGGGTCCCTGATCAATATCCTCTATGAGATACTTCTTTAATTCTTGTAACATAAACATGGATAATATCTATGTAGAATTTGAAATATTTTTGTTGCATCAATGGTTTTATTTGAAAACTAAAACTCATTATTCATGGGAATACATTGCAGGTATTAAAATAAAGCATTATCCAAAATAATTTGCGTATCTTTAATTTATAGTTTCTCCAAAAGAGTTTCAGATAAATATCCCTTATGAATATGCAGTAATACCCATAATTCAAAAGTAACTTCCATTGTATGTTCATATTCATCATCACACCAAAATATGACCATATATTGATTCATAATATCAAATAATACTTCCTTTCGACAATTGTTGAAAAGGATTCTATATGAAGTGAGTTTTAAAAAGACCGAATGACAACAAGGAGGGGGGGGGGGTTAATCAATTGATCAATTTGTTATGTTTTTTATTAGTTTTAAAAACATAACAACATAAAATGTTTAATTATTATAACATTATCGGGTTTTGTTGAATACCCATACATGATAAAGTAGGAATGAAATTAAAGCACACAAGATTTACAATGTTTATTCTCAGTGGGAGACCATACATAAATTCCATATGAACTTATATTGGTATATTGAAATTAAATAATTTTAGGAAGTGAATAAAAATTATACCCACTCATATTAGACTCCTTATATCTCCCAAAAGGAAAGATTGTACTAACTCTCATTAATTTATAATGTTTTCTGAAAAACTATTTGAACTGAAAATGAAATGATCAGGAAAAACTTTTCACCCAAAAAATATGTCTGAATCCATATTATGATGAACGTGGGTCTAAGTACGTCAGTCAAGCTGTCTTGTTATAATGAAGCCTTTTCTCAATCTTGATTTCTTAAAATCTACTAAACTACCATGTACGATTTTCCTTAGTGTGATATTCATCAGTTTAGTAATAAAACATTCCACTGTCTAATATTCTAAGGATACCTCTATCTGTAAAAATCTGTAATTCAAATACTTTATTCCTCCACCATTTTTACTTAAAAAAATTCAATGTATAAAATTACAATGCTTCTTGTTAGAGGAATCCTAGAGAGGAAAGTATAGGAAACTAATAACTTTTCCAAACTACTCAAAATAAAACTCATTAATATATACATATATTTGAATTTAATTCCATGCCACTAAAAATATTTAATAATAATCTTTAATATTTTTGAGTCTTCTCCATAATTAGTATTCTTTTATTGAAATGACCTTAATTGTTTTTATAATATTTTCATGCCGAAATTTTGTGTTATATTATTTTGTAGTCTGCAAAAATATATGCCTTTAATAAATAAGTGAGTAAAATTTTAAATATTATAGTTAGGTGCGAACTGTTATATGACCATTGGTCAATATTATAGCTATATCGTATCCTCTTAAAAATTATTTTAACATTATATATGTCATTTTAAAGTAGAAATGGAAAAATAAATATTAATGAAAAAAGAAGAGTCAATGGCCATATCTAGTAGATTCATTCCATACGAAGCCCAATTTTTAGATCTTAGGAATGAGGTAGAATCACTGGGATTTACTCATGACCATGCCCAAGCTGATCTTCAATAGATTAATCATGAATGAAATCACCTATGAGAGATGTTCAAGTTAGTGGAAATTATCAGTCAGAAAAAGCTAGCCAAACAACCCCATGAATATATCACCATCGCACGTCATACCCTTAGGTAGTATATAGGTCTTATAAGCGGTTATGGGCCAATTCTTTAGTTACTTAATCTATAATCTCTATGTATAAATATAATTATTATTCCATCATTTACGTATTGCGAAATTTTTTTCTTAAAAATATGAGGAATTTGATAAGTTGATTTTTCAAAAATAATATACATTCCAAAAATTATATAATAATATAGTAAACTATGTTAATATTAGTAATACGTTCTTTAAATAATTTTTATTATTAAATTACATTTATATAAATTTAAATCTAAATAATTTTTTTACATGTGTCTGAAATTATACATTACAGTTTACTATGTAATTATTATCTATCATTTTTTTATTAAAATGTTAAATTTTTTATAATTATAGAATTATTATGATTAAATAAACATCATTTTTGAAATCAGCAGGCCGAATTTAGGTTTGGGTGAATTTGTGATAATTTTGTAAAATATTTTGTTTTTCTGTGTAGAGTGAAAATATTGGTTTGAGTTTTCAGAATGTTTAATGACATCATAATGATGTAATAAGTATATAAAAATCTGGTGGGATACAGTGGATTAAAATAAATTATTAGGTTTCCCAAGTGTCTAATATCATGGGAAAACACCCTGGGAAACCCCATGGTTTTTCAAATACCACTACCGATGTGTCCAAAGGAAATTATAAAACAAATCCTTCATTTTTAATGTATACCAACTAATTTATTTATTATATTTCATTAATAATTAATCGTATACAAAACACTAGTAGTTTTATGTCTAAAATATTCTTCCATATGTTTCCTTAATCCATGTAGGGCCCAATCATTGGGTTTTAGGAGTTACTCATCGAGGTAAGGGAAATCTGAACATCTATTTTCCATTCAAGTTATATTTTTTATGTGGTAGGTCTTTCAAATTTACATAATATATTATTTTTTACATTTTATTCTCTCAATTTAAAAAAATTTATAGTATTTTATGAATTGTATACCAATATACCTTCTCATTTTAATGTATTTTAAAACTATGTTTCATTCCCATTATGCTGAAGAACTTTCATATCAAAATATCCCAATTTTTCTCAATATATTATTTTATTGTATTAATATGAATACCCAAACTTCCGTCTTTTTATAGGGTATTAATAATGTTGTAAAAAATATTTATTTTACTTTTTAATTATCTTATATTATATCCTTATTCCCTTTATGTGGTTACAAATTACAAAATGATCATTTTTTAAGAACTTCTAAAAATGCCATGACTATTATACAAAACCCATTTATTTTATTCTCTATTTGTTATTTATGAGATATATTATTATAATGTATGTAGATCACATGAAAAATAATAAATATTAATGTTTTACCCATATATCACTCCAATTAATAGGGAAAATAATTTATTCTCAAGAGAAGATATGTTTTACGATACATTGGTGAATAACCTTGGTAATTTTTATGAGATATCAGTGACAAATATTTGTGATATACTTATGAATGATTAAAATAAATGTTGTATATACATATCCATGTTACGATTTATGTTATTTTTAAATTATATTAATATTTTTCCATTTCATAAGCCTTTATGATAAAAATTTCTTTCTTATTAAAATTTCTCATTATCACATGTAACTTGTTCTCCTTGATTTACCTTACCAAGAATTAATCTCACCCTTTCCATTGATGTATTACCCCAGGTTATGATATATAGTCATTATACTTATGATGATATTATAATGAAGCATTTTAGTTGGATTAGAATAATTTTTATGTTTTCATGTAATATGTAGCTCTTTTCCAGGAAAAAAACATCACAATATCTTTTATTTGTACCATGTAAATGAAAATTTATATAATAAAAAGTTGATATGCCATAGTTGTTATCGAAGGAAAACATAGTTATTTTGGAAATTATTATTTTAAATATTTATGAAGAGCCCAGGGAAAATATTAAATATAGGAAAATATCCAATTATTTTGGTGAAAAATTAATTAAGTGGTTTCTAAGCAAATAAATCATTATCTGGATACAAACAATTGTATATGGTTCAAGAATAATTGTACCATGGGGTAACAAATTCAAAAAGGGACATCGGTCCTGACTCGACGTAACTGAGTACATGACATTGGGATTTTCTGCACTCCTATTTTGTCACTCTTAGGGGATATATTAAGTTAATCTCTTGCTTTTTATGAACCATTATAAAGGATTCATAGATAATGTAATTATTTTTAAATAATAACATATTTAAAAATTGGGATTTAAGACGTAAAATTCATTTATAGTTACAAGATTCTAAAATGAAACATGATTCTCATTAAGGTTATATTCATTAAAAAAATTGGTACATCAGATAAACCACATAAATGTTGACCATAATGGACCAAGTGATAATGACCTTATGATGGAATCCAGAACGAAAAACATCATGAGAATGTTAATTCAATTAGCTAGAGTTATAAACAATAATTTTAATCAAGATTAGAGTTTGCATTATCCTCTAATGGAAAAATTTCAATTCGATTCATATATGTATCAATGACAACCTCACTTTTGTGGATCTATAAAACCATCGATTATGGAATAGTGGAGGAGCTCTATCAAAAAGATCTTTTCTATACTATACTGATCTGAATAAGAGAATGTCACCATGTATATTTAGCACTTAGAGGTAGAAGCTGATCAATGTTTGGTGCTGAACAAAAATAAAATGACCATATGGGAGATTGATACTATGTAGTGGGGTGATATCTCGATATGAACCTTGTCTAAAATCACCACGTATATCCTTATTTCATAAAATGATTGTTGAAGATGTGGAAGGAATAAAATGTAAAAAAATTGAGAATGTCCCCAAAATTTCGGAATAAGATGATGTATTCCCAAAGTTGTTACGTAGAAATCACCCATAAAGAGAGGTAGGGTTATCCATTGAACTTATTCCTAGATCCAAGATGATATCAATGAACTAGTATAGAATGGATAATGTGCAGATGGTGGAATTAAAGAGACAACTCTATGATATTTTAGAGAAAATGTTTATCAAGAAATGTGTGTCTCCATGGGGAGAATCTATTCTATTTTTGAAGAATAATTATAGATCAAAGTGCTTAGGCATTTTTTTTAGAGAACATAATGGGATCTTTATCAAAAAAAGTACCGTCTTGTAAGAATTTTTTTATTTGAGCTAGTTTGTAGGGATCAATTCTTCTCTATGATTGATCTTTGATCTTGTTAAAATAAATTGGGGGTGAAGAAATAAGATAGTCCAATTACTACCTTCTAATCAATATATTGGCATTATGATTTTTTTTCATTCCCTTCGGCTTCACTAATGCCCAATATATTTGTATGGATTGTATGAATGGAGTCTTCAATGATATACTTTATAAAATTTTGGTAGTTTTCATTGACGATTTTATAATATATATTACAAAATTTTTAAGTATCATGAGGGACAGATAATACATATATTCAAAATACTAATGAAGGAGAGGTTATTAGTAATGTTTTCGAAAGGTGAATTTTAGTTATAAAATGTTTCTATCTTGGGGAACATTTTAACCCAAAAGGGATATCGGTTGATCCTACTAAGAATAAGGTTCCACATGAGTGGAATTACCTTACAACATTAACTGGGATTTTTATTTTCCTTAGATTAGTAGGATATTATAGGAGGTTTGTGAAAAAATTCTCATAACATTATAATCCACTAACAATGTCAACTAAAAAGTGGTTATGATCATATGGACAAAGTATTGTGATGAAATATTTCAAAATATGAAGAAGGGATAGTTTAATTAACCCATGTAAACTATACCATCTTTCCGAGAAGGGTTCACTATTTTTAGTGGTGAATATCTAAAAGGGATTTCTTGCATCCTCATGAAAAATGACAAAGTGATTTCTTATGCATATTGTCAGTCAAATCCCCATGAACCAAACTATCATAATCATGTACTGGAGTAATGTAATTGATTTTGTTCTAATGATATGGGGATTATATCAATATAGGGAGAAATTTGATATATACACAGACCATAAAATCATGAAATATATTTTCACACAAAATTAATTGAACATGAGAAATAGGATATGGTTCTAAATTATCCATGACTAGGATTATTCAATTCAAAATCAATTCAGAAGAGAAAACAAATTCACTAATTAATTAAGTAGGAAATAACAAGTTTTGTTGGATATAATGAGGATTCAAGGAGATCATTTTATTGAACTCCTAGTAAAACTGGACATGGTAGTTGTATGGGAAGGAACATCAAAAAACCTATTCCAAATAACTTATAAAATATCATTACTATATAGGATCATGAAATATCGAATATAATAACCATTGTTATAGAAAAAGATGGACGCCATAAAGAATGAGAATCTTCATGAGTTCATTATTGATCAAGAAGGTGTGTGAAAATTTCATATAATGCAATGTGTTCCATCTATTCCAGGAATAAAGAAGGATATGATGGATAAATCTCACACATATAGATTATCTATAAATCTTGGAAGCACAAAAAATATGTAACTTTTAGATCATTATTGGTGGAATAACATGAAAATGGATATTGATGACTACACATCATTTTCCCATGAGTTTCAACAAGTTAAGGTAGAGTAACAACTTCCTAAAGGGTTATTATAACCAGTATGCATTCCATCATGGAAGTGGGACAATATCACTATGGACTTTGTCACTAGTATCATGAAAATATTCAATGGATATAATAAGATAAGGTTTATAGTGGACTATCTCACCAAGACTAGCCATTGTATCCTTATTTAGGAAGATTTTTCCCTTTACCAACTTGTAAAGATATACATGATCTAAATGGTGGGGATGCATGGAGTTATATATTCTATCATTTATGATCATGATCCATGGTTCACAAAAAAATTATAAGTCTTAACAAGATTTAAGTACTGAATGGAATTTCAGTATACCGTATCACCCCCTAACTAATGGATTATTTTAATAGACTATTTAAACACTCTAGTAAATTTAGAGAACATGCCCATTAGAATTTAAAGGATTATGGGATCAACATCTTCAATTAGTTTAGTTCTCTTACAAAAACATATTCTATTAAAGGATTAAATGGGAACACTATGAAGCTCTATATGGAAAGAGATGTAGAACTCTTACTTGTTGGGATGAAACTTTTGTGAGAAAGCTATTGTGAATGATCATGTGCAATAGATTAATGAAAATATTATGCCATTCAAAAATATATCAAGGATGATCAAAGTTGTCTACTGAGCTATGTTGATAACTGATAAAGGGACTTAGAGTTTTATGTTGGTGGTAATTTATTTCTTATAATTTCTTTATAGAAGAGAGTCATGCATTTTGGGAAGAAATGGAAGCACAAACATGGGTATATTGACCCCTCTAAACTCCCTCATCTTATAGGAGTAGTGGACTATCAAATACAACTTCTGAATAATCTATCTCAATTTAATGATGTATTCAACATATATATCTTAAAAATTACATACTTTTTGATTCACATGTAATTAATATTGAAGTGGTACAAATAGAACATGAAATATCTTATGAGGAACAACTAGTGAAGATCATGGACCATACAGACAAGGTTCTACACAACAAGACTACCACATTGTAGAAATGTTGTAGAGGAACCAAAAATATAAAGAATACATGTGGGAATAAGAGGAGGAAATGAAACAAAAGTACCCACACCATTTCTCAAAAGAGGGAACGATATGAAATTTTAGAGATCAAATTTTTTAATTGGGGAAGAATGTGATGAACCAATATTTTGGAATAATAATCGATTATTTAAAACATGTGTTACAATATTTTGTACTCAATATAAATATATTGATTTAAAAATGAAGTGAGTGTTATTTGGAATTTGACCATTAGATTCCAAGTGTTATGTAACCATTGTTAAATTATGACCATTGGTCAATATGACCATATGAAACCATATTATTAATAATTAATTTGATACTATAACTATAGTTTACCATTATAAATGACAAAGGAAAATTAATGAAGATAGAAGAGTCAATGGAATTATCCAGTATAGTCATGTCATAAGAATCCAATTTTTTCGTTCTTGAGAAGGAGGAAGAATTATTATATATTAATCATGACCAATCCCATGATGAACTCTGACATTTTAAACTTGAATGAAATCACCTATGAGAGAATTTCATGTAAGTTGAAATTAAAACTGAAGTATTGTTAGCTGAACCGCCCCATGAATCTATCACTAATGCACACCTTACCCTTTGGTGGTCTACATGTGTTTTATGTGGTTATGTTTCCATTACTTAGTTACTTAATGTAAAATCCCTTAGTATTAATGAAAATATTTTTCTATCATTTTCATTTTGGGAATTCATTTTCTAAAATATATGATGAATTTGAAAAATTGATTTTTCAGATAGAAAATATATATTTAAGAAATGATATATATATTTTATTACATTAAGTAATCATGTATAATTATTATTCTAATGAAATATTTTGATGAAAAAATTATTATTTTAAAATAAATGATAAAATTTATTCAAGGGTAAAACATTTTACTATACATTTTTAATATGCCAGTTCAATCATCTATTTTATTAATAAATACGTTTTATTATTTAGATGATAAATTTCAATTAAATAGGAAATTAATATTATAAAAAATAATTTCATAAATAATCACATAGAATTTAAGTAATGGTTCATTTATGAGAATTTTCTAATATATTTTTTTTATGTGAATAGTAAAATTACAGTTGTTAGTTTTTTGAATGTTTAGTGACATCATAATGATGTAACAAGTGACATAATTTTTTTTGACTGTATATGATTAAAATAAAATCTTATATGTCATAATTGGCCAATACCATGGTAAATACAATGAGAAACACCATTATTTTGGAAATATAACTATTGAGGTGTCTAAAGGAAATAAATACAAAAATACACACCTTTTCTACAAATACCCACCTATTTATTCATTATATTAAATTCCCAATTAATAATATATTAATTTATGGTAGTTTAACATCCCATGGAGTCCCACATGTTTTTCTTAAACCACCAATGTCCCAATTGATGGTTTTTTGGAGTTACTTATCAAGATCAGGGTAATCTAAATTTATATTTTCCTTTAATGTTAAACATTTTATGTGGTATGTCTTTAAAATTTCCATACCATGCTCTTCTATACATTTTATTATATCCCTTTACTATATTTATAATATTATAAGAATGTGGTACCCATTTCCCCTCTCGATATAATGGTTTTTATAACCATGTTCCATACCTATTATGATGTCAAAATTTCATCTCAAAATTTATCACTTTCTCTCACGTAATTCATTTATTTTATTAATGTGAATAAACTAAGCTATATACATTCTAGGAATATTCACAAATATGTTAAAATTATTTATTACATTCTGGAATTGACTTACATAGAACCTTTATTCCCTTTCCATGGGTTATAAATGACACAAGGATCATGTTTTTAAGCATTTTTTAAAACAACTTAATTTTTATATGAAACATGTGTATTTTATTCATCCAAGGTTATTTATAAGATGTTTGGTTTTCATCTATGTGGATCACATGAAAATTAGAACATATAAATGGTGCACCTGGATATGTCTCCATAACATTGAGAAATGAATGTAATCTCTAGAGATAACATGTTTTACAATACCTTGGTGAATAACTGTGGAAATTCCTATGACACCTTGGTGACATACCATGGTGATATTCATATAAATGTATAAAATAAATGATACAACCATGTATCCAAGTAATGATTAATTTTCTTTAATTTATGATATGCCTATATTTCCATTATGATATATCTTGATCACTTATTAATTTTTTCCTAATCACATGAAATGAGTTTTTCATGATTTCCCTAACTGTTCTATATGCTCATACATTCCATTTATGTATGTCTCCAGTTTATTAGATATAGTAAATCCACAATGAAAGATCATATTATGATGCCTTTCATGTGTATTAGAATAATTTTATGTTTTCATTTATTATTTACATTATTTCCATGAAACTAAACATTAAAAGATCCTTTTTTTATAACATATAAATGAAAGGTTATGTATTATAATGGTAGGATTCCGTACAGACTTCCTATATTTTCTTTAGAAAGATAGAACATCCATAACACATTTTTAGGAAACTACCTCATCTCATTATGATGAAATGTCAGGATCTCATTATGACGAAACATATATAGCTCATTATGATAGAATTTACTCTGTTCCTTATGATAAAATTTTAGCAGCTCATCATAATGAATCTTCTTCATCAGATTTATCTTGATTTACTTTCCTTATTATTGTTAGTATGCTTATAATTCCTTCTCAGACTCTACCAAATTTACATTCCTTACTAGAGTAATTATGAATGGATTTCCTTTTCAGAGTCATCTGGATTTAATTTTCCCCTTAGAGTCAGTTTGATTCATATTCATCATTATCAACAGTCTAATTAACATTTCTCTTCAGAGTTAATATAATTATCTTTTCTCCTCATAGTTAGTCTCAATAACTTTAAATTATATTTTTTTTGATGTAATCCTTATAATAGTGGAATTATCATTTTAATGGAATTACACTTTTTAACGTTGAATTATTCAAAACTAATCAACATCTACTCATTTAGACTTCTTAATACATATATGATTAGTACATTTGTATTTGATAAAAACTTGTTGTGGTTCTAGGAACTAGTATATTCTGTTTGATTCTTTTGTTTTATAAGAAGATATTATCCTAAGAGTTTGAATGATTTATGATACCTTCATGATTGGAAAAGTATTGTCCAACTTAAATATAAAATTTTTATGAACTTGTTAACTCATTACAACAGGGAATTAATTCAACATATATAGAATCATTTTTAAATTATAACTCAACAACTTCATTCATTAATGGATTCTGTAAAATGGAAATTTAAAACAATCAACAATTTCAACATCTAATTCTTTTTGATGCAATGATCTGTGTATTTTATTTATTGGTCTGACTGAAAACCATCATCCTCATCTTCCCACACTCTTTCAAACTAATGAATTTATAACTATTCACACAAAATTTTAATCTTATATCATGGATTTATCATGACATGAAGAACATTTGATACTGGAATATCATCATTTGAATCTCATATAAACATTGGGGCCCATGAATCTTCAAATTCATGCTGATGGATTTGAGACCGATGATGCATCCGATCAACAACTTCATCTTTTGGAAACGTTATATGACTAATGATTCTTAGTACGATTCACTGAATCTAATACTTCTTAGGCTGATCCTTTTCATCTAGAAAACTACATTCTAAACAATATCCCATTTTTTGGGATTTAACTTTCAACAACATTAAATTTTTTTCAAAAACATTCTTTTACAAAATAATAGTTGTAAAAAATATTTAACTATGTTTAAAAATAATTAAAAATGTTATTAAATCCCCCCCCCCCAATTTTGATTTGTAGACAAGACTAATCAAAAAAAATTATGACTCACTATTTCTCAAAAATGAATAAATTTTCTAAAACATTTTTTTTTGAAACTAGTCAACCTAATCATCCTTTATCAAAACATATCCTTTCAAAAATGAGGGTCTCCTAAAAACAACTTACTAGATATAGTAATGTTTTTAATGTAATTACACAACACAGTGATAATAAATTTTTTCAGCAATTTTATGATAAACTCAACCTCATTTTTATATTTTCTCACTTTTGTTTTTCTATCCCCCATGATTATTTTTACCATATTATTTGATAGCCACATATTTAAAAACATTAATCCCAGATATGTTAAAACTTCATACAACATAAAATTTATTACATTTTCTCCACATTACTTAAAATAAACCAAATCCAGATGAGATATATCAATATAAGGATTAGTAATTCATTGGAGGAGGCTGAATATTATGTTGTAGCCTAAACACAACCAAACAATATTTTAGATTATGATTTATGAATATATCAATATTTTGATACTTTTTGAGATATATTCCAAAAAAATATCTAATAAAAATATTCTCATTAATAATGTAAAAATTTATATCAATGATATGTTATCTTGAATATTTGATATGTTTTTTAGAAAGATCAATTTCACTCCGATTATCAGAAATTATCTTCAATGGTGTATAAAATATAACTTTCAAATATTATAGTAGAACATCTTTCCACAACATATAAGTATAAGACTGTTTAGCCACAACATATTCTTATTTTCTTGTTCTTAATGTTACTGAATTTTGTTTCTTAATATACCAATATAAAAAACATTTACCAAAGGAATATGTTCCTCTCGAGGTTGATTTTTTATCATTACCCTTTCTAGTATAATTTGAATATGTATATCCATGAAACCTTAGGTCACAATTTATTTTATACAAAAACCAATTCGTAGTTGTTTCTATTTAAATATCTCATAATTATACTTTTTAACAAAAAATGTTGTTGTTTTATATAAATTTGATACCTAGTAGAAAAAGTTTCAAAAAAACAACAACATCAGTTTTTGAGGATCTAAGGTAAGTGTACATTTTATCATCTTTTGAAAGAATTTTTTATTCACATTTTTTATGGAATAATTTTTATTCAACATAATCCCGAATAATATAGTAGTAAAATCTTCTTTGAATTTATCTATTCAAAACTTTTATAAAATTCCCAGACATTCTTTTCATGAGATAAGAAAATGTTTTCTTCTATTTTGGGAACTTATAAACCAATGAATACTATAAATTCACCTATCATAGATATCTCTATGTTCCATTTAATTTACATAGATCTTTTTTACGAACAACTTCTCTATCTAAAAAAATTATATAGTCCACATAAAATATTATAATAAAGGCTTTGGAGTCGACATATTTAACATATATATTGTAAACTTATTTTAGTTTATAAAAATTTAATATTTGAAAATAATTTATAGTATTATAATATAATGAATTTGGATATCATTTAATTGCACACAATGCTTTATTTTATTTGAATTTTTTTATCAACATCATGTAGAACCCCATAATTGTGTTCTACATAAACATCTTGTTCAATTTCTCCCTTGAGAAATGACAACATTACTTCCAGATAATAAAAATTGAAATTTAGGATAGAATACACTACAAATAACATTATAATATCCTCTAACCATTAAATTAGGATTATTTTTTCATCAAAATTAACACCTTCCCTCTGTTTATAGCCATTCCTAAAAATCCTTGCTTTATTTCTAAAAATTTCATTAGGTTGATTTTTCATGTTTATGTCAACCCATTTTGTTTCGATAACATTTTTAACTTTTTGAAATGAAACATGTTCCCATGATTCATTTTGTTCTATTTGATCCAACTCTTTATTCATATAATTCACCCATAATCTGTGTTGAATAACTTTTAAAATATATTTTAGTTTAACTTTTCATATGGGTGAAGTTTGATTTTACAATCTCATCTTTATTCTAGTCTAAATTTTTCCCTTCTGATTCCCAAGAATATTTTTGGCCTCAACATGTTTTTTAATGTAGTAATTTTTAGTGCTCTTCTTCATTCATCACATTCTTTGTCACGAGATTCATCCAAATCCACTTCTACATTTTTTTGCTCACATTCATTTTCAATGTTAATATTCAATTTTTATTCATCATCATTAATATTAAAAAAAAAATTAAATTAGTTAGATTCTCAATATCATTCTCATCATATGAGTTCTCCAACTATATTAATAATTTTTTCCAAAATTTTAACATCTTCCAATAGTTTAATAACTCATAATTCTTCTAACCTCATCTTTCTCATAAAACATTCCAACATCCCAGTAGATTATTTTATTTAATCATAGACTTCCCAAAACATTATCATACTTCAATGAATATTTTTTGTTATATGAAATTTCATAAGATGTTTTCTTGGATTCCATCTTTAACAAACATCTATTCAAAATATGAATAATAGTATTATTAAAATATCTATGTTAGAACATTTATTGTTTATGTTTGACCAACATAATTCTACCCATTTCTACAAAAATTCTATTATTTAATTATAAAACTCCATTTTGTTATGGTGTTTTCTGAGCACTATACTGATTCTTGATTCCATGCTGTATTAGATAGGTTCCAAAGTATTTCCCATCAATTAGGTATCATTTTATATTATCAACTTCATTATATAAATACTCATTTTTTTCTTAACTTTGATTTTGGAAAAAAGAACACTCCCATAGTATATGAATCGTGTTTCCTAAATATTATGTTTTCTATTTGAGTGAAATTATTAATAAAAGTGTTATAGTTTAAATATAATTTTGTTTATTGATTTACCATTGTCCATCATATGTAGGAATTAATAAGTACAGTAGGCTTGATAGATTGAATCAAAACATTTTTATTACTTTTTTTGGTCATATTCCCATTATAAAAGTAACACAATAATATTCCTCTCATATTTTCATTTATAGTGAATTTCATATAGTATCAATAATAAAAAATTTGTTAATTTTTTCTACCCAAGGTGGCCAAGTCCATTGTTCCTTATGTTATTCCCATATTCAACCCTTAAGTAACAAGGGTAGTCAAATTATTTTATTTTAATGATATCCCCACTGGTTGTCTCTCCTTTTGTGATAACATTGACATTTGTCACACCTTTGATAATAGAAGATTAATTTTTAAGGATCATTTATTTTTCATCATCACAATTTAGACATAAAATATCTTGGTTATGTTTTAGCCGATCAATAAACAAAAATTCCTTATATTTTAACATTTCTAGTTCAATCTCTGCCATTCTGATTATTATGATTTTTAAGGAACTATCATTCCCAATGTTATCAACACCTCCAACCTGATTTTCACAATGTTATATTATTTTTAACAAAAATTTAATTTTTTAAATAAAAAACACTATAAAGTCTCCATTTTGTTATTTATTTTTATGTTCAATGAAGTCTCACCAAAAAAATATTGTTCGTCAACTTTCATCTTTCCATCTTCCTTTATTATATCCCATAAGAAACATGTTATGGAAATAGTGTAATACACATTTCAGTATAATGAGAATCCTTATCACATGTTCCAAAAACATCATCCAGATAATAAATTTTTTTTTTTAATGTATCTAAAATCATGCTATTTTTCTTTTTAACTTCTTCTGTGTTAATAAAGGTAATCATTATTCTTTTCTTATTTCATTCAATAAGTTCCAAAATTATTTCTACAAGTGATATTTCATGGGAAAAATTATAATCTCTAGACCCATTGATTCCATATCCAATATATAAACCATCAAATTTTGATTTTCCATTATAGCATGATATTTCTCAACAGTAACATTGTTGAGAATTATAACATCTTCCCACTTGAAAATAATATGGTCATGGAACATCTTCCCTTTTGAGTGAGTTTTAATGTTTTACAGATGTGATAGGTTTCTCATATCCATTATCCACCAAAAAAATCCTTGTAATTATCTTATCACTTATAATGTTATAAAAATAATATGAAGCATTATTTTTGGAGAGTGAGTAATTAACATGATTCTTGATCTGATCTTTTTTAGTGACTTTAGAATATAAAATTTTACTTTTAGTATATTTTTTGATTTTTTCATTAATATTCCTCATTGAAATTTTGCACTACATAAGATTATATTAAAACATATTGACTTATTCTTCTCTAGTTACCAATTTCGCATTGCAATTTTCTACCATAGTTCCATGTTCAATAAATCTATAATTGTCAATTAAAATATTTCGAATTTATTTTTCCTCCTACTCAGTGAAAGTATTTATTCTTTTAGAAAAATATTCAAAATCATTCTTCATTACCTTGATTTATTTCCTGAGAGTTCTTTTTTGTTTTTCAAGACATTAACAAGATTTTTATATATAGTTGATACTCTTGATATGATTCTATAAGTTAATCATCCCTCTTATACCAATTTATGTTAAAAAAATATCGAATAAGACCTAAGATGGTGGGTTAGAATAAATGATTATCTTTTTATAAGTTTCACTACATTTAAAAATATAACCCTAACAATATATTAATATTTATAAGATTATAATCTTCTATTCAATACTCATACATGAATCAATAATATTTAAATTAATGAACATGAGATTTATAGGGTTCACCATCAACTTGAGAACATAAATCCTTTCAATATCCTTTACACTATGTCAATAGATATTCACTAATTTTAAGAAGTTAATACAATTTGTACCAAATCCAGGTAGACACGTTATACCTACCAATATGAATAATTATTATGACTCTCATCAGTTTATAATATTTTTAAAAACAATTTTTATTACAAAAAAATATATAACAAAAAAAATTCAAAAAAAGGGTCTTAGAACCTCAGTCTGATAACCCTGGTTTTGGTTTCCTTAGTCCGATTATCTAATTATGATGAACTCTTTAAAATGATCCCATTTATAAAAAACAACTTCTCAAAATCTACTCAACTACTCAGTTTGATATCATTTATTATAGAAACAAAACATTTAGTCGTCTGATCTTTTAATGAGAACTGTATTAAGAACCAACTTTGATTTAAATTCATAAGCAATTTATGATTTCTGCTGACATGAAAATGATTAAATATATGAATTTATTGTGCTTCTATTTATTGGAATCATACAAAAAATTGGAAGAAAGTAATCAAAATTCCTCTCTTACTCAAATTAAAAAATTATAAGATCAACCCATATTTTAATTTCAATTTTAACCAATTCAACTCTTTACAAATATTTTGGAAACATTTCAAGTTCTCTCTCTAATCAATCTTATAGGGATTCCTACATTTTATTAGGTATGATGAATCCTCTCTAAAAAATTGTAATGAAATCACCTCTTGTCATTACGGTGGAATTTAATTTCTAATTATGATGAATCTTCTTCAGATCATTAAAATAGAACATCCTCACCACATTACAATGAAAAATTCTATAATCATAATGAGGAAAAAACCTAATTAGAGTTAGTATAATTACCACTCTATATCAGAGTTAGTGTGATTAAATTTATTTAATAGATTCAATCAGATTGACTTTCCTTATAAATTTTATCTTGGTTGAATTACCTCTTTATAGTCTACCTAATTTACATTCCCCCTCAGATTCAATCTGATCAACTTTCCTCCTCAAACAAGACTATTTAACTTTCATCCTCAGTGTTAATACAATTAACATTTATTCTCAAAGTCTATCCATTGGAATTCTTATAGTGATGGAATTACACTCAGGAGCCCTAAATTATTCAATCCTTATCAAATATAACTTGTTCATACTAATGAAAACCGATGATATTGGTACTCATGAATTTTATGAAAACATTACTCTATTCATGGAACAGATTCAATATTCATTATTCCTCTATTTTATCAAATTCGTTTTTCATGGGAATTTTCCTGAATTATTTTATCATTATGGTTATAAATGAATCATTTGATATAAGGTTTGAATTTTTAATAACATGATAACTCCGGAAATAACTATATTCATTCAACCTCTTCAGAAATATTTAAACATTCCAAATCAGTAAATTATTTCATTATCTGATTATAACAAAGGAAAACCTATAGTAATAAACAATTTTTTCCTTTGATTATTTTGGATTTGATGATCTCTAGATTAGATCTGTCATTCTAATTGAAAACCACAATCTTCACCTTACCGTTTTTCTTCACACTAATTAATTGATAACTCCTCAAACAAAAATATCTTCTTAAATAAGGACTATCCAATGAAATTGAGAACATTTGAGTTGGTCATAACATCATTTGACTCTTGAACCAACACTGAGTTTTATGGATGTCCAAATTCTTGTAGATTGATCTATGACTGATGATGAATCTGACCAACAACATCATATTTTGACACATTTGTGATTCTCGATTCTTAGTCTGATACTCTGTATCATGTAATGTCGTGTTCTATCCTTTACATCTGGCAAACAAATTTCTCAAAAAAATTATTTCTCACCCATTTTGTTTGGGTTTGACCATTCACTAAAATTCCCTTATTTTTTCAAAAGCATTATTTTACATAATATTATTTGTCAATAAATATAAAAAATTCTTAAAAACATATCGCAACATTTAATAAAAAACATGTAAACTATTTACAAAATCACATCCAAATCAATTATAGGGTCAATCATGAGATTTTAAGGAAGTGTATTCTTATAATCTTCTATCTGAGAGGATATATAAACATGATATGTGATCATCTTATCATTTTGTGTTTTTACTACTAAATAATAATCTAGTTATTAAAGAGGTTACTTAAAACCACTAATTTTTATTGATATAAATGAGTAGGTAGAGATAGTATGAAATATTAAATTATGGAGTGGATGATAAGTGTGTCGTTCACCGCTTCTTTCTTGGAAATCAATCAATAGTTGTGATTGTAAGACTTTTCCATTTTTCTCTAGGATTAAGTGGTAGATTGTGACATTTTCCATTGTTAACACTTGGATATTTTTCATTATTTTGTTTAATTGATTTTCACCATTTAATTATAGAATTGGTGTAAGGGTGGATATTTTATTTGACCTTTTTAATCGGTTCATTCTTGAAATAGCCACCTCAAATGAGTTCAACATTCATTTACATAATGAAATTATTTACCATAGTTTAATCATTTACGGGACCCCATAAGTGGATTTCATCTATTACCCCTTAAAAAATTCTGACATGAAGTAAAATTAAATATCACTCCACCATGGGGTTTTTAAGTTAATTTCATTAAAATTTCATATTTGTCTCCCCCAAACCATGAGAATAGTGACAGCCTTAACTATATAAATATTTCTAGAGAGAACATTGAATTATTTCCTTATAATTATGAATTTCTATTATAGTCATTTCCTTCTAGGGATTTGGTAAAAATCTAATCAAGAAAAAATGATCATTTCTTTTAGGATTAATAAAAAACCAAAATCATACTATAAATATATGAAAAAAAATTCCTCAATGATACTAATGGATTCAACATTTTTTTTAATTTCAAGATATTCACTTTTCATTTTCATGAGAGAATTTCAGGGTAAATAATTACTAAAAAATAAATTTTTAATCACCTTCCATATTATGGAGTAAATTTCCCCCCATTTAATTATATTAATTCTTAGTATCCACCATATATTTCCTTAACCTTAGAAAATATATAATTTTTGGAAAACATTTTAATTTTATAAACATTAGAGAAAAAAAATTTAGTGGTACATATAAATTTGTCAGTAATTAGTTGATAAAAGAAACCATTAATGGAAGGAAGACACTTCTTGATAAAATACTCAAAAGTGAGTTGTTCTTACTTTTTTCCATTTGTACAATCATCATGATTCATGTTACAATTCATAACTTTAGAGGGTTGGGTGATCATTTGTATAATATTCCACACCCTTGATCATATTTTAATTGGATTCTCATGGGGATGGTCAATTATATATCTCATTCTATGTTAACATGATTCCTCATAGGTCCTGCCATTAACTATGATTATAAAGAATAATTCATGATAAATGAATCATAGTTAGTAATCATGAAAAAATATTTATAAGATATCTAAATTATGACCCCTTCTGTTCAATATATGACACACATGGTATAACCTAGGTCATTCATGGTTATCATCGATTCAAATTCTCCATAATATTACATAAAAAAAGTTAAAATTGAAATAGGTATATCACATAAGAGTGTCTATCCATGGATGTAGTTTTAGGCCCCCTAATAAAGCAGTGGGGATTATTGAGTTAATATCCAATCTTCCCCTTTTAGATTAGTTAACCATAGGCACATTAATTTTCTATCCAAATCCATGTGGTTGAATCAAGATAGAGATATATTTTCTTAAGAAGCCACAAAATATCTACTGTACTAAGGAATTAGGAAGTTATTATATACTTATACTTATCCCCATAGTTTTCAACAATGTTATCTAACGTAAATTTATAAAAAAGGAATAAAACCTAATCTAATTCCAACAAAGTTGACCCAATAATTTCCACTACATGAAAAAGGGATCTCTTGCGATGGGTTATATGGGTTGGGCTCATAGCCGGTCAAAAATTGTAATTTCTAGGGGTTTAGCTGTGAGAAAAAAAATCCCAACACAAATAGTTATTAAAAAAATTTATGATAGAAAATTATTCCCATAAAAAATACATTTGGAAAGACTTACACATTAAATTGCAAGAAATGTATTTCAAATGGAAATATACATCCGAAGTCAATACCTTTTCTTGTTATTGTTATATGTGATAGACATTAATTCTCATCGTATATAAACTGTCGGCTGAAGAGTATTCATGATAAGACACTTAGAAAATTCCTTTTTTGGGTGGGTACTAATTGCAATGAGACCCATCACAACTAAGAATATTTGTTATCGGAAACTCCTCACAAATATTCTCGTTGCTAATTAATCTAACCTATATATTCCCCAAACTAGATTTTTTCAGTCTACCCTCCATCAAAATATTATCTCTTATTCTGCACTCCACTTCTTCTTCTTAATGATTTAAAAGGTTTCAATTTTATAGGGAATAAAATTTTCAGCTTTGCATCAGATAAAATGTTCAGTTTTATGGTATTTATATAATTTTTTATATTTATTTTTATTATTATAAAATTATTATTAATTATAATTAATTAACCATAATTAGTTTTAATAATAAATAATTAGATTTATTTTTCATTAATTATTTTTAAGTAGTACTAAATATTTTTAATTAAAATTATTTAGCATTAATTATTATTAATTATTTTAAATAAGATGTAAAAAGTCTAAATTAGCAGTAATTATTTTTAAATATTACTATTTAGTTTTAATTATCAGTAATTGATCATAATTATTAAAAATTAGAGGTAATTATTAGAAATTAATGGTAATTATCAGAAATTAGAAATAATTAGTATAAAAACCCTAAAATTTGGGAAAAATAGTAGTAACAAGAGGAATTTATTAACTAATAATGGAAATTGGGAGGAATTAATAGAATTTAGAAATAATTTGTTGAATATAGTAATAAATAATATTATTTTAACACAATATTTATGTAATAAAATTAATCAGTAAGTAATAATTTATAGTAATTAATAATGTTTTTGATAATTAATTGTAAATATTAATAATTTTAAAACAATTAGAAAAAAAATATCAGTAATGTATAAAAATTAGTGATTATTAATAAAAATCAATGATAATTACTAGAAATAAATGATAATTAATTTAAATAAATGGTAATTATTATAAATGAAATATAATTGTTAGAAATTAGTTATAATTATTATGAATTAGCATTAATTATTATAAATTACTGATACTTTGTAAAAAATTCTGAAAATATTAAAAGGTATCAATATTTACAAAAACATTGTACTAAATAGTAAATATTATATATTATTAGATATAATTAGCAGTAATTTGTAAAAATTGTTAACAAATAGTTAATAATAGCGTTAATTAGTAAAAATTAGTTTTAATTAGTAAAAATAATAAATAAATAGAAATTATTATTAAAAATTATTACCAATTAGTAAGAATCAGTGATAATTACATTAAATTGGTGGTAATTCATGTTACTTTATAAAAAATGTAATTAGTTGTACTTTTTTAATTTTTTTGGCGATTAACATTACATAAAAAAAAAATTTAAATTAGAAAATCATAGTAAAAATTAGTTGCAATATGATAAAATTGGTAGTAATTATTAAAAATTTTCTATACTTAGTAAAAGGTAGTGTTAATTTGTAAAAAATTAACAGTAATTAATACAAATTAGAATTAATTTCTAAAAATTATTAGTAATTAATAAAACTTTTTGTGAATTTGTGGTACATAGTAAAGAATAATTTTAATTTGTGATACTTAGTAAATTTTTTTTTAAATACTAGTAATTAGTAATAATTCATAGTGCATAGTAAATAATATTGGTAATTAATAAATAATAGCCGTAATGAGAAAAAATTAGCTCTGATGGCTTAAAATTAATGGTAATTAATAAAAAATAGCATTAACTGTTGGTACATAGTAAAAATTAGTGGTCATTATCATTACATAGTAAAACATAGAAGAAATTATTGGCACTTAGTAAATATTTGTTGTAACTAGTGGTACATAATAAAAATTACCGTCACATAGTAAAAATTACTGGAAATTACTAAAAAATAGTGATATTTAGAAATAATTAGAAAAACTTAATATAATTAAATGTTAATTAGTAATAATTAGCAGTAATTATTACATAATTATGGTATTTAGTGGTAATTAATAAAAATTATAGAGAATTTCAAGGAATTAGTGGTAATGACATAAAAATATTTATAATTAGAGGGATTCTATAAATATTTATGATAATTTGTATTACTTGGTGGATATTATTGATAACTAGTAATAAATTATTCATACCTAGTAAACCATTGTAATTGATTAATTATTGGTGGTATATTACAAAGAAACACACAAACACACATGAAGACCAAAAAATGACTTTTTAAGAAAATGTTTCAAGTATATCTAAGGATTTTTATAAAAAAATTGATGAATACAGAATAGAATAAATTGTTTATCAACTAAAGGGTAAAAAAACTGGGTTTCCATTAAAAAAACCTTCTAGATAATATGTTGTATCATAAAGAGGAAAATGAAACTAATACATAAAATAAATAGAAATAGTAATAGTATAAAAATGCATATGGGGTTTAAGAGAAATATTCATATAATTTCCTTAAATTAGAATTATTTTATAAAAAATATTAACAAAAATGAGATTGAAAACGAATCCCCTTACATCATGTTTCATCTTGCTTCGTACACATTCAAATCTCTTGTATAAAAAATATATTATATCTATTTATATGTATTCCAAACCCATATTCATAAATAACATAATTTTTATCATCCCATTATAATTTCTAAATAACCTTTTAATAATAATTTCTTCATTAGAATGAACATTCAATGGACATTGGTCTATTTTTCATTAAAGTTTTTGTTCAGTGATTTATGTACTTTAACTTTATTCATGGTATAATCAAAACCATAATATTAGATTGGAAATAACTATCATATTATTTTTATCATATACAATTTAATAATTTTACCTTTATATATATGAAAAAAATGAATCATAGCGCTATATAGAGGTTGTGGACCATCAGTATGCACAAGTTACCTTATTATTTTATGATGAATGGAATGTTAAGAAGATAGATAAGACATTATAATTCATGAATAATTATTATTTATTAAATATTATATAAAAATATTAAATGTATAATAATTTATAACTATTAATGATAGTGAAATAAAATGAATCATTTCATTAGGTTTTGGTTGTAATCTACATGTACACATGAGTGATACTTTCACATAAAATAAGATTAAATATTGGAGAATGTTTGGTACATCATTGTAATGAAAAGTAATTATGATTAAATTATTTAATTAATTATTCTTAATGTTTGCTATATATATTTAGAAGTTAAAAGAGGACATAAAATTTAAAGTTCTCTATTACAATTATACCTCATCATTAAGAAACATCCTTCAGATTATAGCTTAAGGCATGGAAGAATATTATTATTATTAAACCAATAAATCTAGAACAAGGGAAGGGATTTTATAAAGTTATTAGTTTCGGTATTTTCTGGGATTAATGTTTCATTATGTGTGATAAAGAGATGATAGGTGGTATCTTCTTTTAAGGATGGGATATGGCAAAAATTGAAAATTATAATATTTCTAAAATATAATAATGTCATAGTTATTTCATGTGGAGAAATAATTTCAAATATAGAACATTATATGAACAAATTTAGTATATTATCAAAAAATAAAATTAGATAATGTGTTTTGTAAATTTGAAATCTTATATCTAACTCTAACTCCCCCAGTAACAATATTTTAATCTTAACTATATCAAAAAAAATTATGTTTTTTACTATTAATTATGAAAAAAACTATGTTTAGTCAATTAAATTATATAAATTATGATTGTTAAAAGTAAATAATACATTTTTAAATAATTAATTCATATTGGTGGTGGTAATTTATTTTAAAATAAATGTTTAAACGCAACCAGACTACTATTAAAAAATGAAATTAAAGTATAAATCTAATTTAACCTTCATTCCATTTTATATAAAAACAAATTGATGAATGTAAAAATATTTTATATGTTATTTTACATTGAAATAATTTTATAATCATTCATATAGTTATAAAAATTTAATTTATTAAGGTAAAAACATTTGGTATTCATAATGGTATTGTTGGAAAAAGTAATTATTTTTACCTTAAACTCCATCTATTTTTCTTTATAACCAATAAAAAACTATATATTTTATTTTATACATATGAAATAATTAAAATATAATAAATTTTATAGTGAAATTTATTATCACCAATACAATAGATATTAAATAATAATAACATTATTGAATAATATTTAAATAGTATATCAGAGTTCACTAGAAATCAATGTTGTGTGTAACTAATGATATCAATGAAATAAAATTTATTTAATGAGATATATATCCCATAACAAAATAGTGTTAAAATTTTATCTATATTTCCATAGGTATATTCAATATTATATTTTAAATTATCCTAACCATATATCCATTTTTATATAAGGTGTTAGTTGATGGAATCTTAATAAGATAAATTTTTTTATGATTAGAGAATATTGAAATTCCATGTACTTGTATAGTAATTGACTACTATGGAATACGTAAAGTTTACCTATTATTAATTATTAATAGAAATAATGTATTTTAATTTTTTATTTATTTTTGTGGCCTAAAAATATATATCCCCTTGTTGCTTCAGTTATGTTTCAAGAGATAAATTAGTTGAAATTCATTACTGATTTGGGTATTTTGAGTACACCTATGTGTTTAACAAATATGTACTAGCTGATGTCATGATGTTATGTTTATGATGTTCAAAAATATGAAATCCATATGTGTAAAATCATTTATTACTATCATTGTGATTACTACGTTCTTGTTACCTTAAGATATATTTAATGCTAATGTTCCTGATTATATGATATATTTACTGATCATTCAATCTATAATATGTTTATATTCCTTGTGTATTATTGATAACATCTATTTCATGTGGTCCCTTACATAGAATTTTAAGTCCAAATTTATTTGGATTTCCTTTCACTATGGTACTAGAAATTGATCTTTGGATTAATTAAAGGATACTTTAAAATGTATTTTAATGATTTTATAATTTTTACATGTTTTTTATGGTTTTATTGTAATATAGATATCAAGTATGTATCCAGTGACCTACTAATGTTAAATAATTTTTTCATGTGTTTTGGGATCTCATGTATCTTATAAAAATTTAGTACAGTAATCATCGGCTTTGGAATTACTAGAGTAGGGGTTTCTAAACTATATTTTATTTCATACTTTCCCTTTTTGTAATACAAACACTCTCAAAGGTATATGAGTATTTATGGGTTATTTTATTTGTTTCTATGACCATAGTAGTTCCTTAAAAAAATTAGGCTAGTAGAGATATACATTGAAATGTATATTCTACATGGATAAATTCTAAAATATTAGAATGATGATATTATATTTAGAAATATTATATAAAACACTAATATTGTATTTTACACTTTTTTACTCTATAAATACATCATGTTTCTCATTTTAGGAAACATAACCCAATGAAGGTAATGAATATGATATCAAATATATGTCTTGATGTAATATCATATCCTTGTAAATGGAATTCAAATGAAAACTAATGCTATAATTAAAATTTAGTTTTTAGACTAATTATAATAAAGGAAGTTATTTATACAATATTATCATTTTTATTACAAATTATTTAACTGTGGAGATTTATCTAAATTTGATAAGTGAAACCTTGGATTATCGTGATAATACATTAAATACATATTTTTCACATCTTTATTTTTTTCTATTCATGTGAACGATATTAGGAGAAAAAATTATTGGTTTAATTTATTGATGTTTCCAACATTCTAGATAAACATTGCTATATTTCACATAAAAATTCTTATAGGAACTCCCATAATCTTACACTAGTGAATAATTTTTGTATTACTGATTCCAATGTTAATTTACATAAATGTAAAATAATTATTTTTCTTATTTTAAAATGGTTCATGTTGTAGTAATTGAGTATGTTTCATACCCACAATAGTGCACGATTGTAATGAGATTTAATGATATTTTTCCAAGATAAATAATGATAGTTAAGTATCCTCCATCACAAATGTCTATTACTAATTTATTAATCATTCTACATAGGTTGATTAAGAATTTGTATCAATTTATCATACCCTAATGGGTAGCCCCATGATATAGACAAAACAAGTGACTTTATCATCACCCTTAATTAATAGGGATGCAACTTTAGTGTGTTATAGAGTTACCACTCATTTATTCTCCCAAAACATTGATCAAGGGAAAGTATACCTCCAAATCCATGATATTTATCATTATAGAAATATAATTGTGAAATCCATTTCCTCGTTAGTTTTTATATTATTTTGGATTTAGAGGGAATATGGAGATCAAATAATTGAGATATATTTGCAAAGTTTTGTCTTATTTAACACATATCTTTTTTTTACTGAGAAACCAAACATTATTAGGGTTTAATAAAGTTAGTTACATATTAAATACAATTTAAACTATCTTTACATGAAGTATTATATAACTATATTATCTAGAACTTATAGTATAATTATCGTGAGATGAGGATAGGGAAATTTTGATCAGTAAAGATTACTCTCATCATTAATAATAACTAATTAATTTATAGAATTTTGAGTTTTTATATTTTTTAAAGGTATTTTAATGTTAGGATTCCATTATATTAAAAAAAATATTGGGTTTTTAATGCATTGATGGTTTTTAAAATAAATTGGATACTTTATAGAAATTTAGGAATGTATGATGTGGGAGATAAAAAATTAATACATGAATGGAACTAAGTTACGCCATTTTTTTTGTATACATAATGATGTTAAAGACCATAAATAAACACCCATATATATAATTATATTGAAAAATAAAGACTCAATGGATGCATTAGATATGACACACAAGTCAGTGATTGGAAAATAAGAATAATTTCTTCATTTCCCATAGTTCAAATATATTTGAAGATATATGTTAATTTTAATAGGGTGTTATTCTCTTATCTATTAATAAATATTTAGAGTACACAATTAAAAACAATAAAGTCCAAATTAAAATATATATTACTGTAAAAAGATTTCCTGTGAATAAAATTCAAATTGTTAAGATCCTAAAATTTTTTACAGTCTATGTCATAAACACAATCCATTTTTTATGATTGAAAGGATAACCACAATCATCATTCCACAATCATATTGTGTTTTGTGAGTGTATATTAACAAATATAGTTTTCTAAGGTAATTAAGATAATTTTTATGAATTTTTCTCATTTTAGTATATTTAATTAAAGATATTATTTTTCATTTTCAGGGGGAGTTTTTCTCTCATTATTTTGGATAAATCTACATCAATAATTTGATTCTTTCATTAAAAAAATATTTAATAATATGATTAAATTATTGATTATTGATTCTAATTTAGTCATGATTTTATATGTTTCTTGATATATAATGATTTAGTAGTATGAGGATGGGTTTCTAAAAAGATAAAAAAACATCAATATATAAGTAATTTTTATTATGTATTATATATTGAGTTAACTAATTTTTTGACTTTATTAATTCATTTAAAATTAAATTTATTTAGGATGGTTAGCTATGATGGAAAATATGGTTAAATTGTGAAAATAAATTTGGATTTTTATTTTTAATATAAAAATTAAATTTTAATGAGATTTATTTTATTTTATTATTTTTATAGAAGAATATAATTAATTTAAGAAGTATCTATGTATTTGGTCATATAGAACATAATTATCATTGAAAAAATACATATGAATTGAAAAAATTATTTATTTAATTAAAAAAATTATAGAATAAATAAAAATTCTAAATTCTAAATTTATTTTTTATTTAAAACCATGTAATAATTTTTTTAAAAAATCTTTTAAATTAATTGGAAGTAATTATTATTTTATAATTATAATGGTTTTGAATAAGTCTAAAAATCAGTGAAAGATAAATTTGTTGGTTTATCATTTCCTTGTTTATTTAATATATGATTTTGAATATATGAAACTTTTTTTATTTTATAGTATTTGGGAACATAACTTATATTTATAATAAATGAACTTCGTCTAAATGAATTGTGTATTCATTTGGGATAAATATATTTTTGGTGATGTTTTTAGGATAACATTAAACTAAAGTATTTATTTTATGATTTCATACAACCATGACTTTTCCCATTGATTTATTTGTATACATTTATTATTACTTTTTTTCATAATATATTTCAATCATTATCTTTTTATATCACAAGTTCATGACTCATAAAATAACTACTCAATTAAGAATTTTACTTACCAATATACCCCTTTATGATGATCCAAATATCATGATACATCATAAAAAAACAAAGGAAATATAGAATATCAAAAATGGCAATACAAGTTAGCTAAGAGTTATATCAATCCTAAAATTGAAAATAGATTTTTCTATACTGAGTGAAATAACCATTTTTGACTATTGATTACTATCCATTAATGGTGCTACATTGAATATCATTGGAAAATATATTCAAAGTAACAGTATTGAGATCAAGTTGGTCGTACTCTAACTGATAAAAAATGATCAATCATTTTTTGTATAAAACATAATGATTCACATATATTTTTTTCAAATTTTTTAAGAAATTATGATACGTTCATGCATAATAGAGTATGAAATTATGAAATAATATTGAGTGTTATTTAAAGTGTTTACATGCTAGTTCCATAACAACTTGGAACACAATAGACTAATTGTTTGATATGTACTTCCCACATTTATATATGGGAAATCTAAAAATCGAGAAAATTAATTTTATCCATCAATATAAGAAGTCCATTTTTTGGGTTGATAATTATATTAAGAAATTATATGAATATATTATCACAATATGGATTAAATATTTGGTTGAGAGAGATTTTTTTTACTATAGATTGAAACTGACACCAATGGCCTTGTTTGATTCCTTTGCAGATGGAATACTAAGGATTATGAAATCGAAATTAATAATATTTCTATTTGATGAGATGTATAAATGTTATTCAATGGAAAATTGAACCTGGATTATCGAGGAGAGGTAGATACCAAGTAGAATATAGGTAGAATTTGTCTTCTAAAGTGGATGTCTCATCAAGGAATATTGAAAAAATCAAAGTGATAAATTATACACCACCCATAACAAATTCAAAATGAAAATCTTATAAGATGAGTATAAGGATGTGTGATTCGTTAGGGTGTTAATCTATTTAAGAATATAAGAAACCACATGAGGCCATTAATGTGATTTATGACTAACTTCACCTAAAATTTTAAAACTATTCTAATTATGGGAACCAATATTTTGGAATCATGGATAATATCACTAAAAAAGGTAAAATTATTTACAAAAATTAAGGTCCACTCAAATACAAACCATATCATCATGGATTTTAAAAAAATTTATTAATATTATTAATCTTTAATGATATAATTTATTTTTCCTACATAGTCAATTAATCCTTAAAAACAATATGTAAAACCCCTTTGATGATATCTATATTGAACTCAGATTTTCAAAAAAAAATATCACCTATTTTTAGTTTAATGGTCAAAGTAGTTCATAAAAAGTCATAATCGAATTAAAAAATAGCATAACGTATTTGGATTCTGGGTACACAATAATCTTATTTAATAACATATCTTTATTATATCCAATTAGTTTCATCCTATTTTTTATTCTTCCTAAACATACCACACATAAAAACTCTTATAATAAATTGGGGAAGGTAAAATAAAAAAGAGTGAGATCATATGTTTTGTAAGGGTAAAAATGGAGGATGTAATTCTATAACAATTAAAAGTAGAATATTATCCCAATGTATTTAGATCATGGTGATAAAATAAAATTTTCAACCCGAACCATTCATAGATCTCCAAAATGAGTTATGAAATATATAATTTTCCTTCCTAGAGGCAATATACATTTGAGTGTTAAATAATCATAATTCACTATGCATAATATCATTTCATGAATATGTTTCACAAGTTAGTGGTATCGAAACCAATTCATTTTTCAAGGATAAATACCAAGACAATAAAACATAGTGGATAAATCCACTTCACTAATTTTCCAATGTGGATCAAACCCATAATCCTTTTTACATTTATGTGTCATGAACATAGATATGTTTCCTAATATTATCTCATGAGTTATAAAGATTTACCAATTGCATTGGAGGGGTATATTGTCCTCACCCATGATTTTTCATAATGCTACCAAAATCCTTTCATATAACATAATATCTATAAATTATTGAAAAATATACATAAGAGTTCTCCAAGACTATAAAACATTCATCACATCATAACCCCTGAAAAAAGGTTTCATAAGAATTTCATCATAAAGTAAATCTTGGAAATGATATGGGTCTCATAAACATTTCAAAATTTCAGAATAGAATAAACCATGGTTAATGGAATGAGTGGCATTAAAATTTCATCATCCTAATCATAAACCATTCCAAGAAATATTATGAATAGAATCCTTGTATCATATCATCATTAAATCAAGAGTAACATAAATTGATGTCAACCTAGTCAAAAAATGATTTTATTAGATTACGTGAAACATATAAGAAAAATATCCATTCTAGTTTAAATGTAATATCTTTAAACAAAAAAAATATTTAAGATTTATAATGTAATTTTCATTACAAATAACCACTAATAATTATATGTCAATATTTTAATCATTGACCAGTCATGACCTAGAAAATTATGTTCATGTCATATAAATTTAATAATTAACATCCTTATTATATTTTTGGTGAAAATCAAAATTCACCTTATTCATAAAAAAAATATTATTCATTTTAAAAAAAGTTTAAAAAGCTAAAACTGGGTGAAAAATAAATCACATAATAAATAAAAAATAATAAAAAATTTCATTAAAACAGTTTAAGAAATCATCTATATGCATTGAAAAATATTTTCAACTAAAGGGAAAAAATAAAGATAATTTTTCATAAAAATATTTTTTTGATATCTTGAGTTTATAAAGAGTGGAAAATGAAATTAAAAAAAGTTTTCTTATGTAATAAACATATGATAAAAAACATGATTTTCATGAGAGATAGATAATAATATATCATCACCGGAAACATAATCCTAAAAAATCTAGATAAATAATGTTATTATAACATAAAATCAATACACAATTGGTAAGATTTGAATCCTAATCCCCAAAATATAATAACAATAAAAAAATATTATATATAAATAACGCAAATAAATTTATAACATAACATATCAATGGGTTTGTATATAAACCATATAAAAAAATGTGCATAACATATCAAATATCCCAACGAAGGAAAAATTGAGTCTAAAATACATTAACATATGTATTTATTTCATTTATACACATTAAAAACTCGTATTAATATTTGTCTATTATAAATATATTATAGAATCAAAATCATATATATCATAAAACATATGATTTAGTTATGAACAATTAATAACCTCTTATTGAAAATTCATAGTTAATATATTGTTTATTATAATAATTGGTTCATTTTTCAGGTATGTTTTTGTTTGGAATTATAGAAAAAATATTTTAAATGAATACCATTTTATTTTATAATTAATGATACATTAAACACCAAGCTTAAATAATTATTTCATTACATTTCTTTTAGAAATAATCCCTTCAAAATCTTCTGTAACACATAATGGAAGGCTTAAATGAAATATAATACATTATATAATTATAACTTAGACGTTAAATTGGTGTATATCAATAGTACTTATGAAATAAAGAAAATTATTATAACATGTTGATTATAAAACAAATAATAATAATTTAATAGAAAATAACAAATTTTCAAAAACTGTATTTTTGGAAATAATTGTCTTATTGCGCTATGTATGAATATTTCAAAATTAATTTTACTAAATTCATAATAATTATATTATAAAATGACAATAATATTTGAAATCATTAAGTCAAAATTATCTTAGTGTGATTTTTTCTATTTGTTTAAAAACATTCATTTTTCAATGAAGAGTGAAAAATACTAATTTTTTTTGAAAGATTCCATTTCATTTAAATAATTTATAGGGTCAAATTATTTTTTCAAATATGTTTAATGAAAATTTATTTAATTTTTATTTCAATTTAAAAAATATAGTTCATTGGAGTCCTTGAAACTTTAATTTTGTTATTAAAATATTCTATAATAAAGGAATTTTCTCTTCGAAACCCATCTTTTTAACAGTATCACTGGTTATAATTTTTAATTAGATTATACCAATTAAGTGAATTGAATTTAGAAAAATTGGTTAGATATTTTTAATCATCATAGTTTATGTTATCTAATAATTTGAAATTATTTTTTTACCATTATGAATTGTAAAATATGTAAATACTAATTATAATTATTATGGTAGTAACTAATTTACCAAGGGCTTAACTAAAAATAAAAATTTCTAAAATTTCCTAATAACATATAAAAAATAATTTTATGGCCGTATAATGACCTTATAACATATAAGGGTTGAGTATAACCCATTTTTAGTGTTTTATCATGATAAAACATGGTTGAAATTGATTATATTCATATATTCCATTTATATCCTCTCCCCACTTATAAAAAGTCACTCCATTTCATCACATCTTCAAACATCCAAATATGTTATTTTTAGAAATAACCTACCCAAATAACATTTATTCTATCCTTAATGCCTAAATGAGTCCTTGTATTAATCATAAATTAAACCTAGGAAGGATTTTTTTAAAGACCAAAAGAAGTTGTTGTTAGAATATGTGATGTTCTTAAACAACGATTTTTATTTTGTTTCATATTCCACATCACTAAAAAATTATTAATATCCCATTATATAATAAATATATTATCTTTAGACTAATATTTTATTATTGTATTTTCATAAACTATATTCATATCCTCTTCCATCAAGTGGGAAATAAAACTATCAATTGTGTGTACATCTGACTACCACACCACGAACTGATTTAATTCATTTTCCATCACCACATTTTAAGGCTAGATATAATGATATATTGAAAAAATTTATATTATATTTTTTTATTATTATAGTTTTTTAATTTTAATATCACTCATACTTTATCATATTCAATTCTATTTAAAATACGATGGTATCTCTAGTCAATACAGAAGAACAATAATTTAGTGACATTTTATAAAAAAAATTGCTAAATAAGTAATGTTTTTGGAAAACACCACTAAATTAACAATGTTTCATGATGAAACATGCAAAATAATCAATGTTTCATGAAAATATCACTAAATTAACAACATTTCCTAAAAACATTGCTAAATTTGTGACTTTTCTTGCAAAACATTAATAAATTAATAACGTATCCGAACAAAAGACGCAAAATTTCTAATGTTTATGATAAAATGTCGCTAAAATTAGCGACTTTTCTTGAAAATCATTGCTAAATTATTGACATTTCTCGGAAAAATTCCCTAAATAACTGACATTTCCTGACAAATATCCCTAAATTAGCAATGCTTCCTGAAAAAATCATTTCTAAATTATAGATGTTATATATATCTATATATATTAAAATATAAACACTGAAACGTATATGTAAACTTATATAAAATTAAATATATATATATATACACACACAAACACACTCATATATAATATATATATAGATATATCATTATATATAAAAAAACCTATACATTTTAAATTTAGTCAACTTTTAAAGAAAATATGGATATTTTATGATCATTTTTAGTAGTGTTTTAAATCATTGATAATTATATATGTATTTATTTATTTATTTATTTGTAAATATAGATATATATATATATATGTATATATACACATATATATAAACACTCACACACAAAAATATATTAACATATATGCATATATACATATATTCAGATATACATAAAAATATAAATATAAATATATTAATATAAACATTTAATATATATAAATATATATAACAAACATATATATATATATATATACATATGAGACTGAATATATAATTTTAAAACACACACACGTTATATAAACATATATATATATAATTTAATATAAATATATAAATAAACATAAAATAATAACATATATATATATAATATAAACATATACATATATATAAACATAAAATTTAAGGACACACACACACCCAAACACATATATATAATACTAAAATTTATAAAAATACAATATAATATAGTCATATATGTATATATTCCAAAAATATTAAATATTAAATATAATAATATATATATATATATCTTGATATGTGTATATTAATATAATAGTCATATGATATTAAATTTTTAATACTTAAATGTATATATAAATATGTAAATATAACATAATACAATTAAATATTTTAAATTTTGTCATTTTTCTAAGAAAACCTGACTAGTTTTAGGGACAATTGTACCATCATTTTAAAAAGTGGCTAATTATATATGTACACTCACACACATATATACATATATATTAATATTAAATGCCTATATATATAATAATATATAAACACATATAAACACATATAATTTAAACACACAGATATAATATAATATTAATGCATATATATATATATATATCAAAAAACACATATCCAAAAAATATAAACACATATAATATAAAAATATATATAATATGTAATAATAAAAAATATAAATATACATAATAAAAACATATATAAATATATATAATACAAACATGTAATACAAAAACATATAATATAAACACATATATATAATATAATATAAACATAAACATATATAAATATAAATTATTGTTATATGTATCTTAATTTATATATATATATTTATATTTATATTAAAATTTTAAATATTGAAATATATATATATATATATATATAAGAAAATACAATTACATATCAATAACTAAAGTGGGTGAGCTGGTTTTTCCATTGCTTGAGAGATGGTAGATGACCAATTCGATTTCTCTGGGATTTATTTTTTCAAACTTCTTTGAGCATGGAGTTATCTAACAATTAAGGAATTGGTGGACTTGAGGGATGTGAGGGTTGTAGTGGTGAGGCGGATTGGGTGAGCACAACTATGGTGAGTGGGCAAGGATGCACTATGTGGGTTGGTTTAATGCACAAGGGGTACTGGAGAAGGTGGTAGGGGATGGGCCATGTGGAGCCTATGAGGCTGGGTGATAGGGTACACCTCAAATTGTCATTAATTTAGCGACATTTATTAACCCATATTTCTTGAAAATGTTTTCAAATTAGGTGTCTCTAATTAGAGATATTTTAAAATGTCACTAATTCCACTATAATTCTAAGAGTCTCTAAATTAGATACACATTTTTTTGATGTCTTCTAGAAATTTTAGTAAATAAATTTGTGATGTTCTTAAATTTCTCTTATTCAAAAAATTCATTTCTAATTAATGTTTTCCGTAGTGTGTGTGTATGGAAGACTATGGCCATGCCATGGGATGTGATTTTTTATGTTATAGTTTAAATTGAATGTAATAAAGCTAAATTTGTTCAGTATATGTGATATATATGTCATTATATTTGTTCTTATAATTAAATATATCTTGAGCTCTATTACCCTTTCACCCCTTAATAAAATGATAACATTGTTCGTTCAAATGCATTGCCTACCGTCTCCACGAAGTGATGTGGCCGATTCTCCTTTTTCAGATTTCAATAATGATTTTAAAATTTTATTTCATTAATAAACATAATAATTATAACATTAAGATAATTCTCTATATGATATAACTATATAATATTTCATGAACTAGAACATTCATGTAATAACATTAAGGCGAAAACAAGGCTTTTATTACACTAAATGATAATGATAATAAAAAATTATTAAGAAATAGGTCATAAGATGATATAAAATGAAATTATATGATTATATATATATATTGGTATAAATTAATATAATGTATAAAACAATTATACATTATATTAAATAATTTTTAACCAATAAGAAGAGTGGGGTAAGTCAGTTTATCTCAACTTCCTTTCATTGAGGAATATTGTAATGTTATGCACCTAATTTCTTTTTACATGGTGTATATAATTCCCCTTTGGAATTTAATGTCATTATTACTCAATAATTAACTTCATTTTAAGATTTTATTTGAATTATTTATTCATAGAGGAATTGAATTGAATATTACCAAGTTGTCAAGAAATTCATATCTCAATTTACATTAATTGGATTAGATTTCTTATTCAATGACTTTGATATTAGGATATAATGTGGGTAACTAATTTTAATTATATATATTTTTTATTTTTATTTATTTTTTGATTTAGATAATATATTCATTCATTTATTCTCACATTAAAAGTATGATTTTTTTCAGAGTTTATATCACAATCTCATTTTAATCGGTGTTATTCATGCTTGAAATTCTATTAATGTAATTTAACCAATCATTGAATAATAAAAAACATAATTTTTTATATGGTGAATCATGATGTTTTTATCTAATAATTCCAATTTCCACTCATTGTTTCCTAATTTTTTTGACTAAATTTTTTGTAATAAAATATGACTTCATTGATATATTCATTAAAAAATCACATTTCATAAAAATCCATGTTCCGTAAAAATATTTTCAAAAAGGTTTTTATCCTTTTAAAATTGATTTATTAAATAAAATTATGTAAAATTTTACTTTCAATTTTTTTTAAAGGAATCATCAATTTATTTTTAAAATAAAGGCATTTTTTCTTTTACCGAAAATGTGAAACATATTTTTGAAAATTTATTTTCAAATTAAATTATATTGAATTTTTTTATCATTTTATTTTACTATAATAATACATTATAAGTGAAAAGGGTATTTTTGTCATGATTTTTTTGAAAATTAAATTGGAATTTTTATCTGTAAATTAAAAAACTATTATTTTATAGATAATACAATAGTTATATGATGTATTGATACAATCATTATTATTTTTATGTATGGTTTATGATCATTTTGACCATGGAATTTATTGACATTCTCATTATTGAATCATTTTTCTAGTCAGTAACGTTACCCTGAAACATTCACTTTTAAATTATCATAAGACATTCAATTTTCACAAAATATTAATATTATTTATCATGGATTTGTTTATTACCTAAAACACATTTCATTTCTACATAAGGTATTATACATTGAATGCTATTCATTTTAATAGGAAAATATCTACAAATGTTCATTTATTTACCTAATAAAAATATTTGATGTTTAGGCACATATTTCATGAATAAAATAGATTATTAAATATGAGAAGAATTATTGGTATGTGTAGTTATGGGTGGGGACATGTATTATATATCCCCTTCATGCCTAAATAGTCTCATGATGTGAATTAATAAGAAAAAATTAAATAGGTTTTTACACATACTTAAAATTATCTAGCGGATGATCTTGATGTTAGATGTATCAATGCTCTTGATATCATAGTGTCCAATAATTATGAATTTCCTTCATTAAGAATTGAATTATTATTATAAATTATATTTTGAAAATTGATATTAGATTTATTTGTATTTAATTCTCATTTATTGATTAGTAGAATGTGTTTTCAGTTATTTACCATTCCATATTGATTATAATTAAGCAATTCATGATTTTCATGTTATATAAATGAAACATGTGTTAATTTTTTCACCTATCCAAAATTATTATTATTTTTCTACTCATGATAGTCAGGTTATCGATTAAATTAAATATGTGTTAAAATATTTTCCTTGTCATGTTTATTATTAATTATTTACTCGGGATAGCTTCTAAATTATGTAACTCTTTCTATGAATTTGATCTCATCCTTATTTTTTTTCTTTCCCTAGAATCCATGAATTTTTATATTAATGATATGAATGGATTTCCTAGTGGGAATAATGGTATTTAAAAAAATACATTATAATTTATATATTTAAATGTAATATTTGATTCATGTATGTTTCTAGTTTACCAATACAAGTAAACTATTTGGTGCTTCAGGATATGACCACCTGTCTTTAGTAACAATGTAGTAAAGAAGACACTGGTCTCGAGCTATGGCGATCAAGGTTCGTAAAAGTATTTTTTATCCTTTTATATTTATCATGGTAAAATAATCTCCAAAATATTAAAAAATACATGACTATAAAATATATTATTTCTATATTCATTTATATTAATTGATAAAATTTAGTAAGAAAAAATGAATTATACTATTCATGGAGATGGTAGGTCATACATACAGATGAACACTATTTCCATTTTTTGACCTATTAATAAAAAGAAAGATAAATAATATATTAACTTTATAGAACCATTTTTATTTCATATATATATATATATATATATATCAAATTTTCATTAAATATATCTCTATTATATTCCATGTAAATAATAAGTGCATAATGAATCACATTGCTTCAGATGATTGTATTCTGTTGTATACAGGAGCGATGTTAACATATTCCCAATCAATATAAAGTGATATGTTATATGTGATATTATAATTATATATATATAATTATATAATAAATATAATATAAATATGTTCAATATTTCATTATATCTATCAATATTAATAAGTAATGTAAAATGAACTATATTTGTCTATTTGGCGGTACTCAACTATACAAAAGATCAGTTCTTTCGTTTCCCACTTGATAGAAGGTAAGATGGATATGGGTAATGAAACTAACATAATAACATATAAGTATATGGATTATAATTATGATACTATATAATCTTTTTTTTGAATATTTTAATGAGTTTTAGAATAAATAAAATTAAAAGTCAAGGTTAAAGACTATAATACTTATTCAAAGAACGTACATAGTATATCACCAAACTCCTTCGTAGGAGTGTTTCTTAGTAATACTAAGTCCTCTAGGATTTTTGGATTGAAATAAGGAATTTATTATTGTGGGCATTGGCGGAACCAAATTGTTGTTGAACTGTGAAATTGAGATAAGGTGATATTCTCTTTTAAAAGTGGGGAAAAGAACCTCTATAGAAACTACTTGAAAATTTCACAAAAGAATCCAAAATTATAAAACAATTCCAAGAAAAATTCATGAAATTAAAATAGATTCCAAATTCGTATAGGATAAAGTTATAATATTTTCATCCAATAAAATTGTGCAATGTTTTATTGAAATTTATACAATTATATTTTGGTTTTACCCCAAGGTAAACCCATTTAAAAATAAAATGAAATAGTTAAATTTTATTTTTTTACAATTCATATTTTTCAAAAATTATGTCAAAATTTATATAATATTATTTAGGATAATTATAGATATTTAATCTATTATAAAAAAGTTTATTCACGTAAGTGAAAAAATATAGTTTAATGTGAAACCCACAGACATGATGAAAAAGTAGTTTTCCAAATATACAATTCTGGTAACTAGAGAATGTCTTGATGTAAAATTTCAATATAAAATTGATTAAAATAACTATAATTTTATTTCTAAATGTGACTAATTTTAATATTACTATATATAAATAAAATAGATATTTATAATTCATTTAACTAAAAAATAGTTTTTAATAAAAATCAATATTTTATTATTATTCATGAAAATGTTTTTATTCAGATAAAATCATTAAAAATTAAAGCTAAGATAAATTTGCCAGGTTTTTTTTCAAAAAATGAAGATTTTTTGTTCAAATAATTATTATAAATGTTTCAAAAAATGTTTTTATAATTTTTTCAAAATGAAATTAAACTAAAAATCGTTAGTTGAGAGAAATGTTTTTTGAATCCTATAAATAATTTAATAAAAGTTTCGTACATATTTATAAATATATTTTCATTATATAAAAATTTTATAATTTTTTTGAAATATGTTTATTCCTTTATATACTGTTACGTTTAATGGTTGTTTAATAATGGTAATGTTTAAATAAAAATATTAATTGAATATATTGTTATTGTTGAACTGTGTTTTTCATGTAGTACATTCTACCAAATTATTTAATTTTGTTTAAAAAAACACTTAAAATAGGGGGTGTTATATTATAACCCTATTAAACTGATTTTCAACAAACAAATTCAACCATTTTGGTAGAAGAAAATCATGATACTTCTACATAATTATATCCCCAGGTTCCCACATAGGTTCCTCAGGCAGGTGGTTTCACCATGAAACATTGAATGAGTGTGAGGTATTATTTTACAATTGTTTCTCTCTATGATATATAATTTCCAAAAGCGTTTCTAGATAAGGTATATTTTTATCTAGTGGCATGAAAACGTAGTGCAATATATGTGGGTGGATAGGTTTGTAAATCCTCAAGAGAGATACATGGAATACATACGATACTTGAGAGAGTTTCAATGGAAGTTCCAAGAGATAAGAAACTATACATACTCAATCAAGAACCCTGAATGAACAAATATACCGTGGTTATAACATTACATTCTTCCCAATACTTATAAACTAACTTCATTGATAAATTCATAGTAACACATCGTCAACAACTTTGAATTCTTGACCATGTCGATGATTGTCATCATAATATTTTGGAAAAATTTGTGCTACCCTTATGTACTACTAAATTTATCTCACATTACTTACAATTTTTTCAACTTTTTGATGTTGCAATTACGTTATTTCACCAAATTCATCCCAAAAATTGCATTAATACACTTATTTTCATACAGAGCTTCATAATGATCCCTAAAAATGCTTGATTGAATGCTGTTATAATTAGAAAACTCAAATTAAAGAATGTGTTAATCCAATCCATTTTTAAAATACATTGAATAAGATATGAGTATATCCTCTAGTATTTGAATTATTCTCTCATAATTATTATCTATCCAAGGATAATACAAATTACTAATACTCAACTCTATATTAAGGGATTATAGATTACTTTTTCTGAAGATCCAGGTAAACCTTAAATCATTATACGATAAAATGTGGTACTTCATGGATTATTTACACTTTCTTAATCTTTATTATAGAATTATAATATAGATATAAATATTCCAAGATATAAATTAAGTGTGTTGACTATGTATGGTGATCAATTAGAACTCATATATCATTTCTCCCATTATATTTTTGTGGATTCTGTTTGAAAAAAATCGATTATGATGTTTCCCATTTTCATTATGGTATGGCTAAAATTTGTAAAACCACTTTATAATTTTTTTCATCAGCCTTAACTTGCTAACAAACCAAGATTTGAGATATAAATTCTAAAATATATCACTTAATTAAATCCCAACATAAATACTTTTCAAATCATGATATATCATTGTTCATCTAGGATTAATTGGGAATGAAGAATTATGAGATACCACTAATATCCCCTTCATTAAATTTGGTATGGATAATACATATTCATGGTTCCTAAAACGTGTCATTCCATCAAATTCATGGTTAAACTCACATGCATTTCTTACCTTATTTATCAGTTCGATAACTTTCTTTTTCACCTCATTAATATTAACATTGATAGATAGTTGAACATTCATTTCAAGAGGATCAAATTTCAACCATTTATTTAGGATTTCAAGGGCCATCCATTAAATATACATAAATATTGGATATTTTTTGGCCCCTATAATTGATATGATTGTAGGAATATTCTCCCCAAGTCATGATCCACCTTTTTTACTTTCCCTGGGTCGTATTGTATTGGGAATTCATAATTTTCCATAAACTCTTACCACCTTCCCTAGAACATATTTAATTCAATCTATGTGAATATATACATAAATAATCTATAGTTTGTAAATATATGAAACGTTTATCTATAAATATAATTCCTCCATATATTTAATACAATATTTACATTTGTTAAATCCAAATAACGAGTTGGGTAATTTTGTAATGGAACATTAATTGTAAGGAGGCACATGTTATAACCATATCAATATTCTCTAGAATTATTTGTAAATGATGAATTACAATAGATCACTTTATCTTCTCTACTACAGGGTAATATAAGAACACGTGAACTAAATAACTTTTTCTGTTGTTCTTGAATCTTTCTTCATATTCAATAAATCGAATGAACTTGGATCTCTTTTGCGTTAATATGGGAGTGGATTAAGAAGGCTTGTGTAATTTTCTCCAATGCATCATTAATATCTATCCAAAAAAATAAAAATAATATCTGAGTCATAGTAGTTGTTTTGGACCAATATTAAATATCATTTTCATCTTATGGATCCTCCAATATACAATTATTATTGATTATATAACCCCAATTGAGAATATTTGTATCAAAAATCATACATTAAAATTTTATCGCACAAACTCTCCTTATTTGTGGCCTTCAGTACAATTCTCTACTGATATTCATACTATTCATTTTTGTTTGAATATATAAGAATATCATCAATACATTCAACCTAAAAAAGATTAAACAAATCTATAGTGAACCTATTCATTATACCCATAAACATATAAGGGGACTATGTAAGGAAAAATTACTTTCGTATATAAGAATAGTTTCTATACAGTGTACGCAATGATTTCTTGAGTATATCCTCTTTCTTTACAATCAATTTATGATATCCAGAAAGAAGTTCAATATTTAAAAAGTATTTATCATCCTGAAGTTGTCAAACATGTCATCAATATAAGGTAGAGTATACATGTTTCAGATAGTGATCTTGTTAAGTTCCAAACAATCAACACAAATATACTTTTAATCATCATCATTATTAACAAAGAGAGTTTTTTTACCCCATGGTGATGAATTATTGAGTATAAATCCTTTATCAATATATGATTGGAGTTTCTTATTCAATTCATGAAACTCAATCGGGTCTATTTTTTATTGAATCTTAAAATTTTTTGAAACACTATGTATGAATTCTAATAAGAACCAAGCATCAAAATTTTGTGGAAGACTGTAGAACTCCTCCAGAAAGACATTAAAAACACCTACAGAACAAGAATGTCTTTAATTTCATGTTTCCCCCAACAATATAAGTAAAATATAGTTCATGGATAGGAATTAAGACCCAAAAGGGAGTATTGATTCCAGTAGGATTTTTGCATTCAGCCTTACATCGATAAATGAATGTGTGTTTATTTAGAATATGATGTAATACATCCCTTCCATAGTAATTGATATGGGATCTATATAAAGGAGACCAATACCGAACAAAAATTACATCAAATTAAACTAATGGAAAAATTAAAATATTTGTAGGAATTATGTTCCCATAAACTTCAATGATATAAGAATCATATAATTGAGATGAAATCATCATATTTATTAGGGGTTTTCATGGATAATTCAACATATAATCAATTTAGTTAAGAAACCATTCATTTTATTAGGGATTTTATTAAAACAATTTAAAAATATATTCAAATATTTGACCGTAACTATCACCACCCGAACATAATTGTTCTATCTTTAATCCCATAGTAAAAACCAAAATGTATATCATAACCATCACACAACATTGATCAAAGTGACCAATCGTTCATAATATTTCTAAATAATGACACATTTTTTAATCTATGAAACCTCATAGTTATCTATGACCATCCATGTTCCTTTTATATCAAATCCCTCATGATGGTTTGTAAAGAGAATGTGAATTAACCAAAAATATCCCTCAAGACTATCAATCAAGGTACACAGTAACACTATTTATCATGAACTAGGTAATTTTATTCTCAAACCCGCCATGATTTTTTTAAGAGTTCATACCACTAGTTATATCTATTCCAGACCCATGTCCCCTTGTATTTTAATATCATGCGCCTCACTTTTAAATATCCTGACACTAATATCCAGAAGTTGGTTCCTCATAATATAACATTGGGACTATTAAAATGTATTATCATCCAAATGGAGAAATTTTTTTAGCAGCTTTGGAAATCTAGATGAAAACCACAATTGCCACATTAAAACTTGAAATGAAATATTACATAAAAAATATAATGGAAACACTCATAAACTCTGAGTTTATCCCTGCAATTTGTTCATAATACCTATATTCACATCCTGGGTAAAAATAAAACATATGAATTGGGTGATCTCAGATTTGTAGTAAGGGTAACAAATAAAAATATTCTATCATTTATAAATATATAAAATAATACATGGAGAATAATTAAAAACAAATTCCATTAAAACATAAACTTGAGCATAATATAGTAGAAATAAATGCTGATTAAATAATTCCATTACTATTCACATGAGAATAAAACTTTACCTTGGTTATTATACTAGTATAATAACCCCATATAATATCAATTACTTGTATCATAATGAGGTAATTCATAATTTTGGATATCATAAAGTTATTTTCAACGAATTGGACAACACACCATACATAAATGGAAAAAACCACTATCTAGTTTGCATCATGATACCTACCGATGTGTTAATGGGATATAACTGGCCTCTCCCATCACATAAAATGAAAAATACATTCCTTATATGTAAGGGGTAAACATAATCAATATAAAAATTCACATTAAAATTAGCATATTAAATTTCAATAATATCTTGAAACAATAAACATAATCATAAACAATCAGTATTAATATGGTGAGTTATATCAAGATAATAAATCAACAAAAACATTTATAAACAATTCAATAAATATGTTGTATAGTAATATAATAGGTAAATCTCAATTAAAAATAAGATTCAATATAGTGTATTTATATAGATGAATATACTCTAATAAAATCATTAATAAATTCTTGATAGAAATACCCCTTTAATATTGAAAGAAAATTTCTTTTGTAAAATCATTTGTATTTGTCATAAAAATAAGATTGAAAACATGTATATCTAAGAAACAAAATGGGATCAAACATTATTTAAAGAATATTAATAAAATCATTCTGAAATGTGGAAACAGAAGTGAAAACATGTAAGAGGAGTGTTTAATAAACTTTAGAAATGAGCCTCTCAGGGTGGTTTTGGAGAATATATAAAAGAATATTTAAAAAATACAATAATTATTTTCATAAAAATAGAAATTAACTAAGTTATGTTTTCATTAAAAGGTGTAATTTTATAGAAATATTTGGTTATCACAATAGATTATGGCGTGTACATGAAAATGTGAAAGAAATTGGATATTTTTCTTTAAACGGGCTTATATATCAGGAGGAATTGGAAAAATAACACAATAAAACATGTATTTTCCAATAACATAATGAATAATCAATCAATATACATATTTATGTAACATACACACATAATTTATAACGAATGTATAAGAAGAATTAAGAATTAGATTGTCGTAATGGGATAGAAAGGGTATCCCAATGGAAAAGATAGGGGTTCCAGAAGAAACTATTACCTCATGTATAAAATCATTATGAAAATTTATTTAACGTCCTATATAATGAAATAAAATTAATTAATAATTTTATTAATAATATATTAAAAATTCAATTTATTTATTATAATAATTTAAATTTCATTTGTAACATCCCATTTAAATATTAAATAAGAAATTATCATATTAATATTTATAAATTAGATATTTATTTTAGCTTAATATATATTTCATGTCTAATATAATACTTGACATGCAACAATGAGTTTTTCTGAAATCATATATTTAACACAACACTCAACTATACTGAAAACAATAAAACAATAATATTATTACTATTTTAAATTGTAGTTAACACCTAGCCTTTTTATTAGAGACAATGAATATAAATAACTAAAATATGATGAAGATATTTGTTTAAAATGTTTTTACATTTATCTATTAAAAATTAGAGTCTTAAAATGTGATGAAATCCAATTTTAATCATAAAATTCATTAATATTTTTTAAAGGCAGTTTTATCATCTCTTGATGGAGAACCCACATTAAATATAGTTTTGGTCTCTTTTATATGTTATATTTGACAAAATAAAAGTATTATTTTGAATTGGGTCATCAAAATTTATTTTTGATGATTTTTTGTTATTTTTCTGCAAAAATATATATTATATTGAATAGTAAAAAATAATGCATTTTAATTCAAATATGCAATTTCTGCATAATTTATTTATATGACTATGTTATCCTTTTAATTGTTTTTAAATTGATATTTTATTATGTTTTTATAATTTAATAAAATATTAGACATTGGAAGTAATTTCAGATTAGAATTTTATATAAACACGTGTCAATATTTTGATGGTTTTAATTTTTAAAAACATGTTTTCTCATCTTGATAGTGGAAATTAATTTTAAAATGATTTCTATAACTTATTTGTTTTGAATATGGAAGACTAGATTCCATATTTGAAATTAAAAGGGTTAATTTTTTTAAATAGTTACCTTTTATTTTTTGGATAGTATGAATAGTAATTCTCGTAATTATTTTTATTTACCACAGTTAAAAGGTAAATTAAGAAAATAAGGTTAAAAATATTATAATAATAATATAAAAATATACAATCATGTTTCCTAATATTATTCTATGTGTCATGGGAGACCAAAAATCCATAGGCTAAACAGTGGCTATTTGGGAGACACTTGGGGTGTGATAATGATGTGGTATAATAATTAATTTAAATTAAGGAGAAATATAACATAAACAAATATCAACTTAATTAAAAAAAATCAATATGGGGTTATATAACTGATAGCTTTAACAAAAATATTTAATAGAAAGATAAAAATATTTACTAAATCATGATATTTTATTTATAATTTTTAGAAATTAAACAAATTTATTTATTTATGGAATTTTTTGATACAATGATAACCATTTTAATGAATGATTGAAATAAATGGTATTATTAATATTAAAATAAATATAATTTTAACCTTTTTATTCCATAAAATTATTTTATACATTAATATGACATGTTATATTTGAGTTATTGTAGTTTGTTAAAATTAATAAATTTTTTATGATTTTGACCAAAAAAGATCACAAAATATTGTCAAAACTGACATAAACGAGTTATTAAAAAAGATAGTAATTTATTAAATGATATAATAGTCATAAAAATATAATATTTGGAAAACATAATTATATAATGTGACAAATGACCTTATTGATCCATGCGAGGTTTGTTTTGAATTTTATTGTAACTGTATTAACCACATAGTGTAAAAATACAAGAAGACATGATAAGAGTTAATTGAATTTACAATGGGATAAAGCCAAAAGATAAGGTTAAATATGTGACTAAACTTGTCTAAAACCTAAGTGTTTATATTCTTTCAATCCAATCTCTTATTATCCTAGAATTATGACACTTATAAGAAATTATAATTCTGATATCAATTTATAATAAAAAATATTTCAATACATTCCTAAAGGGCCCCTCCTCCCCCTTATAAAGGGACACCATCTCAAACCACTTAATAACACCTCTTAAGCCCCATTGGTAATACAAATTATAATCACATAATCTCACAACATCCCTCCCTTCCTCTTAGAAGTATTAACTTGGGAATAAAGCAACTAAAGTTACCTATTTTTCTCAAATCAAAAAGAGTTACCCGATTTAGTGGTAACATCTTCTTTCAATATCGTTTCCATTTATTTTCCTTCTACACTCCCTACACTCTTCTTATTCTAATATTACATAAATACATAGTATCCTAATTATTGTATGATGTTTCATAATTAGGGTTCGACCTACACATACAAAAACCTCCATCTAAAGGATGTAGAACACACTATTTCTTTGTACGACAAACTACAGCCACACTAAACAATGATTTTTCAATTTTCTCCTACCAAATATCATGGTAGTAATTAAGAAGGCACCGTATTTATATATGATATATATAATATTTATATTTTCTATATTCTTATTTAATTTTTATTTACATCATACCTTTATTCATTTCATAATGTTTAAATACGAAAATTTCATTTGAGGAAGTGTGGACTACTGCCCCCTCAAAGTGATAAGACTCATTAATTCCATAAATGGAACACATAAAAGATGTATTTAATTAGAAAATTTATCATATATAACATATATTTTATACTTGAATTATAATATACCTATATATCATTTAGTTTTCAATTCTCAATTATGACAACGAAATTAAAGTAGTGTTCATGTGTACGGATGGCCTACCATCTCCATGAATGGTCCATTTCATTTTTTACCTTCAAATGTTATGGTCTATAATAAATAAATATATATATATATATATATATATATATATATATTTGATATATGTTAAATTTCATTCTTGAATATCATTCTTCATTTAATTGTATTTTTCAACATAGAAAATTTTCATCAAAACAATAACATATTTGACTTAGGTACCGAATATTGACAAAACATCCAATATGAAATCAAATAATTTAATAATTTATATAACATCATATTATGATATATAAAACTAATAATAAACATGAAAAATGTTCTATATCATCTATAAAATAACCTAGGTTTTTTATTTTTTAATGTAATGAACAAATGAGAGTATTCAGAATCGATGCAAGGGAAATTTTATCTCAATCTCAATTAATTAAGCTAAACATCCATGTAATTGTTCTTTTCTTTCCAAGAATATGTTTGAATGAACATTGATTGTTTTATGCTAAATATCCACTTATAATTTTAAGTATTTATATTGTTCAAAGAAAAATAATGTTATTGATTTATCCTTGTTCTAATGATATGATCTTTATAATAAACTTCACCTAAAAAATCCTTTGATTGAGGCATATTTATAATTATACACGTCCATCTATATACAGTGTATAATAAAACCCTTTTAAATTTTAATTTCATTCAAAATGAATCTTTTTCTATGAAGTGTTTTACTAAAAAATGAAATGTTTCTTTTTAACATACATGGGGACAATGACCTTTCCCCTATTGGGAGCATTATTTGATATTTGGATTTCTCTAAAAACTGTAATGTTTCTAAAAAAATACCATTTTGGTATTTAAAATGGTTTTAATAAATGATTTATTATGTCAATATCATGAAACGATTTATTGTGATTGCAATGTAGAAATGTAATTATTCCTTTATTCTTGTTTTATATGTTATGATTATGTTAAGGTTCTTGGGAATTGTTTATTTATATGGGTGGTACCATAATAAACTAAGGGAGGGTAATCCCATGATATTTATCCAATGAATTGGGTAACATGAAGGAGGTAAATGATAATGTTTATCCTAAGATATTTATGTAATATACTATGATGGGTATTATAAATGTATCCATCAAGGTTACTCTATATGTATCTATGAAAGAAATAACGTAAGTATGCTCGGGATTCCACTATTTATCTTTATTTTTTAAGATTTCTATGATTTTTTTCGAAATCATATTTTTATATCATGTAAGATAAATATTTTATGTTTTATGGGTGAAAATTATGATTTTGTGAAAAATGATTCATGGGTTTTTTATATTCACATAATAATGGTTTTATTTCCTATTTTATATTACTTACTGTGATGTTTCTGTTCATCCAATTTTTTTTAAATGTTATAAAAATAGTATATGTATGGGTAATATAATGTATGAATTCAAGAAGATTTTAATCACAAAAAAGTCATCATGTTTTGTTTAACAAATTTTCTTTTGGTGAAAAAAAGTGGATATTGTTTGTAACTGCCAACATGTTATGTGTAGGTATCAATTTGAATTCATTACTTAACTCAATGTGAATTCTTTACGTAACTCAATATTATGTAATGGTTAAGGATATAGTCTTATATTTGGTATCAGAGGATGGTTTAGACAATATTAGATATTGGGATGTTTTCTTAAGAGTTATGGATATCATCATGGGTTTACAATTTTAGGGCTGATCATAAGATCAATGTCTTAAGAACCCCTTTTGAGGAAAATTTTATAAATATTCAAGGTAATTTACAATATTTTTGGGGAAAATTTTTTTGAGTTAGTTATGGGTTAGTAATTTTGGATATGAAATATGAAAGGTAAAGAATAAAATTTGAGGCTAAATCTTATTATGATTATTTTTGAGGAATTTATCTCATTTGATTAATGTTGTTATAATTTTATAATTTTTGAAAATTGACAACGAACAGACTATGTGACAACACGTCATGTCATACAAGGCTGTTGGAAATGAACCCAAAACCGGATTACGACATGATTTATCACCTACCACTATCGTATGTGAAGTCCCTTGTTAGTATGAATAATTATTTTTAGTTAAATTATTATGTAGATTAAGAATAAGTTTCTTATGGAGACATTTATTTTAACTAATTAAAATCATTATAATTGGAAAATCATTTGGGGATTACGTGATAAATGATATTTCAGAAGACATTCACTATTTTAGGAACACTATATTATTAAGTTAAATAGAACTATATAAGATTTTAATGGAGTAATGGTTGAATTAAATTTTGTAAGAATATATTATTTTAATTATGGAATTAATGGAATTAGGTTATTTATGTAAATTATTAACCTATCATGGATTTTATGTGATTAGGTAAATTAATTTTTAGTATTGTACATTGAGAGTGATTGATTTTATTTTGAGATACATGTTAAAATTTATCTTGGTAGACTATGTCATCAAATCATTCTAATTTTTCGGATTCCGACTTAGTTGTTTTATTTTGAGGAATTTTAATGGTATTTGTTTTCTAAATGGTATATATTTAACATTACATATTAATATTAACTTTTGGAGAATAAAATTAGTCATTCTATAAGGACCTGACCATAAAAATTACTTAATCATGAATTAAATGAATAATTCACATAGAGGATCTTTTCAGGTTTAGAGTTTTAGAGAATTAGGTCATAACTATTACATCTCAAAAGATTACATAGTAGACACTTCTACTAAGATTCCATAAAATAAAAAAACACTTAAAAAGAAAAATGTCTAGTTCCATGTTTTAGATAGAATGTCTTTCCTTGATCCCATCCTTGACCCTATTCATCTTTATGTCCTATGGAATACATTTCAAAAACATGGGATGAGCATAAAAAACCCAGTAAAGGATACACAAAGAAGGAAAACTGTTAGTTTTTCAAAACAACAAGTAAACCATGAGTACTTTACCAAAGTAATACATTTCAACTTTATGAAGTAGTAAAAAATCATCACTGAATAAAAGACCATTACTTACACTTTTGTAAGAAAACTATTACCATAAAACTCATATAAAGAACACATAAAATATAAAGTTAACTTGGGAAATAAACATACATAAATGGAATAACCATACAGTCGACTTCCACACATACTTAATGGAATATCCATACGGCCGACATCCATAACCAGTGCATTGGAGGTTATAACGTAACCACCCATCCTGGTATTCAAGGCACCACCCATCATATGGTTTATCACGTAACCACCCGTCAAATGTCCAAGTACCATTATAAAATTATAAGACATAAAACAAATATAATGGAAAGAAAACATTTCCACACTTTGATCATAATATATCACTAAAATATATTGACATAAAAAATCCATTATAAGAACCATTTTCAATACCAAAATACATAAAAGAGTATATGGTATTTATTTCATTTTAAAAAAAATATCACGACTTGTTGAGGAAGCCAAAGACCAAATAATACTCGCGGAGGCGGAAAAGGTCATTGTCACCACATACGTTAAAAGAAACATTCATTTTTTTCATTTTGTAAAATGCTTCATAGAAAAAGATTTTTTTTATAAAATTACAAGTCAAAGGAGTTTATACACCGTATAAAAGAAAGTCTTGTATTAGAACAATATATGCCTCAATGAATGGAGATTGAGATGAAGTCCGTTACAAAGACAATATCCTTGGATTAAAGAAAAAATCAATTACATAATTATGTGTGACAAAAGAATACACCAAATATAAGTTTATATTAAGTGTAAAACAATCAGAGGTCATTAACACATATTCATCAAATGACATATTCAAGGAGTACAAGTTTATCCCAAAGAATCAAAATTGGGTTAAGAAGTTCCTTTGCAAAAATTCGACAGCATAACGACGTCACTTCAACATTCAGAAAAAGAGTTGATGAGAGATAAAATGGTATATCATCACTTGGACATAAAATTTAAATCAATAAGGATATATAGGAACATATCCCAACATAAAAATATGTAAATTAAAATACCCAACACAAATAAGTCTTTTAAAAAGAGGAAGGTGAAAGGTTCCCTTACCGACTTGGGTATCTTACGAAACATACACCTCATGAAAGAAGGACAATACAACATTGATGTAAATACTCATAAACAAAACTATATTACAAAAATATTATAATAATGGTAAGTACATATACCACTCAAAGTAAATTGTGGCTAATGTAGCATAAATCTCACGGGTTTAAAAGTGAGATGAAAAATCCCTTATAAAAACTCAGCAGCCTAACGATGCAAATTAAAAATTCCAAAAATGGATTGATGATATCAAATAGGGTCTCTCATCATATTAACATAAAAGGTACAGAAAGTGTAATATAAAATAACATCCCACAACATAACAAAGAGGAGCTTAAAAGAAGTGACATAAAGGAGAGTACTTAAAAAGAGAGAGATTGGATCTCTTACGAAAATTCGGCAGCCTAACAGCGCCTCTCAAACTTCAAAAAATGGATTGATGAGAGAAAATAGGGTCTCTCATCATGTGAAAATAAAAATTACAGTAAGATTTATATAAAATAACATCCCAATAAAAATAAATATGATCTTAAAAGGAATGACATAAAAGAGTGTACTTAAAAAGAAAGAGAGGGGTTAGATCCCTTACCTCAAGTCTGACTTGTCTTGTTCGTTTATTTATATTCCTGAATAATAAACTTTGTTCAATTTATAATTTCTTAATGACCTAATTTAATGTTTATTATTCAGTTCATATAACATATTATAATGTTATAATAATTGGTTAGTAGTGTGAGTTCATATTAGACATTTTTGTCGATGTTTGGTACATGAGTAAAAAATGAACTTGTTCGAAAATGATTTTCAATTTAGTTATAAGTAACTCATCTCCAGAATAGTATTAATTATTTAAATATAATATATATCTAGTACATATTAATTTTATACTACTCCATATCATTTGGAGATAAAAATAAATGAAATGCACCGTTCATGGAGACGGTAGGCCGTACGTACGCATGAACGCTACTTTCTTTTCATTGTCATATTAATGGAATTAAAAATAATTGAGAGATATATATATTATAATTACAGTATAATATATATGTTATATAGGTCACATATGTTTATTAATTTCACTCTTTTTACATTCCATGTATTACATGAATGAGTCACATTACTTGAGGTGGCGATAGTCCACACTTCCTCGTATGAAATTATCGCATTTTCACAACATGAAAAGCATAAAGGCATGTTTTAAATATACAATTTAGAAGCATATAGAAAACATAAATACTATATATATCATATATAATATATAGTGACATCATAATGGCCACCATGAAAGGTGTTAAGAGAAGATTGAACAATCATCGTTTCGTGAGGCAGAAATTCCCCATCCACAGAAACAGTGTGTTCATTAACCATTAGATGAAGGTGTGTGTACGTTTAGCTCTAATACATCACATAAAAACATCCTAGTATATTGAAAATTCTGTTTTTGTTACAAAATAAAAGAATAAAAATAGTTTAGAGGGTTGGAGAAGCAAAATAAAACAAGAGAACACAAGGGAAGACATTACCTTCAAATCGGGTAACTCTTTTTGATTTGAGCTCAAAGGCTTCCATAGAAAGGATTCTTCCCAAAGAAGAGGCTTAAATGATGAATAGAGGTATGTGGAGAGATGAAATGGGCAGGGGTTGGCCGAGACAAAGGGTTCAGAGGTGTGGGTAAGTTGGTAGAGGTGGGGGCCTTTTATAAGGGAAGAGGAGGGGCACTCTTGGAAAGTTATAATATATTACTTTATTATAAAATGATTTTCGGATTTTAAAGGTCCCAAAAGGATATATTTCTAGTCTAAGGAGATAAGGTTTAGAATTCCACCCATACAATTTATGTTTTACAAGTTTAGGTCTTAGATTTTAAATTATCTTTTCATTTTTATTTAAATCGTTAAATAATGAGGTAATCGCTGCATCATCATGGTGACATTAATAATTTAATTTATTTAATGTATAAAAATTATAATAAAAGTACTATGATATAGGAAATATTTTTAGCTTTCTAATGACTATTTTTAGTAAAAAATATGACTTGTATAACCCCATTTAAAAATTGTTTTAGTAAAATAATACATGTTTGTGTCTTTTACTTTTACATTAAATAAATGGCATTAATGTCATTATCATACCCAAGTGGCTAAATGGGGTACAATAATCGACCCATGGGTTATATTGGGCGCCCATGACTCATCCAATGGGTTTAGGAAAAGTGTCAAGATATTTTAATTTTATTATAGTATCATTTTTACCTTAAATCACACTAATTACCTTTAATCGCGATTAATAAAACTTAAAAGTTACTATTCACCAAAAATTATTTTAATCTCATTGAACCACATTTTACTTCCTAATGAAAACTATGTATGTAGGATTTTTTAAAATCAAATCACAGAAGTGGTAATGTTTCCATTAAATGAAAAATCAGTTTCTTTAACTACCACTTAGTGGTTTCACTATTCATCAAAAATTGATCTTTTTCAGAAAAATACCAAAAATTAACCCTAATATATATTTTATACTCTGAATACAAAAATGATATCTATGTTACAAAATTAAAAACATATTAGTTGAATTAATGAATTTAATAATTAATTCCTACTTCCAAAACAAATAGCGTGTTTTTAAGAAACAATATCTATTAAAAGAATAACACTAGTTTAAGTCCAACTTCAAAGTGAAATTAATTCCAATGACCACCATTGGATTAAATAGTAAAAATATATTCTAAATACACGTTAATATCAATTAAAAATATAATCTATCCATATAAATAAATCTGATTAAAAGAAGGTTTTGAATTAAAATGCAACATTTTCACTAAAAAATATCATTATCGGAAAAATAACAAAAATTTACACAAAGTAAATTTTGATGTCCAGATTTTATAGAAGGATTTTATTTTTTCTAATACAACATATAAAATTTTCAAAAGTATATTTAAAAAGAGTTCTCCATCAAAAGGCGGGTAATCGACCTTTTAAAGAATATTTAAAGATTTATGCTTAAAATTGGATTCATTTTCATTTTTTGTCTCTAACATTTATTTGATAAAATTAAAAAAATTTGACAAACATATATAATCATTTTGTAGTTAGTTATGTTATTTCCCACCATTACAATGGCTATGCATTAACTACCATGTATAATAATATTATTTTATTATTAGAGTGCAATGTAAGATTTCAAAGGAACTCGTTGTCGCTTATTGGGTACGCCATCAAGCATAGAGTTCCCTTTAATGTAATATTAATATTTTATTCACAAATATGGATAAATATAAAAATTTCATATTCTTTATTTACCTGGGGTGTTACATCCTTCCCCCCTTTTGGGGATTGCGTCCTCGCAATTTGAAAATTGGGCTCAGAAACTTCATTGAAAGCCCCACATCGGAAAAGGAGTAAATTAAACTATCACTTTAAAAGAAAGAAAGGGAAGTACAAAGGTCACCTAAGTTAACCCATACTAGGATTCATGTATGAAAACATAGATATGGATGAAAAAATAAAGGGTCATGTTCTGAGGGATTGTCATAGAAAACATGTTTAGGAGAAAGTTAACCACCAGAAAATCACAAACATGTGATGGGTTAAACGGTACTGGATTCCCCAGTAGGAAAAGTTAACGGACAACATTTTTTTTAGTTACTTTTAATTGAGTAATTTATTTTTGGGCATAACTAAAACAAAAGGAAACATACTTACTTGCCATGTTGAATTTCAAGTTTTACTAGATTTCTTACAGAAACTCATATTTTCTCCAAAAGATGAGTATTTAGGATGACTTGTTTACATTAAGAGATCTATAATCAACTTCTAGGGAATCACTTAATCCACAAAAGAGAACTGTATACTTCCCATGTATTTAGAGCTTAACCAAAACTAAAACCAAAAAGGTTAGTATGAGATCAGATAATACCCAAAAAGGATAATCCTTTATAAAAGGGAAATCTATTCTTAATCTCCAAAATTTGACCAACAAGACCCAAAGTTCAACGAAGAACAAAAGTAATCCAAACTAAGTTTGAAACCCAAATATTTGAAGGATTTAATCACATAGTCTTCCAAGTTAAATCATAACATTTATCTCCAAACAACATCAGTTGCTCTTAAAGTCTCGTATTGAAAAGTAATTTACCTAATCACATATCCTCCATGATAGGTTATCATTTCCATTGATAACCCAAAATCAACTTACTCTTAATTCATAAAATCATCTAACTAAAAAGAATCATTCAAACTAACCAGGGACTTCACGTAGTCCAGTGGTAGGTGATAAATTCCAGTTTCAATTTAGTTGCGGGTTCGATTCCCGTAGCTTCGTCTGATGCGATGGGTTGTCACACAGTCTGCGTGTTCTCCTTTTTCCAAAACTATATAATTTTATAACATTCCTAAAAAAGAGATAAATTCATCAAAAATAACCATAACATGTTTTAACATTAATTTTATCTCTTGCCTTTCGTATTCCATCATATCATGTAGTAACCTATAATTACCTCAATATAAGGATCATATAAACCCTAATGGTTACCTTTATAATTATTACCTGAACTTTCACATCGATTTGGTTCCCTTGTACACGATGTATTAGAGAACTCACCAAAGTTCGAGTGGTTAATCCTGACTCCTTGATAGTTGGTTTTGAATAACCACGAGATTCCTCATTGAATCACCTATTTCAACCAGTCTCTTAATCAGAGAACCACCATAGTTTCCTTCATACCCATTTTCACTTTCGTTCTTGCTAGATCCATCAATTTACTAAAAAAAAGTAAGTGTGATTATATCAACAAACTCATCATGTACTAAAGAGGAAGATAAACACTAAGATATAATTATCCAAGTTATCTCAAACTCATTCGAACCTTCAAAAAAACAACAATGACTCCATCTAATATACTAACCATTGTGGTTAAACACAACTTGTCACTTATGCTTTATGAATAACTTAACCTCTAAAGTTATCTAAACCGACCTCTAATACCAACTATAAGGCCCCAGCCTTAAACATTACTTAATCATGAATTAAATATATAATTCATATAGAGGATCTTTTCAGGTTTATAGTTTTATATAATTAGGTCATAACTATTACATCTCAAAAGCTTACATAGTTGTCACTTCCACTAAGTTTCCATAAAATAAAAAAACACTTAAAAAGAAACATTTCCAGTTCCATGTTTTAGATAGAATGTCTTTCAATGATCCCATCCTTGACCCTATTCATCTTTATGTTCTATGGAAAACATTTCTAAAACATGGGATGATCATAAAAAGCAATGTAAAGGATACACAAAGAAGGAAAACTGTTAGTTTTTCAAAACAACAAGTAAACCATGAGTACTTTACCAAAGTAATACTTTTCACCTTTATGATGTAGTAAAAACTATTCACTAAATAAGAGACCATTACTTACACTTTTTCCACCAAAATATTACCATAAAACTCATATAAAGAACAAATAACATATAAAGTTAACATGGGACATAAACATACTTAAATGGAATAACCAAACAGTCGAATTCCACACATACTTAATGGAATACCCATACGACCGACTTCCATACCCAATGCATTGGAGGTTATAACGTAACCACCCATCCTGGTATTGATGGCACCACCCGTCATATGGTTTATCAGGTAACCACCTATCAAATGTCCAATTACCATTATAAAATCATAAGACTAAAAAAAATATAATGGAATGAAATCATTTCCACACTTTGATCACAATATATCACTTAAATATATTGACATAAAAAATCCATTATAAAAACCATTTTCTATACCAAAATACATAATAGAGTATATGGTATTTATTTCATTTAAAAAAACATCATGGCTTGTTGAGGAAGTCAAAGACCAAATAATACTCGCAGCGGTGGAAAAAGTCGTTGTCACCGCGTACGTTAAAAGAAACATTCTTTTTTGTTTGTAAAAAGCATCATAATAAAAGATTTTTTTGTATAAAATTAAAATTAAAAGGGGTTTATACACCGTAAAAAGAAATTCTTGAATTAGAACAATATATGCCTCAATGAAAGGAGATTGTGACGATGTCCATTACAAAGTTGATATCCTTGGATTAAAGATAAATCAATTACATAATTATGTGTGACAAACGAATACACCAAATATAAGTTGATATTAAGTTTAAAAAAATCAGAGTTTATTCACACATAATCATACAATGACATATTCAAGGAGTACAAGTTTATCCCAAAGAATCAAAATAGGGTGAAGAAGTTCCCTTGCAAAAATTCGACAGCCTAACGGCATCACTTCAAAATTCGGAAAAATAGTTGATGAGAGAGAAAATGGTATCTCATCACTTGGACATAAACTTTAGATATATAAGGATATAGAAGAACATATCCCAACATTAAAATATGTAAATTAAAAGACCCAACAAAAAGATGTCTTTTAAAAAGAGGAGGGTGAAAGGTTCCCTTACCGACTTGGGTATCTTACGAAACATACACCCCATGAAAGAAAAAAAATACAACATTGATGTAAATAATCATAAACAAAACTATATTACACAAAGAGTAGAATAATGGGCAGTACATATACCACTCAAATAAAATTGTGGCAAATGTAGCATAAATCTCACGGGAATAAAAGTGGGATGAAAAATCCATCACGAAAACTTAGCAGCCTAACGACGCCACTTAAAACTTCCAAAAATGGATTGATGAGATCAAATAGGGTCTTTGATCATATTAAAATAAAATTTACAGCAAGAGGAATATAAAAGAACATCCCCCAACATAACAAATAGGATATTAAAAGAAGTGACATAAAGGAGAGCACTTGAGAAGAGATAGATTGGATTTCTTACGAAAATTCGGCAGCCTAACAGCGCCACTCAAACTTCAAAAAATGGATTGATGATAGAAAATAGGGTCTCTCATCATATGAAAATAAAAATTATAGTAAGATTAATATAAAATAATATCCCAATAATAAGAAATATGAGCTTAAAAGGAATGACATAAAAGAGTGTACTTAAAAAGAAAGAGAGGGGTAGGATCCCTTAGCTCAAGTCTGACTTGTCTTATTCGTTTCTTTATATTCAAAAATAATAAACATTGGTCAATTTATAATTTATTAAGGACCTATTTTAAATATTATTATTCAGTTCATATCATATATTATAATGTTATAATAATTGGTTAATAATTTTAGTTCATATCAGACATTTTTGTCGATGTTTGGTACATGAGTCAAAAATTAACTTGTTTGAAAATGATTGTCCATTTAGTTATAAGTAACTCATCTCCACAATAGTATTAATTATTTAAATATCATATATATCTAGTACATGTTTATTTTATACTACTCCATAACATTTTGAGATAAAATTAAATGAAATGCACCGTTCATGGAGACGGTAGGCCATACGTACGCATTAATGCTACTTTCATTTATTTGTCATATTAATGGAATTAAAAATAATTGAGAGATATATATTTTATAATTCCAATATAATATATATGTTATATTGTTCACATATTTTCACTAATTTCATTCTTTATACACTCCATGTATTTCATGAACGAGTCCCATAACTTGAGTGGGCGGTAGTCCACACTTCCTCGTATGAAATTATCGCATTTCCACAACATGAAAAGCATAAAGGAATGTGTTAAATATAAAATTCAAAAGCATATAGAAAACATAAATACCATATATATAATATATAAAATATAGTTACATCATAATGGCCACCATCAAAGGTGTTAAGAGAATATTGAACAATCATCATTTCATGAGACAGAAATTCGCCATCCATAGAAACAATATGTTCTTTAACCATTAGACGAAGGTGTGTGTAAGTTTAGCTCGAATCCTTCACATAAAAAACCCTAGTATATTAATGATACTGTTTTTGTTACAAAATAAAGGAATCAAAACAGCTTAGAGGGTTGGAGAATAAAAATAAAACAAAATAACACAAGGGAAGTCATTACCATTAAATCGGGTAACTCTTTTTGATTTGAGCTCAAAGGCTTCCATAGAAAGGATTCTTCCCAAAGGTGAGGCTTAAATTATGAAGAGATTTATGTGGAGAGATGAAATTGGCAGGGTTTGGCCGAGCCAAAGGCTTGAGAGGTGTGGGTAAGGTGGTAGAGGTGGGGGCCTTTTATAAGAGAAGAGTAGGGGCACTCTTGGAAGGTTATAAAATATTACTTTATTATAAAATGATTTTCGTATTTTAAAGGTCCCAAAAGGATATATGTCGAGGTTAAGGTGATAAGGTTTATAAATCCACCCATCCAATAGGTTTTTTACAAGTTTAGGTCTTATATATTACCTTATCTTCTCATTTTATTTAAATCATTAAATAATGAGGTAATCGCTGCATCATTGTGGTGTCATAAATAATTTAATTTATTTAATGTCTAAAAAAATAAAACAAATACTATGATGTATGAAATTTTTTTATCTTCCTAATGAATATTTATATTAAATAATTTGACTTGTATAACCCCATTTAAAAATTGTTTTAGTAAAACAATACATGTTTGTGTCATTTTTACTTTTACATTAAATAAAAGGCATTAATGTCATTATCTTACCCAAGTGGCTCCATGGGGTCCCAAAAATCGACCCATGGGTTTTCTTGGTTGTCCATGAATCATCCAATAGGGTTAGGAAAAGTGTCAAGATATTTTAATTTTATTATAATATCATTTTTACCTTAAATCACACTAATTACCTTTAATCGTGATTAATAAAACTTAAAAGTTACTATTCACCAAAAATTATTTTAATCTCATTGAACCAGATTTTACTTCCTAATGACAGCCATGTATGTCGGATTTTTGAAAATAAAATCACAGAAGTGGTAATGTTTCATTTAAAGGAAAAATCATTTTCTTTAACTACCACTTAGTGGTTTAACTATTCATAAAAAATTGACGTTTTTCAGATAAATACCAAAAATTCACCCGAAGCTATATGTAATACTCCGAATTCAAAAATGATGTCTATTTTAAAAAATTGAAAACATATAAGTTTCATCAATTAATTTAATAATTAATTCATGCTTTCAAAACAAATAGCGTGTTTTTAAGAAACAATATCTATTAAAAGATTAACACTAGTTTAAGTCCAATTTCAAAGTGAAATTAATTACAATGACCACCATTGGATTAAATGGTAAAAACATATTGTAAATGCACTTTAATATCAATTATAAATATAATCTATCCATAAAAATAATTCATATTAAAAGGAGGTTTTGAATTAAAATGCAACATTTTCACTAAAAATAATCTTTTGAGAAAAATAACAAAAATTTACACAAAGTAAATTTTGATGTCTAGATTCTAAAGAAGGATTTTATTTTTTCAAATACAACATATAAAATTGTCAAAAGTATATTTAAAATGGGTTCTCCATCAAATGGTTGTTATTCGACCTTTTAAAGAATATTAGAAGATTTATGCTTAATATTGGATTCATTTGCATTTTACACCTATAACATTTATTAGATAAAATTAAAAATATTTGAAAAATATATATAATCATTTTTTAGTTAGTTTTATTCTTTCCCGCCATTACAATGTCTAGGAGTGAACTACCATTTAAAATAATATTATTTTATTGTTAGAGTGCAACATACGATTTCAAAGGAACTCGTTGTCGCATATTGGGTATGTCATCGAGCATAGCGTTCCCTTTAAAGTAATATTAATATTTTAATCACAAATATGGATAAATATAAAAATTTCATATTCTTTATTTACATGGGGTGTTACACTTTCTCTTTATGAAATATTATTCTTTTTGGCGGTTATCTAATCTTGTACTAACCATTTTGGTTTTTCATAATGTTTCAAGATAGGATAAATATATAGTTAATATTTTATGTATTAATATGTTGATTTATCCTAAATACTCCTCATTCAAATAAAAAGATGTGTTTATCATGGAATTTTATTTCCTACTGGAAAAGCAAAGACCGTTTAACCCATTATATGTGTGTTGCTTTCATATTGCTAACTTTCTCCTGATCATGCTTTCTATCACTCTCCATCAAAACAAGATAGTTATTTTTTCTTCTATATCCATGTTTTATTACATGTAATACTAGTATTCTTCATCTCGAGTGTCCTTTTTTACTTATATTTCTTTTATTTAATGTGATATTTTTATTCACTATTATTCTGATGTGGTATTTTTAATGAAGATACCGAGCCGAATTTTAAAATTGCGACGATGCAATTACCATGAAGGGGGGAAGGATATAAAAACCCAATTAATTATTGAATAATACATTTTTAATATTAATAATTATGAATTAAAAATTAATTTTACCTTAATATAGATGTTATGTCTAATAGCGTACATGATAAGAAACAACAGGTTTCTCCAAAATCGTATGTTTCACACAACACTTAGTTATACTGAAAATAATAATACAATAATATTATTGTTAATTTAAATGGTAGTTAACGCCCATAAATTGTATTTGTGAGAATTAATATAACTAAATAAAATATTAATATATTTGTTTCTTTAATTTATTTACATTTATCCATAATTATTAGTGAAACCAAATGAGAAGAAATCCAATTTTAGGCATAAAATACTCTAATATTTTAAAAATGTAGTTACATTTCCTTTTGAAGGAAACCACTTTTTAAATCCATGTTTGGTCAATTTTATATATTTTATTTGACAGAATAAAATTATTTAGAATAGTGAAATAAAAAAATTATATCATTGATTTTTTGTTATTTTTCAGATAAAATACATATTTTAATAAACAATGATATATACTGTATTTTAATTCCAAACTAACTTTTTTTCTAATTGAATTATATAGTTACATTACATTTTTAATTGGTTTTGAAGTGTTATTGAATTAAATTTTAATAATTTAATAATATGATGGTTATTGGAAGTAATTTTAAATTGAAATTTGAAATAAATACTTGTCAATATTTTGGTAGTTTTTACTTTTTTAAAAATGGTTTTCGTAATTTTGACAAATAGGATTTGATTTTAAATTAATTACTGAAACTTTTTTATTTTGAATTTCAAAAAATGGATACCATATTTGGAATTATAAGTTCCAAATTTCTTAAATAGGTACCTTTTATTTTGATAATTTATGAATAGTAACTTCAATAATTATATGTATTTACCACTGTTAAAAAGTACATTAGGTAAATAAGTGTAAAGTTAATATTATAATAACATAAAACTACCCTAACATGCATCCTCATCATATTTCAAGCATCACGGGAGACTAAAATAATTCGTAGGCCTAGATTTTGGAATTGGGGATCCACTTGGGTGTGATAATGACATGTTATAATAATAAATTTAAAGTAAAGAGTAATATAACATAAAAATGTATCTTTCTAATAAAACAATATTAATATGGGTTTATATAACTGATAACTATTAATATATATATTATTTACAAATATTTAAATATTTCTCACTTTTTGGTATTTTATTTTCTTTTTTTAGACCTTAAATAAATAAATTTAATTATGACACAATGATGATTCAGTGATTACCTTAATAATGATTGATTCAAATAAATGATATTATAAATATTAAAATAAATTTAATTTGAAAATTTTTATGCCATAAAAAAACTTTTTGGATGATTCTGACATGCTATATTTGATTCAACATAGTTTTTCCATATGGGTAAAAAATTTATGAATTTAAAAAAAATCATTTACAAAATAGATTCAAAATTGAAAAAAAATGTGTTTTTAAAATAAATTATATTTTACTAAATGATATAATTGTTATAAAAATATAATATTCGTTAAAATTACCTATATAATATTAAAAAACATTTAAATGATAAACTTTATGTCTTTTTGGAATTTTATTGTAACTATGTTAACCATAGAGTGTAAAAATAAAAGAAGACATTGTAAGAGTCAAATTATTTAACTCAGGGTTAAAGCCAAAAGGAATGTTTAAATTTGTAACCAAAACATTTCTAAAACCATTTGGTTGATATTATTTACACCAATCTTATTATTATCTTATAATTATATCATTTTGAAGGAATTATAATTCTAAAATCAATTTATAATAAAATAATATTTCAAGAATTTCCTAAATTGCCCCTCCCCCCTCTTATAAAAGGCCACCACCGCTATCCACTTAATCACACCTCTCAAGCCACTTGGATCATAAAATATTCTTCTAAAATATTCTGAAAACGTCCATACTTTCCTTTCAGAAGACTTACCTTGGGTATAGATAAATTCATTAAATCCTTTTGTCTGAAATCAAAATTAGTTACCAGATTTAGAGGTAATATATTCTCTCAAACGCCATTCCTTTATTTTCCTTCTACACTCCCTATGATCTTATTATTATATTATTAAAAAAAATATTTTCCTCAGTTTTTTAGGTTTTTAATTATGATATGTATTCAACCTACACTTACAGACACCTCTATATAATGGATATAAAACACACTATTTTTGTGTACGGTGAGCTACTGCCTCATGAAATGATGATTTTTCACTTTTCTCCTACCACCTCTCATTGTAGACATGACGATGTAAATGTATATATATATTACATATATCATATTTATATTTCCTATATTATTTTTTTAATATTTAGTTAGAACACACATTAAATATTTCCATAACGTGTAAATACGATAATTCCATTTGATGAAATGTGGAATACCGCCCCTCAATGTTATATGGGATTTTCATTCCATACATAGAAAATATAAAGGATGGAATTAATGAACATATGTAAAACATATACAATATATATTATACTGGAATTATAATATACATATGTATCATTTAGTTTTAATTATATTAATATGAAAAAGTAATTAAAATATTGTTCATGCATACATTTGACCTACCATCGCCATGAATGGTGCATTTAATTTATTATCTCTGTGTTATATTGACTATTACAAATACATATATCTTGAATATATATGATATTTAAATCTTGAATATAATTTTAAATATAATGGACTTATGACAACATCAACAATTTTCATCAAAACAATTTCATTTTTGACTCAAGTACTGAACTTTGACTAAACGTCCCATACAAACTCAAATAATTTACTAATTGCTATAATAGGGTAATAAGTAATTTAACATTAAAAATAAATAATAAAAATGTTCCTAATGAATTATAAATTAACCAATGATTATTATTCAGGAACATAAAGAACGAAAGAGACAAGTCAGATTCAATGTATGGGAAATTTTATCTTAATCTCAATTAACTAAGTTAAATTACCATGTATTTGTTTTTTAGTTTCCAGTAATATGTGTTAATGAGAAAAAATTATTTTACACTATATATAAACTTAAATTTGGTTTATTTATATTTTTCACATTTAATTTTGTCATTTATTTATCCTTGATCTAATGATATGATATTTGTAAGAGACCTTTTCTCAATCTCCATTCCTTGAGGCATATTTTAATTCATACATGACCTTCTTTATATGCTTTATAATAAAATATGTTGAACTTTTAATTCATTAAAATGAATATGTTTCTAAAAATCATTTTACTAAATGGAAAAAGGTATATATGGTTTTAACATACACGTCGACAACATCCTTTCCGCCGCTGTGAGAAATATTTTAAAAGTGGATTCTTGTACAAGCCATACAGTTTTCAAAAGAAAAAATAATTAAACACCTTTTTGGTATTGAAAATGGTTTTGAAAATTGATTGATTTTTTAAATATCAGGAAATAACCTTTTTTGATTACAATGTCGAAATGTTATTTCTTCCTTTTTGTTTTTTTGTTATGTTTATGTTATGGTTTGTGGGAATTCTTTATGTATATGGGTGGTTCCATGATAAACGGAGGTAAGGTGATCCCATGATAAGTCTCCACTGCATTGGGTAATGTGGAGGAGGAAAATTTTAATTTTTTTTCTTTAATATTTAAGTAATATACTATGATGGGTATTCCAAACGTTACCATGAATTTTACACCCTCTCTAGCTGGGAATGATACAATGTAAGTATGATATAGATGCCACAGGTTACCATTATGTTTTATGATTTATATGATGTTTTGTAGGAAATTTTTATTACATGATGTATGATTTATATTTTTGGTTTTATGGGTGGAAATTATGATTTTGTGAAAATCATTTCATGGGTTTCAAATATTCATAGACTAAAGATTTTATTCCTTATTTTATATTCTAAACTGAGCCTTTAATGATCATCCCATATTTTTGAAATGTTTTACAAATTCTATAATAGTTATGGCCTAATTTTCTAAAAAATGAAAACAGACAAGATCCTAAATATATATTATTTACATAATTCAAGATTATTTAAATATTAATTCCATGTCCTTATATCATTTGCGATCTTTTTAATGAGTTATAAGATTCAATTTTTTAATTTTGAAGTGTTTATTTCCTTGGTTTACATGATTTGTTCACTTGTATAAATGTGAAAATATCACGTAAAATGTGTGTAGTTATATATAATTAAAATTATATGTAATTAATGGTATTATAGAATATTTATGGTATTATATATAATTTATCCGGATATGAGGATGAATCATTAAATAAATCATTAATGACAATCGTTAGTATTTTTTCATTTTTTTGATCACAATGCAATAGTCTTGACTTATGAATTATTATTATGAATATATACTAGTTAAAAAATTAAATATGTTTAGTTAAATATATTAAAGTATTTTTTACAATTATTCTTATTTTATGATCATCCATCAAGTTATAATTGTAAAACAAAAAACATCATCCATAAAGGCGGCAAATCGGTACCTCAAAGAATTTTTTTTCATTTTTAGAATAAAAATATAGAAGAGAAGATATTTAATAATTGATATACAATTAGAATAATAAAATTATTATATATAAAAGATTCAAGAATTATTATAAAACTTTGGTATAGGGATATTAGGAGATGATAAGAAATGAAAATAAATTTAAATAAAACAAAAGAAGTGTATACCTCTTGAACTTATTCTCCAGGAGGACAACCTTAAAGAACATTGAAATGTTTTTTTAGTGAGAAAATAAAGGCCAAAATGTGGTTTATAGATTAGGTACAAGTATTTGATATAAATTGGACATGTTTAAAGTCTTTGGATGGGTGAGGAGAAGAGCTGGTGAGGGGTGGTCTTTATAGTGAAGGACATGAGGGTTTTTTATTATTTAATTAATTAGTTTATTATCTTGGATCATGAATATGAATAGGTTTGATTCTAATGAGGGAAAAAATGTAATATATAACAATATTTTGAGATTAATGGTTTATATTAGCCATACAACATCTGTGAATAAATAAGTTATGTATTTCATATATATTCTAAATTACCATATTTCACTATTAACAAAAAAAACTATTTTAGATAAATACCAAAAATTATACCTAATAATTGTTTCATGTGTAGAACTAAAAAATTGACTCAGAGTTATTAAAAAAAAATTCTAAATTTGAAAAATTTAATTTTTAATGAATATTATCATTTACTTAGAGTGTATTTAATTTAATATTATAATAGTTTTATCGCACATTGAAAAATTAATTAAAGCCACAATAAACTATTTTATAGAAATAATAAAACAAAATATTAATTTATGAAACGATTTAATTAAAATATATTTTATTTTAAATTTGTATATTAACTAAAAAATTCAAAATATACATTTAGGTTTCACAAAAATCCCAATACACAATTTTTCTTTTTTAGAATATATTTTATACTTATTCCATGATATAATTAGGTTATACATTCACTCCTAAGATACCCAAATAGTTTTTATACTCTCATAGTTGAGTTGACTACTCCAATTAATGATATATTATCACTAATTGTTATACGACTATTCTAGTGGTCATGTTATTATTCCATTGGTGTTGGTTCCTTAATTTCTGTAAATACCTACTATATAATTAATTATTTATTTATACTTTTTTATTTTCATTTCAATGTTTTTTTATGTGATTTATAAAAAATAGAACAATTATATAAAGGAAAATTCAATTAATAAAATGTTTTGTCATTACGTTCTATCATACATCAATAAATTGTGTCCTTGCAAATAGAAATTTTGCATCCAATGCCAATGGTTGATACTTGGATATTTCTTTGTGGAAAGCTAAAAATGTAAATTGTGTTAAAACAACATCCTATTAATAAAAGGGAATGTAAAATTTTAATTTCACCTCAAGATTAGTTATATCAATCGGATAACATTAGGGTAATGTGAATATATAGACATGGATGAAAATATAAATATCAAGTGTTGATAGAGAGTGATAAATATCATCTTCATTAGGATGTCTACCATTAAAAAACACTAAATTTTTAATTATTTAAAAGAAAACATATTTATTAGAAATAAAAGTAAATGCATAATGTTTTTGTTCCAAAATACATTTCATATAGGTGAATGTTTCTTTTACTATCCAAATAAGCACTTGAGAAAACATACATGATTCTTTCTCATGATATAATCTTACCCATTGGTTATGATGAAATCGATATCCACTTCATTTATTAAATATATAGACGGATATTAAAGAAAAATGTTTATTCCTAAAGAAAATTTTTGAATCATAAGATGAAAAAAATGATTCAGTCACCTTTTAAATTTTTAACGTAACCAAAATGGTTAATACGAGTTATCCAATATGATAAATCATACATTGATCTAAATCAATAATATCGTTAATAGATTCCATAAGTAGTAAACATCAAGACTCATACATAACATTTCTATTCAAATTCTGAGGAAATAATTTATAGTAAATGTTACTCAATATCAAATTTTCCAAAAAAACAACATAATATATCATTTATTATAACATACTAAACATTTTAATAACTTGATCACCATTAAATGTTAATGAAAAAAATAAATTTTTTCAAAAATAAATTCCTAGGTTGTTGAATATATTCCTTCAATCCAACCATCTAACAATTCAATCATAAAACAATGCATCAGATCACTAACCACCTTCATGTTCACCAATAATATCCCATAAAATGTATTTATTATTATCTAAACATCAAACAAACAATTAATGTTATCGTTACCATGTAATGTGTTTTCGAAAAGATGTACTTACAATGGAATCACTTCTCTTGATTATTAGTTTTACTCATCAGTTGCTTCTAATTCCTTAAATAATTTGTACATCAGTAAAATCCTTATATAAATCATGATTCATATAACCAAAATAACATAACATAAATCTTGAACCCAAATTCATTATTTATTCATATTGGATTGTAGTAAAAACATATGATTGCCCTTGATCCTTTTACTTATTCTAAGATATATTTCCTTGACTATTGGGACATTAATTTTCTTAGTTCCTTATATCAATATTGTAAAAATATTTGAAATAGTAAGATTCATTCCTTATATTGAAATTAAGAGTCTTGTGTAGTTCCTTTCCACATTATGAGAAAACTCGCATTCCCTTCAATCATCCACTAAGGCCTTTCTTCTAATAATTATCACATATAGAAACCCCTTATTTATTTTATTACCAAAAACCATTTTATTATATTCTATTTTCATATTATAATATCTACCTTAATAACTTTAAGACTTCTATAATTACATTTATTTCTTCATAGTAAAAAATATTATATCCTCATATAATGAGAATGTCTGGGAGACTATATCCCTTTGAAGGATTTGTTTAAGTACATCAATGAAATGATCAGTATTTCTCTTTGGATTACTTATATGGTCTTTATAATTTCATTAAAACATTTTAAATTTGGATTCAAACATAGTAACATTTTCATCCTCTATCTATCTAAGACTCAGAATTGTTTATCTATATTTTCTTGTTGTTCTCTATGAATATATTTTTCAAAGAAATGTTCATTAAAATACATACATTCCATGTTTTCAAATTCCTATTCATCCATAGGGGTTTAAATTAGTGAAAACCATTGATCTGTATCTCATGATAGATGATAAAATACCACGCTAACATTCTCCCTTTCATTACTTCCAAAAGTGAGGAATATCTTTTCTAAAGAACATATCCATTTCATAGCTATAAATGTGGTTTTAGTCCCATTAAATTATAGAGTATGTTTTCATGTGAATTGGTATAACATTATAACATCATGGTGTGGGTCAAGATGATCCATCAGATTAAGGTTATTCCGCCTAACCAGAGTCAATTGTTCCAATATAGTGATAATTTTCTAGCTCTACCTATAACATCAGCTCCAACATCATTATCATCCATAGGTGGGAAATATCTCCATGGAATTCATGTATTGATGTCGTTTCAATTAATCCCACTACATTCCAATTTTAAACAATATAATATACTAGATTACATTGTAACTTTATGACACATATTGTATAAACTACAACAAGTGAAACACTTGACATAAGTATCAAAATTTTCAATTTACTAATATCTCAATCATAAGACTTATAAATATTTTAATATGATTTATGTAAATTATAGTTATACATTTCCCTAATCTATGCTTTCCTAAATCTATTTTCTATCATTTATTATAAACCTCCATTGGTACCAACTGTAAAGACCAAAAACCCAATAGCCCAGATCTAGTGGACTAACATTATTAATTTGGTACTATGAAGAAGGATGCGCATCCTAAAGTATTGAATACATTAGTAGTTTAGAAAATTGAATATACATATAAGTTTCTTATTATAATATGAAATTAAATAAATCATATAAACTATATTTTAAACACTCATAAACTCTTAATATATCCCTACAAGTCATTTATATTATAAATCATTACATCCTAATAAAATTTAAACATAAGAAACCGGTGAGATCTAATTCTTGGTAAGGGTATGAATTATAGAATAAGATATCATATATAGACATAAATAATATTTCATGGTGAATAACTAACAATAAATTCCATTAAAATAAAATATTTACCATACTATGGAGGGAAAAAAATATGAATATAGAATTCTATAAATAATCACATGTGAATGTTTGTTAACCATTGATATAATATTATATGAATAGTCACATAGACTATGAATTACTTGTATAATTATTATGAAATTCATAATATGTAAAATCACAAATATACATTCAAGGATTTGGCTAAGATACTATAGATTAATGGGTAAAAACTTCATTTTGTTTGTCTCATGTGAACTACCAATGAATCTACGTGATATATAGGGGCCCACCCATAACATACTAAGTCCAATTTCATCCTTGTATGAAAGCGGTGAAACATAATAAACATATACATCCATTTTTAAACTACCATATTAATTTTAAATAATATCACCTACAAATAAACATAATCCTAAACCATCCAAAGTAATATAGTGAATGGTATCAAGATAGTACATCCCCACAACATTCATAAATTATTTTATAAAATGTGGTGGCGGTGAATAGAAGATATTAATCAAATTTCATAATAATGGATGGTATTTAAATTGATAAAATTACCCTTACAAAATTATAAATAAATTCTTGATTGAAATACCCTTTTACAATGGAAAAAGTTTTTTTAGAAAAACAATTGTATTTGTTTTTAAAATCAGATTATAGACATGTATATCATAGAAAAGAAAAGGGAATGAAATTATATTTTTTGAATATTAAAATAATATTCAACAGAAATATTAAAAATTAAGTGAAAACATGTAAAAATAGTTTTTATAAATCATTAGAAATGAGCCACATCAGTTTGATTAAGGGTAAAATAAAAAATAGTCTTTAAAGCCGAAAAGGAATAATTGTTTACATATAAATAGAAATGAACTAAGATATTTTTTCATGATAAAAATATTAATTAAAAATATTGTGTTCTTAAAATATATTATAGAGTGTACTTGAAAATTGGTAAAAAATTGGGAAGCTCTCTTTAATCAGCCTTGATTATGAGGAAGAATTAAAAAAACCTTATAAAACATGTCTCCCCCCATTAAATAATGAAAAATTGAGGTCAATACATATATTCTTAAGATATACACATAAAACATAAGGAGTATATAATAGTAATAATGAATTAAATTTGGGATAATGATACAATAAGCGTATCCCAATAGAAAATTCTAGTTTCAAGATGAAACCCATACCACATGTACTAAATAATTATGCACATTTACATAACATATTGGATAATAATTTTAATCAAAAACTATTTAGCATTTTTTGGTAATTTTTAATAAGCTATAAGATTCAATTTTGTCATTTGGACATGTACATTTCATTGGTTTCCATTATTGGTTCACCTGTATGCCTGTAAAAAAGATCATGTAAAATGAGAATAGTTATCAAGAATTTATATTATATATTATTAATTAATATAAATAATATTTATTGGTATTATAAAAGTTTTACCTATATATGAGATGATTCATTAGATAAAACATTAATGACAACCGTTTGGATTATTTTGGAATTTTTTGATCATCATGCACTAGTTTTGTCTTATGATTAATTATGATGCATATATAAAGGTTACAGAACTATAAATATTTTTTTTACATATATTAATGTTTTATTTAACAATAAATTATTTTTATGACCAGCATCCAAGGAAGAATATAAAAACGAAATCTCATCATCCATAGAGATGGTAAATTAGCACCTCATCGATGATGTTTTCTTGTTTAGATAAAAACGAGAGGTGATAAGAGAATCGATGGTTGAAATACCATTATTATAATAGAATTATAGTATATATAATATACTATATTTATCTGGAATCTTTGGTATGGTGAAGTATGGAGAGAATTAAAGAAATTTAAATGAAATTAATAGAAAATGAAAGAGGATTTTAACTCTTGAACTTCTTCTCCTTGAGAACCTCCTTAATTAACATTAAAATTGTATTTTGGTGAGAAAAAAAGACCATAACGAGCCGTAGAAGTTTGGGAGAGTTATTGTGTATAAATTAGTTAAGATTAAATTATTTGGTGGTGTGAGAAGAATAGATGGTGATGGGTGGTATTTATTATGGTGGAGAGGGGTATTTTTTGATTATTTGATTCGTTAGTTTAAAAAGTTGGCACAATAATATGAGTTATTTTCATTATCAATAATAAATATAATAGAGAGATAATAAGAGTTATAGATTATGGTCTCAAATCATACATTCATCAACCATTAATCAATATTTTTTGTGTTTTCAAATTACCGTTAATTACAATATTTCATTATTCACCAAAAATATAACTATTTTTGAAAAAAGAAATAGAATCAACCAAAAATATGTTCTAGGTGTATAATTAAAAATTGGACTCTTTTATATCAAAAAATTCTAATTATTAGAAATTAAATATTTAAATAAAATCATCATTTACTCAAAAAATAACTGTTTTTTAGTTTATAGCTCATTTTTTATAACACATTCAAAAATTAATTGAGGTCTCAAAAAATTATCGTATAATAATTATATAACAAAATGTTATTTTATCAATATATTTAATGAAAATAAATATTCTATTAAATTAATGTATTAACTATAAAATTTTGTCAAATGATTTATGTTTCACAAAAACATGAATACTAAATTTATCATTTTTAAAAAAACAAATAATTATATATTCCATGATATAATTATATTATATTTTCATTCATAAGATACCTAAATCTTATCTATACATTAATAGGGGATCTTACTCTTCTACTAGATAAATTACTGTCCCTAATGGTCACATTACAATTCTGATGGTCAAGTTTCTATTCGATCAAAATAGATTCGTTAATTTCAATAATTACATATTATTTATTTATTTATTTATATATATGTATTTTTGTCTATATGTTATTTTATGTGATTTATACTAAAATGAATGATTAAAAGAAAATAAATTTAATTGAATAATGTTTGGGTTGTTACATAACCCATTGGCTTGGGAAGATGTGGCAGGTGTTACTGGCCTTTGGTGACATCCCAAATATATCAAAGGCTGTAAATTTTCAGCCCCCCTCTCCACAAAGATACAAAAATGAGGGATATTGGAATGGTGACTAATCAAGTCATGTCTTGAGTGGTCCTTATGTTGGATACTAGCACTAATGGTATAATAAACATGCATATAATAGGAAATATGTAAAAGAGAACCTTGAAGAAGAGAGTGATAAGAAGGCAACACCAAACAAAAATTACTCAGATATAGATATAAAATAAATATAAATGATAATTTGATATTTCATACAATACTAAATAGATAAATGGAAAACTAAAAGTAATACAAAAAGAAGATGGCAGTGATCATAAATCCCAAACAACTCTTGGAAAACCACTATCTAGTAAAATTCTTCATAATCTCCAACCTACATTAGATTGCCTGATATATAGTTATATATATTTCGGGTGGGAATTAAAGTATACTAACTATGATCCTCCATATATCCACTCATTTGAAAGAAAAATACAGCATGCCAAAAACAGTGACCAACAATGAAACTAAATCATCACCTAAATAGGTACACTATTTTCCCATATTCACCATGTCTAACTATCTTCATGTATGATATAAAATATTAAATATAATATAATAATAAAACATCATGGGTACCCATATCACACTTCTTAACGGGTTTTGTTCTCTACAACAATGCCACACATCCTGATCCATCTCTCTCCAGATGTAAGGCATCACAAAGAATCCTAGGTAAGGAATGAAAATAATCACCTCATGCATCACATCACCTAATAATACAGTATCTCATATCCAAATATAGTAATCATGTAGTTTTTGGGAGCCACCACATCTTGTCTGATAAATATCTAACCTCAGGTATTATACCATGATCCATTACAACCCATACACAATGTATATATGTGAAGACATAATAAAAGATACTTATAATAATCTATTGGATTATATATATGGTAATAAATATTTTTGAGAAGAGATAGAGGCCAAAAAGGGTACTCATCCATCAATCCTCCCACTGAGATATTGGGGAAAACACCCTATGAGAGTCTACTGGATATCAGTCACCATAACTGAAATGGGAGGGGTAGTGTATGAAATCAAGAAACATAAGTGATATAATATGTCTCTAAAGAAAACTATGGGAATAACCTAGTATTAAAATAAAAAGTCAATAAATCCACTAAGACTCTTTGTTGTCACTGTTCGAACATGATATCCTATAATAATAAAATAATTTTAAAATGGAACATTAAATTGTTTTCCTTTATATTATTTTCCAATTATTAATTAATTTATTAATGATTAATTACCATTTATCATTATTACACATTACATTCAAGAAAATATAAGTGTAAATTCCATGACATATATGATTAATACATACCTTGTCTATGTTTTATCAAGATTAACATATTTTAATCCATTATAATCTAGAATCAACCAACTTGATGGGTTAAGAACTATTTTTTTGTTATTAGAATCAATCCATAATCCAGTAACTCAAGGAAAATCATCATATAATAACACCAAAAGGAAACAAGTGACAAAGAACATCCAACTACCACAGGCAGTGGAGAATGTAATGTATATAAACATGAAATCGAACCATTAACCATTAAAAAAAATCATAATGAAGCATAATTGATATCTGTATTTCATAAATGGGTAAGCCAAAATTCATCCCATTCAATCAAATCTACTTCCATACCTAAAAACTATATTCATATATCTGTGCATCTCTCCACCAAAGGCATCTCATGTTGTCACATCATTCAGGATTCCCCAATCCATCACATCAGTTATTCCAGGCATAGCCGTCACAAGCCCATATCACATCCAGGCCTTCGCCCCTAATATCACATCATTCATAACATGATTAGAAATAATTGGACTACATAAGAATAATTTTACCTATAGAACATCAAAAAGTCATTGGAAACAAACATTTACATCTAATAGGGTAATTAGTCCCTCAAAATAAAAAATTCCACCCTCATATGAAAACGAGCTCTCATGGATCCAAACTCAAAGAAAAATTAATGTCTCCAACATAATAGGCTAATGCACTATAAATTATCATCATCAATAAAATTATTTTTATTAATTTTTGAATTAAATTATTCATTAATAGCATATTCCAACTATATTAAACCAAATGCATCATTCTATAGCAAGCTACGTAAATAATTATGAAATTAATTTAAACACACATCCATGAATACATCATTTCCCATTATAGTAACATTTATTATTATCAATAAGGATAAAATAAGATTTAAATTTTTTCACAATTACATTAATAATATGTAATATTATTTTTATTTAATCATGTACATAGAATGTATTTTATTGACAACAAATGACATTAACCATTAGATTAAAAAAATGTCACTTTTTTATTTTTAATAAAATTATTTATAATTTTTCTCCAAAATTATGATATTTATTAATTTCATCATGCCACTCAAATCATTAAAATTTTCAAGAAAATAATAAAATATATAAATCACACTATCTAGATAAATAAGAGGAATACTTATATCATAGTAATAAGAATCAAAATTGTAAACATGCGATTGTGACCAATTACTTAACACATATCAATTTTATTATGTCAATTTATGTTCTATTCAAGGGGATAAATTATGATAAATATATGATTTCATGTAAATTAATAGAGATGTAACATATTTGACACCTCAAAATCTATTAACATTCATTTCAAGAGAATAAACCATGTTATGGATCACTGAATACCCATCCCATATAGACTATATCCATAGGAGGAATCTGTGAATCTACCACCCCATAACAACCATGAAAAAAACCTACAGTAAAATGGAAGATGACCCACCATCTATTTTGAAGAATAAGCGGAGTAAAAATAGATCTAATTGGGATAAACTAATAGAAAATGAAAAGGAATGCACCTTGGATCACCATGAGTCAAACATAGAAGGACAGTGGTTGATTTATATAGAATGGATCATAAAACACCAATTCTGGGAGTTGATAGTCACCATAAATGAGAGTGGGAGAAGATACAACAATAGGTTTTGGAGAAAACTAGAATATTTGAACCTTTTAAAGTTTCTTTGAACAAGTTATTTTCTTGATGTGAAATCCCCTTTCACATCATATAATCATCATGGTTAATTTACAGTAGAATCCATGTATCATTTTATTATTTTTCCTTGAAAATTTACACATCCTATACTTGCATTGCATAAGATGTGAACCACCATTTCACATCTTGTAACTTTAGATGATGTGAATTCTTCCAAATACTAACCTTTTGTATCCAAACCACTATAAACCACTTCTAAGACCCCTTTGATAACTTTGATCCTTGAAAAATAGAAATGAGTTGGTCCATGAGGATCTAAAAGAATACATTAGATACTGATATATATATTTCACCCTAATGAATACAAACCAACTGAGAGATATAAAATTGATTTTCAGAATAGCCACCCCGTGAGATACCTCTCAATGTTCTCACCATATAATGGGCCAAACCAAATAACATAGTGGAAGAAATGAAAAAAAACAACCAAATCCTAAACTATCTCTTGAGAGAGATACCACCCATACAAGAGTAAATATAGAACAAGTAATAAGAGTAAAAAAATTTATAACTCAATATTTCATCATCTATAAGAGAACAACATTAGAAGTTGTTGATAAACATCAAAAAACATGGGGTACAGAATGGGAATCTACAACTAATGTTACTTGGTACACTCCTCAAATCCACCATGCCTTTACAAGACAAAAACCAAGTGAATAACACACTAACACAACACATTCTCTTAGTGCTCTTGGAACTCCATTGGCCACTCCTTAAATGTTTCATCATCATCAAAATTGATCCCACTTCATGAAAAATACATCATGAGCCAAGAACTAAAACTTTAAAAATTTCCCCAAGTGCTTATCATAATGTTGAACTCCTAAAATTGATGATAAGTGATCTAATTTCTCCTCATCAGATGAAGAGTAGACAAGGACATCACCAATGATAAACACCACGATCATATCCAAAAATTCAATAATCACTACTTACATCATCCCTATAATAATTTTAGGATAATTATTTAAACTGAATGAAATCTCAACAAATTCAAACTGACAGGGACCAAAATAGAAATTATCCTTCTAGATATCCTTATCCTTCAACTTCTTATGAAGATATAATGAATAAAAATTGACCACCGTGAATGAAAATTATCTTTTACCTAATAAAATAATTCAATAAATTGTAAAATAGGATTATGGTTCTTTACAATCACTCAAATCATGTTAAAAAATTAATACGAAGACACAGATGACCAAGAACCTTCTTCAAGAACAAGACTCTTTCAACCTAGCTGACACACTGAATTTAAAAAACCTCAATGTAATATATCATTGAACTTTTATAAAATCTGTAAATACTCATAATGTTTCATCTATATAGAGAAATATAGATAGGATATATTATTTGTTATTTCTTGATCGTAAAATCGATCTGACGTTCAGGGATAATTATACAACACAATCTTTAAAGAAATCTAAATATTCCTATGTAACCTTATAGAACACAAAATAATACACCTTAGATGAGCTCAGATACCATCTTGTCTGTCAATGATGACATGAATGGAACACTCATAGGACCCATCTAAGGGTCTCATTTTCCATCAAACACTATTGCATCTCCATCAACATCATATAACAAAACATGAGTCCTAATGTAATCCATGATATCCTACGTAGAATATAACCAATCAGTGCTGAGGATGATGTCATATGGATGTATATTCAAATATAGAAAATATCTTTATAGTGGTTCTTTAAACACCAGCTCACAGTCACAACATAATTCATAAAAGTATGCTTGACATCTAACTAACATAGTTGATGTCAAGTTTACTATAAGACTCTCTAACTCATATAAAAAAACATGGATGAGGGTAGGTGATTTAAAGGACAATTCCATTCTTTAAATAAAAATTTTTACAAACTAGTGAAGAAAATAATAAAATTGTAAATTTAAAACTGTTTATCTTGTCATGATATTGAAATGATAATCCATGAAGGTGATCATGATTTTCTCCCTGAACTCTTAGTCATGGATGATGAACACATCTACAATAATGCTCTTCTTTATGAGGATGGGGAGCATCTCAAGGATGTACTCTTCTAGCCCTAAAGCCTATATACTAGTCCCAAATAGGACTAAATTGCTTGCGCTTCCTTGACTGAAACTACCATAATTTTGCAACTAGGAGTGGAACTCCTCGAGATTTTTAACCGATCAGAAAGGATGGGTACTCTCATTGTTTAAGACCTAAAAATCCATAATAAAAACATATATATAATAAACATTGAAATAATTATGAGATCTTACACCCATATAAAAGTGTGATGATGATGGCTGGGACCATCCCCTAGCTGAAAGAGAGATCTTATGTCCTAATATTTGTTAACCCCTAATGACCACTATAATTCATGAGTTATTTTGATGAATCCCCTTGTACAGTGAACTAATTATTTCCACATCCTCTCTCTAACTTCTTCTTTTACCGGAACCTTTAGATATGAAATCAACATAAATCGAGTGACCTGGAACTAGGTCTTTGGATGCAATGCCTTGTCAAAATTCATTAATATGGCCTCCTAATTTGGAAACCAATATAAAGAATATCACTAAATAGAATAGAAATAGATCTCAAAACCCATCACAGTAGAGTTCCATTATTGAAGGGTATAAAGATCCCAGCAACCTACTTCCATTGTGGTTAATGAAATAATGTCTACTATGAACTAGTCTCAAAACATATCTGAGGAGACTCTCAACTCCATATGATACCTGAGGAAAAAAGAACAACATCTTCCTCACTACTATACACATCATCATTACAACAATTGAAACATAATGCTCCTTCCATGAACAGATTGAATTGAAATATATCTCTTTCTCCTCCAAATAGTCTTCTGTAACATAATCTAAAATTGAACCCTCATACTTCTATAGAATCTGAAGCTGAAAATCTCAGAGTTTCCTTATCCAACTATTTTCTCCATCAACCTTCAATGTAGTATGATATGATGACACATCCTTCTTAACATCTTCAATGTGAACCTGAGGAACCCAATGATCTGGATCCTTATCTATAAAAATTGGAAATAATTATATCCCTAGAACTCGGAATATAGAATACATAAAATCAACCAATTAATTGATTATTATCTTTATATGGTTATAACATATCTTGTGGTCTACCCATTTAAAACACATGTCTAAAGAATAGTGATGCATGATCCTTTCATATGTCTATACCCTTCATCTAGTATCACATCTTCTAGAAGTATTAGTAAATTTAAAGGTTCATGCATCAGATCATTGTTTTCTCTAAATACCCACATCTTAGTCGGTCACCAATGATTACATATCTAACCAAACTCAGCTGAAAATGTATCCATACCTACCCATAAACCTCCCTAATGCCTAAAAATAAACTCCATCACATACATCAACATGAACCTTAGATACCACTCTATCATGAACCTATATGAAAAATGAAACTACAATTTTGGGAGAGAGATGGTGACTCCCTAAGTCCCTCCTCCAGTATTCCCCAGGTTGGAAACATTCATAGAGGGTATAATAAACATTCATATGGAAGGAATTTCCTTATAAGTGAATCAAATGTAATAGAGAGATAATAAGGATAATCCAAACAAGAACATATAAAATATATATAATAAGTCCCCAATGAATAATTAAAATTTCATTCAATACATAAAAACCAATATTAAAACTAAAAGTACCAAAATGTGAAAAAGATAATGACCACAAAAACAAAATAGCTCTTATAAAACCACAAGATAGAAAAAACCAGCATAATATCCAACATTATCTTGATGAAAAAATAGTTATATATGTATAGGTTGTGAATAATTGTATACCTATTAGGAACCTCCTCATATCCTCTTTTGAAAAAGATATAGAAATCCTGATAAATAATAGTGAACAACAATGAAACAAACTTATCACACAAATAATTACACTATGTTCCCAACTCATCATGGATAACTCAAAACAATAATCACATAAAAGAGATCATATAATATATTTAAAAAAATAAATGTTACCCCAATCTTACTTCACTACTGGTTTACTGCATTTCCCAAAAATTGCACATCCTGGTCCATCACTCTCTCAAAGTAAGCCTTCCAGAAGATATATGTTTAGGGAATCACAACACGAACCTTGTGCATCTCATAACCACATCATTCCATATCACATATCCAAATAGAGTATCCAATTAGTTTCTACGAACTCCCACACACTATATCAAGGATATCAAAAATCATGTATTATACCTCAATACATTACAACCCATACACTTTGTATGTACCTCAATCCATCATATCATATACCTGTCATACATAGAAAAATAATTAGAATACTATATCTGATAATACAAGTGTGTGAAATAAAAAAAATAAATTAAATCCCTCTACACACGTATATATGAAAGATAACATATATGTATACAAGTACAACAAAGAGAAGTGAGTTGGGAAAGATGGGGTATTCATCCATCAACCCCCAACCCGGATGTTGGGTAAAACACCCTCCTTGAGTGCACTAGGTGTTTGTCACCCTAATCGACAAGGGTGGGGTAGTGTATGAAATCAAAGAACATACATGATATAATATAGAATAATATCATTGAATTAGAATAACCTAGTTCCATACTCATCTATAGATAACTTAACTTGGGCTCCCAACCTCAATGATAAGACTAGATATCCTATAATCATATAATCATTTTAAATATCTACATTAAAATGTTGTTTTTTATAATTTTCCATCAATTAATTAATACATCACCAACTAATTAACCTTTAGTATTATTCCACATTATATTACATTAAACATTATAGTAGAGTCTAATATCTCTTGGAAGAATGAAATCTAACTCCATGGTTTATCAAGATAATGTACATTTTCAAAAATTATATATTAATTTTATTATTTTGACAGGTCGGTCTATATAATCATCCTTTGGCACATGACACAATTCATCATCAAAGTGAGTAGTTTTATTAAATTAAGGGGAATTTTTATGGGGATGATGGATATAATAGGTTAAGGTGGTCTAAAATAAGTATGACCTAATGCATCTACCTTTACAAAAGCATCACGCCCATCTGGTAAGTAACCCTAATTGGTGTAAACAATACAAGGATTGTTCTGGCTCACCTTTGAGGAAAGGATGTTTGAAAAAAAGATTCATTCACACCATTTATGTTTCATATTTTCACCTCTTATGAGTTTCTTTCATTAGAAAATATTGTAAATGGTAATCGAGGAAGAATTGTACCTTTCTTGGAGGGAGTCACAAATAACTCAGGAGTTACTTTCAATTTCTTTGAGATGAATATTACTGGGTCAATAGATATCCAACCCATTAAGTAAATCCATTTCTAAAACCATGATAGGATCACTAAGACCAAAAAAATACTAATAATCACAACTAGTCTACAAGATTCCCAAACCACCCACCTCCTCTCATGATGCTGAGGTTGCATGATCCATCAGTGTTAAGGTGAACAAATTGTAAGGAGCCTTCCATTGTACCCATAAACCTAAAAAAGTGGCTGATGAAGAATAGGAGCACATATAATACCATGAAAGGTTCTTATAAAGGACTAGTAATTTTCCCAGTATTTTGATAGGGCCCCCCAAGTCCATCACAAGACATCGGGTCCAGGATTGAAGCTCTAGGCATGAACTAGTGATCATGATCGCCCGCGCTTTATTTTGGTTGTCCCATTAGATTCAATAACTAGAAGATATCCAGGAACCACTATTATTTCTATCCACGCCATTCTCATAATATCCATGGAAATAATATAAGCAGAAGGATTTTCTATCATCAACCTAGACATCAATGTCAATAAGCTATCCAAGATTGCTATAGACTGACCTTCCGAGTAGCCTTCAATGAAAAGATGATAGATCAATTCATCCTTGGGGGAGTAACAATTGAATCATTTATATTCCAAACTAAGTTTTTTTATTACATTATCAACCAAACCTAGGGTTTCAGAATTTTTTATTTATTATTATAATCTTTCCATAATTTAGGTACTATAGGAAAACTGTCTTATGTTATCAAAAAGAGGAAACATGCAACCAAGGAAATACAAATTCTTCAAGAAGTGATGAAAGGAATGAAGATAAATAAAAAACCTAAACATAATCCATTAAACTGATTCATATGTTAGCATACTGTATCACTAAATCTCACCATTGGGTAAGCCAATATTCATTCCATTCCTTAAAATCTAGTTCCATCTCTAATACCCACATCAAAATAGGAATTCATCTGGCCGTCATAGGTTTCAAGTACCAATGCATCATCCTGAACTCTTTAACAAATCACATCATCCATTCTAGGATAAGTAATCCCAATATTATATCAATTCAGGACTCCACACCCCATATCACATCAACCATCCAAGACACTTGTATTCCCCGATCATATCACAAGTATTGTATCTAGAGAACATTAAAAAGAAGTTGCAAACAAACAAGCACAGAGCATAGGGAACCTGGGCCCTCAAAACGAAAAATTTATCCTTTACATGGACATGAGATATCAAAAATCCAAACATAATCCAATAATCCTTCTACAGAAATTGGGAGACTCACTCCCTAACACTTATCTTTATAAAAAAATAGTTTTTATTCCATCATGAATTAATTGATTCATTATTAATATGTTCACACTATGAGAAACCCAGTAAATAAAAAATAACAAGCTACTAAATTAATTTATAAATTAATTTAAACATTATTCAATGAATCCAACCTTCCTTATATTAATGAAATTTGTCATTATCAATAATAATACAAATTATTTTTATTATCAATTGCATTAATTTTCTAGAAGATCAATTTAAATTAAAAATATGAATTAAATCTAATTTATAATCATAAAATTATATTAACCACTATATTACAGGAATTCCTCATCTTTAATTAATATTGTAAATTATTTATCAATGATGTCTATATTTGTGTTCTTTATTGATTTCAACATGTATTTATAAGAATAATAACATCCTAAAAATGAATACATCATATATATTACTATATCTATCAAAAAAATAGGATATGAAATATCACAGTAATAATCAATAACACTTTTAACATGAGATCACATCCAATTTTATAATTCAATCCAACTTTTTAGGTTATTTTCATTAAAATCGAATGAGATAAATCATTATTATTTAATGATTTCATATAAATAAATTGAGATGAAATAAATCCCATACCTCAAAATAGATGAATATATTCATATGAAAACTATGGATGTTATATATCTCATATGACTCCTCCTTAAACAATTATATCCATATGAGGATGACACATAAAAACCACACCAAGAACATCGATGAAAAACCCCACTAGAAACATATGAGATGATCTTCTATATCGTGGCAAGAAGAACTAGAGGAAAATGAGATAAAGCAAGTAGAAACCACTAAAAATTAATATGGAACACATCATGGATCACCAAATATCAAAGAAGGAAGGATACGGAATTATATCTATCAAAGGGATATCAAAATGACAAAGAGGGGGTCGTTGGTCACCTGGAATGAGAGAGGGAGGCACTACAACTAGTCGGTCAGGATAAACCCAAAGAAGCTGAAGAATTTTAAGATGAACCACATAAGGTATTTACCGAACATGTAATTTAATTTTACTTTATGTAGGCGATAGGGTTATATTTACATAAAAAAATGAAATCCATATTATTATTTAACCCAAAAATTTACACGTCATGAACAGAGCATATACAAGATGTGAACCACCCATTCACATTGTGTGAAATTAAATGATGTGAATTCTTATTTTTTCTTGTATTTGGTATCCAATCCTTTCCATAACACTTACTATCCCCCTTTGAGCACCCTGAGCATCAGAAACATACAAATGGTAAGTTCATAGAGATCTGGGTCCTTACATTATTAAATTCCAAGGTCTCAAGAACATTTGGGCGAATAATTTTTATTGAATATTAAATGTCTAAACCATTAATAAAATAACCAAAAAATATATACAAGATTCATAAGTATAAATTGAAAACTAATATAATGAATGAAAATCATAATAGAGTACAAGAGGAAAACCAAGTGTCATAACAAGAGGAACAAAATTAAACAAAACCAAAAGACACCAAATGCATCCAACTAGAAACACCCAACCTACTACAAGATCTAACATGAAAATCCATGAATGTGAAATCGGGAAAAATTAATAAATAAATTAGATACCTTAATATTAATTTTTCTTTAATTGATGGTATCTACAAATATAATATTTTCCAGAAACAGGGGTTGTGTTTGAACTAAGTAGGATTTTCACATTGATTTCCCCAATCCAACAACATGGACAATAAATGGCTCACATAATTTATTTAAAATACCTTAGAAACATTTCAAATATGAATATATGAAATCCAAAAAAGTGTTCAAGAAAAAATAGTTTTTCATTTTAAGTAATAATATTTATCCTTAAACCCATTCTCAATTACTTTTGGTATAACCATTCCATGTTTCCTCAAATCTATACACCCACAAATGAATTTTTAGATAAGAGTTACAGATTAAATTTTGGTCTCCCATCTATCCACCAAGTCATCACTAGGTGATAAATCCCATGTGCCATTACACCTTTCGCACCGAGCTGCATGACTTATTTTAATAAGGACTTGTAAAATGGAACATGAACCCACACTAGCATGTTTATCAAAAAACCATTCCAAAACATTTTACAAAAAACATTTATTTCTTTAAAACAATTTAATTACCATTTAATAAAACCAATATCATAATCTTATAACTTCCTTTTTAAAAATTTAACCATAGAGGGTTTTCTATAAACAATAATATTTCGAACATTCACTAAAGATGTCGCCAATAAGAATGAAACAAGAATTTAAAAATCAATTCATGTGAAATATTTACTTCAAGAAAATTACTTATATTCTAATTAGGTGGAATCCAGATTGTATCCACCTACCCAATAAAAATTTATAAAAATGAATAATTTCACATTGATTCTATATATCTAACCACAAACCACCTTTCCTTCCATTGATCGAAACATTAATCGTCACAATTTCTATCATGGAAAGTGGATATATCTTTAGAAAATTCTATATCATGTGTTGGGATGGAGAAGGAGAGTATATCAATGAAGAATTAGAAAGAATAAAGACTTACTGGAAAAACAAATCTCTAACATTAATTAATTCTCCTATATATCTCTTTTGAACTAAAAGAAAAAATTTATCACACCATGGGTTGAAATGGAATTTATATTATAGAATAATTAGAGAAAAATTTATGTTTAAGGAAGAAGATCCGATTAGATCATAAAAAATCAGTATTATAACTATAAGCCTCATGGTTGAATAGTATATTTTTTAAAAACATACACCAACTATTCGAGTGATACTATCCCATGGCTCCCGATCTCACGGTTGGCCCACACATTTAAAAAAAATATGCGCCATCCATGGTTTTACATATGTTTATAATTTTGGGGTTTCTCATACGAATCTATATGGTTTGGACAAATGGTACACTAACCGTGCACTATCCTAGAGCCAACTAAAATTCTTTTCACCGTATCTGGGAAGTGTTTCATGATTTCTATTAGTCGTGCAAAAAACTGTTACCTCTATAAGAGCCTCTGAAACATGCCAATCCACCTCCAAACTACTTATAAAATAACATGATAAATATATGTACCTTAAATACATAAATAAATTGTTATGTACCTAAAAATGTGGGGTGATACATTATACACATCATTGGTCTTTTCTCCCTCACAAATTATAATGAAATCGATGGACTAAAAGAGTTCAGGCCATTAATATACCATTTCCATATCATACACACACATTTAATTCTAAATATGACTATGTTCCCAAAAAACCCACAATAGGCCAATTATTTTCCAACAAAGTACTTTCTATTTTTTATCCACAATCAGTATGGCCACATGAGCAAATAAGCAATACACACCTGGGTTGATATATTCACATCAAATAAACTGGATTGAATCATGTTGGAACTTCTTTAATTATGATATATGAAACACTATATGAACTATACTATTCTGTGGTGGAAGATCCAACAGTTATTCCACCTCACTAGCTTGTTCATGTATCTAAAAAGTGTGTGTGTATCGTGGAGATAAATTGTAATTATTACCAAAAAAACCATGTTGAAACCTTGTCGAGATTCTCAAGAACACATGATCACTAGTCTCAATTAACAATGACTATCGATGATGATTCAAAAATTATTTATAAAGACTATAATTCATATCGAATATAATTCTGGTCAAATGAATCATTCATGTTGTCTCATTACATGGTGGGGTCCAACAAATGAATTCTTTCATATTTTTACTCAATATTGTGAAGAATGATAAGGATACCCATTCAATGCCTCCAATAGTTCCATATGTATTGTGAACTAATTTTTTTTGCACGAGAACTCCAAAAATGATATGTGCTCCTACCATGATCCCCAAAAATCTATTAAACATTCCCTAAGAATTTCTTCCTTTATTTTGATCATTATTTTTGATTTTCCAATAGTTTAATGTTGAAACATTGTGACCATAGTCAAATGAGTACTGTGGTGTTATTGCAAGGATTTCGAAAAATGTGATAAAATCCTAGGGGCTCAGTCAGATTCAAGCGATATTGGAATGACATGTCACATTAAAACTTCTCAAATATATATATATATATATATATATATATATATATATATATTTGAAATTTACTTTACCTTATATAATTAATGTATGAAAACCCTTCTTTTTATTACAACTTAAACATGATTTATTACATAAAACATCACTAGATACAACAAATAAGATCGAGTTCTTTAGTGTCTTTTGGGCTTAAGATGATTAAATAAATTCTTAAAACATGAAATACAACATCTTTATTGGAAACTTCCTTTACATGACCACTACATTCCCTTATACTTAGCATTTCATGGGATAACCTGAGGACATGCATAAAAAAGGGTGAGCTATAAATCATAGTAAGGGAGTACACATGGAATAACATGAGGAGTACAATACATGTTAGAAAATAGGCATATCAATAGAGAATAAGAAAAACATGAACATAAATGCATGATAAATCATGATAACCATAACATGGAAATGTGGCAACAACACTAAACATGAAATTAGCATGAGCCAAGGCTCATTCCACATGGAGCATGAGTAAATCCTCATTAAACATAAATCATGAGTAAACCCTCGTTTCAATTGAATTATCATGAGTCCAAACTCATTGCACATGACATATTATGATGATATACTTTACCCAATGCATTGGATCGCTATAAGGGCACACCCTTCTTAATCATTTCATTTCATGCATTAGTGTGCCACATGCATCATAAAACATGGATTCATAAAACATAATCATTTATTCCATGATAAAGGAATGTGGAATTCATACATGTAACTTTACAATCAATAAGTAAATGTGCATAAAGGTGAATACCCTTGATGGAGAAATAGGCATGGTATTCACTACACAATGACATTGGCTTATAAAATCAGTGCGATTTCGGCAGCATAATGGCGTGACATAATAATTCATAAAAATGGTTGATGAGAGAGAAAGGGGTTCCTCAACATATTTACATGTAATGGACAGTAAGGAGGGCGTATAGATACATGTCCCAACAATTGTAATCGAATTTAGATTCCTGATACAAAAGTACTTCTTGAATGTAAAAGAGGAGAGAGAAGTTCCTTTCAGAATTTCGGCATAGTAACAGGTGTACATGGGAGGAATTTAATGAGAGATAAAGGGGTCTACCATCATTAAAACAATAATAGGGATGTATGGGGGAGGTTTGAAACCATACCCCAACATTCATAATTGAAATGAAAAGGGCAATACAATTTAAATAAAATTGACCAAAATGAGAAAGGAAGAGAAAACCCATACTTGGATGTGTGCTTCCAAAGGCTAGAGAGAGGCTTGTGAGAGGCTTCTTTGGAGCTTGGGGCACCTTGGGAGGATTCTAGAGAGAGTAGGGCAGAGGTTTGACGAACTAAAAAGGCTTTGATTGAGGAGGAAGTGGGAGCTTGGGTGGGTTTATATATGAAAGGTGATGGAATTCTTTATTATTTATGTTTGGGACCCCTTATATTAAATTAATCCAAACCACAAACCATCAAATGATTTTTCCCCACGTTTTTTGGAAAAGGAAAGAGGAAAACAATATTTTATAAGGTCAAAGTCAGAACTTCTTAAAATAATAAGGTTTCTTATATGGAGGTGAGTCACACTCTGATGGAAATTAATTTAAAAAGGCAAAGTGTTGAATAAGTCTTGAGGGGTCCATTAATGCTTTGAAAAGTAAGTAAAACAAACCCAAAATCACTTCATTTTAATGATAAAACATATATTTTCTGAACATAAAGATTATAGATTTTTATTACATCAATATTGTGTCATTATGATGTCATAAAACACATTATATATTTAAACAGTATTTAATTTTTACCCAAAAATTTGACTGTCTCAGAAAATTATGAAAAATTCATCGTTGGATAATTTTAAAGTCCTGATTCCAAAAAAATATTTATTTTATCTAAATAATTTTCTAAATATGTGAATTTTCACTTTTAAAATAAAAACCGACATTTATCGAAAATTCACGGGTTTTGACAGAAATGACTTTCAAACCTTAATAAAAATTTTAATTACATTCATAAAATTATAAGATAATATATATTTAATAAAAATTATTTTAATAATAATAATATTATTTTATTAAAATATTATTTTATTCAAAAATCCATTAATTTAATAAAATATATTTCTTAGTTAAATAATAACTAAAAACACCATTTGTACTTTAAAAACTATTTACAACGTATCAAAAATGACTAGAAATTATATTCATTATTATATAAAAAAATAATGTACATGAACATAGTAATACTTATTTGTTACATAACCCCTTAAAAAGCCACATAAGACCTGAGGTTAAGGTTTGTGATGGTGACAGACTCTTGGGGTGGCTCAGATAACATCGCTCAAGTGGTAATTTCAATCAACTTCCACTTTTCCCGTAGATGGTCATGTTAGAGCTTGACATAATGAAGTTCAGCTTGGGCTTAGTCAAGGGAGAAGCCCAAAGATGCCACCACTTTTCCGAGCTATGAAAAATGGGCTTTGTATGGGGCAATTCTACTGTATGAGGCCATCACTTCGTTTTTCTGAGTAAATTGGATTTGTTAAAGTCCAATATTTATACTAATCAGGTGATCACTGTTCAACGGCTATAAAAGTAATGGTCACAATTCGTATCATAAAACCAAAGAAGATGACCTCTTATATAAACATAAAGATACATTTAGTTATATCAAGTGGTATTTCCATTAATGAAACATTGGGTCGTTACAATATTCACCCCTTAAGAAATTTTGCCCTAAAAATTTTCCTTTTCCCACAATAAAAGAAATGTGGGTAACTCAGCTTTGTCATATCCTCTGATTCCCAAGTCAATTATTCAAACATGTGGTTTCTCTACAACACCATGACGAAGGGCATTGTTTTATTTCGTAGAACATTTTCTCTATGATCTAATATCTTCACTGCTTTCTCCTCGAAAGAAAGATCATCTTCCAATTGTTCCACCTTAGAAGAGAGTACATGTGAAGGGTCTGATATGTACTTTCTTAAGAGGGATACATGAATGACATCATGTAAATTGGCCATGGTAGGTGGAAGTGCTAGTTGATAAGCCACAACCCTGACATGATCAATAATCTCGAAGGGGCCGATGTACCTTGGACTTAACATCCCTTTCTTTCCAAACCTCATGACCTTTTTCCACGAAGATATGCATAGAAACCCCATGTCTCCAACTTTAAACTCACGGTCTCGTTGATGATTATCTGCATAACTCTTCTGTCGACTCTGGACTGCCTTGATATACTGCTGAATGGTTTTCACCTTCTCCAACATTTCTTCAACCATTTCTGGTCCAAGCATCTTACGTTCACTGACCTCATCCCAAAATTCCAGTGTTTTGCACCTTTTCCCATACAGGGCTTCATATGGTGCCATTTGGATGCTCGAGTGGAAACTGTTATTATAAGAGAACTCAACCAGAGGAAGATGTTGATCCCATCCTCCTTTAAATTCCATTAAGCACGCTCTCAATATATCCTCAAGTGTTTGGATAGTCCTCTCAAATTGGCCATCAGTTTGGGGATGATAGGTCGTACTGAAGTTCAGTTCAGTATTCAGAGCGTGTTGAAGACTCTTCTAAAACCTATAGGGGAATCTTGGATCTCAGTCAGACACAATAGATAGTGGTACTCCATGAAACCGTACCACTTCCCTGATATAATTCCGTGCCAGTTAACTCAAAGAGAAATCCTCCCGAATATCAATGAAGTGTGCAGCCTTTGTAAGACGATCCACAACAACCCAGATTGCATTGTTGCCTTTGGATGTACTCGGAAGTCCGGTGACAAAGTCCATGGTGATGTTCTCCCATTTCCATTATGGTATGGGAAATGGTTGCATCATCCCCTTATACTTCTGCCTATCTGCCTCCACTTTCTGACACACCAAGCACATTGATGTATATTCAGCGATCTCCTTTTTCATATTATCCCACCAAAAGTTTTCTTGGAGATCTCGATACATCTTTGTGCTCCATGGGTGAATAGGGAAATTTGAACTATGTGCATCATCTAAAAGTTCCTTCTTCAGCTCTGGTCTTGATGGAAGACATAGTTTTTCCCAAACCACACAATTCCTTCTTCATTAACATTAAACTCAGAGGATTTCCCTTTTTTGATAGCTCCCATTTTTTCTTGAATTCCCACATCATTGTTTTGAGCATCCTTTAACCTTTCCAAAAGAGACGGTTGAGCAATCATTTGTGAAAGGATTGATGATGTTCCCTTCTTTATGATTCCCACGTCCATCTTCATCAAGTCTAAGAAGATTGGATCCTTCTTAATTCTCATCATTGATAGAATTGTTGCGTCCTTTCTACGTAGGGAATCTTCCACCATGTTTGCTTTCCCAGGGTTGTAATGTATAGAATAGTCATAATCCTTGAAGAGATCTCTCCAACTACTCTAGTGAATATTAATCTCTTTCTGTGTGAATATATATTGTTGACTCTTGTGGTCAGTATATATCTCACGTTTCTCTCCATAGAGATAATGCTGCCAGATTTTCAAGGAAAAGATCACCACCGCCAACTCCAGATCATGCGTTGGATAGTTTCTCTAATGGATTTTCAACTGCCTTGAGGCATAGGATATAACTTTATCATTCTGCATCATCACACAGCCTAATCCCTTATTTGAATCATCATTGAATACCACAAAAAGTTCCCCACTTGTGGGTAAAGTGAGCACGGGTGAAGTGATAAGCCCCCTTTTCAACACCTTGAAGCTTTCTTCGCATTCATCACACTAAGAAAACTTTAATCCCTTTTGAGTTAGCTTGGTAAGAGGGTTGGATAATCATAAAAAATTTCTCACAAATCATCGATAATATCCAGCTAACCTTAAGAAGCTACGGATATCCGTTACTGATGTTGGCCCCGGCCGTCCCTCAGTTGCATCTATTTTGGAGGGGTCAATAGATATCCCATTACTTGTGATGATATGGCCCAAGACTGAGACCTCCTTCAACTAGAACACACACTTGCCTTACTTTTCATAGAGCTTCTCCTTGCGCAATGTCTCTAGTACAATTTTTAAATGCTCTTCATGATCCTACTTGGTTTTGGAGTATATTAGAATATCATCTATAAAGACTACCACAAATTTGTCAAGGTAATCTCTAAAGACTCTATTCATCTTGTCCATGAATATTTCTGGATCATTGGTGAGTCCAAAAGGCATTACTATGAATTCATAGTGCCCGTATCCTTTACATAAAGTAGTCTTGGGGACATCTTCCTTCTTCACCCTCACTTGATAATATCCCGACCACAAATCTACCTTGGAGAAGTATTGTGCTTCACACAGCTGATCAAAAAAGTCATCGATTCTTGTGAGAGAATACTTGTTCTTTATCGTAATTTTGTTACATTCACGATAATCGATGCAAAGCCTCATTGACCCATCCTTCTTCTTGATGAAGAGGACTGGTGCACCCCATGGTGAAGCACTTGGGCGTATAAACCCTTTATCCAAATTCTCTTGTAGTTGTTTCTTCATCTCTTCATACTCTACAACAGCCATTCTATATTGTGTCTTGGGTATTGGTAGTTCCCCAGGTATATGTTCAATTGAGAACTCAACATCTCTTCTAGGAGGAAGACCAGACAGTTCCTCGGGAAACACTTCTGCGAATTCTTTCACAATGGGCATTACTCAAGGATTGTTTCTTCTTTGGACTCAATCATCTAAGCCAGATACACGTCCTCATAGGGCAGTAATATCCATGCTTGAGATGATGGTGCTAAAGAAGATTCGTCTTTCTCCTGACACTTGTAAAGAATCGGGGGTCGATTCTCTATATGGAGTGTGATTTCCCTCTCCTGACAATTTATGTTGGCTCTATATAAGGAAAGCCAATCCATGCCAAGAATCGCATCAAATTCCAGCATAGGGAGTATGATGAGGTTAACTGGGAAATTCAATCCACATATTATAACAGGGGAGGACTTATATTCATGGGATGCAATGATTGCCCCATTTGTCATAATCACTGACATCTTTACTTCCATGATTTTTGGTGGTGCTAGGATTGTTCTACTAATCTTTCGAGATATAAAAGAATGCGTAGAACCTGAATCAAAAAGTAAGTTCACTATTCTAGAATGAATATCTAGTGTACCTATAACCACTTCATTGTCGGGGTTCACTTCGACTGAAGTGATGACAAAATCTCTTCCTTGTTGTCTTGAAGGTTGTTGGTTGCCTCCGAAAACCCTTGGATTAGGGTACTAATTTGAAAAATGACCCGGTTATTTTGGATTTGTAGCATTGAACAATGCATTGAGGTTCAGACGGAGTGTTCCTCTCCTCTATCACAGCTGCGGGTCCTTCTTGCCACCTGTTAAGAGCTAGGTGCCCTCATCTTCCACACCTAAATCATTTTCTCATCCCCTTAAGGCAATTTCCAGGGTGCTTCTTTCCGCACTTTTGGTAAGTGGGGTGCTGGATCTTCTTAGCACCACTGGATTTATCCATCAGACCACTAACATTGAATTCCACCTTACGCTTCTTGTCCCTATGATACCCCTGTGATTCCTCAATCTCTATTTCGACCATGAGGGCACATAAGACAATTTCTTCATAGCTGTCGAAGTCACGGATCACTAATGCTTTCCGCAAGCTAGGCTTCATCCCACCAAAGAAGCGGTCAACCTTGCATTCGGGGGTAACGACAAAGCCGGAAGCATATCGTGCAAGCATTGTGAAGTTAACCTCGTATGCTCCAACAAATTCTTCATCTTTTTTCTTGAGGGAAAGGAAGTACCTTTACATATTAAGCCAGAGGGTGTGCGGAAAATATTTATCGAAAAAAACCTTTCGGAAATCCTTTCATTCCAATGCCTCGATCTCTTCCTCAGGATTCGTATTTTTGATCAACGTCCACCATTGATCAGATTCAACCTCCATACGATATGCCGCTAGGAGAACCTTCTCTTGTTCAAAACATTGGAGGATGGAGAATATCTTTTCAATGGAGTTGATACATTGTTCAGCGATCGTGGGATCAGATGATCCACTAAAAGTAGGCGGAATTTGTATCATGAAGCTCTCGATAGTGACTTGTTCTTTCTTAGTGGGGGTTGAACATTCCTATTGACACGTGTGTCAATTCAAAACTTGTGTTATCTGAGATAGAAGAGTGACAATGTTCGCGATTCCCGCTCCCATTGGATTTGGCATCTCATTAGTACAGTCATCACACTGATCTTCACAACGATTGTTAGCCCGAGTCCTCCTATTACCAGCCACGGGCTGGAATAAAAAGAATGTTAGGGGTAACAAATAAAGTGTAATCCAATAACAGAAGTTGATGAATTATAAATAATCTTTCATTTCCTTAACTCATGAGTCTATAGGCTTCAATCTATGATTTTCATGATCTACTTTCTAACATATATTCATAGGGGCATTTTTTTAATTCCCATAATAAGGATTCATACTAAGCAGTTAAATTTATCAAAATATATCCCCCGGGAGTGCCATAACCAAGAGTGCAGCAAGGCCCGTTGTCGTGCACCAGTTCCTGTTTGAGTCTAGCTCAAAGCAGTGTTTTTGGGTCTTACACCTAGGATACATCTGTGACAGAGCCGCCTCTACCTACTCGTATCCATACAGGGATGTATTTGTTTGATAAACCAATTACTCAGTACTTATCAAAATTTAGGGATGTTTTTATTATACTTAGTCTTGTATCTAAGGCTTTAATAGGGTTTCTAAATCCCAAAAATAACTAAACCTTTCCTCTGATACCATCTATGACAACCCGTCTTTTTATTACAACTTAAACATGATTTATTACATAAAACTTCACTTGATACAAAAAAGCAGATTGAGAGGTTTAGTTTCTTTGGGGCTTAGTATCATTAAATAAAATCATAAAACATGAAATACAACATCTTTATTGAAAACATCCTTTACATGACCACTACATTCCCTCGTACTTAGCATTTCATGGGATAACCCGAGGACATGCATAAGAAAAGGGTGAGCTATAAAGCCCATTAAGGGAGTACACATGGAATAACATGAGGAGTACAATACATGTTATAAAATAGGAATATCAATAGATCACAAGAAAAACATGAACATAAATGCATGATAAAGAATGATAATCATAACATGGAAATGTGGCAATAACACTTAACATGGAATTAGCATGAGCCAATGCTCATTGAACATGGAGCAGGAGTAAATCCTCATTGCACATAAAGAACGAGTAAAACCTCATTGCACTTTAATTAGCATGAGTCAACACTCATTTCACATGATGTATCATGATACTATACTTTACCCAATGCATTGGAGCACTATAAGAGCACACCCTTCTTAAACATTTCATTTCATGCATAAGTGTGCCACATGGATCATAAAATATGGATTCATAAAACATAATCATTTATTCCACGATAAAGGAATGTGGAATTAATACATTGAACTTTACAATAAATAAGTAAATTTACATAAATGTGAATACCATTTATGGATAAATGGGCATGGTATTCACTACACAATGACATTGGCTTATAAAATCGGTGTGATTTTGGCAGCGTAACGGCGTGACATAAGAATTTATAAAAATGGTTGATGAGAGAGAAATGGGTTCCTCACCATATATACATGTAATGGATAGTAAGTAGGTAATATAGATACATGTCCCAACAATTTTAATGTAATTTAGATTCATGATAAAAAAGTATTGCTTGAAAGTAAAAGAGGAGAGAGAAGTTCCATTCTGAATTTCGGCATAGTAACGGGTGTACATGGGAGACACTTAATGAGAGAGAAATGGGTTTCCCATCATTCAAAAAATAAGAGGGTAGTATAGGGGAGGTTCGAAACCATACCCAAAAATTCATAATTGAAATTAAATGGGAAATAAAAGTTAAATAAAATTGACAAAAATGAGAAAGGAAGAAAAAACCCTTACTTGGAAGTGTGCTTCCAAAGGCTAGAAAGAGGCTTGTTAGAGGATTATTGGGATCTTGTGGAACATTGGAAGGAATCTAGAGAGATTAGGGGAGATATTGGACCAACTAAAAAGGATTTGAGTGAGGAGGAAGTGGTATCTTGGGTGGGTTTATATAGGAAAGGTGAGGGAATTCTTTATTATTTAGGTTTGGGACCACTTATATTAAATTAATCCAAAACACAAACCATCCCATGGTTTTTGCCAATCATTTTTCGAAAAGGGAAGAGGAAAACAATATTTTATAAGGAAAAAGTTCAAACTTCTTAAAATAATAAGGTTGATTGTGTGGAGGTGAGTCACACTCCCATGGAAATTAATTTAAAAAGGCAAAGTGTTGAATAAGTCTTCTGTGGTCCATTAATGCTTTTAAAAGTAAGTCAAACAAACTAGGAATCATATTATTTTAATGTTAAAACATATATTGGCCGAACATAAAGATTATAGTATTTTATTACATCACTATTGTGTCATTATGATGTCATAAAACACATTATATATTTAAATGGTATTTAATTTTTACCCAAAAATTTGACTGTCTCAGAAAATTATGAAAAATTCACTGTTGGATAATTTCGACGTCCTGATTCCAAAAATAACATTTATTTTATCTAAATAATTTTCTATATATGTGAATTTTTACTTTTAAAATGAAAACCAATATTTATCGAAAATTCACGGGTTTTGACAAAAATGACTTTCAAACCATATTAAAAATTTTAATTGAATTCATAAAATTATAAGATCATTTATATTTAATAAAAATTAATTTAATAATAGTAATTTTATTTTATTAAAATATAATATTATTCAAAAATACCTTAATTTATAAAATATATTTCTTAATTAAATAATAAATAAAAACACCATTTGTACTTTAAAAACTATTTACAATGTATAAAAAATGACTAGAAATTATATTCATTATTATATACAAAAAAATTATGAACATGAACATAGTACTACTTTTTTAATACATAACCCCTTAAAACAACCGTATAAGACCTAAGGGTATGGTGTCAGATGGTGATAGACTCTTGGGGTGGCTCAGATAACATCGCTCGAGTGGTAATTTCAATCAACTTCCACTTTTCCCGTAGACGGTCACGTTCGTGCTTGACATGATGAAGCTCAGCTTGGGCTTGGTCAAGGGTGAAGCCCAATGATTCCACCTCTTTTCAGATCTCCGACAAATGGGATTCGTATGAGGAAATTCTACTGGATGAGGCCATCGCTTCCTTTGTATGAGTAAATAGGATTGGTTAAAGTCCTATATTTATAGTAATCATGTGATCACTATTCAAAGGCTATAAAAGTAACGATCACAATTCATATCATAAAACCAAATAAGTTGAAATCTTATATAAACATAAAGAGACATTTAATTATATCAAGAGGGATTTCAATTAATGAAACTTTGGGTCGTTACATAATGAATATAAATATAATGAGCCAAATTTATGAGTTGATCAATAATTATTCATATGGAATCATGTTTCCTATCCATTCTTTGTAAAATATTCATAAATTTCAATTCCATATTCACACACTTAAACAAAAAAATTGGTAATGTGTGAAACATGACCACTAGTTATTATGGTTGTACCTTTACATTTTGATAGGTCTAAAATCTCAAAACAATCACCACCATAACCATTTTACTATGCAATAAAAATTGGTCTTTCATCACTCTATACAAATTTTTATTTCTTAGATGAACATCCAATTATAAATGGTGGTAATAAATATGAATTGTTTCATAATAAAACAAAGGTACCATTAAAAAATAACTAAACTAAAAAAATGAACTCCCATGCAGCTTCAATACCTCTATTATCTCCGTAACATAGTGTTTTGACCTCATGTTAACACATTAAAAATTAGATATATGATCCTTTATAAGATACATAAGAAAATCAGAATCAAATGAAACTAGGAAGAAAACTACAACAACACTCTATTTGGTACAATCTCGGTAAATGTCATCTATAACATCTGTCAGCTTCCAGTGATCTAAATATTCTTTATCCAACTCATTATATAACATTCTTCTTAATTCATCATCCACTTGATTCCCTTTTACTATTGTGTACATCAATTCAATGTCAAATTCTTAAATGTATTTTCACTATATTATTTTCCTTAAATATAAATCTATTTTGTGAGAAAATGTTATTCATGCTCTTCTGATCCATTACCACTCTATATTTTTCATTGAAAAGTTACTTATTCCATTTATTCAAATCATAGAGTAAAATATCAAATTCAAAATCGTGTGATGGATTGTTCTTTTCTTATAACTATAACTACCATGAGATATAGGAAACAACATGATATAACCATATGCTAACACATCCCAATCTAGATATCAATGCATCAAAATATACTACATATCCCTGTAAAGACCCAATTATTATGATAATGGGTGTTTATTTAAGTTTAACCTAATGTTATTGAAAGGATTTATGATATTTCTTCTTCAATTAAAAATGAACTCATTTCATCATCAATGATATCATCGATAATGTAAGACATAAAAAAAACTTTGAAAATGTGTATAGTATCCCACCAAGATCATGAAACTACCTATCTCAAAGAAATCAATTTGTGGTTTCAAGATATCACAATGTATAATTTCTTGGAATATATAAAAAACAATATTTTCCAAAATGACATGGGTAACGAAAAAAAACCAATTATGTCCAAAAATCACACTTCCGTAGATTGGAATACATATGATGCTCCTACAAGATACCCAAGCCTATATCCATGTATGCTCATGTCCTATATTTATCCTTAAATACACAAATATATCATCTATGAAAACCACCACAAAAAAATCAATATACCTTTGAAATACTTCATTAATAAATTCCATAAAGACAAGTGATTTAATTTTTAAGAAAAAATTTCTAAACAATGATTTCATCATTTCTATATCTTCTTATGGAATCTATATTTATAATATACTATTTTTAAACTCATAGTTAGTGATTTCCAAAATGTATGAATTATTTTTGGAACCACTATTATCCCATAAATTGGTCAAAAATTTCATCAATGTGTAGAATAGGATACAAATTATTTATCATTAATTTGTTAATATTACTATTATACAAAAAATCCTAAGATTTATCTCACCCTTCTTCATAAGAAGATGAGATGATGCCAAACAAAGACATACTTAGTCAGATGAACCTTTTTCTTATTAATTAATCAAACTGATTGATCAATTCCATGATATTTATAAGTACCATATGATAATATAGAAGGTAAATAAGACTATTCCTCGATGAGAGTCCATTCATATACTCCACTTCTACTTTGTGTTGAATACCATAGAAATTTTCTTGAAAAATGTCAAGGAACTGGTGTACTATAGTTGGAAAATCTGTATAATTGATCACATATACCTATTCGAAATAAAATATTACTATCTAGTAAGAGGTTATTCCATCAACCGATAAAAGGTGTCATTCTCTTCTTAAAACAATAAACCAACCTTTTTTAAATTTACTTCTAACCCTATCAAAATATTTGAAAATCACCTAGTGTTCATTATAATAAATATTTCGCTCAAAAATTTCCTTTCAATCCATTACCCTAATTGTCACATACATGAAATATTTAGAGGTATTTTTCATTTAATTTACATCCTTGATTTGTTTTGGTGGTTTTCATTCATTTTTAATGGAAATAGTGGGTTTCCAAAATTTGGGCCAACCTAAGTGCCCATTTCCAGTTTTGAAAGTATATATTGTTTCTTTAAAAACTCATTAGTTTTTCAACATTTTTCAACCATTAAACTTTCAAAATGACTTTCATTTAAATATTAAAACCTCAAAATAATTTTGGGCCCCTTAAAAATTCATTAGAATCATGGATTTGGGTGATAAAATTAGGTATTGGGCCAACCCGAAAGCCCATTTCTAGTTTTAAAATTGTTTTGTAATTCTTTAATAAAATATTTATTGTTTATCATTTTTAGGTGATTCCACCTCTCACACATTCCTATCGAACCCAGACACACCCCCATCTTCGTTTTAGCCTCTTTGGAGCTCATATTGATCGCAATTTAGGGCCGAACTTCTGAAGCTCCAAAAAACGTCCAGATTTCTCAAGTAAGTTGTTTCTCTTCCTTATTCCTCCCTTCTTCTTAGGGTTTCTTCCTTTTTATTGAATCCCCAAATGTCCAGAAGATGGGGTTTCGTACCTAGGGTTTTAGTTTTGAGTTTCTTGGTCCAATCCTCTGGTTTTAGGTTCAATCTTACTCCTTTGTGGTGCGGCAGAGGTGCGGTTGAAGTGACGCACAAGGATTTGGGGGTTTTGACTCTTTTGTTAGGTGATTTCATATGTAGGTATTGTATAATGAGTTGGATTGATGTATTTAGTTTTCAATTATGTTCATAATTCAGTATTTGGATTTCAAAAATTGATTTGGGTAGCATTTTAAAAGTGGTAGATTTTTTTAAGTGCCAATCTTGTGTGAAAATGGGTGTTTTACATGTGTAACCCATATTGTGCCTCTTGGTGTTGTTTTATAATTCCGGGATTGGATTTATAAAAATGTTTTGATGCTGAAATTTATGTTTTTGTATAATATTGGTCTCCATTTGGTTTTAAATATGGGATTTTAGATTAATATAATGTGCAACATTTGATTAATTTTCTTGAAATTGTTTTATGGAAATTATAAATGGTTTATTGAGTTATGCAAAAGGTGAAAAGAAAGTGTAGATACTATTTTGAATGTGTGTGACCAAAAATGATATTTATATGTGAATATTGATTTTGGTAGCATGTGGTTACTATTTGAGCACAATACGGGAAACCCAGGTATCTAGGTGGGCTAACATATACTAGTATGCTAGTGAACGGAGGGGTTTTGACCATGGTTCACTTAGCATGTCTGACATGGATAACACTAACAAAACTATAATGGAGATGATTGGAGACCACTAGGTTATGGGTATGCCCCCTACTAGTGGCTCGTGCACGAGAACGAATTTCATTATGGTTACTTTCACCGAGGTACGAGGTACTTGGGGCTCACAACAAACTAGTACCTAGGGGGGTTCCTACGCTTAGTGCTCGTGGCCTTTTTTCATTTAAACTTTCTTTATGGTATTTTGGGATGTGAAAACCAGCATCTTTAATATTTTATTCAATTTCACTGATTCTTTATATTTATCCCCATTGAATGTTATTTTCTTTTCAAAGATGCACTTTTAGAAATAAATGCCACTATTATCTATTTATAACTCTTGCAAGCCTTTTATTTTACAATGCCTATCACTTGAAATCCTTGGGTGATATCCTATTGGGCTTAGTCTCACACCCTACTTACACCTTTGGGTGTAAGTAGACTTGATCATGTTTGACACAGGCAATGGAAAAGCCTTGGGCGATGGCGGTTCGGGTTGCTAGTTTCTCTCGATGGTGCGGTGTTGTGGAGACGGCTTGTGGGTGATGACCCCTTGTCGTGTGGAGTCTCATGGGCTATTTGCTGCTACTTTTATGTACCTTTGGAACTCTTGTGTCTTGTTTAAACTCATATACTAAGTTCTGAATTTTTATTAATTCTTGTTTGGCATAATTTTTCAGTTTTGGTTTGTTGTTTGTTTTTGGTTATCTTATGAACCCAAACTCGGGTAAATCGTTCCCAAATGAATTTTTATGATACCCGGGCACTTGTGCCAGTCCGTGGGGATGGGGAACGCCCTTCGGGTCTTGCCATGAGCCGGGTTTGGTGCTGGTTTGATGGCAACAAGATTCAGTTCGTGACACTAATCATGTCATCAACATCTATCTCCATCATTGATAAATTCCATACTAATTTAGTCACATCGGTTCTTATGAAACTCACTATTAATTTCAAGGATTAATATCCTTTTTACCTCAAAGGTACTTGGAGTTTCAATGTAGAAAGAATAATCTAAACATATAAACATAACATATTAATGATAAGAGAATATATTAATGAATTGGATGATCCAGTATCATACCAAGATTTCATAAGTGTATAATTTCAAATAATTATACCTATTGATGTCTAGGGTCTTTATTGACTATCCATGACTAATTGATCAACTCTATATGATTGTTTACTCACTATAATATTCTCTTTGTTACCCTATTGAGATTGCACTAGTTGATGAGTCATGTTATTCTTGGAATCACTATGGCTTTCTCATTTTTGTCGATCAATGATATTCTACTATACACATATAATCTAACCATATGTTTCCTAAAAAATTTTGTATGTGTATCTATAACCTAACCTTTCATCATTGAGAGAGTGTTCATTATTCTTTCCCATCTCATTATAATGGTGAAATACTAGGTGGTTCTATATAATCTCACTTAATTTTATCAAAATAACCTCATTTACAACATTCTATCATAATTTTTGGTTGAGGAGAAAGATTTTCTGATCCAATATTATGATTCTATAGTATTCCACCCCATTGAGAATAGTTGTCTTTCCTCTACTTGTTTCTAGTATTGAAGTTCCAAAATGTTCACATTTGAATAACAATGATTCATATGACTTTCTTTCCTGAGATTTCACTTTCTACCACCATTGCACTATTAACCAGCACTGTGTAATCAATTACACAATTCATGAAAATATTTGAGTCAATAACTAGTTTTAATGTTGGATTAAAAATGGGTACTTTTGAGGATGAACTTGCTGAAAAATCCTATTTAACGAAGAATAAATTATTATATTTAGCCACATTCTCCTTTACAAAGAGATTCAAATATTTAAATTGAATAATTCTATTGTTCTAGTAATTCTGATTTGGTGAGGATATAATTTCTTGTTTAACAATTCTTCAAACACCACTCATGACATTCTTTTATCCAATTTGACCTCAGATAATATATTTAATGAATTCCATGCTACAGATTATAGTAAAGTTTTTTATAACTTCACATTTAGCTCAATAATAGTTCCATGGAAACAAAAAAGTTGATTCATCATCTTTAGACACACTTGTTTTTTTCTAGTTCTGAATCACCCCAAAATATTGGTGGATTAAACTTTTGTAACTAAATCAAATGATCTATTTGTGTTGCTTTATTCTATCTATTCACCCGATCCATGACCTTCAAATTAGTGAAAATAATATTGACCAGATGTCGATTCACTAGTGGCCCGGGTAAAACCACATTCTCAATAGCCTCTTCGGGTTGGTTCATATGGAGCCTACCTAGTTCCATTAATTATAACTAAAACATAATCCATTTAGTTTCAATCACTAGAAAATGAAGTCTTATTTATTTTAATTTAACACATTTCACATATTACCACACAGGGTTTTCGATTCATGTTAATTCCTAATAATTTTTTTTATCCATTTTCAAAATAACACCATCAACCCTTTTCAAAATATAATCTTTTGAAAGAATTTACAATGTTTTTAAAAAATAATTAATTCCTACCATTTTCATATATATTTAATTTAATAAGGAACATTGAAATATTATTTGTAAGTGTTTTTATAATTTCTTGTCACGAAACTCTCATATTTTAAACTCATGACATTGAGTTGGTAAGTCACCTTGATGTTTCTAAAAAACTCATATACCCAAACACCTTGGTAACATTATGTTCATCATAAAGAGGATTGTTACACCATTTTATGCACTACATTTAAATTTCATATAATACTATTCTTTGTTACAATCCTAAGTGATATGCTAACAGTATTTCTATATCATTGATCAAACATGCTGATACCATTTGTAACATCTCACTCACCCCCATTGTCTGAAGAAGAGGTGGTGGAGATTGATAGCCTTAGGTGACATCCCTTATACACCAATGGATGGAAATAAATTTCATGTTCCTTTGAAAAAGTTGGGTGTTGATTTTTCATGGAAATATAAAAATCCAAGCGAAATGTAAAATATCACACAACATCATATAACCCATGAATAAAAATTAAAACTCAATATATCAAAAAATGATATTAGATTAAAAGTGAAAACCTAGATAAAAAACCTTATGAATAACAGAAAACAAAACCAAATCCCTTAAATTCATTAATGATGTAACTACAAACCTTTTCTTTACTCTAACTTGGCTTGACATTCAGATAGTATCAAGAGGTGTCACTAAAGACCAGGTATATCAAGTGTTTACCTTTATCATGATTAATGATATATACGAACATCAAATCATTCCCATGAAGAGGTTGAGTCTAAAATCATCAGGATTTCCCAATGAAATTACATGTCACAATATTAGGACAAGAACTAGTTACCCTATATTTTGTGAAAAAACATTAAATATAATTTAAATTAGTTTATATCAAAGACAAAAAAAATTTCCAAGATAAAATATTTCTACATGGAATGAAATTTAACAATCCATAAAAACCATTATCAATTTCTATTTTGTATACCCATTCCATTATTCTACACACCCACACATTCATGAAGATTTTATAGTTACATTCTCATGAATGTCTCTTATCTATACACCTTGTCTTCATAAGGTGATAAATCTCTTCTTTCATTACACCTTTTCATTGGTCACCTTGTATTATTTAAACAAGGCCTTGTAAAATGAAACATAAACACACACCAAAATGTATTCCAAAAACCCATGGAAAAGTATTTCACATTAAACCTATACTTAAAAAAATCAAAAAGCAATTAATAAAATACATATCATAATTAAAAAATCACAATTCTAAAATTTTAATCAAAGAGGATTTTCCGAAAACTGTCTAATTTCCAAAATATTCCCAAAAGTATCACTAAATTGGAATACAATGAAAATCCCATAGACCATTTAAAATATTTTCATGAAAAAATATATTTTAATGTAATCCATTAATAGCTAATAATTTTGAGTTGAGATTGAATCCCCCTATATGAAAAATATTGGTGAAAATAGAGGACATCATATTGATTTATTAGATCCAATCATGAACAACTTTTCCATCCTTAAACCCATGTATAAAACATAACAATTCCAATAATGTAATATGTATATATTGCCACAATAGTAGATCAATGGTTTTGGGAAATATAAGGTGAAGAGATCAATGATAAAAGAACAATAATGGATACTTATTGATGAATTTGGATATCCAACAAACACTAATTCGACTATATATCACTATCCGACTGAAGGGAAATGTCTATCACATTTCGTGAGAAAATGAGATTCATGTAATGGGAGAATTTGGAGAGAATGAGGATTAATGGAAATAAAATAGTTTAGGTGCCCATATTTCATAGATTTGACTATAAAAAACATGGTTAGGTTGTATGGTTTGTAAAATCTTGTGAAAACTATGTGGGTGATATTGTCTCATAAAAATATCTCTCATGGTGAGAAAATTTATTCACAGACCATTCATTTACCTATATTCATTAATTCAATGATTATCCAGAGAATCCACAGGGCCTGACCAAACCGAATGCAAGTGGTGCACCAACATAGTTCCCAATGACTTCCTTTGGAGGGTCTCATATAGGGGATACGTTGTTTCCACTAACTGTGATTAAAATATTTCTCTCTATAAAATCATCCAAACACATGCCAAAACGCATCCAAACTTACACAAACCTTACCTGATCCTTATTTATACTTAAATTAAATAAATAGTCATATAATTAAAACCTGGGTGGTAAATGTTATAACCATAAAGGATTATTTTTCTAGGTATAACATATAATCACTTCTGTAACAAAACTTTTGGTTGTTATCGACTATATAAGATTATCCTATGTGTTGTCACTAATGTTTTCCCATCCTAGATTCCAAATGTTATCTAAAACGTTTTTCATATTCCAAAAATAAATATATTTTATTATTAACAATGGGATATTATTGATACCTATAAAAACATTCCCTGGGTAGAAAAAAGTTTATGTGCCACTCTTATAACTTTCAGAAGTGGCTCCTCTTTCCCTGTGAATTAATTGGGAAATGATTCATGCATCACTAAGGAACCACATACGAGAGATCCTGAAGTTTGGATTACATCATTTTCGCTTATACCAACAATAAAAACCTTTTATTTTTAAAAATAAATATCACATCCTTTTAGAGTAATATTCAATCATTTTCGCAAATACGGAATTGATGACCATAATGGTTTAATGTCATTGTGTATTAGTTACAAAAACTAGTTATTTAATCAAATTTCTTCAACATATACCATATATATCATTTATTTTTTCACTCTTTATAAAAATACCCTATATAAAATATTTTTTTCATTACTAAGTGAAAGGAAACCTAAGAAATTGTTAGCTTAGATACTCTGAAATGACAAACTAGGTAGATATAATTCTATGATCATATAAAAGAATATCATAATCATAATTTTATGTGATCATAAAAATAACATGAAATGTTCATACCCAGCCATTCATAGATCATAAACATGATTCGAGGAATAAATAATTATCATTCAATAATACATGATTTATAGGAGTGTGAAACCATCTTAATTCATAAATAATAGACTCATGTAATAAATGTGTGGCACCAATAATTGGAATATAAATAATATTATTTTAAAAGGATAACTATAGAGACCATTAAACATAATGGATCCTTCCTCAACACCTATTTACCATTATCGATCAAGATCATCATTACATCTCCCATTTTGGGTCAATTACATCAAACTGTTTTCCATTATTTTTCCATGAGATAATATCTTTTACCTAATGCATAGATTGGAGATACTTGTCTCACTCATCCACTGTTATAACATAACTATCATTCTTAGTTATAAAAAAACAATAATCACCTAATAAAAACTATAAATAAGTATTCAAAAACACAAAAAATAATAATAATAATAGAACACATGAAAATAAATTGGTTTCATAAAAATTTCATTCTAGATTAACTCATGGAAATGAAACTAGTTTACAAAGAATTTCCTGATTTAATCATAGAATAACCCATTTGAAGAGGAAGAGGTCTCGTAATAATTTGTTCTTATTTATAGTAAATCATTATAAGAACAAATAAGAATGTTATCCTTGGATCATATCCCAAGTAATGTATCTGTAACAGCAAATGGTGTAATACTAGATGAAAAATTATTTAGAAAGAACACATGTAACATTTAAAAAAAATATCTTCTCGAAATTGAAAAAAACATTTTAATGATAAAAATTAGTTGAAAATTTTCAAAATATATTTATGTGAACATAACCTTGTAATATTGTCAAATAATTACTAAATCATTAATAGATTATGATTTAAATAAATTACATTAATGCTTTAGAAATTTAAAAATAATGATTTCTTTCACATTTTTGGTAAAAATAAAAGAACACAATTGAGAAAAAAAAAGATGATTATTTTTAACCATTTTTTTAAAATTAAGACATCTGTAATAATGAATTAAATTAACAAATGGATAATTTAAAATATTTCACCAAATATTTTACAAAAACATGGAAATTTAATGAAAAAAAATTTAAAATAAAGGGAGAAATTAAGTCTTGTTTTCCATAAGAACTAATTTTAACCCCTTAAGTTAAAAGTAGAAGAGAATTAAATAAAAACATTTATTCTTAATAAATAACTATAGTATAAGAGAATTTATGATTTTATTTAGAGATATATCATAATATATCCTCATCAAAAAGATATTTATAAACAATAACATTAAACAATGACACTGTAACATAAAATCACTACCACATTGGAAACATTTGAATCTCAAGGACTATAAAGGAATAAAATTTATGAAATTATATATCATTAATACAAATATATTAATTGTTTAACATGTAAAATCAGTAGAATGTTAAACTCATAAAATATGGTATGTTCATAACATAACATATATCCCAATTAATGAAATTTGAGACAAAAATCTCTAACCTAAACTATCAATTTCATTAATACACATTAATAAAATCATGTATAATAGATATATATTTAATTTAAATATATTACAAACCCATACTAAAATGTATAATACCTTTTATGTTTTACTTTTGAACATTCATTACACAATTATTAAAAATAACATGTTGAAATCCTATTTTGGGTAATAACTACTTCAATTTTCATATATGTTTTGGTTTCATATTATTGGTCCCAATATTTTATTCATTGTTACATAATATATATAAATTTTTTGACTATGAATGTATGATATATATTAAATTCATATTTATATATTTATATTTAGTAATCCATAAAATTTTCAGATCAAAAATGATTTACAATGTTTATGGAGATAGAAAGTTGTATGTACATATGACTTTTTTTGACCATTTTTACAACAACTGAATCAATATAATGGTAAATAATATATTACCCATCCAAAATCGTTTTTATGTTGTTAATACAACATATATTTTTAGTAAACCTATCTTTATTATATACTATGTAATGTGCAAGTGAATAATTAATCCAATCACCTTAAAAAGTTGTCATCCACCATACACATGAACGGTGTCATTATATTCCCATTAAATTGAAAGTTTAAATTTAAATGTTACTTTATAATCCAAAAAGTATAATTATATTATAAATATCATATGCATATGTTAAAAACACAATTAAATAAAACCTTTAAAGAAGGTCATAAAAAATGAACTATGTCGGTTCGAGGGGTAGTAGTCTTCCATACACAGGATTAGCGATCTCGTTTCCTAGGCGATAGAAGATGGTATGCCTATAGGTTATTAAATTAACATAATAAAATATAATTATATGGGAGATACTAATTTTGTTATATCATCATGTTTTATTATAATTTTAAGGATTTAGAGTAAAAAATTTAATAGAATCACATGGTCAAGAATTGCACATTTTATTGAGGGTACCTTCATGTGTTAACATCATAATCATTATTAAGAGGGTTTAAAAATAAAAATAAGTCATCAAGGATATTTTTTTGGAAACTACGAAATTAATTTAGAAATATATATTTCTAGAAAATGGTTTCAATAGTGTTACGATTATATAATAGTGGGTGTGGTATTATAAGTGGGGAAAGGAACCCACATGGAAAATACATAGAAATTTCCCAAAAGAATAAAAAATGAACATTACATAGAAAAATTATTCCAATGTACCATATATTATAGGTTTTAATAGTATAATGTTATGATATTTCATGAAAATTGTGCTTATAAATTTTTTGTTGAAAAAATTTCCCTTATCTATTGTATTAATTCCAAGGTAAAGCTATTTTAACCATAACTATGTAAATTAATTTTTAATGTGTTTACTCTTCATTTTTACCAAAAATTAAGTTTAAATTTTTATATTATATATATTACTATAATTCAATAAATGGATTCAATTTTTTAAAATTACATTTACATAAGTGGAAAATTTTAATATATATTTCAACCCACATATGTGATGAGAAAGACCTTTTTCAATGAAGAAATTTTTTTTAATAGAGAATGTTTTAATTTGATAATTCTATATTAAATTGATTAAAATGGTATAAATTCGATATATGAATATATAATTGAAGTGATTTTACTTTTAAAATAATATTAAAGCAACATAGATCTTCTAAATTCATAAAATGCAATAAATTTTCTTAATAAAAAATCATATATGTTTACAATTCATTAAAAAAAATATTTGAACAGAAGTATTAATAAACCACCCTAAGATAATTTTGAAATGTTTATTCCAAAAATGAAATTTATTTTTAAATTAACCTTTCTACAAGTGTGAGAAATTAGTTTTATTTTATTCTCATAAAAACATCATAAATCAATGTTTGAGAGGAATGTTTCTTCGAAGAATATTAATACGTTACTAGAAAATAAGTACTTATTTAAAAATATATTTTAATTATATATTATATTCATATTTAATTTTAAAAAGATGGGTATTTCTATACATACCATTGATTTTAAAAACTAGGTTATAACATTCATTTGTATATAATAATATTTATAATATATTATAGTTTTTCTAAGACTCAATGTTTCATATAACACAACCTATCGAATAAATTAATTTTTTTTTAAAATATTTTATAAAAATTTGGGAGTTTTAATTTAATCAAATTCATTAATTTCAAATTTTATTTGTAAATCCATAATTAGTAAAATATTTTTATTAATTTCTAATTCACTATCTATAATATATATCAACATGTGGGGAAAATTTACAGTACCTTATCAAAATGATTACATAACACACTATTTTGTAATACAAAGAAAAATACAAGCGATTAATTAAATATATTTAAAATTAATTTTATTTTATATTTGTGGGTTAACATGATAATTAAGTATAGAAAGGAATTCATTATTGGGAAAATGATAAATAAATATTAATGATAAAATAATTCTAAGACAAAAAAAGTAACATAAATTTTAATGCGGAGGAACAAAAACAAAACGATAAAATAAGTTGGATCCATAGAAGACCCTTATAATATTCACATTTTAAATAAGGTATGAAAAAAAAGAAAACTTGAGTATAAACTTTTCTCATAGATATTCAATATGATGTATATCAATATACAATTTAATGATGAAATTTCATAGATATTTGTATATGATAAATTAAAAAATGATGTCTTAATTTAAAAACAATAAGACACAAGATATTTATTTTATAAAAATATGTAAGGATTTTTATGTTATTGTTTGAAGGAAACATTATGAAAGGCAATATGATCTTGGAATATTCTCTATCTGATTAATAATTGGATCATTCCTCAACGATAAGAAAATTTGGGGATGGGTAATAAGCATGAATTTTATTACCATGAGAATATTTAAAATTATAGGAAAAGATAATCCGAAAAACACTATTATATATCTTAAATTTTATTTGGATATTAAAATATCCACAGGGTTTTTTTTGAATCCCATTTTAACCGCATTGGGTAATGTTTTATTTTACACAAATTTATTTATACTTGAAACATAGGAAGGATGAGGTGTGACCATTATTTTTTGGCGATCCACTTTATGTGGGAAATTTTTTAATTAAAATCAGTATTGTATGGTTGATATTTATAATTGGTGATGAAAAATAAACCATCAATTCAATAAAATATGTTAAGAAATGATCATATTTTGAGGAAATTATTGTTATATTTATTACTGAAAAATAAACATCCGTCATGAATTTTTAATAATCAGATAAAAAATATATGAGATAACTTTTCTAATTTTTTTCATATTTAAGGAACACATAAAAATTTATGATTATGAAGGATAAGAAACAAAATTGTTACAAAATTGTTTTATAAACACCAACCCATTGTTAATCCATTTTTTGGAAATTCACATAAACATGAGTTAATACTATCAAATGCACTAATATACTGATAATTAATATAGTCATATATTTTATTTTTGGTAATAAATTCATTATTATAAATGATACAAGAATATATAACATTTTACCTATTAAATAAATTGAGTCGATTTTTTCTATGGAGAATTTATGATATCAATATCATGATTTGTATGGGTGAAGATTATCTAGAAATAGGGAGTAATCCTATCCTCCAACCACAATGAATACTTAAATAACTATTAAGGAAGTATTTTTAGAAAATTATAGCTTTTATTTGACTCTAGAATCATATTTTCTATTTTAGATATAAAATAGGTAGGCCAACATTATGTCACAAAAAATAAATATTGAATGGTGGTCATCAAGAACAAATAGAATGACTCTATTTTTAGAAGGACATTCACAAATTTTTTTTGTATATATGGATTATTTGTGGATTATTATAGTTATATAGAAGTATAAATTATCACATATATTTATGGAAAAATTATAAAAATATTTTCCAATCATGATCAATATTTATTTCTAGAAGGTTATTTTGGTTATAATATTATTTGGATTGAAATAGTAAGAAAATATGAGATAATGTTCATGAGTTTGAATGATTCAATTAACTACTATCACTTATATTATTTCATTTTTAGTGCATCAATAATGTTAAAAAGATTCATAAAATATATATTTAATGATATGATAATGTAATTTATTAAGATCTTCAAGAAATATTTCTCTATTAATACAGGATAATTTGTATTATGCTTTTAAAACCATGATATATTACATTAGGAATGAAACTAAAAAAATATAATTATTGAATTGAGAAAATATACACTTCATAGGGATAAAATGAATCATATTTTCCTACTAGATACCAATGGATTAACTAATGTTTCATGCAATTAAGATAAAAGTGATAAAAATAGTTACCCAATCTAAGCACATTAAAAAGAATTTAATGGGTTTTTAACATATTGTTGTTTATTATTAGTTTTTCATGGATTTTTTAAAATATACATTATGGATTCACCCATGTACTATATTAGGAAGTCACATTCAATTTTATTATTCATATAATATATAATTAATTATAATTAAAAATAGTCTAATTTATACCAAAATCTAGATAGTTACTATTTTTAGTGACACATTCATGCTTATATATAATCAAAATGTTTATATTATGGGAGAATCTATAAGGAAACGAGTCAATATTTTTTATTTAATTTACAATGAAATTATAAATCTAATAAATTCCCATATCAGATGCACTAACATTAGGAAAAATCATTTTGAATTTTTATTTTCTTATTGTTGTATTATAAAATAAATTTTACTCTTTAAGGTACATAGTTGTATAGATCATGCCACCTTATAATATTTTTTATGTAATAAGGATGTCAAACAAAGGATTATTTTTTGTATATTACTATTAAAAAAGTTTAAAATAATCAATAAGGATAATAAAGGATTTAATTATATCTTATCTAGCAATTTATAAATGATTTATGTATACAATGTAGTGGAATGAGATGATATTAAAATTAATCATGTTTTTTTCAATGATAGAATATTTCATGTTCACCTACATACTCAACTTGTCTAATATAAAAATCTAAACTATTATTGTATGATATTATCTATCCCCACTTAACTTAGAAATAAAATAAGGGTGTTTAATAATATATATATATATTATCATTTCAATTTTATTTTCATGTCATTAGGATATGAATGTATTTGAGGATTCATTATTATGTATACGGTCATAAATAATCAATATTTATTTTATTCCTTACCCACTAAAAAATTTTGTGGACCTTATCAATTAGTGGGAAATATTTTGAAGATTATATCATATTTTCATTCTCTATAAGAATTCATGTGTCTATATTGAATCTTGTATTAATTACTAATAAACTAGAAACATCAAGAAGATAAATGAATTGATTTAGCATTATATCCTTTATGTTAAGTGATTGATATATTAGAAATGAATTTCTTGGCCTCCTTTCTGAAATCTTTTTAACATAAAAACATCCTTATATATGGGTATTGTGCTTAATAAAGGGTGAAACATGAAAATAGATAAAAGAATATAACTTGTTTTTTGATCTAGTTCTTGAAAATTGATCAACTTTGATTAATTTCTAATTTATTTGTTACTAAATAGTTATTAGGGAACAAAAATAAATAAAAAATTTACTAATGGAAGTTTTATAATGATATAGAATGAAATATAACATCACGGCTCCTTATAAAAAACAAAAAAGCGGAAAATTTAAACTATATGACTAATAAACCAAGAAAATAATAAATTAGTAGGTAATCGTAAACAAAAACTTTTTGAGTAATATACAAATCAATTATTCACTGTGGTTATAGAAGAAAACCTTAAAAACACCAATAGGTATATCCTCATTCTTGGTGGTATACGTGATACCATATTGTTTAAACAATAAGATAATGAATTAATAGAAATCATTTTATAACTGATCACAAGGGAATATTATTCAACTCCTATTTGAAATTATTCCATGGTAAATTTAATTTTTTTTACCTTTTACATTGATGATGTACACCCTTATATTGGTATTGAAAAAAAATTGGAGAATAAACAAGCCTTCAATGTCAACATATAGTTACTAAAAATATAATTAGGTAAATTATATGTGGTGAATTCACACTCTATAAATTTATAAAGGGAACTAAATTAAGACGTTAAATATACATTTAAGGAAACACTTATTATGAAGAAATATTTTCACATTTCAGAAGACTAAAAATAATTCAACTCTTTAGGAATGTTAGAACATATATAGCTTCCTTAGAATTGGTATTTTTAGAATAAAAAATGAAAATCATTGGGAACCCCAAAACCACTTCAAACCTTATACAATGTAAGATAAAATATATTGAAGACATGTAAAATAGTTAGTAATATTTTAGATTATAACTAATAAAATATATATGATGTAAACAAACCATGACATGATGAAAACTATCAATTGAAGTATTTTTTCCTCAAATGAATCCTTTATCCTATGAAACCCAAAACCCCACCCTTTAAACATTTCATACCTATTTCACAAATCCATACACAATAATATAATACAGACATTTCATGGTTATTATTTCCCAAATTATAGAATAGAAAAAAAAAATATAAACCTGAATGACTTATCTCTTGAACCAAGCCTAGATTCCATCCATCCCGACACTCGACACTATATAAGGCAAGGTCTGAAGGGTATTACCTATCCCCATGGGACAAAAACCTATGTCAGGTAACAAATTAATCATAATGGGAATGGTCTTTCCCAAAAAACAATGATGATATAAAAAAATTAGCATGCATAATAACCAAAAATAATTGAATATAAATAAACAAACAACTGAACCAAATACAATAACTAAAAAAATGAATAAAAAACTAAGACCAAACTATAATGATGTGATCTCCTTGTGATCTCTTGGTCACCACATACCACAAGACCAAGCTTCTCTAAAGTAAATTATGACTTTAACCTACCCTTGGAATATAGTCCAATTCTACCAATGTTAATTTATACATGTTGCGAGTGAGATTAAACAACTTAGTAGTCAATCACCAAAATACCATGAATTTCCATTCGACAAATATTACAAAAACACTATCTTTAATATAAATTTATAAAAAAGGATTTCAATATTTTAAAACAACCAAACACATATTTTCCCAAATTCGCTTTTCAAAACAACACTTGTACCTTTCCATTTTCAAAATAGATTAGCTTTCACAAACAATTACAATTAAAAAAACCAAGTAAAAATTCTTAAAATGTAACCAACAATGGGATTTCAAGAAATTAAAGGGAATATATCCAATTGGAATAAACTGGAGGAGCTAAAATCTATATAAGTAGTAGAAATAAATATAATATATTGATAGTTACACAAGATGATTTTTAGAACATCTCAAGAAGAATCCCCCAGAAATTCATTGTTCGGACCCACAATCTGCCATATGGTGCAACTACATTTTCATCAATAAAAACTAGCTTTTTTAATCTAGCTAATCTAGTTGCACACCCTACCTTGGCTGACCCAGTCAAGGGTGGGAAAAAAAATTATAATCGAGGTCAATAAGAAACTGACATTTGACCCTTCAGAAGATTCCATAGAGAGCCATAATTATTATGGAAATAATAATAATACAAGGAAGCACATGTCAAACAAACCATAACTTACATCGTTACCATGCACAAGATACTAGTGGGGAACACATCCAAAGGTCTATTAGACATAATACCATCATGTTCCCATGTTCAATCCACAAAAGGGGATCCCATACTGTGGACTAGTGGTTTCTATCATAAGAAAAGTATCACAACAAACACTAAATCCACTTCCTTCATAATCACTTGAATCTCACATGGAAACAACATTTTTATAAAATAAAATCAATATTTACATATAATTTGAAGATAGAAAATGGTATTTCATGATACCTATTTTTTTAATCAATTTTCCAAGACAATACAAAATTCCCATCGGGACATCACAACACATCTCATTGGAAACAACATTACAACGAAACAGAAATTACTAAAGGAGATTCCAAATTATATAGATTTTAAATAAAAACTCCAAAATATATCAATTTCCAAGGGGGTTACACATTTAAAAAATAGAATACACCTACAATGTCATTCAACAAAATTGTAAAAGACAATATAAAACACCAATTTCACATGCACCATGCCAAATAGGCCATTAAATTTAAAATCCCAAACTCTTACCATGATAAAGATAAAACAAGAAAAAACACTAGAAGCAAAAAATGGACCATAGAAATTTTATAATATAAGACTAATAAAAACATTCCAAATGAACCATGTTTCAATGAACACATTTAAATCACAATTTTGCTTCACATGATTCAATACATCACCCTTTGAAAATCAAGGAACCATTTTTGGAAAAATCAAAGAGGGAAGAAAGGTGAAAAAATTTAAAAATTGATGCTCAAGGAAAAGAAAATTTAACCGACATATTCTTTTTAATTCCCATCTATATGTGCACCCCATGCACCCATGGATATTCAAACAAACAATGACACAAGTTATGTTTCCAGGAAATGATCCCATAAAAAACATAAATAACACCACATTAATTTTATTCCACACAACATATCACCTAATAGAAACATCACCAATAAGAATTTTAAAAGTATAAAAATCATTAAAAAACATTTTACAAAAATTAACAAGCCTTGGAGAAGCATCCAACCCATACATGATGCCCAATTCCTCATTTGAACAAGCTATAAAAATGAAACCAAGATCAAGTAACACCATTATTTCTCAATCTCACTTTTAGAAAACAAAATTTACTTTATCAAATACCATGAATGTATTTGAATTAAGTCATAATTAAAAAACCATTCATGAAACTAATTAGCACCCATTTCCATCATAATATCAGACATGAAATTCATAACATCCCAACAGAAGAATAAAAAAAATTCTAAACTACTTAGGATTGTTCACACATCAAAAGTAATGTTAAAGAATGGAAATCGATGGAAACACCTACCACAACAACATGTGAACATAACCAATCATTGGTGTAATGATAAAGAAAGATTGAGAGACAATATAAACACTATAACATCAATGAAATTGAACCACATATCACCCATAACCCATATTTTTATTCCAAAAAAGGAAATCCATCATGAAATAACCATGAAACCAAGAGATAAAGGGTAGAATATAAGGCAATACACAAACAAAATTAGAATAAATCACCTTTGGGTCCTTCAAGTGGCCTCCAAAATTAGATTAAGAGAGGGAGGATCTTGAAGGATTTTAAGGTTTCATGGGTCGAGAAAGGGGAGTGAACCATGAATTGGGTTTAAAAGAATAAAAAGAGAATAAGGAATTTAAATTTTGTAATAATATGGTAAAATCACATGGTTTGTCCACACAGTTTTCCAAAATGTACTCTAACCATGTGCCCTCTACTAAACCAAAGGAGAAACCTACATGGTCTAGCTACATAGTTTCCCAAACATTGTGCCAGCCATTCCAAATTACACTATTGAAATTACAGAACCCCTCATACGTTTGAAACACAATTTCTAAAACCATGAAAACCCCATGATCCATAAACATGGATATTAAATACAAGCCACATGATTTCTTGTCTGAGGCCACATAATTTCCCTAAACCACACGCCAACCATGCACCACTAGATTCCATGAAAAAAACCTCTAATTTTCCAAAAAAAAGCACCAACCCTTCCAAAAAAAATTAAATTGGTACTAAAACCAAACAACCACCAAAAAATCCAACGCCAAGAAAATATTATTATAAATTATTTTCATGGTAACGGTGTGACAATATTTCCCAACACAAACTGATTATTCTCCAAAAATTAAACTACCTAAAAGATACAAATACTCAATTCAAAAACCGAATAATTATTAACAAAATCATGAACCTCAGGGTGAAATTTCATTTTACATGTCGACCCAGAACATTTCTTATGGGATCCAAAGAAAAAGGAACCATAAGAGAACACAATAGAGTCCCCCCATAAGAAATCAATTAACGTCATGAGATGACATCAAGTTGACCAAATGTAAGAAATTCAAATAACTCCACCACAATTAGACAATGGAGGGAACTCCCAAGGCAAACTATGTCAACTTATCCATGTATCATAAACAACCCTACAACTAGAACCATAAATTCCACCAAAAAACATAATCACCAACACAAGGTGAAACACATGAAATGATCCCAAACCAAGCAGTGAACCTGAAAAATATTCAATTATAAAAATATAGAATTAAAAATACATATATATTACATAAATTTTTCTTAATACTTAATATATTACACAGACATACACATAAATACCATATTATTTTTGTGCCTATAAAACATGGAATCATAAAACTTGGAATATAATTGATATACACTATCTACCACACTGATTTTCATGACTAGAACCCTTATTTGACACATAATACTTAAAATATATCTTCATAACCTGGGGAAAAAAATATTAAGAGGTAATCTGAGATGCTCAGTAAGGATAAAAATAGAGACATGTAAGAATAGACATGAGCATTGTGTTATGATAATTGGATCATGAAAATTAAATATTTTGCCCGGCATATCAAAATCATAAACATGAATCATGGGATAATTATTAGAAGTTCATAATAAATGAGTCATAAAAAGTAAAAAACACAAGCCAGGAAAACATAAGATTGGAATAAAACATTTAATTGTAGAAAACATTTAAGCACACAAAATGATTTCCATATTAGTCATGTAATTCCTTCCAAGTGTATATTAGTAGAATAGGTTCACTCCCTATTACATGTTTCATGCTATATTTCAATCCCATGTCCATATTATTAGCCTTATTTCACTCCTCATACCATCATGGTTGTCTTGTTCACTCATATGGATCTCTCTGTTGTCATGGTTCTGTCCCAATAACATATTAGTTTATCTAAGGAGATGTGGATATTTACCCAATGAATTAGAGGGAGATATACGTCCCACCCATCTCATAGTGAAATCATACATACACGTGCCACCATTTCATTAAAAATCATGTCATAACCCATTAAATATAATGGGTATCATAAAAATGTAATCCAATCATAACCTATGGAAAACTATAAGGTCTCCACAATAATTCCTTCAATCCATATCCCATTAAATAGTGAGATCTTCTTAAGAATATAACCCGTGAAATATAAATGGGTCTCAAAAACAGCATGCATCAAACTATAAACCATTTTGAGAATGAATACAGATAGAAAAATTGAATATTTCCCCAAAATGGCATGAGTTTAACCAACAGATGTCATATTAGATGTGAAATAATTTTGAAATATATTTTAAAAGAATTTTTGAGGAAAAAATCCTTTCATTTTATAAAAACGTTTTTTAGAAACATAAAATCTTTTGAAAATTATTTTTATAAAATTAAACATGTATACATTTAAGGGAAGATTTGAAAACATTTTAGAAACTTTTTCTTTTGAAAACTTCTTGAAATCATGTAATGAAATCCTAAAAAATAATTTAAAAAATTTTCATTGAATATACATTGAATACTTCCAAATAAATCCTAAATCCATTTTAAAAACATTTTATTTGAAAATAATTTGAAAACATAAAAAAATTTCAAAATGTTTTCCAAAATATTTTCTTTAATATAATTTTAAATCTTATAAATAATTATTTAAAACATTTTGAAAATCATTTCTATGAAAAAAATTTGAAATATAATAAATAAAGAATCATTTTTTATAAAACCTATTCATTTATGTTTCTTTAAAAAATTATAAAGAAGGCATGAAAATGTTTTAAAAACAATTTAATTGAATATAAGTCTGAAAATTATAAGTAAATATAAATAATGTTTAGAAAAAAATTTTACATGAAAATATATGAAGTAATCTTGAAAATGTTTTGAGAAATTTATTATAAATTGAATGAAATAAATTAAGCTTAATAAAATATTGAAACAAATATTCATGAAAACTAATTCAATATATTTAATTTCAAAAATATTAGTAATTTATTTTAAAAGAAATAAATTTATTTTCCTGTAAAGGAATCTTCAGTTGAATGTCAGTCATGATGGTATGTAAATATTTGCGTTCAGAACATTCCTTTTGAAACATAAAATGTTTAGAAATGTGCCTCGAATATGGAATGAAATGAATATTCCATTTTTAAAATAAATTCTAAAAAAAGGTAAAAAATGGTTAAAAATTTCATTTATGTATTATAAGATAACAATGTAATATTTTAGAAACCTTTTGGAAAACATGGTATTCATGGAACACATATTCCTACTAGAAGAGGGATATAAAAAGTAAAACATTCATTAAAAACATTTCTTGATCATAAAATGTACCAAAGAGTGGAATCATGGTAACATTACTTGGATATTATAGGAATAACTAGTGGTTAAGAAAATTATTGAGCGTTATTAATAGATGGGTATAATATTTCATCAATGAATTCCTAATCATTAACAATCTCGATAAATGAAGGGTCTGTTCTATAAAATCATACCATTGAATCTTTTAATCATACTCACCATGTAAGAAAATTAAATTACATGATGACTAAAATATCATGAAAATAATTACATTCATTATATAGCTTGTTTTTTGGAATTATATACCCCTCAAAAAATAATTTCGATTCATTAAAAAACATATATATCAAATAAGGAAAATTGAGATAAAACTATCTTGCTGATTTGTTTACGTTTGAAGCAATAACCCCATGAAATAAATATCATATAATGTATATGTAAATAAAAAAAATCTAATAATAATAATCAAAGAATACATTAATTGGAAATATATATACACCACATAAAAGAAAATAGTTGGGAACAAGGAATATATCTCCAAAATATAAAAAGTGAGAATAAATTCTCATAACCTATGTCTTGACACTCATCGTACATAAAATAAATAATGTATAATAAATGAATGATTAATATAAAATTTTTACATAAAAATATTCTTATGTCTAATACTATAAGTGGTTTTGTTATTACATTATATTACCTATTTGTTAACAATTTTACATTAATGTTTATCTTCGAGTAATATCTGCTTAGTTCTCTACATGTGTCTTAATTTTTAATATATTTGGTTGTTATAATTATATAATGATTGAAAGAATTTAATACATGATATAAATATTAATTATATTCATTTTATTTGTACTATAATAATAAATTTAATATTGAAGCATAAAATTTAATACATTGTTCATGGAGATGGTAGGTCGTATGTATGCATAACATTGTTTCCGTTTAATTATCATTTTGAAAGAAAGAGTGTGAATTAAATATATGACTATATATATATATTTATATATATATTTATTAAATTATAATTATTATATCATATATATTATATAATTTCACTAAAACCCTCATTAAAAAATCCTTGTAGATTGTGAACAAATCACATTGCTTTAAGGGGGTGGTAGTCCACTCTTCTTGAAAGGAAATTATCGTATTTAAAAAATGGAATGTATAAAGATATGTTTTTAAAAAAACTAAATAATAATTCATATTTTATTAATATAATATATATAATAAATTAATATATTTTACATCATAGTGACCATCATAAGATACAATAATGGAATAAAGCACAAACATTGTTTCATGAGGTGAGAGTTCACCCAACACGTAAATAGTATGTATGTTACCCATTAGATGGTAGTGTGTGTAATTTTTGGTATAAATTTTAGAATAAAAACATACTAGTATATTTAGGATAATATTTTTGTTATTAAATAATATATTAATAACATTTTGGGGTGGAGTATGAAAAAAACATAATAGAACTTGAGGAATAATGTTACATCTTATTTGGGTAACTCTTTTTGGATTGTACCAATGGGCTACCTTGGATTAATTTGTTTCAAATAGTATACTTTTATAATGATATTATAATGTTGAGGGGATACTGGGAAAGATAATTTCTAGTTAATGTGGCTTGATAGGTGTGAGGAATTCGAAGTAAATGAGGCCATTTTATAGGGAAAGAGCCGTGGAACTCCTGTAAATTTTTGGAAAGGGAATTCCACCAATGTTTTCTAATGAATATTTGATACAATAATGGCCTAGATAAAATTAATATGATTATATGTTCTAAATATGGATATAAAATGCGATTGAAAAAATTTCTAGGTTATTTAGGCACCCAAGATTAATGTTTAGCCCTTATTTTAATTTTTCCTTGATCGATGTAAACAATTTTAATTAAATTCACTAATTTATTTGTAAAAAACATAGATGACCTTATAAAAAATAATAAATTATAATGATTAAAATTATTTACTATAGTTTCCCAATTCAAATTACATAATTTGAAGAAATTAATTTAAATTTTCTCCTACAATTGGGTCAACAATGAGTTTTTTTATTTAAAAATATTCCAAATTTTGAAATGTTTTTATATATAATTTCCATGTAAAATCGATTCAAATAGCCCAAATTCTGATTATTGAAACAATTTGATCTAATTAAAAATTTATATAAATTTAAAATTTAATTGAAACTTATAGATAAATTATATGAAAATGCATTTTTGAACAATAATTCCATATTTTTTCAGAATTCATTAAAAAATGTAACTTCATTGATATATACCAAAAATTTAACATAACCTAATTTTTATGTTTATATTTCATTGATGATGTTCATTTTCTCATATTATATTTAAAAAGTTTCCAAAATTTTGATTTATAACTTGAATATCATTAAAAGGAATAAAAAATAGGGTTGTAAAAATAATGATTGTTTGTATCGTATTGGGAATGTTCTAATCATAGAAATATAAAATAAATTTGTGGAATAAAGAGTTTTTTTTAAAATATAACATATAATTTATTTAATTTTCATTTATTAGTAGTAACTAATTTATCATATTAATATAGTTATTATTTTTCAAATAAAAATATTCTTTTTTAAAATAATTCTATTTATATTAATTTGGTTTCATTATTATTTTCAAATTAATAGGTAACCACTGAATTGAAATATAATTTATTTAATCTCATACTCTTACATATAATGGCTATGTTATATATTTTTAGATAATAATATTTTAGTGGAAAATTATTTTTCGGTAAAACATGGTCTCATGTGTCACACAATCCATTGAGGAAAGTCAATCTTGCATGTAATGTTAACTAACCTCGATGTTCCATATAAGGAATTTTGAAATTTATGTTGCCTTTAGTGAAATATTAACATGGTGTTTCATATAATGAATAAAAAATATATAGATTTAATATAGAATAAAATACTTTTAGTGTTGCATGAAATTCAAAGTATCGAAAGGATTTAATTAATTGTACAAATAATAATTCGAAAAATCTCAACTTGTTACATTAGACCCCATTAAAATGAACTTCACCGTCATAATTCATCTAGGTCATCAAATGTTTAATATATGAATTTTACTTTTATAAAAACCCACATCATAGAGATTGACACTAAATCTCCTTTTAATGAAGGGAAAGTACAAACAAAATAGTTACCTAATGTGTCATATAACATGCATTCCAAATAAGAAAAGCTAGGTGGTATGTGAAAACATGGACATTGAAGAGAAATATAACTATCATGTTCTACATGAGAGTGAGAGAGAACTTGATCAGGAGAAAGATAACTATAAAAAAGATATAAATATAATGTTATCTAAAAAACAATTTGATTCATTATTAAATAAGGAACTATGATATCCATTTCAGTTTCAAGATCTATTCCATATGTTTGCAGACTTTTCATGAGACGATATATTTTCTTCATTTTATTCCATTTTATAAGTAAAATCTAACCCTTTGGTCATGTATTGACAAATTTTAAATTCACCTATTTCTCTAAAAATATTTGGGAATTTTTCATTTTGGATATACTAATCATTTATGTGTTCCCTTATAAGTCGTCCCATTTTTCTTCAATTACCAAAAACACAATAATTTTTTAGTAGTTTATCATGTATGCATAAATCCTAGTGTGGTGAGATAATACATTAATCTCACAAACATAAAATGAAGTCTAACATAGACATACCATTAATGGTTATCGTTATACACCATATCAAAGATGAAAATCCAATAATTTTGAAAAAATGTATTGAAATATTATTAACATTTATCCCCCATATATCACAATGTATCTCTTTTTTTTTTAAATTCCAAACATGGGAATAAATTAAAAATAAATCTTTTTGAAACATGGTAATAAAATAAATTACCATAGATCATTTGGAAAACATGAATTCTTATTTATTAAAAATAATACTATATATATTCTTTAAATCCATGAAGTTGTAAAATTCAACCATGATGAAATATATGTATTTTTAATAAAATCGTTAATTTATTCTATGATCATTTATACAATCAAATTTACATTATCCAAATCAATCATATATTTATCCATGAAAAACATATATTTCTATATATCATGAACATATAAAGGGTTACCTTGCCCTATTCAAAATATCACATTGTCATTAAATCACTTTTTTAGTCCATATGAAACATTCAATATAATGTTTTAAATCTTCAGTGAGAAAAATAAAAAATACAACCCATTTATACTTCACCATTCATAGAACATAATTATTGAATACAAATACATAAAAACATAATATTTTACACTTCCTCTATAAGCTATAAGAATTTTACCTCACCCAATTATTTAACACCTATTTCATTTCACATTTCATATGTAGTCTCATCAACATCAACAACATATCTATTACACATACAATCATCATGATAATTTTTGGGGGATTTTTAATTGGGACATTTCTTTGTATAATGACCATTCATTCCACACTAAAAACATTTTACCTTCAATAATCTCTTAGGGAGAAAAATATTTTAATCCGCTTTGTCAACTGAACTCTTCATCTCCCTTTGTAGTCACATTCATTATATAATTAATTCCCATAGTCAAAACACACAGTTTTTATTCTATGAAATCTTGTTAGGTGGTTATTTCCATATTATTGACACAATTGAAAATGAATCATCTTTCTTCTATGGTCTCCATTACCTAAAATATCATTGAACTCATTTATTCTATTCCTTAATGTGTCCAAGATTTTTTTAAGATACCTTTTGTTAATCATGTTCCATGTATACTTACATGGAATGATCACAACATAGTTTATTCTAGTGATTTTAACATTTTAAGTCTCATCTGAAGATTTATCATCACAATCAACATTAACCCATTTTTTTGGTTTCTTCTATTTATTCAAACCAGAAATTATAGTTTGAAAAAAACTTATCATTGTAGAAAAATAGTTTATCATGAAAAAGAATTACATATAGGATATATAAATTACGAAACATTCCTTAAACTATGAAACCACATGTTTATCCATTTTTATTACCAGATAAAATCTTCTTAAATCTTTCATGATGGTTCATGATGAGTTTTTTAATTCCTAAACCATATCCCCTAGGAGTGTCAAACCAGGTGTGCAGCAGGGCCCGATGTCATGTTCCAGATCAGCATGAATCTAGATCGGGGCATCATGTTAGAGTTGTTACCCATATGTATATTTTGTCTCGATCCACATCTACATGTAGTATCCATAAATGTATAAATTCCTAGGAAACTGCATAGTCTATTATTTACCAACATTCTAAAACAATTTTTTATTATTTTAATTATCCTTAAACATATCCTGATACATTTCCTTAGGGTGGTCACTATGGTTTTATCCTCATTTAATTCAATGTTTAACTAATCCATCTATTTAATACCAACTATAATGACATATTATTAAAATTGCATAGACATTACATCACTTTTGCAATATACTTGAAACATTACACAAAAAAATGATGACAACCATATTAGTTTAGTGCCTCTGGAAACATGGAAATATAAATAATAGTACATAAGTGAGCTATATTATCTCTCACTAGATTATTAATGAATATAACCCATCATAGAAACATCATATATAATAAATATATTCATAACCAAGAGAAGGAAATATAAAAATGGGTGATCTCAGATTTTTAGTAAGGGTTAACAAAGGAGACAAGTAAGGATAAACATGATCATATGGTTATGAGAACAGGGTCATATAAATAGAGTAGCAAACCCTACATATCAATGTTCATTATAAATAATCATGGAATAAATATCAGAAATTTAGACGAAAAAAATCATAAAGAAATAAAGATTATAAGACATGAATGAATGACATAGGAATTAAACATGGAACTGGGGAAAACACACAGGCGCATTAAATTATTTACATAGTTGTTAAGGAATTACAGTCCATGCCATCATAGTAGCATATGTTTACTTCCAATACCATCTTGTTAGTCATGGTTCACTCCAATGTCCATATTATTATCATTAGTTCACTCCTAAAAATATCTTTGAACTCGTGGTTCACTACCATCTATATCTTAGTAGTCAGGGTTCACTACCAAGACCATGTTAGTCTATCTCATGAGACATAAATCAGTACCCAATAAATTGGAAAGAGATATAGGACCCACACATATCATAGTAAAATAATACATACATGTACCTAATGATAATAAAAAATCACATCATAACCTTGGAAATGAAATGGGTATCATAAACATGCAATCAAATCAAAACCTGTGAAAAAATATACAGGTTTCATACTTATTTCATCAAAACCGTATCCTATGAAAAGAAGCAGGTTTATAAATTATACAACCTGTCAGATAGAATTGATTTTAATAAAAATCATTCATCAAAGCATAAGAGATTATGAGAAATAATATGTATGGAAACACTAAATAATTTCCCCATAATGACATGAGTAATCTCAATGGGTGTTATCTTATATGGGAAATAATTTTGATAGATAATTTAAAAACATTTCCACAGTAAAATATGTTTTCTTATTTTATTTTGTTTAAAAAAATATCAAATCTTTTGGAATCCATTTTAATGAAAATAAACATGAAAATTGTAAATGAATATTGGAAAACAGTATGAAAACCATTACCATTGAAAACATATTGAAACCAAATAATGATAGATTAAAATAGCATGGAATATTATTTCATTATAAATACATTGCAAACTTATAAAGAATTATTGAAAACATATTGAAAACCTTTTCTATGAAAATAATTTAAGATTTTATAAAAAAATATAAAAAGAGTTTCGAAATCCATTTCATTGGAAATAAATTGAAAACCCATAAAGAAATCATGAAAAATTTTTGATAACCATTTCTTTTAAAACACATTTAATATTTATAATGAAATATTGAAAATGTATTGAAATCCAATTCATTTAATATACTTGGAAAACCTTTAATAAATGTTTTAAAATGTATTGAAATCTATTTATTTAAAAAAAAATCTAAAAATAATAAACAAATCATCAAAACATGTTGAAAACATTTTTACTTGAATACATATTAAGGAATCATGAAAACATTTTGGAAACTCATTTTTCATTTAAACTAATATAATAAGCATGAAAAAAATTTACAAAAAAATTTCTTAAAAATTATTTTAAAAAAAATCAGGAATAATAAGAAAATATTTTCTAAAAAAACATTTTAATATTGTAATAGATTCTTTAAAGGAATTACGATCATGAAATTTGGTAAATTAGTACATGTGGGACATTCCTTTTTTATCGTAAACTATTTACAAAAAGATCCTCGACTAGAAAATGAAAAGAATATTTCTTTTCAAAAAAAAAAACTATTTTAAAAATTTAAAAACATGGCAGAAATTTAATTTTATGGTCATAAGAGAAAATTTTAAAATTTGTGTAAAACATTTATAAATCATGGTTTTTCAACAACACACATATTTTTGACTAAATAGAAGTAAATTCGAACATTATTAAAAATACATCCTTAATCATCTTACGTAAAAATGCATGGAAAATGATACAATTATAAGGATATATCCTAAATAACCATAACTAAAGAAAATTCATTGAAATTATTGAGATATTTATCAGAAGATATCATTAATGAATGCATAATCATAAGAAATCTTGATAAATGATGAGATTATTTCAATAAACACATACAACGTCATAACATTGAATCATACTCCCAATGCTGAAAATGAAATTATATGTAGCTTAAAATATAAATAAAATAAGTAAATTAATGATATATCATGTAAATTGTAATTATATACACCATTAAAAATTATGTAGGAGCATAATGAAACAAGTGTCTCAAGGAAAAAAAATTCAGATAAATGTTTCTTAACGATTTTAAGAATTTTGAAACATTAACCACATAAAATGAATATTTTATAATGGATATGTAAATACCTATAAATTGAATAATAATAATCACATATTAAATTCATGTTATTTATATACACCATAGAAAATAAAAGAGTGGTGAACAAGGCATAAATTTCATAGATATAAAAAGTTACCTAAAATTCCCATACCATATGTCTTGACTCTATTTGTTCTACAGAAATATTATTCTATAATAAATGTATATTTTTTATAAATAGTTTATGTAATATTATTATTATATAAAATACCATATATGGTTTTATTATTTCTATATATTATCTTCTTGTTATCAATTCTATATTAAGGTTTCACTACGGGTAATATCTTCTTTGTTCGTCACATGTGTCTTAATTTGTTATTTCTATGTTTCATATACATATATCTTGATTTAAATAATTTAAAACGTTATATAAATATAATTTATATTAATTATATTCATATTATAATGATCGATTGAATGCAGAAGTATAAAATGGAATACACCGTTCATTGAGACGGTATGTCGTACGTACACATGAATGTTATTTCAGTTTTATTGTCATATTGAATGAAAAAGAGTAAATTAAATGTATCTATATATATTTATATATATCATTATTCATTTATCAATATTATATAATATATATCATATTATTTAACTAAACCTATCCTTAATATATTTCATGTAGTGTTTGACAGTATCGCATCACTTTGATAGGGTGGTAGTCCAAATTTCCTCAAATGAAATTATCATAATTTAAAAAAATTGAATGTATAATTATCTGTGTTGTAAAGTAATTTTATAAGAATAAATAAATAATCAATATCATAATTATCATATATAAATTTGTTTTCCCTCATAATAACCACTATGTGAGGTGGTAAAATAAGATTGAAAAATCATTGTTTCGTGAGGCGGTTGTTCACCTTACACATAAGAAATATATTTGTTACCCATGAGATGGATGTGTGTGTTATTTTATATAGAATCCTTATCAAACAAACATATTATTATATTTATTATAGTTATATATTCATAAAAAAATGGAATAAGATTATTTTTGATGGGGTTGGTGTATAATGGAAATAACATAAAAGAACTAGAGAAAGAATGTTACCTCTAATTCTGGTAACTCCTTTTGGTTTTACACCAGATTTATTCCTAGGATGGATTTCATCCTAAGGGGGATTCTAGGATAAGGTGATGGATTTTTAGGATCTATATTGAAGATATTTGTTGATACATAATGTCTTTAGAGGTGTGAGGATATGGGAGAGGAGACATTTTTATACCGGAGGAGGCTGACACTCTTGTAATTTCTGGGAATGGGAATTTCATCCACGTTTTTCCCATGTAATGGGGATCCAATAATGTTAGAAATTCAAAACAAGTGATTATAGGGTCTAAATAGGGCCATAAAATTGATTTTGGACAAGAATTTAGGCAATTTAGTCCCTTAAGATTAATGTTTAGTCATAAGTGAACCTTAATTTTACCCTAATTTATATAAATAAATTTAATTACATTCACTAAATATTTTGGTCAAAAAAATAAGTTGAAATTATAAGTAATTATAAATTATTTTGATTCCAAATATGGAACCCAATTTTCCAAATTAAAATAACATAATTGGAATAAATTAATTTAAATCGAATCCCAAAGTCGGGTTGACAGTGCGGGTTTTTAAAGTAAAAATGTCCATAAGAATGCGATGTTTTTATATTTATGTTTAAAGTAAAATTTATTACAATGCCCTCATGTGGGTTGATTTTTAATCACATAATCTACTTAAAATTTTACAAAAAATTAAAAATTGAATTTATCCTTATAAATAAATTAGTTGAAAAAGTAGATTTGAACTAAAATTTATTACTTTTTATTATTCCAAAAAATCAAAAATCAAAGGAAAATATTGAAAATTCATCTTAACCTAATTTTCATGCTTCAATTTCAATTAAGATGTTAATTTTGACATATAATATTTATAAAATATACAAAATATGGATTTAAAATATTTCTTACTTTTAATGGTGGTAAAAAAGCTTTTAAAAACTATAGGTTTTTATGTGTGATATTGGGTTTATTCTCATGTTATACAAATAAAAAAAATTCAGGGATTATCAAAAATAAATATTTTAATATATAACTCATAAGTTTAATTAATATAATTCAATATTAATAAATCATTTTACTTTTCAATAGAAAAATATTTTTCATATGAAAATAGTGTTCTATAAAAACAATCTGTTTATATTCATTTAGTTTATATATTGACTTAAAATTATTATATAACTAATTAATTAAACTATAATTTAGTTAGCACAATACTGTTAAATTTGTTTTTTATGTTATATATTATAAAATATTAATATTTTAACAATGAATTATTGTTCTTTAAAACATGATCTACCATGTTACAGAATCCATCGAGGAAAGTCAGTCTTGAATTTAATGTAATCTATCCTCAGTGTATTGAATAGAGAAATATAAAATTTTTGTTGACTGTAGTGAACTATTAACCTGATGTTGGATATAAAAGAATCCAGACCTAATTATTTCATATAAAATAGTCTATTTTTAGTTTTTCATAAAAAAAATATCAAAAAGAATAATTTAATTTTGATTTATAATTCAATAAATATCAGGGCGTTATAGTAATCATTGATTTCCTCATGAATGAATATCTCTATATAAGTGCAATAGAAAACAAAAACAGATTCACGAAAGTCTAACCATATAAATTTTCATATAGAATTCACAAAGAAACTACAAGAGAATAGGATTACAAAGCCTCTTAAAAGTTTATAGGAATCTCATAATAAGGAATAAATTACAATAAGAGAATAATGTTTTTCCACTCAAAACCTATAGATAGGAACTAAGCCATGGTATCCCACACCCTAGGAGATTCCTTGACTGCACACAATATTACCACTAGGGCCTATAGCTAGAACCATGATGTATGATTTATCCACAACCTCACATCCAATAGCTATCATCCTTTAATAAAGACCTCTTATTTGAGAAATTATTCGTTCAAAACATATCAAGATGTTCCAAATTACTAAAATAGTGACAACCCTTTAATGGATTACATTATAATAGATTTTAATTTCTAAACAGACCATAATGGAAGAACATAAGTGAGTGGACTACTGAAAATGAATAAAAACCTACTATGATGGATTCTCATGAATAAGTTCCCCTACCACACACCTCTCTCCATATGGGATCTTTCACAAGCACTACCTACTACCGACTACACAGAAAAATCCATGTTAACTAATAGTAGATCATCAACCACCTTCTCAAAACAAATATCCTTGGATTATAGATATTTAAATTTAATATACATAAGGTTATTAAAACCAAAATATGATCCTTCATTAGATCCAGTGATGATACCTTCGAATAGTAAAAAACAATCACCTTGAAATTCTCAATAAGATCCTTCACTAACTGTTGATCTTGTTGAATACTCATAATTTCTTCAAAATTCATCATCTTCACCTCCTCAGGTATAAACCTTCAAATGATGGCGGTCTTAAAAACTCATATGTCATCCCAACATGCATCAATGAGAGTGAAATCTCCTTTCACTTGTACATAAATGGACTCTCAAAAAACCCAGAACAACACACACCGTCACATCTTTGGGAGTTCTAAATGATCTGAATAAACAATTGACATACATAGGCCACTCCACTACCACTAATGGACCTTGACCACCATAAATATAGAAAACTAATGAGAAGAAAAATAAAATTAATGATAACCACAAGAATCTATGGTGAAATTTCTTGGAAGCATATTTTGAATAACATAAGGAACACAAAACTTAAATCAACATCAACCAGAAACAAAATCAAGAATAATAACTCTAGAAAAAACATCAGGATCCTAAGAAAAACACAACTAACAAAACAAAAAAATCTTATTTTAAAAAATCACTATTTTCATTCAAATTTCAAAACCACCATCTTCTTATGGCCAATTTCCAAATATAAAAATTCATTTTTTTTAAATAATAACCAAATTGTCAATGAAAACTAGCCTTGAAATAATTTTACCTCTTAAATAAATTTTAATAAAACCAAGACAAATCATTGATTTAAAACACACACTCATTGTATACTATGAACCATCACATATGTTTACATCCCAATTTTTATTATACTATCCATTAACACATTCCTTCTTGAAATTTCCATACATACCCACACTTATTTGACAGTTCATAATAACTACCATGGGTCACACATACCACTTTATCATCAAATCCAAGAATTAACCAAAATTTAAATCTCAATAATTATCTATTTTATAAACTATTATTCATAACATGAAACCGTTGAAATGAAATCCTTTAATATTTAGAAAATACTATCATTTAAAAAGTCTCACTCAAACATACTAAAAAAACACAACTCATACTAATAAATACTAACCTGAATGATAAATTCATATCAAACACCCAAAAATGAGGATCTATTGGTCAAGAACAACATGATTACATGGTATGTTAGACATTACCAACGAATGTATTATCCAATAAGAGGACCTTGAACCATACACTCAAACTGTATATGAGTCACCACTCCATGTGAGATCACAACAGTAAACTGGATCTCCTCCATTTTCATTAATAATTCCAAAATTAATACAAAAGACCCAAATGTCCACACTACCCCTTGTAACAAAAGGATCAAAAAAAGAAAGTGTTCATGACATCGGTACCGTACCTAACACTAGAGACAGAACTACCCTAGTCCCCAATAACCAGACAACCCAAATAAAACCGGGATTCTATGATATAGTATTACCACTGAACAACCCGGGATTCCATTAAAATGGACACTTGAACCAGTTTGAGACATGGATTGAAGGGCATTCTCGATCCCCATTATGTCGAAAGATGTGTTGGGAATCAATTTAACCACAAAAAAAATGAGTTTTTTAAAAATAACAATAGAAAATAAACAAATTGAGCATACAACATAATGAACAAGAACTAAATATAAATTAATATGAAATTGATCCAAATAAAATATTTGACCCAAATAATGAATACCAAAATGAGTCTCAACCAAGCTTACATGATCTACACCAAAGCTCCTAGTCACCACTAGCCAAAAAACTAACCTTATCTAAGTGGAGAATGGTCCTAAAACCTACACCTTTAAAACACCCCGAGTCTCCCAATGATGAGAGGCACAAGTAGTGTGTGAGATTAAATATATCCATATAAAACAACCACATATTCCATAAATTCTCATTAAAAAAATAGTCTATATACCCTATTTTGAAAATGAATTTAAAAAATTGGATTTCAATATTTTCAAACAACCAAACACAACTTTTCAAAATTTCTCTTCTCAAAACAACACAATAAGATTTACATTATAAAAATAGACACTGTATTAAAAACCATTCCAAATATAAAACCCATGTACCAATCCATTCAATGTAATTCGGAAGGGGAAGTATATAATGTAAACGAAAAGAGGGAGACAAGAATAAACCAGTAGGGATAATTCAAAATAAGAAACCTAAATAAACATAACATATTGATTTTAACTCTTGATAATTTCTTGTATATCTCTAGAATAAAAACCTGGATATACTCTATTTTAACTCATGTACTATAATATGAGACATATGAATATTAAATAACAAAATAGCCACTCTAAACTGGATAATCCATTGGAACTTCCAAACAAGCCCCATCAAGTGATGGGGGGTACCAACCCATCTAATCAAGGTCAACAAGAAACAATTACTTGAACCTCTAGAATATTCATATGAATTCCATGATTACATTATTATTTGTTATAATTCATCAAAACCCATGGTATAAAAACCATAACACAAAAAGTTTTCAGGCAGAAGACACTAGAGGGGATCACATCCTACGTAATAATAGACTCATTATATACATGTTCCCATTAAAAAACCACTAGATGGGATCCCACACCAAGGTCTATTGGTTTCCATCATTATACAAGAATAAAAAAGATACATGAAAGCCACTTCATTCATAAGCACACAAATCTCACATGGACACCACCATTTTCCTCAATCAGAACCATTTTTCCATAACATTTTAAAATACCAACCAGGCCTACATGATACCCATGTTTTCAATCCATCTTCCAAGAAGACAATAAATTACCATCGAGTCTTCACCTCAAATCACATTGAATGTGACATTCCAAATAAATAATAATTTCCAAACAATATTTCACATTATAAGAGTTTTAATGAAAAACTCCAAAATATTTAATTTTCCAACTAGCAAACAAATATCTATAATGACAAACATAGAAAATATCATTTAACAGAATTTAAAAATAAAATATCTTATATTAAATTCACATGCAACATACCAAATTTTATGTTACACTTCGATCCCACACTCTTCCCAATAAATTGGGAAACATGCAACCACACAAGAAGTGACAAATGAGAATTTATCATTTTAAAAACCAAGCCTCTTAAAAAATGATAAATGGTTCATGTTTCAAATAAAAAATGTAATGTCTCATTTAAGAATCACTTGAAGAAGTAATTCACCCCCTAAAAATAAAGGAATAATTTTTTTAAGAAAGGAAAAGGAATGAAAGAAGAACCCTTTTGAAAACTAAGGTTCAAGGAAAACATGATTTTAAAATGTCTTCTTTAATTAAATTACCATTAATGTGTGAACCACATTCACCCATCGATGTGAAATTATCTAATGAGACACATCAAGTATCCATGAAATCATCCCAAGAACCATTTTTAATAACACCTCATAATTTTAAACCACAAAATAATGTCACCCAATCACAATATCACCAACCAACATTTAAGAAACTATAAAACCCTCTCCAAAACAATTTTCACAAATTAACAATCCATAGAGAGGCTTTAAAACCACACATCTTGCCCAATTAATCATTTTAGTAAGATATCAAAATGAATCCAACGAAAAATAATAGCCTAATATCTCAATTTCAATTTTATAACAGAAAATTCATTTCATCAAACACCTTATATGTATTTATATAATGGAATAATTAATGATACCCCTTTGGAAATCATTTCACACCCATTTTACTTCATAAAATCACAAAATATTTCCAAATGGCATAAAAAAAATTAATATAAAAAAATTATAAACAACCTTGGAAAGATAAATAGTAAAATCAAATGTTCTAGAAAAGAAATATATGCAAACACCCACCTCAATGATATGTGAACATAGCCAAACATCAATAGAAGGAATAACCAAGCTAGAGAGACAATCTGAACACCTTAACATCAATGAAATTTAACCACACATCTACACAAAAACATAGGGTTTATACAATAAAAAACTGCACCAATGAAGAATAATGAAACGAAGATAAAATTAGATGGAGAATTGGAAATCACATAAATAACACAAGAACTCCACTTAGGAATCCTCAAGGGGATTAAAAAAAGAGGAAAAGAGAGAATGACCTTGGACGATCCCCTAGGGTTCCTAGGTCGTGGAAGGTGACAAAATACAAAATTATGTTTATAAGAATGGAGTAGAGAACATTAAATTTAACATATTTAAGAATCTGATGAACTCAAATGGCTTGGAATCATTGTTTTAAAAATCATAAAAACCATATACCCTCTATAGGATGAAGGCACACCCCCACATAGTTTGGATGAACAATATCCCATACCATGTTACTCCCTTTCCAATTCCACATCCAATATTACATAACCTCTCACACGGTTTCCACATGGTTTCCTAAATAATGTGTATTAAGTACGCCTTACCCCTAGACACCAAAAACAAACCACATTGTTTCTAATGTGAGGTTTCATGGTTTCTAATAACCATACGCCAAACATGGACCACCTTCTTCCAAATCATAAACAACTATTTTTCAATAAAAATTCACCCAAGGCTTCCAACATTCAAAAATTCAAATTGATACTCATCCCATACCACCACAAAAAAAATCCAAATCTATAAAAATAATGAATTAAAAGTATTTCCAAGGTTGGGGTGTGATAATATTAAATTTCCAATTTTTAACATTCTTATGTTACCAAAATCATGAACCCCAAAAATCAACCCAACATATCATATTATATAACTATTTTTCCTGATTTAATTTAAAAATTGTAATATACAACCAAAAAAATTTCATATTTTTTCTATGATTTGGGAACTCGAGTGTAACACCCCAAACTTCCACGATACGTTTCTCTTTCAATAATGCAATATCTTGCATTGTACGCAGGTTCGAGATTCTAACACACCGCGACCAATAAAAATAGACATTATAAATAGTAATACCTAACTTTTGAAATTATATAAATTTTATATTTCAGAATGGACTTCAATTTTGGATTCGGAATATCGAAATTAGCTTATGTTAATTTTTTTGTATTTTTCTGAGAACTTCCAACTTTCGATGAATAATGGAAAATACATAAAAACAACATTTTTAATCAGAATAATTTATAGTGAGAAATTATAATATTAAGTGGTTTTAAAGTATAATTAGAATATAATTTTACCATTCTATCAAATTTTGGTCATTATAATTAATTTCACTTTGAAATTGGATAGAAAAAATTGTCAATCTTTTGATAGATATTGTTTCTTAAAAACACGCTATTTGTTTTGCAGCGAGAATAATTTTAAAATTAATTACTAAAATTTCTTTGATTGGAATTTGGTAAAATGGATTATATATTTTGAATCATAAGGTCCAAATTATGTAATTAATACACTTTTGTTTTTTGACATTATGAATAGTAACGACGGTAATTATCTTTGGTTATCGTGATTAATTAGTAATCTGGTAGTTAAGGGTAATAAAATAATATCATAATAATAAAAAATGACCCCAACATGTTTCATAATTCTACGGGTTGTGTCATGGCATACCATGGTATGCTTTGTGCCATACTTTGGGACCACATGGAATTACTTTTGGGTGATAGTGACTTTTTATTATATAATATTTTTAAATGGAAAGTATAAAGAAAGTATGTATCACCCAAGTAAAACTATTTTAGTTTTGTATGTTTTAATTATATCTTAGACTATAAATAGTCATTAAAAATCTAAAATGATTTATAATATAATTTTATTTTTTTAATAAATTTTAGATATTAAATAAATTAATTTTTTTATGACACCATTATGATGCAGCGATTACCTCATAGATTAACGATTTAAATAAAATGAAAAGATAATTTAATATCTAAGACTTAAACTTGTCAAAAATCTATTGGATGAGTATATTTAGAACCCTTATATCCTTATCCCCAAAATTTATAATTTTGGGAACTTTAAAATCCAAAAAACATTTCATAATATAGTAACATTTCATGACTTTCCAAGAGTGACCCTCCTCTCCTCTTATAAAAGGCCCCCACATCTAACACATTATTTAAACCTTCAAATCCATTTGGCTCGGCAATCATCTTCCCAAATACTCTCTAAAATTCCTTCTCTTACTCCTAGAAGCCTAACTTTGTGCAGAAGTCTTCCCAAGGAATCCTTTGGCTCAAATCAAAAAGATTTACCTGATTTTAAGGTAATGTCTTCTCTTATGTTCTTTTGTTTTATTTTGCTTCTCCAACACCTTAAACTCTTTTAATTCCATTATTTTGTAACAAAAACAGTTTATTAATTATACTAGGATGTTTTTATGAGAAGGATTTGTTTTTCACTTACAAACACATTCGTCTAATGGTTAAAGAACATACTCTTTCTATGGGTAGAGAATTACTGCCTCACGAAACGATGATTGTTCAATCTTCATTTAACACATTTAATGGTGGATATTAAGATGTAACTCTATTTATTTATGATATGTATTATGTTTATGTTTTCTTTATGCTTCTTTATTTTTCATCTATGGCATGACTTTATGATTTCCATTATGGGTAAACACGATAATTTCATTTTAGGAAGTGCGGACTACCGACCCCTCAATGTGATTTGAATTGTTAATGCCATATGTGGGACATGTAATGGATGGATTATATGATATTATATATGATATTATACTGGAATTATAATACACCTTTATATCATTATGATTTCATTCCATTAAATACGAAATAGAAATGAATGTAGCTTTCATACGTACGTACGGCTTACCGTCTCCATGAACAGTGCATTTCATTTCATACCTCTCTAAATGTTATGTAATATTATAAATCCATATATATACTGAATATATATGATATATATGATATCTAAATCATGAATATAATTCTGGATAAAATTGATATTTTACAACATGAACAACATGTAATTATAAGAAGTTTATTTTTTGACTCAAGTACCAAAGATCGACAAAACGACCGTTATTAACTTAAATAATTACATAATGTTTATAACATGGTAATAAGTGATATAAAAGGATTAATGAACATGAAAAATTTTCATAAGAAAGTAGAAGTTATGTCTATTTTATTATTCAGGAGATTAAAGAAAGATCAATTCAAGTCAGACACGAGGTAAGGGACTTCATCTCAATCTCCTTTCATTGAGGCATATTTTGTTTTATATACAACTTTATTTTATACAGTGTATAAAACACTTTGAATTTTAATTTTATTCAAAAAGAATCATTTTTATACGAAGTATTTTACTAAATGACAAAAGGGAATGTTTTTGTCTTATGTATGCGGCGATAATGACTTCTCCGCCGCCGTGACCATTATTTGAGTTTCGTCTTCCTCTATAATCCATAACCATTTTTAAATGAAAAATAAATACCAAGTTTTACTTTTCTTTTATTTTGGTATTGAAAATGAGTTTATTATATCAATTTTTTGTATTGATATTTTGGGATTGAAATGTGGAAATTTTATGTTTCCTTTATGCATGTTTTATGTGATATGATTATGTTATGGTTTATGATATATTTAAACCTTTTCTTATTAAGAATGAATTGGACTTAATAAGTGATGGGTGGAGCCCGCTATAGCTCCTCAATACGTTGGTAGGTCTCATGAGACAAACTAGTGTCTTGACATGAGGCCTTGACAAAATCTTATTTTTAGTCTTCGCATAAGGCCTTGGAAACGTGGTTATGATAGTCTGGCATTATGCATTCTATCATTATGAAAGTGGTTATTGATATTGCATGTGAGTATTCGACTAGTATAATATACATGTGAGTAAGTAAATGGCGTTATTTCATTTTATTTTTTCCATATTATGCTGAAGTTCAAGTTTAAATGGCTTTTGTTTTAGTTATACATTTCCTTAAATGATTATGTTTATTTATGAAAGTTTCTTCTATATTGTTATCCTTACTGAGCATTTGAGCTCACCCATTTCTATTTTTAATTTTCCCCAGGATGTGAAGAAATATTTTATGACTAACCTATAGGGATAGTCTGAAGGGGATACGAGTGTGGACTATGGAGACTATGTTATTGTGATTTTTCACATTATGATGTAATGTAACATTTATGAATGTATCTAGTGTTTCCAAGGATAGTAAACTAATCAGTATTTCGAGACTTGATCTTTTTTTATCATGAAAATGTTACGTAATAATGCACCGAATCTGGGTAACTGGGGTCGGGGCGTTACAGTCGGTATCAGAGATAGTTTAGTACTAAACATGGAAGCTAGATTTAGAAAAACTCTGATAAGAGCACATAGACCAAAGTTAGACTTTGAGGATTAGTATAGAAGAACTTCCTAGAATTTTGGTATTATAGATATTTTGTGAGTTTTACAAGCAATACATCCCTGCCTGGATAGGATCAGGTAGAGGCGGATCAGGAACAGATGTACCTAGGGGTAAAACCCGAAAACACCGCTTTGGGTGAGACTCGAACGATAACTGGTGCACGACGACGGGCCTTGCTGCATTCTTGGTTACGACACTACCGGGGGATATGCTTAGGATAATTCTCATTTTCTTTACATCCCATTATAAAGGGTTTATGAGTATATACATCCTCAAATAAAACATTTTTATTATTATGGATTATATCCTAAACTGTTCAATTTATGTTAAGTGTTTTTCAAGTTTGTTATTATGTATTTTGATTCATAAACTTATCTAGTTTATGACATTGTTTAGAAATGGTGCCTAGTGGAAGGAATGGAAATTGTATCAATGCATGCACTCCATCTAGGGATTTACCTCCTGCTCAAGATAATTATAGTGGAACTGGTGATAGAACTGGTACTGATCATCTTATCACCATACTGGGACAACTCACTCAGGTTATGAATAATAACCGTACTCGTATGGAGCACCCCGATCCACAACCTGGATGATTAGTGTTAGACCGATTCATGATTAAATAACCACCAACATTCAATGGGAGTACAAATACCTTAGTAGCTGAGAAATGGATAAATTACATAGAGAAAATATTTCATGCCTTGGAGAGTAGTGAAAGGGAAATGGTAATCATGGAAGTTTACCGCCTAACTGGAAATGCTGATCAGTGGTGGTCATTGATTAAAAACACAAAGGAAGATGGTGTAGTATCAAATATGGAATGGAGGTATTTCAGAGATCTTTTCTTATAAAAATACTTTTCTCGTGACCATCGAGCATATATAGAAAGACAATTTCAGAGTCTGAGACAAAAGGAGGATGAGAATGTCGCAAAGTATGAGGCCAACTTTACAAGGTTAGTGATGTATGCTGCATATTATATACATAACCCAAGAAGTAAGATTGAACGTTTCTTTGATGGGTTAAAACCATTTCTCTGTAGAGCATTAGTCTCACAAACCATCTCGTCGTATGAAGATATTGTCTCGTGTGCTATCAAGATGGAAAAGTAAATCTCTAATTCTTATGACTTTAAAGTAAAGGAAGAAAAGAGGAGATATTCTGATCAATCTGGAAATGGAAATAAGGTGATGAAGGGAAAAGTTGAATATCAGTCCTGCAGTCAATGTTGGATGAAACACCCTGGTACTTGCTTAAAGGGTATGAGAGTCTGTTACAAGTGTGGTGAAAAAGGCCACCATGCTCATGATTGCAAGGGAAATAGTGTTTCTGTCAATGTGGAATGCTATAATTGTATAGATATGGGACATTATGCATATGAATGTCCTAAGCGTCAGGGGAACTTACCTCTAAAGAGTCTAAGGGATCAAGGCCAAGATTATTCTATTACTACTACTAAGGTTGAAGCTCCGAAAGACGTGGTGGTAGGTAATTTAATGGTTTCCCCAAGTTTATAAAATGCATTATTTGATTCTGGATCATCGTATTGTTTCATATCTTCTTAGTTTTCGAATAAAATTAGATATTTCAAATTTGACTTAACAAGAGAAATGTCAGTCTAAACTTCTAGGGGAAGTATCATTGCTACAAAGTTTTTCCAATCAGTCCCCATTAAGGAATATAAATGTTCTTTATCTGCTAATATCATCATCATACCCATGATTGAATTTGATATAATCCTCGAAATGGATTGGATTTTGGACCACGATTCAAATATTTATTATAAGAAGAAGGAGGTTACGATTTTTGATGATGATGATAAGGAACACCTTATCCTTAGAGTAGAATCGTCACCACCTAATTCTAATCTAGATCCACCCCCAGTGGCTCTACTAAATTCAATAATTGGGGAGGAAGAGAATGAAATAATATTGGGTGAGGAATGGAATGTTCAAATAGAGGATGTACACACTGTGAGAGAATATGTAGATGTGTTTCCAGATGATTTACATGGACATCCCCCAGAATGAGAAGTTGAATTTTCCATTGAGTTAATTCCTGGATCAGTGCCTATATCGAAGACCCCTTATAGAATGGACACTGTGGAATAAGTTGAACTAAAGAAACAACTAGACGAATTGTGTAATAAGGGATTTATTCTCCCTAGTGTTTCTCTATGGGGAGCCCCTATCCTTTTTGTTAATAACAAATATGGATCTATGAGGTTTTGCATTGACTAAAGGGAGATCAATGCTATAAAAATAAATAACAAGTATCCCCTACCTAGCATTTATGATTTATTTGACCAACAACATGGAGCTCAATACTTTTCAAAGATTGACCTTCAATCTGGATACCATCAGTTATGTGTGAAGAAGGAAGTCATTCTGAAGACAGCATTTCGAACCAGGTACAGGCATTAAGAGTTTACAGTAATGCCTTTTGGATTAACTAATGATCCCTCTGTATTCTTAGATCTAACGAATAGCATTTTCAAGGAGTATCTCAATGATTTTGTGGTGGTATTTATAGATGATATCTTGGTATACTCCAAAAGCTACAAAGATCATGAAAAACACCTGCGCATTATTCTAAAGCCTCTTAGAAGACATGAATTATATGGGATGTTTTTCAAGAGTGAATTCTGGCTTCAAGAGATTTCTTTTCATGGACATATTGTCTCCAAAGATGGAATCTCTATTGATAGTCCTAAGACCAAGTCAATCCATGAATGGCCAGCACCGATGAGTATAACTAAGGCACGCAGTTTTATTAGTTTAGTAGGTTATTATCAACGTTTCGTCCAGAATTTTGCTCAGTTGGCTAACCCATTAACAATGCTCACACGTAAAGGTGTTAAATTTGTTTGGGAAAAAGTGTTTAAAGAATTTTTTGTAGAACTGAAGAGAAGATTAGTCAATTCTCATATATTGAATCTATCATCGGGGAATGATGGGTTCATTATTTATAGTGATTCATCGAAGAAAGGACTTTGTTTTGTCAATATGAAGAATGATAGGGTTATTGCCTATGCATCACGACTGCTAAAAATTCATGAGAAAAACTATCCTACTCATGATATCGAGTTAGCTGCTGTAATATTTTCCATGAAAATATGGAGACATTATCTCTATGGTGAAAAATGTGAGATATATACAGATCACAAGAGTTTGAAGTATATTTTCTCACAAAAAGAATTCAACATGAGGCAATGGTGATGGATTAAACCACTCAAGGATTATTATTGCATGATACACTATCACCTAGGGAAGGAAAATAATGTTGCAGATGCCTTGAGTAAAAAAGATAATGGTGTTTTGAACCTGATGAGAGTGGAAAGGGATCCTATTTTCATGGATCTAGTAAAGATGGATATGGGAATCACCATGGAAGGTGAAACATAAAAACTTTTTCAAATTGTTTCCAAACCATATTTTCTAGAAAGGATAAAGAGTTCTCATGCCAATGATGTAGAGTTGAAAAAGAAGATTAAAGCTATGAATGATGGACGATTGAGTGACTTTGTGTATGAAGATGGAATTTTGAAATTTGGGAGGAGACTTTGTGTTCCCGATATACCTGATTTAAAGAGGCAATTGTTGGATGATGCTCATAGTTCCAATTTCTCTATACACCCTGGGAGCACCAAAATGTATAGAGATTTGAAGGAACATTTTTGGTAAGACAACATGAAGAGGGAGATTCTTGATTTTGTGTCATGATGTATGGTTTTTCAACAAGTGAAAGATGGAAGGAAACAGCCTGGTGGAGTATTGCACCCTCTTCCTATACTTGAGTGGAAATGGGATAATTTTGCGATAGACTTTGTCATGGGACTACCAAAGAATATTAGAAGGAATGACGCAATATGGGTCATTGTTGATCGTCTCATGAAGTCATCACGTTTTGTTGCTATAACAAAAGATCTACCACTTGAACGGCTAGCAAGGATATATATTAATGAAGTTGTGAGACTTCATGGAGCACCCCTATCTATTGTTTCTGATCGCGATCCCCATTTTACATCATGATTCTGGAAAAGTCTTCAGAAATCCCTAGACACTAAATTTCATTTAAGCACTGCGTACCACCCTCAAATAGATGGAATGTCAGAATGGACTATTCAAACATTAGAAGAAATTTTGAGATCATGCTCACATGACTTTCAGGGTCTGTGGGATCAATGTTTTCCTCTGGTAAAATTTTCCAATAACATAGCTTCAATTCAAGTATTCAGATGGAACCATATGAAGAGTTATATGGAATGATATGTCACACACCAACCTGTTGGGATGAATTTGGTGAATGAAAACTTGTAGGCCTAGAACTGGTGGAGGAAACAATGGAAAAGGTGAAGGTAATCAAAAACAACATTAAAGCATCTCAAAGTAGGCAGAAGAGCTATGCTGATAACCGAAAGAAGGATTTGGAATTTTGGGTGGGAGATCATGTTTTCTTGAAGGTATATCCATGGAAGGGAGTTATACATTTTGGTAATAATGGTAAATTGAGTCCTAGGTACATCGTATCTTTTGAAATTCTAGAGCGAATTGGGACTGCAGCTTACCGTTTGGAAATGCCACCAAGTCTCTCCAAATATCACGATGTGTTCAACGTATCACTGTTGAGAAAATACATACCTGACCCAACGCATGTACTCACCTATGAATAATTATAACTGGAACCGATCTACTTACTTCGAAGATCCCATCAGGATTCTTGATATAAGAGAACAAGTGCTGAGAAACCGGATGACTTGTTTGGTAAAAGTTCTATGGTGAAAATATAAGATAGAAGGGGCAACGTGGGAACCCAAGGAACTTATGATGCAGAATCACCCGAGTCATTTCATGCTATAGTTTTCTAGAAATTTCAAGGATGAAATTATTTTAAGGAGGGGATAATGTAACAACCCAAGCTTCCACGATACACTTCTCTTTCAATAATGCAATATCCTCCATTATACGCAAGTTTGAGATTCTAACACACTACGACCAATCAAAATAGCCATTATGTATAGTAATACCAACCTGCTGAAATTATAAAAATTTTATATTTTAAAATGGACTTCATTTTTGGATTCAGAATATCAAAATTAGCCTATGTTGAATTTTTGGTATTTTTCTGAGAACTTCCAATTTTCGATGAATAGTGAAAAATACTTAAAAACAACATTATTAATCAGAATAACATATAGTGTTAATTTATACAATTTAGTTATTTTAAAGTATAACTAGATTATAATTTTACCATTTTATCCAATGGTTGTCATTATAATTAATTTCACTTTGAAATTGGACATAAACAATTGTCATTCTTTTGATAGATATTGTTTCTTAAAAACATGCTATTTGTTTGGCAGCGGGAATAATTTTTAAATTAATTAATATAATTTTTGTGTTTGGAATTTGGTAAAATGGATTCCTTATTTGGAATCAGAATGTCCAAATTATGTAATTATGACACTTTTTTGATATTATGAATAGTAATGACGGTAATTATCTTTGATTATTGTGATTAATTAGTAATCGGGTAGTTAAGGGTAATAAAATAATATCATAATAATAACAAATGACCACAAAATGTGTCCTAATTCTACTGTTTGTGTCATGGCAGACCATGGGATGCCTTGTGTCAAACTTTAGGACTCCATGGAATCACTTTTGGGTGATAGTGACATTTAATTATATTATTTTTTTAAAGGGAAAGTATAACCAAAGTATGTATCACCCAAGTAAAAAACATTTAGTTTTCTATGTGCTATTGATCAATTATAGAATAAATAGTCATTAGAAAGCTTAAAATATTTAATATATCATGATATTTTTTTATAATTTTTAGACCTTAAAAATATTAAATTTTTTATGACACCATGATGATGCATCGATTACCTCACTAATTAATGATTTAAATAAAATGAAAAGATAATGTAAACTATAAGACATAAACTTTTCTAAAACCTATTTAATGAGTATATATCGAACCCTTATCACTTTATCCTCGAAATATATAATTTTGGGACCTTTAAAATCCAAAAAGAATTTTGTAATAAAATAACATTTCATGACTCTCCATAAGTTCCCCTCCTCTCCTCTTATAAAAGGCCCCCACCTCTACCAACTTATTAAAACCATAAAAGACATTTGGCTCAACAAAAATCTACCCAAATACTCTCTCAACTTCCCTCTATTACTCCTAGTTTCCTCACATTGGGCAAAAGTCTTCCCAGGGAATCCTTTGTCTCAAATCAAAAAGAGTTACCCGATTTTAAGGTAATGTCTTCTCTTATGTTCTTTTGTATTATTTTTCATCTCCTAACACATAAACTCATTTAATTCCTTTAGTTTGTAACAAAAAATTTATCTTCAATATTCTATGATGTTCTTTTTGAGAAGTATTTTAATTAAACTTACACACACCTTTGTTTAATGGTTAAAGAACATACTGTTTCTGTGGGTGGCGAATTACTGCCTCACGAAATGATGATTGTTCAATATAATTTTAACACCTTTCATCGTGGCCATTAAGATTTCACTATATTTATTTATGATATATATTATGTTTATGTTTTCCTTGTGCTTCTTTATTTTTCAATTATGGCATGCCTTTATGATTCGCATTATGGGTAAACACGATAATTTCATTTTAGGAAGTGTGGACTACCGCCCCCTCAAAGTGATTTGAATCATTAATTCCATATGTGGGACGTGTAAAGGATGGATTAAATGATATTATATATGATATTAAAATGGAATTTTAATACACCTTTATATCATAATTATTTCATTCCATTAAATATGAAATAGAAATTAATGTAGCGTTCCTACGTACGTACGGCTTACCGTCTACATGAACGGTGCATTTCATTTCTTACCTCTAAATGTAATGTAATATTATAAATTCATATATATACTGGATATATATTATATATATGATATCAAAATCATGAATATAATTCTGGATATAATGTATATTTTACTACATGAACAACTTGTAATTATAAGAAGTTTAATTTTTGACTCAAGTACAAAAGATCGACAAAATGACCGTTATTAACTTAAATAATTACATAATGTTCATAAAATGGTAATAAGTGATATAAATGGAATAATTAACTTCAAAAAGGTTCTTAATCAAGTAAAAGTTAACTCTAGTTTATTATTCAGGAGATTAAAGAAATATCAAGTCATGTCGGACACGAGGTAAGGGACTTCGTCTCAATCTCCTTTCATTAAGGCATATTTTGTTTTATACACATCTTTAATTTATATTTGTATAAACCAGTTTAAATTTTTATTTTATTCAAAAGGAATCCTTTTTATACAAATTTTTTTACTAAAGGACATAAAGGAATGTTTTTGTCTTATGTATGCGGCGACAACGACTTCTCCGCCACCATAACCATTATTTGATTTTCGGCTTCCTCTATAAGCCATAACTGTTTTTTAAATGAAAATTAAATACCAAGTTTTACTTTTCTTTTATTTTGGTATTGAATTTTTTTTATTATATCAATGTGTTGTATTGATATTTTGTGATTGAAATTTGGAAATTTTATGTTCCCTTTATACATGTTTTATGTGATATGATTATGTTATGGTTTATGATATGTTTAAACCTTTTCATATAAGGAATGCATTAGAAATAATATGTGACGAGTGGAGCCCACTATAGCTCCTCGATGAATCGGTAGGTCTTGTGAGACTAACTAGTTACTTGGCATGATGCCTTGAGAAAATCTTAATTGCAGTCTTGGCACAAGGCCTTGGGTACAAGGTTATGATAGTCTAGAATTATGGATTCCATCATTATGAATGTGGTTATTGATATTGCATGGGAGTATTCGACTAGTATAATATCCATGTGAGTAAGTAAATGGAATTATTTAATTTTATTTTTTCCATATTATGTTGAAATTCAAGTTTAAAAGGTTTTTGTTATAGTTATACATTGCCTTAAATTTTTATGTTTATTTATGAATGTTTCCGCCATTTTGTTATCCTTACTGAGCATCTGAGCTCACCACTTTCTATGTTTGATTTTTCTCAGGATGTGAAGAAATATTTTATTACTGACCTACAGAGATAGTCTGAAGGGGATAAGAGTGTAAACTATGGATACTATGTTATTGTGATTTTTTACTTTATGATGTAATGTAACATTTATGAATGTATGTAGTGTTTCCAAGGCTACTAAACTAATCATTCTTTCGATACTTAATCTTTTGTGATCATGACAATGTTACGTAATAATGCACCGACTCTGGATAACTAGGGTCAGGGTGTTACATCGAGATTTTATTAAAAGTATACATATGTTAAATTTCATAACAGATCATTGTCTCATTCTTATCCCTTTATTATAATAGCACATTTAAAGAAAGTAAACCTTATAGCTATATTCACCTATCATTCTTACACATAGGAGACAATTAATGGTCATACCAAACCCTTATATATAACCATGTCCTAAAAATTAAATCAAAAAATTATTTAATCCGATTAAAATTAAACCGAGAAAAATTCTTAGTATTACACAAATTACAGTGACCTAGTATTTTTCATTTTTTAGAAAAAAATCATGGACACTATATAATTATGATATTCCATAAATGTTTTCATTTATTTGGAACATATAATCTTGATAGTATTGTAAGATTTTTTTTATTTTCATGAATAAGGTGTATCTAATTCCACATTGCCTATACTAGAAACTTGAGAAGTCCTCAATTAAGTCTATCATTTTATAATCCATCTCATTAGATAAAACATATTGACTGAGTGTGTAACTTGTGATGAATACACAAGCAATGTAATTTACCATACATCATAAATTCATGAAAATTTATAGAAACAATTCAAGAGAGTCTTAGAGTTCCATTATAATACATCAATTAAATTAACATGTGGTCTTGATTATTAATTATTCACAATTAAATCCCTAAAACTCAAGTGGATCCCCTCGTATTTTTCATTATAATAGTAAGGTGGTAGCTCACAATTGGTGAAGGATAATCTTTCTCATTTGGTATGTTATTTAGGATGCTCTTTGGTTACCTATAGATGTAGGAAGATTATGTTTTCCACACCTATAGTATACATCAAATGTATTGTATATATTTCAAGGTTGTTGCAGAAGATTCTTCCATGAATGGAAATGTTTTATAGTGTCTTTCACTTTTGTTTTTATTGGTAGTATTTATCCATATTTCAAAGATATCCCCTTCTAAAAGATTTTATATTCTTTTGCATGATCTAATTTTTTTATTAGAATCATTAGAATCATTTATGTTTTATCAGAGTTAACCTGTATGTTTAATTTAATAAATCAATATTAGAAATGATGTTGAAATCAATAAAGGATCCTTTTAATCATTCCATTAAACATGTATAAAATGATTTACCTTTACTCATTAAGATATATAATGGTAATAAATACATTATCATAACATAACATAGTAGTTTAAAGGTAATTGAGATATTACCTTTACCTATAAAATATTCATAATGTTAATCAAATTGATTACCTTTACATAGATGTGATGCATAAAGCTAAGCGATTTGATACCTTTATATAGTTAGGATACATAAAACTTACTGATGCATTACATTTTCTGACACTTTTTCTAGGGCATCCATAACCATCCTGTTGGGGGACGACAATGATGTTTTTTACCCCACATTCAATCTTTCTAAAGGAAGGCAACATCTATTCCTTATTCAGTGATGTCTAATCCTTAACTGAAACCAGATGATGGTATGTCGGTACATGCTTCTGTGGATTCCTTCTCGAAACTCATCACCTAGTCTGGGTCTCCCTTATATATTTAAGATGTTGTTTGTGAAACTCTTCCCATCACCATATCTTCATGGACGCTGGTTGATTACATTGCTTCAGTCGGGACATTCCAAAGGTTCCGGTCAAGGTAAAAACCTTCGGTCGAGGGAGTAGTCCCGTTAGACATCACTTGTGTGTCGAGATGTTGGGACACTAGCATGTTTGGGTTTTACCCCCTTATTAATGGGCTTATTGAGGGTGCAGAAGCCTAAGGAATCCCACTTTGAATACGGGGAATCATATGCCATAGGCATGTATTTTAGGTTTTCCTTAGCTTACCATATTTAACATAGGGTATGCCGTGAGTTTAATGTTTGGCGGAGATAGATCAGGATGATCATAACACTGATTAGAGTGGATCAGACGAGCACAACCCCTAGTGGAAACACTAATTTTGGGGCCAACGTTTGGTTAGCATCCTGATTGAACTTCATGGGAATGGGGAAAGAGGTGCATGATCCCACCAGGATTTGGCAGCCTAAGTAAGAATTAGGATGAATGGTGGATGGTTAAGTGAAGTGAGTGGAGAATGAGATGAAGTCAACTCGAGGGTGATGATGATATTGGGATTGAGCCTCAAAGAGACCTCATACATATCCTTGTGTTAGAGAATCAAAGTCCTCATAGTTCATCTAACGACAGCTTACCGTCGATTGGGGATTTCAATGGCTTACCGCTGGATGGGGTCACAACAGCTTACCGCAGGACGAGGTCACAACGGCTTATCGCTAGACGGGGTCACAACGACATACCACTAGATGGGGTCGAACCTCCAGGAGGCTTCCTACATACCTTATCTAGGTGACAGGGATCAAACTCATGTAGTTATTTTGGGATGGGGGTTAGTGAACTGACATGGAGGAGGACCTGGGGTCTAATGGTTGTTGGGCTTGAACCTCGTGGAGGCTTCCTACGTACCATGCCTTGGCAAAGATCAATGACAGCATTGTTCAAAAGGAGTGGGTTCAAACATAAAGGGGGTTGGAGTGACTAGGTGTTGGGAATGAACCATAGGGAGGCATCCTATGTACCTTTCCTTGGAAGTATCAAAGTCCTCGTAGTTTGGGATGGTTTTGGTGAACTGACATGAAGATGGTCGGGACCAATGGTTGTTGGGATCTAACCTTGGGGAAGCTTCCTATCTACCCCACCTTGGTAAGGATCAAAGACCTTGTAGTTTAGGATGGGTGTATGGATTACACTCTAGGCTTCTAGGAAGGATTTCATGGTTGATGCTTTCTCTAAGCCCATGTGAGTCATGCTATGTGTGAGAAACAGGAGGCAGCAAAGACCTAACAATCACACCACAAAAGATGCATTCACAGAAAGTAGAGAGGTGCTTACATGTGGTTAGTATTCCAAATTAGAAACATGGGATTAAAGGTGGTTAGAAGCCCATGTAGATTGGGACTTACTCCAGGATGGAGGCTCGGTGTCAAAAAAGCCCTGCGAGAGATGGATTATGCACCAAATAAAGGAGGGGCAGAGATGCTAGCTCCTACCAGAAAGTCTAGGGGGCTTATACTAGGGTCATTTCCCATTCCCCATAGACAAATTTTATACTAATAAAGAAGATTTCATTTGTTGTGAGGAATTATTGCACTCCTATGGTGACCAGTAGACATATAGAATGTACGTGATGAGGCACCTCGTGTGCAAGGCATAGAAAAAGGTCACAGTTTTATTATCATGTGCTAAGGATGATGGTGCTTGGCTTTTTAACATCATGTAACTCTGACAAAGTGGGTGCACTCCAAAGACATTGAAATTACATAACTAGATCGTTCTGCACCTTGGTTATGAGAAGGGACAGAAAACACTATGGCTAGGGGGTGTCAAGAGGTGATCCCATTGGGGGACCACGTTTTCGTGGTTATTCAAAGAAGCAACAGCTGTTATCATGCCTATGAAAAGAAGAAAGAGGTGAAGTGACACAATGTGAAGCAATATCCATTAGCATGCCTAGGGACTATAATGTTACTTCGTACCAGACTAGATGTTCGTATGGGAAAACAGTGTCTGCTATAGATGTTTTGGGATTGGGAGGAGCACAAAAATGATGTCTAGAAGAGAGACATCAAACACATTCACACAAGAAGGGAGGATTGCATGAAAAATGTAATAGTTGCGTGAAAAATGGTGGGATGGTGCGCAATTGAGTCACTTGCACAGAAAAGTATTGTTTAGTGCGCAATGGAGAGGTTCAACAAGCAAAGGGTTAGCGGTTTTTAATGCAATTTGATGAGATTGCACAGAAGGAATAATGGTGGAATGCAATTGGAAGATATTGCATGCAATTGGAAGGGATAGGGCATAGGGGATGAGACTCAACAGGATTTGGGTGAGGGTTAAGCCCGAGTTGTCTCACATGTGGGTGGACCCCTGGGTGGCCTATCACGAAAAATCCCGTACCTAAATTCCATCTTTTGCGCGCAAGAGAGGTGGATTTTGCGCAGAGGATACAGTTTAGATTCTTCAGTCATCTGGAAGATGAAGGGGTAGCTTACTATATATAGGTTCTTGTAGTTGTTAGATATGCATGGAATCCAGTTTCCATGAAATATTGTTCACCAATGTCGGCAGCGCGAACGTTCAACCACACGAGGGTGGCCACGAGTAAATATCCGCACCCATGGTCGAAGGCATGAAATTTTTCATGCCTACATGGAAAAATAGATCAAATCACACAGTTTTTCACATTGGGGATGATTTTTCGGCTGCCCCTGAATTTTTTTCGGGCGGCCCTTTCAAGCCCCCTGAAATGTATCCCCAGGTCCAAATATGCCTTCTCTTTGTCACCACAAAATCTCCTTCAGCCCTTGATCATTTTTCAGCATCTACAAATTCCTCCCTTGGAATCTTATAAAATAAGGGACTCATAGGTCGGATTCTTAGGGAAACGCTGAGATACATAACATCCCTGAGTCTGCGAACGCCCAAGCCTGTAGTTGCATGTAAAACCAAAGTGTGGCGCCCAAATCAATTTTTGCGTGCATGTGATAACCTTTCTATGAACCTATAAATACCCTCATGGTTCCCCTAGTCCAAAATGAATTTTCTCGCATGATATGTCCTGATTTATCACGTGCAAAAAACTTCCCATGTTCTTGCGTGAAAAAAGTGCTTCATATGCACGTGATTTTCCATCCTCAGCCATCATTATTCACGCTGACATAGTGTTTTCTTGCCATAGTCTCTATTTTTCATAAAAAAATCCAAATTTTTCATGCCACCACCTCATTTTTTACATGGAATGAGTGTTTTCATGCTGACTCCTTGAGACCTCCCCAGAATAAGATGGCTACTAATAGGGCTGACAGTAATAGAGAAGCCATGTTCGCTGCTCGAAGGGTTTATATAGTTTCAAACCCCGAAGTTTATGTTGCCCAAAATATCATATCAAGCAAACATAATCTCTTCAATATGCTAACCCTAGCCCATAAGGTGTATTAATTGTCTGGAAACTTCCCGATATGGGACTTCGGTATTTTGGAGGAGGTACATGTGCTGCTATTTGAAGTCGACACACCACACCCTTGGGTGACCTGCGAGGATGAACTACATTGACATAATATCACCAACAACGACCATCCTGCCAGAGAAACTAGGCATATGGATGTTTATGTCCTAAATCCCAAGAACTAGACTCTTTCGGGAAGCAACCCAGTCGCAGAGGATTCTCAGGACCATTACGAAAGTACCTTCCGATAGAGTGTACCCAATGAAACTAAAGGCTAGCTGCATGATTGGGATAAGAGTTTTGGAGGCAACTTCACTAGTGAATGGTCCTAGTCATATTGGGTACACCAGACGTCTGACCATTTTGGGGCCAAACTGCAGCACATCAGTTAGTTCGAGGCGGTGTGGACGTTGCGGTTTCACTTCTACTGTCAACATGATCTCGGGCCAGAGCTATTTATTGTGATGGTCCCTTGATACCAATACCTTCCATCTTCACCATTGGGAAGATGATATCAACCTTTGGGAAATTCATTGCATTGGGTGTAGCCCTTTGTATGGGCATAAATATGATTAATTCCATCGGACGATAAATATCTGGGGTGACATATCACAGTCTCCTATCCTAAAATGGCATCTATTGGAGCTGGCTAAGGAGAGGCTGGGGGTCAAAGAATTTTTGAAGGATATTGCCTAACAAATGGTTTATCTTGTTTCTGAAAAAATATCTAGAAGTGAAATTGTCGGGTCAAGGAAGACAGTGTCTGACCGTAGAATAGAGGAGAAAGAGTGGATCATAATGGGGGAACCTAGAGGTGGGGGAATATCAATATTGGCGCTTCAGTATAAATGTGATTCGAGACCTGAACTTCAATTACACAGGATTTCATACAAACTTCCTGAGTGGGTGGATCCTACCAGTGTGGGACACAAGGATGGGAGTTCATCCAGCAAATTTGAATTGTGAGGAATCAAAGCTGTTAATCAGAGGTTCAATTTGGGTGTCCATGTGTTGGCCCGTTTATACACCATTATGGGATGCATTTTGAGAGGGGGTTTGCTGAGGAGGATATTTGGCCCCTTCCAGATCTTTCATGGCTACATCACATCTCATTGCGGCAGGTATGCCTTTCGAAACACCATTATCCCTCCATGTAATGGCCTGTGACCTTCCATGCTGAATATTGTTGGGGTGATTCCCCTGACGCTCAACGAGGAGGGGGTTAGGATCAGAATTGGTAATCATGCCAATTTCACTGTTAATATGTTCACCACTCCAACATTACAAATGATTAACAATAGGTTAGGCTCACTAGAGGAAAGGGAATACTTCTAGAGCATCAAATGTGGGGTGCTTGTGGCCCGGGCTGATGGGAAGATCCTTTGTGAGCCTTATGTGCCATTGATATTTTCCAGAAAATTTGAATGCCTCTAGTGTATTCCAAAGAAAGTGAATACAGATGTCAGGGATGATAGGCCCCCTACATTTTTTCCAAAATGTGGCTGATGTTTATAGCCAATGGCTCTGGAAACTTCATCACCCCACCCCCCACCGGAGTTGATGATGGCATGTCAACAAAATAAGCCGAACATAGAGCCATAGAATATCGTGATGGAATTTTGTAGAAGTGAGTCTGACAACTCAATGTTGCTAGTGTAGAACCTGGGTGGAAAGAGAGGAGATAGGGTACTACTAGGGAGGAAAGTCTGAAAGAAAGTCGGGAAACTGGTCCTGCACAGGTCGGGACTACATCAGTGGGAGCGTCGCATGGCATGGGTTTTCCCTCATTGACTAGGGAAAGACGAGTGCATGGAGTTTCTAGGGAGCTTATCGGGAATAAGTTAAGATATCTGCTCCGGCCATTCGATGGTACAATAATCATGGTGTTGTGGTCGTTATGGTTGACCCTACAGTAGTCGATGGTCACCGAAGCCCTCTGGAAAAATATAGTATCAGACAGAATCCAGTTGCCAAAGGTTGGACTCATTCAGATTTTCTATAGGGTGAACTACAATTGAAGTCATACGTACCTGACGTCCATGGACATGTATGCACGCCAGCATGGTTGGCGTAAAGAACCACCCCTCCTTTTGAAGATAATGCTCGGCCCAAAGAATGATCCAGTCATGATGTCGTCCGAGGAAGACAATAGCGACGAGGACCCTGAGGGAAGCGAGACAAAAAAGGAGGAGACAAAAGGATAAGGTGAAGTAGAATTGGATCATGAAGGTGGAGGGTCTCAGGGGACATCCCACCAAGGGAGTCTCCAAGAGAGTGGAAATATCATTGGATCTAATGTGGACATAACCGAGCTACATGAGGCATGTCTCAGCCCTAATCTATCCTTATCCCCTTCATTATTTTCTTTGTAACCCTCAATCAGATCTCTTAATTCTACTCAGGTACATATTAGCACTAACCAAGAGGCTCCATGTGAATGGGGGGGGGGGGGAGGTGCCAATAGAAAAAGGTGGGGAGCCGACACCCATTATTGTGCTAACGAGTGATGAAGGATCCCCTACAATGATAGCTCCTGTTGCAGCTAAAACACTGGAGGATGATGCTTTGGGCCCTTGTATGTTCATTACTTCAACACCAATATTTACCATTTGAAATCTTAACTGATCAGGGTGTTTATTTTTCGTGCTGTAATCACAGCCTTGGAGGCTCATCAGGTTGACGAATCCAGGTCAGCCGCATTTGATTGAATGGAAAATGTGCCATCTCATTAAGAGCATGCTTCCAAAACTGAGTTGGTTTGGGCACTTGGTGAGCAAAGATCTATGGATATTTGTTGTATTAGCACCAGGGTTGGGTCTGAAGTCTGCGAATGAGATGCCAAGACTGAGGAATGAGACAAAGGATTCCCAGATGATGAAGAGACCAACCCCATGGGAGGAATACCTGAATAAGACCATGCCGCTAATATCATGGATTCTTTCCCCAACTATCGGCATAAAGATCCTGAGGAGATATATAATTCTGATTTAGAGGAGGCCGATGAGAGACATATGATGCGACGCAAGTGGTGGAAGTGTATTAAGTTCGTTCCTGGTCATCCTTAGACAGAATTTCTAAAACGAATGGGATCTATCCACACCTGGATACGCTTTCTCTATGCTAGAGGGGTGGTTGCTCACATCATCATTTGAGAGTCCGCGACTACATGGCCGAAAAGCTACTTGAGATAATCCTATGCTCTGATGTTGCTCGGTGTCAGAAATAATTAGGGAATACCCAAGCATTCTTGAAGGTAGAGCAGGATGTCTGACGCCTTGAAGAGAAGATGAAAGAATGGGAGGCATTCTTGGAGAACTATTATGAGCTTGTTGAGCAATTGATGGCCTAGGTGAAGTATTCTTGAGAGAATCTAGTGGAAGTGGGTCTCCAAATGGCTGCACTTCAAACTAAACAAACCCAAGCACAGACAAGGGTTATTGAATAGCGCTCTGCAGCCGCTGATGAAGAGAGGGTTCTCAGTGAGCTTGATGCAATCCTGGAGGCCACCAGCCCAAAGGTAGCGACGCTAGAGAAATATTTCCATGATGATGATCCTTAAGGACCATGTGTCGGTTGAAATCATAAACTCATTTCTTTTTTTTTGCATCTTGTTTTGAACCACATGTATGAATATAATTATTTAATATTTTGTTTGGTTTGATGTATTCCATCCACAATCAGGAAGTAAATACCAATCGATTCCTAATCTCACATGGTTTGTACCTGATTTTAGAAACAAGGGATGCTAGAACTATTAATTCATTTGAATGTTTGAGTGCCAATCAAGATTTGGGCACCCGAGGTTCAAACAACCAATTCAGATTCCCAAGAAGAGAAGGGAGAGGCACAACTAGAGGATGAGGACCTTAGAACAATCAACGTGCCAACCTCCTAATGTGATCTAGTGCACGAGTGGGGTAATGCCAGAGGAATTTTAAATCAACCCAAACATAAGGGAGTGGCATCTATGAATCACAATACCCTAGATTTGAAATACTGTGTGGCTGGCGTGACAATCGAGGATATATGTAGACCGTGTTTGAAACAGAGTATCAATATCGAATTATCCTGAAATTGGGATGGAAAATGAGGGTCGACCGTTGACCATGCTCTAAACACAGGTCCAGATTCAAAATTTCATCCATTAGTCTACTGAAACATTGACCCAGGATAGTAGGCGAGCCATAGGCCAAGCATCCATACTGTTAGGGGGTTTCTTAATATGTGAAAGAGGAAGAGGGTCTAAATAGAGTGTACATGATTTCTGATTCTTAGGGATGGACCTAAAGATAGGATGTTTGGGAATTCCTATGTATCCTAAAAATATTAGAATCAAGACATATGTAGTTCTATTAAAATATCGTGCAGTTTAACGTCTTGCGGCATGGATGAAGGTGATCTTAGTTTAGGGTCATAGAGCTCGAACCATAGATGGTAGGGAACGTGGAGACACATGGTGAGGTAATCATAAAACCTAATGTGAATGAGGACTTGGTGCCTGGATCATCATGTGTTTCTTGGGAAGGTTTTAGGTCGAGGGACCAAAAACGTAATTTAGGCTGGGCCTGATGCAAAGTGCATGGGTGTTTCTATATTTCCCATGTAGATGGGAATAAAGCGACACATAGTTCTAAAAGGTGGCATGGTAAGTTACCAGTGCTGAAGACAATAAAGTCATGCGGGTTAGGCTCTTGCTCCAAAAGAAGCGATATTTGATAGATCTTGTTTATCCTTTTAGGAGGAATGAATTTTTTTTGGTGTAGCGAAGGACCTAGGATAGAAATTCCAGGCATCACCATAAAGATCAAGCCGTGTGCAAGCATTGACAAATGGTGTGGTGTATGACCGATACCAAACATGATGCCCCCTTGAATGAGGATATCACAGTGCAGTGCCATTTTTCGTCATGCGGCCAGGATGATAATGTCACAGTTTGGGGTCATGATGGGGCCAACCATGCATTTTAACATCGTGTAGGATAGATTAAATAGTTTAAAGTCATGTGGGGTTAAGCATCATAGTTTAAGGACATATGGATCAGATGTATACAAGAGAGATACAGTTCCAGAGGGGATTCTCACGTCATGATAAAGAATACCTGACATGAATGAGGATGAGGTACACACCTTACGATGCGCGATTCTAAGGAGGAAACCTCTGGCCGAGGGGCTAGAAATGATTACTGGATAAGGGGCCGAAGAAACTAGCTCCCAATTGAGCTGGACCTGAAGACTTGATGTCTGGGTGTTCCTACACATCCCATGATAATGGGAATCAAGCCATACATAGTTCATGAAGATACCTTGTAATATCGTGCGGGACAATATGTAGTTTGATGTCATGTGGGAAAGGAATTAAGGGGGGTTAACTCCTAAAAAGGGGCATACGTGGTGCGACTAAGGCAAACCCGACGTGAATGAGGACATAATCCTACACCACACCACACGGTCCCATAAGAGAAAAAGTCCAGAAGGCAGGGCAGAAGAGATAAATTAGTGAAACTCGAGCTGGACCCAAAATCAAGATGTCTTGGCATTCCAATGTATCCCAATGGAATGGGAATGAAGTTGTATGTAGTTTTTAAAAAAAACATTAGTTTAAGGTCTCAGAGCTAGGGCCATTGAAGATTGGAATATTTTTGAGTAAATGAAGACCCCAATCCAATTCCTACACCCACATGAGTCAAACTCAGTGTGGGAAATAATGGTGGAAGGTTTTTACAATACCTGGAAATCACAACAAAGGGAAGTTTGTGTGGAGCCCCGAATGATGCCTTTACCATGGCTATTTTCCCACTATCATGAGAATGTGCACTGAGGTACAATGATAGTGGTTTCAAAAATTCATTAGGACATTATGGTATGGAAAATAATGTGAGTCGTGTAAAGAACAATCAAGGCTTGAAGGGGCTGGCGTGATGGTGGAGGATAACTATTGATCGTGTTTCAAACACAGAATCCATATCATGTTAGCCTGAAATGGGGACAAACAAATGAGCGTCGACTGCTAAAAATATTCTCTATGTGGGAATTCTATCGATTTTTTGCCTAAATCCATCAAGGACATTAGTCCATAACATTAGGAGTGCCCTCAGGCCTATCATCTATGCCATTTGGGGGCCCCTCTGGGTAAGAAAGATTATGGAAGCCCAAATGAAAGGGAAAAATCCTGAAAAATGGGCGAAAGTATGTCCATGTAGAATCTTACAACTCCATGTGTTGATCAAAAGTACTCTGGGGCACATTGATAAACCAATGTAGAGGGTCGAGGGGCTCAACTTGAGAGAATCCAATTTGCAAGGTTGAGTATAGAACAATGAGATGGAGAACCCTCAGGAGAAAGAGGTACATGGTGTGGTTGTTACAAAACCCAATGAGAATGAGGACATAATCCTATACCACACCATATATATCTTTCAAGGAATAATGCATGCCAAGGGTCCTAGATAACAGGGAAATCACAAAGAGATTGAGCAGGGCCAACAGAATAAATTTCTGGATGGTCCTACGTATACCATGAGGATGGGAATCAAGCCATACGTAGTTCTAAAAAATCCATGCAGTTTAAGGTTTTGTTGTAAGGACATGGGAGAACTAGAAGAATGAGAAGGGAGCACGTGGGGAGACCCTCATACTCTTAACATTAGTGGAGCTAAAGAATCCTGCACTACACCATGGTTCTCCAGGAGGTCTACCCCCAGGGGGTGATAATCAATGAAGATTGTTTTGGTGCTAGAATCAAGAAAAAATATTTGAGAATTAATACCTATCCCATGTGGATGGAAATAAAGCCCCACAATGTTCTGAAAGGTTCAGTTTACCATCTTGAAGGATGACATAATGTTTAACGTCATGCGGGACATTTAACTATTTAAGGTTATGCAGGACCAGGCAGTTTAGTGTCTTGCGGGACCAAATAGTTTTAGGACATGCAATAGCATAGGGTTTTGGAAAATTATTTCATGAGGAACATGGAATTGGTGGGAGGAGTTATATGATCACCATCCATGGTTAGCAGTGAGTATGCACCGTTGGGGTAAACCATGTGAACAATGAATGGTCTTTCCCTTTTGGGATTCAACTTGGGTGGTTTCCTTCCAGGTATCATTGATGTTATAAGGACCAATAACAGATCACCATGGAAGAACGATTGGAGGTGAACCTTCGTGTTGAAGGATCTAGCTATCTTATTTTGATGCCTTTCCAGATAGTGCAGGGTATGAATCCTATTCTCTTCATGTGCTTCCTATTTAGCCAGACAAATTTCATCAACATTATCTGGCACCTTCTGGTCATAGACCACTTTGTGTAATGAAAGAAAAATAAATCTCGATGGGAAAGAAGGCCTTAGTTCTATACATCGTGGAATATGGGGTCACCATTGTGGAATTACAATTCATTTTCTGGTAAGACCAGAGGGTGTTGGGGAGCTTGTCTGACCATTTCTTCTTATTCTGAACAACCATTTTCGGCAAAATAATGGAGAGGGTTTTCATGAACTCCTCGATCTATCTATTTGCTTGTGCATGATAGAGGGAGGATGGTTAGAGCAGATTTTTTACTTAGCGTACAATTTCATCAGCTCAACCACTATGAATTTTGTGTCGTTATCAGTGAGCATGGTGTGAGGGACTCCAATGCGGTAGATGATGTTGGAACTCACAAAGTCAACAATGGACCGTGTCGTGACCTCCCAAAGTGGAACTGCCTCTGCCCTATTGGAGAAAACATCCATAGCCATCAGGATGAATCTACACTAGTGAGCTGTCACTGGTGGATATGGTCTCACGACATCGTGTCCCCATACCACAAATGGACCAGAGTACTTTGTGAAGTGGAGAGGCTATGGAGGTCGATGCCGAATGTTTTCATGAATTAGGAACGCATGGAAGCTCTTGGTGAAATCAATGAAGTCACAAATCATGGAGGGCCAAAAGAACCCCAGTCTCTATATCGGGTGAGATAACCTTGGCCCAGTCTAGTGGGCACCGCAGGAACCAGCATGAATCTCCTACATTACCAGAGAAATAGCGAATCCAGGGATGCAAAAATGGATAATAACATCAAACTCATTCTTGTAGATGACCTGATCATGACTGGGACCGTCCTGGAAGCTAAACTGTAAAGCACAGTGTCATATTCTCTCACCTTCAGCCGGATCATCCGGGAGGTAACCATTTTGGAGATACTAAACAATGGGGCCCTCCACTCGGGAGTCAATTTAACCACTGCATCTAGGGGGGCCTGACGTGGAGTCTCCAATGGTAAGATAGCTCACCAGCAGGCCATTGTCATCACCTTGGGAGACAGGAGCAACGACTCTCTAATGTGCAATGTGGATAATCAGGTCCTCCTGCTCAGGATCTGCAAGTGATGTAGCACGGCCAGCCCAGGTATCAGCTCCACCATTCTGAAGATCGAGGGACATAAGTAACATCCGGCCTAAATGCGAACTGGGCCACTAACTTGAGATTGCGCTCCAACAATGATATAAGCTCTGGATTTCTGATGACATAGTCATCATTGACTTGCTTGATGACTAGTTCTGAATCCCCTTTTAGATGAAAATAAGGGCACATCAATCTGGAGGTCCTGCTCGAGGCCAGTGATAAAATCATGATACTTTGCCTCATTGTTGGTGTAGCTTTCTAACAAAATTAATGAGTATGACAGGGTGTCTTGTGCTGATGTAATACAGATGATACCCAAGCCTACCATGTTGAGCATGGGATCGTTGAGCCTCCTACTAGTAGGGCTTCGGGATGCACCATAGAAATTCATCTGCCAACATGGGAAGGCATGATCTACTTAATGTATTTCCTCATTAGGAAAAACTTGGTCCAGAGACTAGTCTGCGGGGGTATGTTGGGCAGAAAAAAAATATTCCAATTCTTTCCCTTCAATATCCTTCTAAGGAAAAAACATGATGTCAAACTACTGGAGGATTACCAGCAACCATGCTAGGAATCCTGTTAGTATGGGGGAAGTTCAGTATGTACATAATAGGGTCTACTTGAGACACCATTCGTACCTCATGGTGCTGCAAGTAATGTCATAATTTCTGTACTTCGAATGCCAGCACAAGGCAGCGATTTTTTATGGGGGTTATCTAGTCTCCATATCGAGGATCAGGCGACTAAGGTAATAGAGGTTATTTTCAATTCACTCATTGTTCTTTTGGGTGAGAAGGGCACCAAGATATTTTTTTAGGGTAGTCTCATAAAAGACCGACAGTTTCCAGAGATGGGTTGCATCAAGACCAGAGGCTGGAGCAGATACTACTTCATTTCATCGAACTCGGTCTAGATGTGATAACCGGGTCCCAGTGAAAGCGCATCCACCCCGCCTTAACATGGTCGTCGGGTCCTGGCCCACCAGGTACCACCAGTTGCCCCGCAGACACTTGGGGCCCACCCTAGGGTCCACCCACATGCCTGAACGGGTCATCTGACTAATGATAGTCCCCACAGGCCAACACATGTCCTTTCCAGTGTGCTTTGTCCTCACTCACACACATCCTGAGAAACTTCTCAGGAGGTCACCCATCCTGATAACTACTCTAGGCCAAGCACGCTTAACTGTGGAGTTCTAATCAGGTAGGCTCCCGAAAAGGAAGGTGCACCTTGTTGTCATGAGTCATATCATTTAGTCATTTTAACCCTTTATCATTTGGGGATATTACAATCACCCCCCCTTTAGAGCACACCGCCCTAATTGTGGGCCCTACATCTCAACCCCGGCAGTGCACCGCACTTAAGGATGGGTTCCTCCTCTGATACAAAATGTGACAACCGGGACCCGGTGAAAGTGCAGCCACCCCGCCTTAACATGGACGTCGGGTCCTGGCCCACCAGGTACCACCAGTTGCCCCGCTGACATGTGGGGCCCACCCTAGGGTCCACCCACATGCCTAAACTGGTCATCTGACTAATGATAGTCCCCACAGGACAACACATTTCCTTTCCAGTGTGCTTTGTCCTCACTCACACACATCCTGAGAAACTTCCCAGGAGGTCACCCATCCTGATCACTACTCCAGGTCAAGCACGCTTAACTGTGGAGTTCTAATCAGGTAGGCTCCCGAAAAGGAAGGTGCACCTTGTTGTCATGAGTCATATCATTTAGTCATTTTAACCCTTTATCATTTGGGGATATTACACTATAACCCTTCATCCCATTCATAGGTAGTGTATTTCTTCATGATCCAAAAAAGGGCTTACACTTTCCAGCCTTATTTACAATGAATCGGTGTATATAGGCCAAGTGGCCATGGAAACCCTAATTTTCTCGAATGTTTCTCAGGGGAGACATCTATCAGATGGACTTGATCTTCTCTGGGTCAATCTCGATACCCCAGTATATCACTAAAAACCCAAGTAACTTCCCAGAGGTGACCCCAAAGGAAACAATCAATGGGTTCATCTTCAGGTGGTGAGAATGGAGGAAGCTGAATACTTTCTCAAGGACTTTGAGATGGTCCTAAAGATGATGAGAATTGACCACTAGATCATCCACATATCACTCTACCAATGACCCGATTATTGTATTAAATATGCAGTGAATGGCACACTGATAGGTTGAACCTGCATTCTTTAGGCTGAAGGGAATAATCTGGTAATAGAGAGTAACTTGTGGTGCCCTTAAGGATGTAGAGACATCATCCTCAGAAGCCATTTAGATCTGGTTGCACCCAAATTTACCATCAATGAAAGAGAGGTCTCGGTACCCGGCTGTAGCATCGATCAATAATCCCATCACGAGGAGAAGAAAATAATCATTCATATAGTGATAGTTGAGATCCTGGAAGTCAACGGAGACTGTGATCTGTCTATTCATCTTATTGACTAGTATGATGATGGCCAGCCGTTTGGGCTACTAGAAATCCTTAACAAAGTTGAACCTAATGATCTTTTCCCCTTTGGCCTCGACCATGGCACCGTGAGAAAGGTACATCTTTCTGGGAGGCTTCTTGAACCTACGTTAATATGCCGGAAGACCGAGGTGGTGGATGGATACCTAAGTATCTAATCCTATAATCTCATCATAACTCCAGGATAACTCATCACGGTGTTGTATCTGGAAGTCTATGTATTGCTATTTCTCCTCGAAGGGCATGATGACAGTGATCAATGTGGGTATCGAGTTCGCGTCGCTACCGAGGATTACCTGTACCAACTTGTCGACTATGGCAGAGATGCCCTCTGAAAAGGAACGGGCATCCTCTAAATCCTCTTCTTCACATGTGGAGATGGAATCCACTTTGGGAGGAGTCACTTCTCAGTCGGAAGATCCCGACGGGAAGCTGGTACCCACTCGAGCGACAATGGACAGTGTATCGAAAGGCTCCTGTGCTGCCTCAACCATAGCGATGATGGATGTCAACCCGATCCCATCTGGTCTTCAACCCAAGGGGCCTCGATTGATGATATCAGAGCAATAATGGAAATTTTTCTTGAGCCAGATAATTCCAACCCAGCATAACAAGAACATATGACATATTGCTATTGCCATATGGCATATATCCCTATACCTTATGGGAGTAGGAGGCTCATGGATCACCTGACCCTAATTTGTATAGGAGTAAGAGGTGATTTTTCACCATCTCTTAGACCTGGGAATGTGTTACCCCGAAATCCCAATCACAAAGAAGAATTGTCCCCTATTCAGGGTTGTAGCCTCCAATCGATGGACTAGAAAGACATAGGAATTTTCTAGATCTATCCATTGGTCGGTCGCAACCATGGAACGCTCGACCTCGTTGGTCTAAATTTGATTTTCCTTGCTATTATAGAAGTATGCATCCAGGTAGTGGGCTTCAAAAGAGGCAAAAGGAGATGCACCAACATGGAGCATTCCCACTCACCCATTAAGGGAGTACTTGAGCCACTGGTGATACAAAGTGGGAACTGCCACATGCAGGTGGAGCCATGGTCTTCCCATCAATGAATCATACGTGGTGTCTTGGGAGACAACCATAAACTCGGTGCTGAAAACTAGGCCGCTGAACTAAGTCTCCAAATGGATATTTCCGACCGGGGTCTACACTGTACTGTCATAACCATGGATTATTAGGTCAGAGGGACTTAGGTCATATTTGGATAACCCCAGATTCTGCAGTGTCTGTGTTAGGATATGGTTAATCATGGAGCCGGTGTCAAGATGAAAGTGGCGAACATCCTTGTCATTAAATTAGCTGGTGATGTACAGTGGGAAAATATTCCCATATATAGGGGAGCCTTCATCTTCTCTAGAGAATGAGATAATGGCCTGACATTCATAATTCTTGACAACTTCAGTAAGAAAGGCATCTGCAGGTTCTACCTCCGTCTCAAACTGGAGGGGGCTTCTTAAAGCCTCAGCGAGGTCCTCACGCATATCTGACGACAGGATAAGGTCATTATAGATAGAGAGCCTTGATAAAATATTGGAAATATTCTTAAAGAAATCTTACTTCCACGCTAGGTGTGAACTTCTCCTTGGAGGCCGTTTTGTGACAGGAGGCATGGTGGGCCCTGCTGGCTGGACTTGCGTATGATTGGTTTTGGTAATATCTTGCTGCTAACTAGTCGAAGCATGTAGAGTGGCTACCAGATGAGGGTAGGACGACTGAGACAAACATGTAGCAGAGCATGGATGGTCACGACATGGCCAAGGGGGCTCTAACTGATCCAGTAGCACGAATGGCAGCAGTAGTGGGCTGGATGAAAACAGATGAGGAGGCTGGGCATGCTGAGCTCTGCGTTGGGCCGGTTGTTTGGTCTCAGTGGCATGCACTGCTTGGATAGAAGTGCCTACTGATGTGCCTTAATTACTTATATGGCCATGATTCCACAGACATTGTCGTAGACTGGAGACTTTTGGGTGATCTGCCTGGCACTCCCCATCACTGGGAGTCATCTAGGGGTTTACCAACTCCACGGTGTTAACTGAAGTGTACACTTGGCAGTCACATGAAGAGTCATCCACTACTGAATGGTTTCTGGGATGGATATCAATATCTGCAGGAGTGATGTCACTGAGATTATGGGATGACGATGACATTGGCGAGGGACTTTTCTTTCCCTTGAGTCGTCGGTGTTTGCGCTTCTGGGAAGAGGCTGGTTGAGATGGCGATGGGGATGTGGTGTCTATAGCTTCTGAAGGCTCTCGCTGATTTTGGTGTGCCCAGATGAAACCATGAGAAAAGGAGACTATTTTTTGAGCCATCGATTCATCACAAATCTGATATATGTTACTAGAAACCTGATACCACTCGCCCTCACTATCATTGCGGTTGTCCGACCTCACAAAGATGCATTCTACCAGTGCTGCAGCTGGGCCCATCCAGACTATGTTGTTATTGACTTAGTCTTGAAGATAGTCTTTGAACAAATAGAACTACTTGAGGATGTGAACCAGGATCCAGTGCTAAGGGAATTAGTTGGGGAAATCAGTGAGGTTTTCCTCTTCTGGGATTATACACTCCAATAAATGCACAATCCTCTATTCCAAGGAACTTCATAAATAACCGAGAACCTAATTTTCCTTGAATGTGATAATCCAGTTTCTTCTTTCAGGAGAGGGGGCCCTTGGAGCCTTATCCTAATGAGGGGTTGGAGGATACTGTTGAAGATGCATGACCTGATTTTCCATCATTAGTGGTGGCGGCGCGTTAGGCGGGGGTGCCTACCAATTTTGAGGCAGACGCTGCTTGGACGGAGTCTGTGCCTATGGTGGTGGGCCTTTGTGAGGCTTAGAAGGTAGATATACTGGTAATAATCCAGTTGTCTAGGGGCCTCTATTTGGGCCACCATGGCACGGTGGGTTTTGAAAGCCCTCCTCGCGGGAATTTAAGTGGGCAACAGACATTCCTAGACAGCCTATTGTAGGGATTCTTCCTGGCACTGGGGGTTATAAGAGAAGTCTTGGAATCCTCCAGGGTAGTTCTGGGTGATCAGAGAGTGAACCAGTTCCATATTAACATTTCCCACACACATTGTCAGTAATTTATCTTGAGTTAGTGGCATGTCAGGGGTGTAGTTGTGTTCTTTCCACCAGGTGACAAAGTCAGTGACGTGCTCATCCGGCGTCTTCTTGCACATGGAGAGGTTTGTGATACACATTTTCCACGTCATGGAGCTGAAATGGTATTGGAATTACATACGAAGGTCCCCCCAACTAGTTACTGATCTGATGCGGAGCTTGTTTTACCAAACAAACACATGCCCCTCCAATGTCTAGACAAAAAAATGGAGCTCGGAGGCCTCTTGTTGCACTTGAGTCCCTAACATGGGCCCACACCTTGAGGTGAAGTGGGCCAGATGTTGTGGTGGATCCCAGATCCCATTGAAATGTAAAATGTGGGATTATCAAAACCCATAGTTGCCAGCATATATTCCACCCATGCTGGATATGGCTTCCCATCAGGTGGTATTGCCACCTGTCGCGTTTCCAATGCCTCAAGGCTGGCAATGAGTGCTGCCATTGGATCATCTGGATGGGGGTCCCTTTCATGATAGGGATCCCTAACCAAAAGTGCGGTGGAAGGTTCTTCAACAAGGTAATCAGGTCCAACATCTCATTGAGTGGCGGGTGGAACATCCCTTTGGGATTCTCGGGGGGACACAAGCTTGGTCCCATGGATTGTAACTCTAATCTGGGGGGTTAGGAAAGACATATTGTGCCCTCTTGATGCAAGTTCCAACTTCAACCCTATTTACAGGGGTAGGATGGTCAGCGTCGCCTAAAAGCATCTCACCAAGGGGATGGTGTTCATGCCCCTGCATCCTTGGCCTAGTGTTACCATAGTTTGGTTGTTGCTATATATCCCGTTCAACCAAGAGGTCATTGAAAAAATTCTTTTATTCGGCAATATTCTGAAACATCATGGCTTTTTTAGGGTCTTCCACTGTCTTCTGCACTGAGATAGATGGTTCGGACGGTTTGGTGGCTCCAAGATGATCATTACCTTTACCAGGATTTTAGCTAAGTACTAATTCATCGGTAGGTGCTGGGAGACCCAACAGGCTCCACTATTGATGAGTAACCCTCATTAAGGGGTCCAGTAGCTGCGTCATTACTTCTGGGGGATGGTTCCTATTCTGGAGCTCCAGATTGTTTTCTTCTTCCGATAGGATGTCTATGTTGACTGCAACTGTAACTGGGGGAATGTCTTCAATGTCACCTAGTGATTTGGGTTTCCATCGAATAGGACTGAGGAGGAGGGCAGCATATAGTCCCCAACCACAGATCTGCAGTTCTTGGGAATCCTCCTTGATAATCTTGAGGAGTACCTTAAAAAATTGAATGCATTGCTGTTGGAGGGCCCTATGGCGACCTGGTGACTCAGTGTGCTGGCCCACAGGGAGTGAGGCCAAAACAACTAGACAAAATTTCTTTCCAATGTCCTTAAAATTCACATGTCTCCTGGGATATACCACTCGTGGATGACACAGACAAAAGTGCATCAACCAGAAGGTTTGACGGAAACACTCAGCTTCCTTTGGGGTAAGGGATTCCGGCGCGTAAAATTAAGTGCTACCACGAGCCAAAAAACTATAGGGAAGTGGTCCACTATGAGAATATTTCACAAGAACCTTGGCTCGAGTTCAGGGTCTAGCCCTTCATTACCCCACTCATCAACTGGAGGCTGCTGAGTAACCAGTAGTGGTACCGAAGAAGACCATTGGGGCGGTTGGATGTTTGGTGGAGAGTATGGTGATAGAGATGACTAATCGCCACATCTAGGGTTGTCCTCCAAATAATGTAGTGACTCATCCACCACATCGTGGTAGGAAGGGCTGATGGCCGTAGTTACTAGCGTAAGGGCTGGGGATACTGGCGATGGGCCATGCTGTTGCCTGCCTATCGTTGGTCCCCATAATAACTCTCCATGATATTTAGTAGATGTATAGAGTGCTTCTCGTGATAGAGGTAGTGATTGAACAACTGTAACCTATGGCGTTTCCAAATTCTCTTCCTCCTGGATATACTTATGGAGGGAGGTGGGAATTTGATGGACCTCACATTCTGGGAGTACTAGGTGGATGAGCCTTGTTCCTGCCACAGCCCTAGACTCGGAGGAGCAAGGAGATGGTTCCTACACTAATTCATACAATAAACAGGAATCTAAGAAGCAGGCTGGTTTGATCATTGTCTGGAACATCCTATAAATGTTCTTATGGAGGCGACAACCCTCCTTCTTGTCCCTATATGGCTCTTCGGGATAGGGTAGATTCCTAACATGTGGAGGTCCTTCATCTGAATTTGTTCTAGTCGAAGAGGGTTTCCACCTGAGTATGTTGCGGTGTGAGGAGCACCAGAAAAAATATAAAAGGGGACATAGGGAGGACCCCTGTAGGAAGTGCTGCAGCGGGTGGGACTTCTGCTAGAACTGGTAGGAGCATGGGGAGGTCCTCTATGTTGGGAACTGGTGAAGTGACGTCAACCCTCACTCCACTAATTTATGGTGTGAGGAGAAACTTCACTAGCTGCTACAAGGACACGGGGAGGGTCCCCACATTGGGGAGCAGCTGTATATGAAACATCCCCATACAAACGGTCTATGGTGTGAGGAATGACTCCATATCTGGATTAGTGGGCACGAGAGAGACTTTTGAACTGACTGTCACTGCCACAGGGAGGGACCTCATTTGGATTGATGGTTCCATGGGGAGGACCTTCATGTAAAGCATAGATGGGGGGAATATTTGTGTTCCCCATGGTAGTGGTAAGGGGAGGACCTCTGTTCTGGGTGTTGTTTCCACGAGTTAGTCTACAGCGACCACTGCCTATGTTGACGACAAAGAGAGTCGACCCAACCTGCCCATGGGGTGGTTGGGCCTTGATCTAGTTTAGGTGTATAATTTCCCTTGCTCATCATATATAGGGAGCTGGTGATATTTGTTGGTGGTGTCTTGGGCCACAGAAACCGCTGACATTGACACCCCTTGATGGGTGTCCTCTTCAGATTGTGCCCAATGCTTGCTTCTGTTTAGATATATGAGAGCCAGTGGTACCATTACATGGATTACCTACTCCTAGGCCAGTAAGACTGGGTGGAGGTTCTGGCACAACCTAGTGGGAGCCCTTGATGGGAGCCCCTAGAATGGGATCTTGGATGGATAGACACAGATGTCCCCTACCACATTGGCGTAGGGCAGGGAGTCATTGAGACATTCTAGGGATATGCTCCTGACAAGGTTATATGTTAGAGTGGGGGTTGTGGCTCCATACGGGGCCCTCGTGGGTGGAATTGATGACAAGGCACAGACGCCTCTAAATCCATACAGGCCATATCCCGAGTCAGGATAATAACCTACTCCTCGTACTAGTGTATGAGGTCATTGGTCACCCTCCACTGAAAAACCTCAGATGGGGAGATGGGGTGTTGGTGCCCCATGATCATTGGTGTAGAGGCCGTTGCAGAAGCAACAGAGCTGCACAAGATAGCTTCGTTGGAAATTCCCCTTCCCCTGTGTCGGTGTGCAGGCGGTGATTGAGTTCTTGGTGCGACAACTTGATTCTTGAAGAGATTGGAGATTAAATCATTTGTAATGAAACAAAATGAATTGATGACCAGTACCCCAATACCATCTCATCATCCATGAATGGTAAGGTGGGGTCCATGCTTACAATGTCACAAATTGTGAAATCCAACACTCTACTGCCCCAACTTTTGGTGAGTTTCACGCCAGGCCTGCTATTTGATTGGCTGGAGCCAGCACTGGATAGCTCGATCTGATGACACACAAATCCACTGATGTCTTGAATGATAATAATCTTTATATGGAGGAGAATATCATCACATTGGGCTAACCATTTCTTTTTCTGATTCTTTCACCGGGGCGTCCACCCATCTTATTCGGGGACAACGATGCTGTTTGTTGCCCTGCATTCCCGATCTACAAATACGAGCGGCATTTGTTCCTTGTTCAAGGATGTCTACTCCTTGATAGAACTAGGATGATGGGATATCTGTTCTTCCTTCCATGGATTCCTCCTCGAAACTCGTCACCTACTCTGGGTCTCCCTTATAGATTTTATAATTTTTTTGTGAAACTCTTTCCATCACCAAATCATCATGGATGTCGGTTGATTACACAACTTCTGTCGGGACACTCCAAAGGGTCCAGTCAGGGCAGCAACCTTCGGTCAGTGGAGTAGTCACTTTGGACATCACAGGGTGTGACTGGGCACTAGGACACTGGCATGTATGGGTTTCTTCCCATTATTATACGGCTTCTCGAGGGAGTGGAACATGAGGCATCCCACGTTGAATGAGGGGAATCATATTCCATAGGCATGTATCTGAGGTTTTCCTCAGCTTCCCATTTTTATCACAGTGTATGCCATAAGTTTTAGATTGGGGGAGACGGACCAGACCGAACATAAAACAGATTAGAGTGGATCAGATGGGCGCAACCCCAAGAGGAATCACTGATGCTGGGGCCAACGTGTGGTTAGCTACCCGATAGTTGTCAAGGGGAATGGGTAATGAGGAGGTATGATCCCACCAGGATGTGGCGGCCCAGGTAATAATTAGGATGGATTATGGATGGTTAAGTTATGTTAGTGCAGAATGAGGTGGAGTCAACTCACGGATGACGGTGATGTTTGGATTGAGTCTCAAAGATGCCTCCTACGTATTCATATGGCAGGGAATCAAATTCCTTTTTAGTAAATATGACAATAACTTACCGTCGATTGAGGATTTCAACGACTTACCACTAGATTGGGTAAGAATAGCTTACCACTAGATGGGGACACAACAACTTACCACTAGATTGGGTAACAAGGCATATCATGTGAAGGGGACAAGCCTCAGGGAGGCTTCCTACATAAATTATCTAGGAAATAGGGATCAAACCCACGTAGTTCCTATGGGATGGGGGTCAGTGAACAGATTTGGAGGAGGATCTGGGGTCTAATGGTTGTTTTTATTGATCCTCATGGAAACTTCCTATGTAACTTACTTTGGAAACGATAAAATACCACGTAGTTCAGAAGGAGTGGGTCCCAACGTGAAGGGGGGTTGGATCGAACTAGTGTTGGGCTACAACCTCAGGGAGGCATCATACGTACCTTGCCTTGGAAAGGATCAATGTCCTCATTGTTCGGTAATGGATTGGTGAACTGACGTGAAGATGGTCGAGACCAATGGTTGTTGGGCTTGAACATTATAGAGGCTTCCTACTTACCCCACTTTGGAAAGGATCAATGACATTGTAGTTCTGGATGGGTGTGGGGATAACACTCTAGACTGGTCAGAATGATTTCATGGTAGATTCTTTCTATATGTCCATGTGATTCATGCTTGGTGTGTGAAATAAGAGGCAACAAAGACCTTATGATCACATCATGAAAGGTGCGTCCGCGGAAAGTAGAGTGGGGCTTACATGTGGTTAGTATCCCAAAGAGGAAACATTGGATTATTCACGGTTATCATCCCAAAGATGAAGCAGGGGATTACGCATGGTTAGAAGCCCATGCATATGGGGACTTACTCAAAGATGGAGGCCCGGTGGATCCAAAGCCAAGCGAGGGAGGGATTTAGCACCAAATAAAGGAGGGGAAGGGATGCTGCCTCTTACCAGAAAGGCTTGGGGGATTCTTCTATGGTAGTTTTCCTTTCCCCATGGACAAATGTTGTTCCAATAAAGAGGATATAATTCAATGTGAGGAATGATCTCCCTCCCGTGGAGATTAGTGGTCATAGAGAATGTCTAAAATGGGGCACCCCATGTGAGAGGCACAGGGAGAGGTCATAGTTTTAAGGTCATGTGCCATGGAGGATGACGCTTGGAAATTTAACATCTTGAAGCTCAGGTGAAGTGGGTGTGCTCCGAACCCCTAGGACATAAATATCTATCACCTTCTACACCTTGGTGAATAGAAGGGATAGACAATTCCATGGATGGAGGGTGTCGAGAGGTGATCCCATTGGGGGCCCACGTTAGCGTGGCTTTGTGAAGAAGTAGTAGCCATTAGTGTGCCTATGCAATGAAGCATGAGGTGAAGTGATGTAATATGAAACACCTCCAAAATGACTTTAATGTTACTCCGTATGAGCCTAGAAGTTCGTACGGGAAAATGGTCTGTGTCGTAGTTGATTTGGGCGTGGGAGGGTCCCAAAATTGATGTCCTGAAGAGAGACATATAACACGTGCACACAAGTAGGGAGGCTTGCATGCAAAATAGATCAGTTAAGTGAAAAATGTTGGGCCAATGCGTAACTGATTCACATGCATGGAAAATACCAGGTCAGCGAGTAATTGGAGAGGTTTTCTATGAAAAGGGTTTGTGGTTTTGCGCACAATTGGATGATATTGTGTGAGAGGAATAAGGACAGAAAAAAATTGGAAGGGATTGTGCGCAATTGGAAGTGATTGTCCGTATGGGACATGAATCAAATGTATTTTGGTGAGGGTTAAGCCCAAGTGGTCTCACACGTGGGCAGAACCCCGGGTGAGCTGTTGTAAAAAATCCAATACCTGAAGGCCATCTTTTGCATGTAAGGGAGGTGGATTTCACATAGAGGAGATGTTTTAGATTCTTTAGCTGTATGGAAGTTGAGGGGAGGCCTTGTATTTATAGGTTCTTGGGGTCGTCAGATATGTGTGGAAGCTATTCTGAGCGAAATATGGTCCGCCAATGTCGGTAGCTTTAATGTTCAACTACGTCGGGGAAGCCACTCATAAATTTCTTCACCTGCGGTCGAAGGCACAGAAGCTTTTGTGCTTGTGCAGAAAATTTCCTCAGATCCCGGTATTTCTACACTTGAGATAAATTTTCACGTGCCCCTGTTATTTTTCACGCGACCCTTCTGGGGCCCCCAGAATGGATCCTCGGGTCCAAATATGTCTTCGCTTTGTCACACCAAAACCTCCTTCATCCCTTTAGTGTTTTTCAATCTCTATAATTACCTTTATATAATTCGATTATGAAAAGGTAACTATGGTGTTATGTTTATGTTGTGGGCCTATTTAATGGTATTAAAATATACAAATACATAGATCATCTCTTCTACCTAAATCTAGAGTGGGAGAAAATTATCTTCTCTATATTTTTTAAATGTTTTTATTTTATATAATATCTATATATAATTATAAAATGTATTTTTGTGATATTTTAATTTATAGGGATTTTATAGTTAAATATCATTATTATAAAATATATATAATTAAATAAATAAATTTTTAACAAATATATATATTCCCAAATATTAAATATCAACATTTCAAATATCTTTTTTTACATTCTAATATGGCATGTTTTATGTATTATAACATAAAAGGGTTTATTTTATTATAAAAGGGAATTTTTATTAAAATTTTAAATTTACACAATGATTATAAAATTGAAAAATCTATTTTTTTAAAAATTTATTAATAATTATAATAAATTATTGTTAATATTTCTAATGCAATATGACCATATTTGAAATAAAAAAGAAAATAACCTCTAGATTCTGTAAAATATATATATAATAGATAATGGATTATAAAATAGTTTATAATTCATTATAATTTCTTATATTTAAGATAATTTTCAAATAATAATGAATATGAAATTTTCATATTAAAATGAATTTAATGTGTTATATTCATAATTTTGTAATGTTCACATAAATGATGATAAAATTATATGAGTTTTTATAATTATAATTATCATAAGAATTTTCCATAATGTATTACCTCATAATTTAACATTTCATCATTTAATTTATTACAATTTTATTCTCAATCTTATACATAGTGACTGTTAAAATTTATATGAGAAATTATATATAGTATAGAGCCTTTCATGTCCATGCTCGATGTAACATCCCAAACCATTATAGCCCTAAGAGGATGTCTACTTTATAAAATTTGCACCAGATACAAGTGATCTCATCCCAATGAACAAAAAAATTTAGTAGTCTTGGTAAGCATGATACATAAATTATTTCTATATTACATTAGAATACAAAATTTACAACATAATGGTCTTCAAGAATATAATTATTCCCTCTAGGATATCCTTTCATATCATTCTTAGTACACATCCTTGATTCTTATAAATGAAGTCAAAATAATGCTAAACTCAATTACATAGTATGAATTATATTATGGGGAATTTATGTTATGTAAATTATGATTAATCAATATGAATTGTTAAAAATCATTACAAATATTCCATTCGATGAATAACTGAACTATCATGATTAGACAAGGAAACATTATTACAAAATGTTAAATAACTGAACAAACATTTTATTTAAATAAGTTTGATATCATTAATACATAGTTCATAAAAAATATGGAATGATGAAGAACTAAAAACACATTCCCTTTAAATAACATTAAAATCATGAATAAATAAGGAATACTCAATATAAAAAGTGAAATAACTAAACATAGATCCCATTTAAATAATTTGAATAACATAAATAGATAATATATAATAAATATAGGAATTATATATATTTAAATAACAATAATATCATGAATAAATAAGTAATAATAAATATGGAAAGGTAAATAAATGAATAGACATGACATTTAAAAAACATGAGTATCACGAACAAATAAGGAATAATTAGTATTTCAAGGTAAATAGTTGAACACTCATTCCATTAAATTAGTTACATGACTATAATGGATAGATAAGGAATAATCAATATGAGAAGGTAGATAAGTGAAAACACATTCAATTTAAATAACTTGACAATATTGAGCAGATATGGAATAAAAAATATATTAAGGTAAATAAATGGATACACATACATTTTAATCAATAACAAACAATAAAATTCATCAAGATATAATATAAATAATAATTTCATGGATAATAATTACTGAATTCTTAATTATGTAATTTCTTAATTATTGGAGGTCATAATATATAGAAACATGATGCATCTAATGTCATGACTTTTTGAAAGACAATTTAAAATTATGTGTAAAACAAATTTAATACTAGGATACTGATTCTCCTCATGATAATACAAGTGAATATAGGGGATATACAATTTGGATACCCTATCATATCTGTATGCATACATCATTTCACATATATCAGATAATTGATGTAATATTTCAAAAATGTGCCTTATAATCAATTATCTATTTTGAGAGAGAATTAAAAATTTATCTATATTTTTGTAGATAATAAAAAATGGAGAATATCATATTTATAAATGATGTACATTTATAGAAATAAACACATTGGTGATAAATAATATGGAAATTTATTGGAAATTTAGCTTCTAATGATCAATGGAAAGTGAAAATTTCATGGGAAAGATATTGACTCTAAAAATGAATCAATAAAGTGAATATCAATACATTGAATGGTCAAAAAATGGATACAAACCGTTAATAAAATGTACAAGAATGATATCTATTGAACATATACTTATTGGTGTATAAGTTAAATTATGGTTTTTTTTCATCGATCGAAATAAATACCATAAATACATCATTCTTAAAATTTGGGGGAAAATATATTTTTAGATTTTGAAATATATAATTTTTAAACTAAATGAGCAAAAAACATGTTGAAAAAAAATATTTGAATATAACCTTTGTATATTATAGAATAAGATTTAAAACATTGAGTAATTATGATGATAAGAAATTCCTTTCATGTTTTACACGTTAAAACAAATATTCCAAGAAAAACATTTTCATTAAAATCAAAATGAGCCTTGTTGGGAAAACGTCCTAAAGATTCCTTTAATAGTTTTTCATAAATAGTAAAAAATGGGTTAAATTACAATTAATAAATATTTTTTTGAATTTTCATAAAATTTATTAAAACATTTTTACAAGAAATGGTTTTTTTTTGAAAAGGAATTTTCAAACTAATTCAAAAATAAAGATAGATTTTATTTAAAACATTATCTCATTAATTATAAGTACCAGAGAGTGGAAATGTGACTATTAATCAAAAAATCCATGACTAACCAGAGAATAAATAAATTATATATCTTTATTATAAATTAATAAAATAATTTCCTTCAATGAAAATTCAATTACAAAGAATCAAGATTAAAATGGGATTATAAAATAATCACTCATAAAGATAACAACATTAAAGTTAGAATTAATCAATGAATCGATTCTAAGAATCAAATATAAATGAAAACATGGAAATATAAAATAAGATAATAAAAATTTATATCACACATAATCTTATAATATCGAAGACAATGATGATATAATGAAACCTAATGAAAGCTAATTGAGTTATGAAATTCATTACGACTTGGTCCATTTTATGTCAAACCCATGTAGATTAATTAATTATAATTCAATATTAAAATATCATTAATTTTTAATGAATAATGATATTAGACAAAAATGGGGATATATATACCGCATGTAAAAGAAATTAGGTGTATGACATTTCAATATTCCTTAATGATGAGAAATTGAGACAAAGCCCCTTACCTTATGCTTCATTTTAGTTGAACCTAATTTAACCTCATGAATAAGTATTTTAAGATTGTAAATAATTAATATGAGAAATAGATTCATATAATATAAAAAATGATCCTATTATAACATCTTAAAAAATTAATTAATAATACTACATGATTGTCATTCATTCTTGTGTTAATTGAATTGTGTTCTCATGTTTGTTTCAGCACAAACATTATGGTTCTTGTCCATATTATATAGTTACAACATCACTATAATGATATTTTTATCCCAATTGGGTTAAATAACATCAGAGGAGGTTGAATCGGGGTATTAAAAAAACAACTACCCCATTGGATTTGGTTTCATCATTAAACAAAACATTATACTATCTTCTTCTCATAGAAATACAAACACAGAAATGAAATAATACATGAGACATGTAAATGTTTACTTAGTTCTCCACCACTTTGGATATTGATAAGTATCATAAAACAAAAATGTATCGATGTACCAAATATAATAAGGCTTGCTAATAAATAACAAAGGTTCAACAAAGATCACTAATATTAAAAAGCTCACTACCATTAGAAGATTTAGATTCTGGTCAATGCATTCCCAATAGTTACTAACTATGTCTAATTATTTTTCTCACAACATGTGGAATGAATCACTGACATTATCATCTTTTACTCACATCACTTTACAATGATCCACTCACAGATTATATACTTGTAGGTTCCTCCATTTTCATTAAAGCATGAATCCAAAAATGCATATATATTACCTTTTAGAGTCTTGTTTTCACCAATAGATGAATTCCACTTTTTTACATAATGTTAGTTATTGTAAATTAAATTTATGAATAATTCCTCTAGGAAAATCAATGAGTATTTCATGGAGTTATTTGATCCCTCAGCTATCATCAATATAGTATGTGGTGTGGGTGATTCATGGACTACCACTTGTCTACGAACTGCCAATGGTTTCATAGATCGTCCTTCTTCTGTGGACAAATTCTTCTTCCACTGACCAACTCTTCTTCCACGTACCAACACTCCCTCTACAGACCCTTTTTCCATTACGAGCTACAATGATTTAAAAACCCCTTTTTGGACTATTTTGGTGAACTACTTCACCCATTTTAGAATTATTCTTTGTGAACCACTTCACATCATTGAATCCTCCCTCACAAACCTTTCGAACTTTTCTAAATTTCTTCCAAATAAATGATGATTTCTAAATATAATCTATATATGTAATGATGGGATTAACATTCATAATATAGGTAATTAGATCTAAAATTCATAGTAATCCATTTCACTCAAATATTATATTTAGTACAGCCTTCATCGAATATTGATTCTCAAATTAACCATTTTCCCTACAAGGTCTGTGTGCTTCTCTTTGAGGTCCAGATAGCACTGATATGTGAAATCCTTCCCATTTATAGTTTTCATCGTTGCTCCACATACCTCCTATGTGATTAGGAAACTATGTTTAATTTTATTTTAACTACATACTTCTATGCATAAAACCAACATTTTTCATAAACAAATTAAATATTTTGAGGCCAATAAATTAGGAAAACATTGGAAAACGATGGAACCTTAAAAACAATCTTAGAAAAAAACCAACCACACTCAATCATGGTCATATAGCTTTGTCAACCAACACAATAACACACAAAAACACCAAATGGATGAGATGATTGATTTTTTACCTACAATATTAATGTTTTAAATAATTTTTTATTAGATATATTTTTATAATCCTAATTGTAATTTGAATACGGAGAGTGGATAAAATGGATTCATTGATATTGTAGGTTGTACGTACACATGTGGGACATTGTCAATTAAATAATGGGTAAATGTTTAAGGTACTGGGTGATATATTTATTTTATAAACAAAATAAATTTTCATATATATCTCATATTAGCACTAAATTTATCAGTATTACATTCCTTATAATTTTAATCTGAAAAACGAATCACATCAATTAATGAGGTGGTAGTCTATCACACACATGAGAGACATAATCTAATTTTAAAAGGAATGAATCATTATAAGGTATATCATATATTAAAATTAAATAATTTTAATAATATCTGAAATAAAATATATATTTGTTAAATCGTTTATTATATCTAACCTTGAAAGGTCATTATGGAAAATTAATTATGTCTTTTAACAAGGGGGTAGTCCACCATACTCGTGATTGATGGTTTCATTTCCCATTTTATGGAAGATGATAGGGATATATAGGTCATTATATTAACAAATCAACAAAATAATATATAAAATAGACTTTTTTTATTAAATAATCATCGTTTAATATGAATTTATGTAGATTGATGAAGAAATAAAATAAAAATTCTCATTTAGGAACATTTACTACTCTTTAGACAACTGTTTTAGGCCTTTCTAACAATATATCCTATGATGGGTTTTAGGTAAAAAATAGGGTAATCATATGATTTTAGGTGACTAAGGAATTTATATGGTTAGGTTTTGGTTGAACCAAATGGGTTTAAATATGTGAAGTGGGTATGGGTGGGGTGGCCCCATATACGTGGGGGAGAGAAAACAAATGGAATTTTGAAAAATATTCAATTAAACCCTAATTTTAATCAATACCAAATCCTAAAAATCAATTCATTATTTAATATATTATGTTATAATGACTATACATGTACATAAACCTTTATTTGACAGAAATATATCATTTTTAACCATTATCTACATCGTTTAACCCCGTGTAAACTCGTTTTACATTAACTGCAATAATTATTATTTTTCTACTATTCGTTATGGTCAGAAATTATTCTTTCCTAATTAGATAAGATAAATCATTTTTATTACAAATATTGAATAGAATTTTTAAATTCAATTCATATAAATGCAAGACAACAATTTTAAATTATACCCATAGACATGAAGAAAAGGCATGTTTCTAAAGAATAAATCTCATAAGTATATATTGTTTTAATATCATTTTTCAATATAAAAAAGTTTCAAATTAACTATATTAGTTAAATATTAATATAATTTAAATATTTTCAATTTATAAAATTTTATATTATAATTTATCCTGGTAAATTATTTATAATTAATGGTATTTAAATATAAAAATAAGTATTGTTCACTATTTATTGAAAAATATTACTTTTCATGAAAAACAAAAAAAATCCCCCCAAGATAATTATGATGTGATGATTTTATAAATAAATATCCTTTTAGATAATAAATTTTCTAAATTAGGAAGAAAAATAATTTTTTATTATGTGTGCAAATAATGACAAAACACATTTTTAGAAAAATACATTTTCCAATTAAAATTTTAATTTTCATTTCAATGATTATCATTTAATTTATAATGAATAGATAAAATTAATTTTTATAATTTATTTATTTATATTCATACCCTAATGTTTATCTACTAGATTATAATGTAATTTTATATTATAGATCATTTTTTGATCAAGGTTCACGTTCAACAGACTATCAAACTGTTTAAACTTAAAAGGAAAATATTTAAAAGGATGTTTATGCTGATTGTTTCGTGTGGCATACACTACCAAATAGAATTCACTCAGTTTAAAATATTTCAATGTTACATAAATGATTTGTCTAAAATTAATTCTATTATCTATATTCATTTACCTTAGTTGGTAGTGTAGGTTATGAACATGATTTTATTTACTAAATATAGTTTATTTATATTAGTTTTTATAATTATTATGAATTTAATTTTCTCTTGAATATGGTAAACAATGGTATAATTAATTGTCTTAATACAACGTATCATCTTCGAGGTTTTTTCCTTAGCTATAAATTTTTATAGGATTGGTAATTTATCCCACCAAGAATACAAATATGGATAATGTCAATCATATATAACTGTGTGACATTAAAATAAAAAAAATCATATATCTAATATATATGATTCATTTCGTTATGTTTGAATATGTTTGAATTATATTGTTTGTCTACATAAACTAATTTTGTCTTATGTAAATAGTTATACATCAATATAGTTTTAAAATATTGATTTAATGGAGGGAATATGATTTCAAAACTAAATATTTAGACGCCTTCATGAAAAGGAAAAAACATGAGATAAGATGGTGAGATTAAATACACTTCAAGTACTAACTGTTAAATGTATTCCAAATAGTATATTTTTAATACAATGATCATCCAATTGGGTAGGTCATGTTAAAGCAAGGTGCCCATGTATTATGATGTGTAATGTAGGTAAGTAATAAATGTCTATGAAATGTACCTCTAGGTGGGTAATTTTAAATATAGATGAAATGAGATTTTCCATTGATATATTATTTTATAAGTTTCCTTAGAATTTTATAGTGGACAGAACCTAATGGGATTATGTTATTAAAGGTAAAAGGCTGAATTTATCGCACTGATGGTTTAGTAAAATTGTATTTTACTCAATATCCCAGATTCATATATGACATGAAGGTATTTATTTCATATATAAATAGATATTTTAGTTAATGTTACCTAATGTGACTTAATGTTTTATTTAAATCTTAAATACGGCCCACTAATGGGTATAATATATTTATAAAAGGTTTCTTCATCTTTGAGAGAACCAATTTAATAAAATTACATTGTAAATGACTAAGAAATTAGGATACACATTTGATAAAAACATATAATTTAGATAAATGGAATCATTATCTAGACATAATTTGAGACCAATTTTAGAAAAGTATAAACTAAATGTTTGTATCTTCTTTGAATAGTATTAAAATTTCATAATGGCTCTTAAACAGGAAGGAAAGTTCTATTTGTTTGCACAAATTCATGTAGAAAAACAAACAAGAGATATAGTTTTATAAAAGGATTTAAATGAATATGATGAGGTAGTAAATTATGTGACATTTGATTCCAAAATAATTTTTGATAACATAGTTTTAAAGATAAAAAAATAACTTAGACCATGGATTCCTATTCAATGATTGATAAAATTTAAAGGGTTTATCATATGAGGACTAGGAATGAATGATATGAATTGTATAAAGATCATTTTTTGGAGAAATATGACATAATGAACCTTATTCTCTACTCACACACATAGTATGATTGGGTACGTTAATGAATTAGTGAGGACAAGGTAACATGTTATTCTTTATTTGGCTATTAATTTCATTCTTCGATCACTACAAAAATGTTCATAATAATTTAAACATAAATTATAATATGAATGAAAACATTATAACTTTATCGAAATTCTTGAATATATTTAGGATTATGGTGTAGGAAATGGGAGATCAAGGTTCATGTAACCTTTTAATAGTAAAAAAGGGAAAGATGATGGTTTTTATCTAAATGGGTATAATATAGGTTATGGAGAGTCCACACTATAACACCCCCATAAATTATGTTTAAAATAATATTAATATTTATATGTTTCCCAACATTATGCATCATGCTTTAAGAGAGCCATGATATTTTTTAATTTTTAGATTTATAAAAAAAATATTTAAATTTTTTGTATGAATATGCATAATAAAATTATAAAAAATAGGGATAATTTTTCAATATAAGAAAAAATTATTAATTAATGCAAAAATATAACTAATGAATTTTTAGTATGTTCATTTTATGATTTAAAAATAGATTTTACAAAATAATACTTTTCATTGCATTTTATGAAAAAACTAATTAAATTCAACCAATTTTATAAAATTTATCTAAGGAAATTATTAATATATATTAATTCATAATTTCAAAATTATATTATGGTTTATATTTTTGTTTTTTGTAATAAAAATATTTTTATGTAAACACTGAAAAATATTGATTTTTAAGAAAATTTCAATTTCTTGTAAAGTATTCACAAAGTATCATTTTCATTCTCATTTTTTTAATTAATATTGTTTTAATTATTTATAAATAATTCATATTATTTCATTAGTATCATTATTATACTCATATTTTTGCATACAAACATTTTTATTCTTTAAATGTATTTTTTAAGATTACCATTTTTCATCACATTTTATAGGTTTGTTTTTAAGCAACTGCCTATCATTTCATGAAATTGAATTTGATAAAATAAAACTCATATATAAAATTATCATTTCTTAATTTAAAAATTATCCCAATTAATTTTTCTATAACTATTAATAGTTACATTGGAAAAAAATGTTTGTTCCCAAGGTCATTGTTAAAAACAGTTAAAGGGTTTACAATAAAATGAAATTGGTTGAAATCATGTAAAACATAATCTAAATCCTATTTTAGGGTAATATTTCTTCCCTATATTAACTATATTTTTATATGATCCATTTTAGATCTATTTTTAGTCACTAATATATTAAACCAATTTAAACATTAAAAAAATCCAACTGTGTCGTCCCCCACACTTGTAAAAGGAAACCACGTGTCATATTTCATACACAAATCATGATACCTTTTTCATGGACAATAACTGACCAAATAACTTTATAAAATACATTCCCAAGATATAGAGGTCTTGTTTTTATCAAAATACCAACCTTAGAATGCTTAAGGTGTTATCTAAAGGTGATTGTGTAAAGAAGAGGTTTAACTCTTGACTAAGTGTTTTAATTATATATATTTTATTATAACTCCTTAAATTTTATTCTAACCAATATTAAATAGTTAAAATATTATTTTCAATAAAATTATATGTTTTTATTTTTATATGGAATCCTTTACTCATATACTTCTCCATCAATTGTGAAATGAAAGCATCATTCGTGCGTGCGTTAAGACTACAACCTCCTATAGCGATGTATTTAAATTTTCATAACCAGAAGCAATGGATAATTATTATGATGAATATAATGATTATATATAATATAAATGAAATTATGATGAATCTAGAATTATAATATACCATTTATCTTCTTACCCTTCCTTGCATTAAAAAAATATAACGTCGTTTATGCAAATGTGTGGCCTACAACCTCCACGATGTGATGTGATTCATTTTTCATGTAAAATATTCATGAATGAATATAAATATGTATATAGTTAATAAATATCATTTTTTTATTATGGTCTATTTTTTGGAGATGATGAAACCCTATTTAATATGAAACTTCCAAAACTATCATACTATAATATACCTGAAAAACAATATAATTAACCCTAACAAAATTTAATAAAGAATTATTGATAAATGGGTATTAAAATATATAAATTAGTTATATAATGTATCATAAGTATTTATATGATTTTGGTATATAATCATTATAAAATTTAATCAATTTCATAGGTGGATAAAATCACTTATGAAGAAATTTAGACCTAAGATACGAGTTTATTAACCAATATCATCCTAATTCTGTAATTTTTATGTATAATTTTTAATTGGTGGAATTATAAGATTTTTCAATCCTAAAACCCATATATATTTCATATAATTTGGTAAATTATATAAATTTAAATCTTTTCTTTTAATTTGTTATCTCTATGTACTCTGAATTTTGAAATATGTTTTATGGAAACTCATATTTTTTTCAATTTCTTTAAGAATCATTATGTTCCATGTTTATATTTTATTTAAAATGTTTCAATAATATTTTTAATATGATTAAAATATTATTAAATTCATTTTAACCATTTTTTATTTTATATAAAACGGTTTCTATGGAATTTTTCTTTTCATTTTCCAAATGATTTATGTTTTTCCAAATATGTGAACAAAATCATAGTTTAATGTACACCACCTGAAAACATTTTACTTCCATCCTAATAACTAGTTAGTTTAAGGATTCTATTACATGCTTCCTTCATTATATCCTTTTATTATTATTTTTATATTATTTTTGAAATTTTTATATTTAAAATAGCATATATCGAAATGAAAATGATGTTTTCCTTAAGAAAAGTTCCAGTGTTCCTTTTAAAGTATTATGATTAACTTCAAGATATTTAATAAATTATTATTCTTTACTAAGGATATATGTAAGTGGAATCATCAAATGAATTTCTATTGATGGATTATGTTCATTTTGACTAGTGATATTACTGTAAATCCATATTTCAGTTTTTTTAGTATTGGTAATAGTTGATTATTAAGGCATGATTATTATGTTATATTGTGTATTCATAAGATGAATGAATTAGATTCTTTGTAATGGGTGTTCCCTATAATGACATATAAAAATGATTAATTGGTAGGTATTAAGAGACTAAATATGTTGGGTATTTAGTATATTCCTTACGTATTTATGTAATATTTCTTGGAAAATTTACTCAATGGTATGTTTATGATTTTGAATATTATGCATTTCTTACTTATGTAATTATTTATTGATTTCCAAGTGATTATTAAAATAGTTATTCTATCCATGGATAAGTTTTAAGATCATGTGACTATTTCTGTGGAATTATTTTATCATTATTTACTCATTCCATAATATTAATGAATTATTTATTCTATGATAGATTTTATCAGACACAATCTCTTACTAAGAATATGATCTCATTCATTTAATGTTTTTTGTTAACCAATATACCAAGAAGTGTACTATGGTTTACATTTATGTGTATTTGTGATTGAATTAAAATGTTCTCAAACAAAATACTATGTTTTATTTTATGTTCTAAAATGTATTGTGAGATTCAATCATCAATTTATTTTCCAAAGAATATTATACTATTTGATCCCTCCATATGAAATAAATATTATCTAGTATAAATATAATAAAGTAACCACCTCATCTGTGGTACTGGTGTCAAGGTGGTTACCATTGGTATCAGATAAGTTATATATTAAACATTGAAAACTATATTTATAAAAACACATATTAGAAAACACAATCTAATGATCAAATCGTGGTATAATTACAAGTATAGGATATTACCATGATGTTTCAGAAATGTTTAAAATGTGTCATTTCTAAAACAATTAAATCCATATCTGGATACTATAATTTTGATGCAGTTGTGGCATAGACTCAAATGGGGGTAATAACACTAAAAGAGATTGAAGGGGTTTTCACATGATCACTAGAGATGAATTATGAGTGTGCCTAAAATTGTACACCTAGCTAGAAACTCCATAGATATTTTAATTGGTTTATTTAAAAAAAACCATTGTCTACTATGAAATTTTTTAAGACATTTATATAGTTTTATTATATTCACAATGATACTATTCTCATTATTATGATATTATCTATCGATAAATTTTATATTCATGTTGGGAATTGAACCATATTTGGAATTATATACTATAATACATAATGTTTTGAGATAATATATTGTATTCCATTATTTCTATATATAGCCTAGTGGGATAAATAGGAAACCACTGAACAACCATAATATATTTAATTATTTTCCTCTTTGGAGAGTATTTAGGAATAATGTTGGAGGTAAATGGACTAAAAAATATCAATTAATGTTATAACTAGTAATATTTGATATATAAAGGAACATTTTTCTTCATTACATAGTACTATGATATTTCAGTACTTCATAATGTAGAATACTACATCCTTTAATCGAACTACTATTATTTTAGAGGTCAAACAATGGATTGGGTCACATGAAAATTTATTTTGTTTTTTTATAATAAATGGAACGGTTATTTAGGAAGAGTTTTATTAAAGATATGTGATAATCAATAGTTCAAATTAATTAAAAATAAAAGGATTTTTTGGTAATAGATTGTATGTATTGGAATATTTTTAATGAGATTTATTATAAATTAATTCCTCTTTACAAACACATTGATTTGGGATTGATGTGTTTAAATGTGGGACAAAGGGAAGAGGAATGTGTTTCTAAGTATTAATAAAAAATAGGAATATTATCTTGTTATGATTCAATTCATCAATGTAATACATAGTGTAAGATTTATTATTTTTTTGGTATTCTAAATCTACTTCTTTAAATGGTGATAATATGTATTGATTTTTCATCATATGATGATATGGATTCCTGTTCACTCAATGTAGATAAATTATTATCTAAATAATAATTTCATTGAATGTAAATAAAGATATAAAGAGAATAGTTGATCACTATATAAAAGTAAATTTGGAAAAAGGAAAAAGGTAAGAGCAGAAATTCTGAAATATATTCATTATTTAATTAAACTGATCAGTACATTTTTAAAGGGAATGGGTGATTACATCATCTCTGGGGAGAAAGGACATTTGGTACGTGAGTGTAAGGGAATGAAATAAGGTTATAATGACTAGTGATTGAATTATATGTATATGAGGCACTAAAAAGTGAATATGGGAGAAAGACCAAGATATGAAATTACTATAGCTGAAGTTTGAATACCTTGAGTTGGGATTTCATGTACGTTGATAAAAAAAATTAAATGTTAACAAGTGATTTATTTCATTTCTGATCAGCACATGATTTTATATCAAATAATAATACTAAATAATCTATGAACTCTCTAGGTAAAGAGTTAAAAATGAAAAAACAAATTATAAATATGGTTTTAATGAGAATATAATGGGTGATTTCTAATGAGATACAAATATATTGTATATTCACAGACATTGTTTTTATACTAATGTTAGTGTTTCAAATAATCGTATTTTTTAGGTATTAATTTAATTTTATGAATAACAATTAGTAAATGAAGAATAAAATAATATAAGTAGAACTTTTGCTATTTAAATTTTGAGATTAATGTATATTAGCATTTTTATTGGTGTCATTTATGATATTTGAGGAATTAATCTGTTACTTGTTCATAAGATGGTTTACTCATATTGAATATTATAATAACTCTTCATAATAGTTTGATATAAATTTTTAATAATTTGTATTTTTTTATATTATGATCCAATAAAAGATTATATTTCTTCTTTAGGAATGAAAAAATTATTGGACTAATTAATTATTAGAATATAATATTAAAACCTTTTAAAATACCTAGTCCAAAAAAATATTAAAACATTGAATAAAACATAGAATGTATATTCTATCATATTTTCAATCATGATGGAAAAATATTCCATCATATCTATAAGGAGCATCTTGAAATAAAAAACTTATTTGTTTAACATGATTTCAAATAAATTTATGGTTTCTTATCCCAAATAGATTTATAGTTTTTTGTTCATTAAATTTCTCATGATCATGTACTCTATCACTATCTATTATACAAAAAACATTATTATTTATCTTCCATCTCTATATTTCCACATCATGTTAATAATATTCACATCATTGAACTTGATTACATGTTATTTTAGGTAACCTTTATCTTCCACACATCCCATTTACAATGGCTATTTCATTATTCCATTTTACAGTGTGGGTTTTTGACAATATTATATTCAAATATTGAGCAAATTATTAAAGTGATATTATCTTTTTAAATAGATTAAATTTATTTAGGGGGGACAACGTAACGATGTTTAAATTTATATTAAAATAATAATAATCTTGATAGATTGCTTAATCGTAACAAAGTGATTTATGTTAACCATGATATACAAAAAATGAAATCATTATATGGTAGTCGATAAAATAGTGTTATGAAAAAGAATAAATAAATTAATAAATAATGTAAAAAAATTTAATATATGGTTAATGTATTGATAAATTCTTAATAAATAATTACTCAATTTTCTGTAAATTTGTTTCACACTTTAAAAATACAACTTCTTCAGAATATTTTTTATTAATTTTTTTTGCTATAATTATAACTAATTAATAGAAATTATAAAATATTTGTGTTTGAAAATGATTATAATTTTTGAAATATATACTTTAATATGGTCTTTGGGGTATGGTTTTAGGATTTTTTTAAATACTTATTTTTAGTAAATAATGAAATAAACATATTTTTAAGAAATCCATAGTTTATTTTCTAGTGTGAAATAAGGATAATTTTTCTATTTTTTAAAAATTCAAATTTATTATATTAATTATAAAAAATATAATTAATTTTATTTGGATTAATATTATTCTTGAATTTGTTATAAATACATATGTATAAATTAACATCTTTTTTCAATAAAGGGTGTTTTCATCATGTTTTATAAGTTTGTTTTTAAATTAATTTACACAACATATATAATTTGAATTTAATAAACTAGTTTTTATATTTATAATAATAGTTTTCCCATTAGGTAATGAATATATATTCATTTTTTCATTTTGAATAATAACTTTGGTTAAAAATTAGTTACCAATGTAAGAGTTATAACATGTTAAATGGATTAAAACTAAAATGTTAAGGGTTAAAAAACCATAATTTTTTTAACTAATATTTTATTTTCATATTCATATCCTATATCATCTCATATTCATTGATGGTTTATTTTAAATACATTTTGATTTAGAAATACATTAATATATTATAATCTTTTGAAAATTACAATTCTATCTTATCCTATACATATAAAAGAACATAAAATCTTGGATCTTATTATAACACCTAAAGATTTTTAAAAAGGAAGATATAACCTATAAAAAATATTAACCACAAAACTGAGTGTGATTTCCCAACATGGGAGACACTAAAATAGTTCCCCTAGATGAATAGTCACAAGGTCTCAATCGTAGCTCCCTAAATACTAGGGGATACGAACTATCAGTGGGGGCCATAAGGATTTACAATGGGGATAATATAACCTCTAGATCAATAATAAGTAAAATATAATTAATATTAATTAGTGTTAGAATAATATTATAAAAAAATCAATCATAAAATAATCTGTTTCCATGCATGTACAAGCTATGACATAAATAATGGAATTAAATGTAGTATGCATATATACAAAGAATATATAGATAAATAAATAAAAACATCACAAAAAATATACTATATAATCCTGATAACCAAATCACTCATCTATTACAATACTTTATCCTAGGCCATAACTATAGTATCAACCAATCCCAATAAAAAGAACACAAACTTTTACCACAATGTCCATTCAGGTGCCAAATGATCGCTCAAATAGAGTGTGAGATGTAATCAGTGAACCATCAACAATTGTGTATATGTAATACAATATTTGAATAAAAAAGAAACCTATGTGTAGGTATATATTAAGTAATTTAGTGAAGTTAGTGTCAACTAAATCTAATTTGGATCAATTTTTTCAAGGACATTGTGACCATACATTCTTTGGCCAAAGATGAAAGCTTCTCAAAAAAAGTGTCACCATTTATGTAAATACATACATACATATATTTATCTATATACATTCACCATATAAATAGTATCATATATATATATATATATTACTAGCCTAGACTCAAGGTGTAACACATAAATCCATGTATATTGATAAGAGTCATATTTTACATAAGGGTCACTATGACAAAGTGTCACCATTCATAAGGGATGTCATTCCAAAGTATTATAATTTATATGGGACTTTATTCATATTTGTCATTATTTATAAGGTATAAATTAAAGTGTATCAAAATTTATAAAGGATTTCATGCTTGAGTATCATAAATTACTAGGGAAAGGGTCATGCCTCAAATCTGTATCGGGGGGGGGGGTATGGAACACCACATCTAGTTACCAATGTAATTTAAATAGCCATGTCCAATACTCTCAACCATGGGCGTTTGAAACATAATGTTCACTGTCCTCACCGAGGTCCCTCTATAATAATTGAGTATAAGGTTGTCTCACTTTCCCTATGATCCCATAGCCAAGGCGTTCAATAAAGAGGAACCCGACATATCATAAGTCACAATGTAACTTTAATAACATAATTCATTTAATAATACAACATTAAAATTATATCATCCATTCCATAATATCTATTAGGGTCTAGGAATAAAATCATTTCCATTATCAAAACCACTATAAAAAATTTCCTATTTGATTTATAAATAAAATGGTCATGGGATGAACCCATTCAATAACATCAACACTAATCACTAAGAAAACACAAATTTTCAATCATTAAGATATCACACCTCAAAGGTCGTTTTATTAAAAAATTAAATTTTTTTTCAAAAAATTTCATTTAATCAAATTCAATTAATAATATCTACCAACTCATAAATGTCAATATTAAAGTAAAATATCACAAACAATAGGTTTATAAAAATTATTTAATTTATTAATGGATTTATGAATATTCCAATAAAATATAATTTTACCAACACATGGGGGTGTTTTAGGTTTATTTTTTAAACCCCCATCTAAATGAATAAGGGTGACATTGCACACATAACAAGGAATAAGTATTTAATATTAATCATTTAATTATATATGAGAAATGCATGGATGGTCTACTGTGGGGAATAATGTAAAATTTAATTAAAAATGGAACATTGGTGGAAAGACATATATACCACATATTCCATGCTTATAATGGACCACCCATCCAATATCAGGCTTTTATTTGATCAATAATGAGGGAAATTAAAATATTAGACCAACTCCCAAAAAATTGGGTGAATTAGCATGCATTAAGAAAACATCAAATATGATGAGGTAAAAGAATAATGGATGAATAATGGTTCATTGGCATACCAATATTCTTCCAACCAACCATACAATTTTCAATTTACAAATTAAATATGGGAGATCCATAAAAATGGAGTGCAGGAGGATATTTGTCTATATGGGAGGCCTCATGGGTGATTGAGGGAGGAAAAGGGTGGGAAAAATTTTGTATTCGGGTGGGGGAAATTAAAAATTATGCCCATTTTAATGAGTTCCATGGATGTTATGAATGGTTTGGGTAACCGCACAACAACCATGAATATTACACTACCCTAGCGCAATACCCTGCATGGTTTGGCATCATGGTTTGGGTTAACTATGTTCCAACCATGTGGTAATACTAGTAATGTAGAACTAACCATGTGTGAGTTAAACATGGTTTTAAAACCAATACACAACCCATGTTCACATGTAGTTAATGTATTGGAGAGCTCATTAATATCCATGACGCCTACCTTGAACCATTTTTTCAAACCATGACCCTCCTTATTAGGATTATATGGTTAATAATCATGGTAACTTCCAACCATACACCTCATTATTTTTACCCTTGAAACTATGTTTGTAGTGTCAAACACACTAAATAATCATAAACACTTTCAAGACACATCTAGGTTCTTAAAACTCTTCCATAAAAAACACGTTTATGAGTTACAATTCTCTTATATACATTCCCTATATCTATTTAATATTTTACACATCATCCAAATAAAATGTTCAAATTTCATTGAGAATTCAAATAGTCTTAAATAACGAGATATTAATGTCTCTCACACATAGAGATTATCAACCAAGAGGAGTGGTGGTAAATAATAAAACATCACATGACCTATGTGGGTTGTAAACACCAACTCAAATGTATGTGTGGCAATTCCCATACCTAATGTGAATTCATGTAGTACATAAAAACATGTGGTATATAAGTCGCTAAAACACAATCCAATGCTAAAACAATTATTGGATCAACAAGAGGATTCTTACCCAATTAATTTCATCCTAATACATGATCTGTTCATTGAATATATCTCTAAATGGAACATGATACCGCCATAAGGGGTCCTTAGATTACTATGGCAAATCAAGAATAACGGTTCTCCCCTTATCCAAATAACCTTTTAAAATAAATCCTTAAAATTATCACAGTAGACCTATACCATTTATCAATGTACACACGAAGAAAATAACAATATTCCTTAATTTGATCAAAATGATCAAACTATGCTCAAACATGATCAAACTAGTCATGCATGATTTTCCTTTGAATCATAGACTGAAATTAAGAAATTAAATTTCATATACTAGGATAATTACCAATTTTGTTCCATAGTTAAAACTTACAGCTATTTTATGCAAATAAATTCAGAACTCCTTCTATAGAATATTAAAAAATTCTCTTCTCATATAAATAACATGTTACTCAAACTATATTTGAGGCCTCTAACCAAGGCACTTAAAGATAATTCCGATCACAATCCCTAATGTTTTTATATACTTTGGGTGATGTATCCAGGCTGAACAATCCCTAGTTCTATATAACAAAATGGTATCAAAATACCCCAATTATTTTCTAATAATCATCCTCAATATCCCACGACCCTTCTCACATGAGAGTCATACCCCAAACTAAATGGTGATTTAATTTTAATTATTAATATCAACATATAGATAATTCTATCCCAGTGCACACATGAATGTGCAAAGATAGAGGATGTGATGATCTATGACCAATGAGTACACCAATACACAAATAAGGATTACTGTATTTATGCATGTTGAGATCTCTCGATCCTCTCTCCATCGACACAGTGTACCGAATTTGTATCAACCCATGTCACCAAATCATCAGGTGGATTATGACCAGTTATTACTATGGGTCAGTAACCCCAACACATTCATTATATAATCAATGTTTTAATCGACCACTCCATACTAAGCTATTTACGAAGCGTACAAACTAATATTTAAAATTGTACTTAACGAATAAATTAATTTAACTTATATACCAAGGTACATATGATATTTTAACACAACCACTAATTTAAAACCGTTGATTTCGTTTTTCGTCAATTGTTTGGTAATCAACCAATAGCCTCACTTTGTTTCTCCCTTGAATGCACAGATGCACCATCGGCCCATAAACGTCCTAGCAACAAGTTCATCCTTAGGAGAGATCTACCATAAAGAACCAATTTAAACCCACACTATGTTATGTATTGAAAATCATATCGATGACTAGAACCCCAAAATATACTAGCCACATGGATTTAAAAATACATTGTGATATTTAACAAATAGACATATTCAGTTTCATTCCCTCTATATAGAAGAAAATTCTCTTTATTGAAGACATAATTCTCTTGAATATTATAGTGTCCTAGGAATCATTTGAATAAAAAACTAAAACTCATCCCATATAACACACCCCATATCTACTGAAAATAGCTTATGGAAATGGCCAATATGGTTATTCTAGCACAAATAAGATAAGAGTGGAACGGACCACTGATAAGTGTACTTGAGTCTGTTACCTCTTAAACGCACCAATGCCATTCTTCCTAAGTTACATTAATTAATGTTATTAAAATCCAATAGAAAAGGAAAAACTATGAAAGATAATTTATTTTGTTACAAAAAATCATTTTTATCAAATTGCCTTGATTCACTAGGTCAACTCATCTTCCAATTAACAGCTCAATTCTCCATACTTGCAATAAAATCTCAATGAAATGTTAGTATTTTATAGAGATAACATATGAACAAAGCCATCTGGTACTCATGACTCATTTCAAGGAATCATAAAACCATTGGATTTCAGTTATTATGTGATCTGGTATCTCAAACTTCATGATGTTTAAATCATCACTTCCTATCATGATTGTAAATTCATGTGACAACACATTATATGATTATATAGAAACAATATAATAAAAAAACACATTCTAGGTATGTTATTACAATCACATATATCATCTTAGAGACATGTTATCCTTGAAAATATTAGTAGCATAATGAATATTGGTTTATGTATCATTAGAAAAGAAGAAACTTCACATGACTAAAAAATATAGCTGATCATTCCCGAGGCATGTCTAACCCTATGAACTAGAAAATTACATGACTCTTATGATTTCAATGAAGATAAAATAACGCACCACCATTCACCATATTGAGGTGTATTTCTATAAACTAAGAGTAATAGACAAATCAAAATACTCTCAAAAAACCTATAATCTAAAAAATCTGGGCTGCATCAAAATATGATTCTAAATTATGAAGAACCACCAAAAAAGTCTATCACTTCTTAATTAAGGTATACAATTTTGAATATATAATTGGTTCAAGATGAATGGTTCTCTTGGAATACCATCCTAACCATTTTTCTCACTGTAAAAGAAAAATTTCAACTAAGTCTTATAGAAAATATCCATGTTTTTTTCAAAGGAAACATTTTTTCCAATATATTATTAGATGAGTATGGAAACTAAGAACATTAGATTACAACATCATGTTTAGGGGAAGTCTTTGGAACACATGAACCATTTAGTAGTGTAGGTGTCTTTCAAAGATACCATGGCATTGTGAAGGGGTGTTTCTAACACTATACTGGTGTTGGGGTTGCTTATGAATATGAGCAATGGGAATTGATACATGCGGTTGGATATGTTTGTGCGGTATAACTGGGCCATTTTATGGATGGAATCTAATTCTAAAATTTTGGTGCATACTCTAAGAAAAAGAAATCATAGTGTTCCTTAGAGTATGTTACATCATTGGATTGAATGTCTTGATAAAGCATCCCAACTTAATCTGGTGGTCTCTCATGCTTATATGGATGATAATCATGTGGATAATGATTTTTTTAAGAGAGATAATATAGACATGACTATGATGTGGTCTTTCACGGCCCCAGTTTATTGTTCCCCAATGCTGGAGGCTGACATGTGTAGAAAAATTCATTCATGTTTTTAATAACCCCTTATAACTCTTGACATGTATCTCTTTATATATATAATTTCCCCTTAGGACTGGTTTCCAAAGGCTCCTAGTATTTTTTGGAAAAGTATGGAATGTATAAATGATAAAATGTACTAGTTATATAATATAACTTCAATAAGAATATTATTCAGCTACTACTATGATGACTTGTGAAAATTATCTCATAATTCAAATTTAACCATATATTTATCCATAATGTCCTAAAAATGGGTTAGTTATAGAAAATTTCAATTCCATTATATAGAGAAAACAATATTTAGGATGTAATTATAATTGTAATTAAATATCACCTCATAATAATAAAGGTTAAAAAATATAAAAGGTTAATTATAAATTAAGTGGACTGGTAAAGTAATATTTCACTATATGATTATATGTAAAACCGCATATGCAGATCCGAAAAATTTAAATATCCATAACATTATCATAAATGTACCCCACATGTGTTATGATATATTTATGTAAGGAGTAAAGGATACATATAAGGGTCTAATTATGTAAAATAAGTCTTAGATAATTGAATCCCACAATAGTTATTTTTCTCATGATTTTATACACCATTAATGGGTATATCTCATTAGTATAATTCGCCAATTTACATACTTAGGCCCAATTGTGCATTTAGGAAATGGTCGTATGGGTTTTCATGCCCATTATATAGAGGTACAATCTTCTATAAATTTAAAATTTCCAATAAGATTTATAAGAAATAATTTCTTGTAATAATTTCAATTTAGTATATATTTGAATAACCATCTAGGTACTATATGGTGAAATAACATTCCCAAATTAGAATGACGATTTTATTTATAAATTACAATTAGGACTCATATAACTGTAACTAGGTTTTGTATATGTGGTATCGAAATACAACAGTACATATATGGTGGTTCAATTACATGGGTAACCATTCTCCAGTTTATAAAGGCCTCTACAATTTATAAATTGGATAATTGGTTCCTATTTAATTAAAATAAGATTACTTCATTTTATTTCAGAATAACAAAATTTTATATAATATGGTTTGACTATTTGTGTTACTTTTTTAAATTTATGGACTACCCATAAAATATATAAATTGGATAATTGGTTACCATTTAGTTTCAACAGGCTTACTATATTTGATTTCCTGATATAAAATTTATATAGATGGATGTCTGACAATATGTGTTACAATTTACATTTTATAATGCTCCCATACACTTTATAAAAATGAAAATTGAACCATTTAACCAAAACCGTAAATGTTCCAACCCACATAACCAATTTTATTGGAATAAAACATATAATAATAAGTTGGTTATATAAAATTATATCGTCAAGCTATAAGGGAAAAAACCTTTCTGGATAGTGCTGACACTTTATTTAACCAACCACATATTAGAATCATATCATGACATGCTATTTCAAGTGATAACTATAGAAAACATGGTAATAATAATTATATGACACTACCTAAGAAGGAAACCACATTAACATGTAATGAATATATTAATTTCATGTAAAGGTAAACATTCCAACAAATTTGAGAAGTTATATCTATCAAAAATCTGGTTTTCATGAAATGACACCTACATTACAAGACATTTGCATTGAATGTGAATCCCGGTTTTCTTAAAATGATCCATGTAACATCACAACCATTCTATATCAGACCAAAGGTAAATATAAATAATTATTAAATATTGGAAATAAAACACTCGCCCCAAATGATATAATAAACAATGGTAATTTCTACGGCATGAACATCAGTCACATCTAATGGAATCAGTTCATTCCATCATGAGTGTGTTAGATAAACCAAAAAACAAGATAATAACCATGTGATGACACACTAATATTCTATTTTATACAGTTTGAACAAATAAATAAAAAAGGAAAATAACATTTGATAGCACTTTGTTACTACTAAGTCTTGAATCCACTAGAGTGGTGCCTTAAGATAGTTGGTAACCTGGCCAAAAGCATGCCTCCCCAAATGCTAGAGTATTCTGACTAGTTGTGAGGGTCTAATGGAAGTAACATGGAGATACTGTATGATCTTGATAATTAATGATTTTAAAGAAATAAATTATAAAAAATATATCAAAATATAATAATAAGACACAATAAAACATAAAAGAATAAGTGACCATGCCAAAACATGGTATTACATAAATTATGGTATTCATGGAAACATTCATATATATAAATGACAAATAGATTAATAAATAAAATACAATGTAGCTATCTACCATAGTATAATGGGATCCATCCCATTCTTCTTATCCTATACTCCATCCTAGCCTATAAGGATATCATCAAGGAATAACAAATCCAGAGATCCTCAACCTATAACCATGAAGTCTTTTTGGCTTCCAACTGATAGCCTAATCATGGTGTCAGATATAATTAGTTTGCCACCAAAAATAGTTTCTACGAAATCAATTCTATGAATATTAAATAATCTTCTTTGTAGATATATTAGAGTTTCTATAGTGTAATACATTGAATTGATATTTTTTTTGGATTTAGTTCCTTAAGGACACCTGGGCAACCAAACCTACTTCATTATAATTTTGAAGTGTCTCAAAAAATATGTAACCATGTATGTATATATATATATATATATTATTTATATATTTAGAAATATTTATTTCCAGATACATATAGAAACATATTACTAGCCCTGGCCATTATTAAACTCAATAATCCAGGTATAATGACTAGTGTCATATTAAAAATCGGGGTCCACATGCCCGAGTGCCACAATTAATAAGGAAAATCATGCCCTAATATCACCATTTATCTAGTACACCACACATAATTGTCATAATTAATAAGGGGTTTGATGTAACGACCCAAAAATTTAGCAATGAAAATTAACTTATTGTAATTATGTGTAAATCACATAAAAAAACAAATAGAACACAATAAAAACATTAGAAATTTATAATGAATGAAATAAGATGTATTTATAGATTTTAATTATCTTAAACTAATGGAATAGTATCATAACCTATGGAATAGTAATGTGATCCTTAAGAATATTAATCATACCAATAAAATAGTATCATCACCTATCAAAGTATAAATAAAATGTATCCATCTTATAAATGAATATAATACATTATTATATGATAGTATCTACATATAAATGTTTTGAAAATGATAAATTATGTGTTGGTATTTTTATAAAAAAATATTTCCCATTTTTTATTTAACATAATAATTTTAAAATTTTTTTATTTTCCTGGAATATGTTCATACATGAATATTTTGGTATCTTCTAATTATAATATAATATTATGTGACCTAAATTAATTTTTCAATGTTTTATAAAATTATTTATAATAATAAAATTGGTGATTTCCAAATAATTGATGATTTTTTCAAAAACAATTAAATTTATAATTTTTACAAAAAATTATAAAATAGATTTTATTTTTTAAGTATACATGTCAGATAATGGTAGGGTTTCATTTTTTGTGTTTTTTAAAAATTATTGACTTTTTTAATTGTAAAATACAATAATTTGTTGAATAACGTAAATAAATGAATTTATGAGTCATGCTTGTGTCATGGATAATGTAAGTGGAAATTTTATAGAACACACATGCATTAGTTTCTATATTTAGGGATTAAAATCAATAATATTCATATTCTTGAAGAAAACTAATAAACTAATGAATTGAATAATAATAAAACACCCCTCCAATACAATATATAAACCTCCCCTCACAACCTCTTTTAGTCACAAATCTAAAAACTTTAATCTCTTACAAAATATCACCAAGAATCTTAATAAGTTTCTCTACCATATCTAGTAGACTATGGTCTCATTAAGAGACCAGGATCAAGTGGGCGAAGGAGGATTTCATGGATAAGAATTGTAGAGGTAAAAAACTATTTCCATGTCTTCAAATTTAATTGCAATTAATTTCTTATATCATTCTCTATAAAAATACATTTAAACAAGTGTAATTGTAACTTTATTATCTCACATATACTATAATGTTATTATATTAATGGAATATTCCATCACCATTTCATTACCCTACCCTTTCTTCATAAGATTAAAACATCCTCCTTAATGTGTTAATTTTTCGCATTCAAGGATGATGAGCATTGAATTTCAGTTTCCACCATCAAGGTTTCTCTTAGAACAATATTTTTTGTTAAAAAATAGTATAGTATTTCTATTATATCTTTTTTAATGATATATAAATAACGTATATACATACTATTGAATAATAGAAAAAATAGTGTGTGATGGTCGAGAAACCACCAAATAAATCTAAACGATTAACATTAACATTTTATCTAGTGGTTCAAATTAATAAAATATAACCAAATTATATATAAAATATAATTAATTGATGGATGTTATGTATTAACATATAGTTTCAAATATAGAAAACTATTCACATTCAACTTGATATTTCATAAACGTATAAAAATGAACTGATCCTAAAAACCATTGAAATGAACAATATCGAAAGATGAAATGGTATCTTATAACTCATAAAAAATGCCATAAATGAACATTAAAAAGTAAAAATTAATAAATTAAATGTATAAAATTTTATGAATTTACTTATTAAAGGTATGAGTTTTATTATCATTGATACTAAATAATATACAAAACACTTTCGGGCAAAAGGTAAGGGATTCTTTCTAAATCTCAATTTTTTCATTCAAGAGAAATTTTCTCTCTCTTTAAACCAATAATATTAATTTTTATTTTCATATAATTATTATAAATTATATATATATATATATATGATCCAAACTAAATTATTAGGATCATATCATGAGTATTTTTCATGGATATAGATGTTTTAAAACAGATCCTTGGTCAATTGTTCCTGATAAGAAAGCCTGAATAATGGGAACTTCCCCATTTCATATTCATTTTCAACTGAACCACATAATACATTTTAAGACAAAATTAATTTTCTAAAATTAAACATTTAAACATTAAAAACTATATGGGTTCATTTCTGGTTTTATATAAATAATTGTTCTTTTTTCTATCTTAAATAATAATGACATTTTTTTTGTAAAACCGAACTAAAAAGTTTTATGTCTAATGTTTCTTAAAAATTATTTTTTCAATTTTCACATATTTTTGAATCACTTATCATTATAAGTACTTATTTTACATTATTAATATCCATGTATAATTTAAATCAATTCTTTCATGGAAACCATTTTGATATTTACTTTTAATATTCCTTTTGAAATGATTATGAGGCATAGTTATTTACAAGGAGAACACTTATGATTATGTTTGATTCTTCATGAGGAAAACATATTAGTGAACATGGTATGATGGGTGTGTTTGGATTTTTTGTAATGAATCGTGTAATTTTTAGTATCATTAGGTGTTATGTGAAATTTTTTTGGTGTTTATCCTAGAATATTGCTCCATGTGTAATAGTATTGGTGGATAACCTTGAATCGTGCTCCTGTGTATGCAATGAGCCTTGAATCATGAATATTTAATGTATTATATTTCATTTAAATCACTATGATTCCATTATATCATGATCCCATGTTCTTTATTTTATTCTTCTATATGTTAATTCATTATCCTTGCCTTTTTATTTCATCATGTAATTCCTTTTAAAACATAACAATATAGAATGAAAAATGGTTAAATGAATAAATGATACGACTCATGTCAACAAGGTGCACCTTCCTTTTTTGGAGATTGTTTATTAGAACTTCTCAATTAAGCCTATTTTTCCGAGAGTACTGATCAAGATGGGTGATGTTATAGGAATTTTTCTAGGGTGTGTGTGAGTGATGATAAAGAACACTAGAAAGGACGTGTGTTGGCCTCTAGGGACATTCATTAGCCAGATGACACTTTTGGTCACGTGGGTGAACCCTAGGGTGAGGACAATAAGTCTGTTGGGAAACTTGGGGTACCTATAAGAACATTATTTGATGGCCATGTAATGGTGGGTGTATGTGCTGTCACCGAGACCAAATTTCTACATTTGGTATCAAAGGCGGTACCCAGCCTTAAGTGCAGTGCACTTCCTGGTTTGAGATGTACGGCCCACAATGAGGACGTTGTTCTCAAAAGGGGGGTGATTGTAACACCCTAGAATGATAATGGGTTAAATGTCTAAATGATAGGACTTATATCGAAAAGGGACACCTTACTTTTAATGAGCCTACCAGATTAGAATTCCATAGTAAATCGTGTTTGGCATGGATTAATGATGAGGATGGGTGACCTTTTGGGATGTCATCAAAGGTGTTTGTGAGTGAGGAAAAATCACACTATAACAGACATGTATTGCATTGTAGGGATTCTCATTTGCTATATGTCATGTTTTGGAATGTGTGTGTGCCCTAGGGTGTAGACGAATTGTTTGTGGGGAAACTGGTGTTACCTACCAGGCCATGACACGACATCCATGTTAAGGAGAGGTGCATGTGCTATCACCGGGACCCAATTGTTACATTTGGTGTCAAAGGCGGTACCCAGCCTTATGTATGGTGCACTTCCTTAGTTGAGATATAGGGCCCACAATGAGGAAGATGTTCTCTAAAGGGAGGGGGAGATGTAGGGACCACAATGGGGACATTGTGCTCTAGAGGGGGGTTATGGTAACACCCTATAATGATAAAGGGTAAATTACTAAATGATGTGACTCATGTCAACAAGGTGCACCTTTCTTTTCATGAGCCTTACTGATTATAACTCCGTAGTTTAACGTTCTTGGTCTGGAGCAGTGATTAGGATGGGTGACCTTCTGAGAAGTTTCCCATGGGGTGAGTGAGGAAAAAAAAATCATAGTGGAAAGAACATGTGTTGGCATGTGGGGATAAGAATGAGTCAGATGACCTGTTTGGGAATGTGGGTGGACCCCAGGGTTTGGACCACGTGTCTATGGGGCAACTGGTGGTACCTGGTAGGTTAGGACCCAATGACCGTGTTAAGGCGGGGTGTCTCTACTATCATCAGGAGACAATTGTTACACAACCCATGTGTTATTATTTATTCTTTTTTTTATTCCCTCATAGATATTTTCAGTCACCACATTTTTCATGTATTCACTAAGTCCTCCTATACATATTTAAGGGCTCATGGGGTGTTGGGATCTCATTATGATCATTAAATAAATTAATTTTTATTTTGGTTTCATTATTTTTAATTATGTAAGTAATCTTAGAAAGATATTATATATTACAATCCATATATATTATATGATAAATAATTTGGACTAAAATCATGTAACAATTTGTGTAAATGGCTTAAGATATTATAGTTTGTATATAAGAATGGACAAGTTATTTTTGGGGACTATGAATACAGTACATTAAAAATAACCCTAGGGATAATTGTATGACCATTGATAACCGAAATTTAAACATAGGTAATTTTAAGCTATGATATTATTTTCATTTTCAATTTTTTCCTTCAATGTTCTACTTCTATTTTATTATCCATATTAAATAAGTATTCAGCCCCCTAAATGTGAAGGTGGTCTATGTCTCCTGTCATCCGGACCCAATTGTCAAAAAACCCATGTGTTATTCATTATTCTTATGTTTATTCCCATAAAGGGATTTTGGATAATCACTTTGTTCATGTATTCACAAGGTCCTCCTATGCACATTTAAGGGCTCAGCGGGTGTTGGGATCTCATTATGAAGATTATATAAATGAATTTTTATTTTGGTTTCATACATTAAAATTATGTATGTAATCTTACAAATATAGTAGAAATTATAATCCCTAGATATTATTTAATGAATAATAAGGACTAAAATCATGTAATAATTTGTGTAAAAGGATAGGGACATTAGAGTTTGTACCAAAGGATGGTAATGTTATTTTTGGGGACTAGGAATATATAACTTTAGTAAGAACACTAGGGATAATTATATCACCATATATTAAAAAATTTACAAATAGTGAATCATAAGTTATGATATACTTTTCATTTTCATTTTTATCTTAATATGTTCTACTTTTCCTTTATTATCAATATTAGATAAGTTTTCAAGGCCCCAAAATGTGAATTATTATTATTAGTCAATGGATAGAAATAGAATAACCCATTAAAATATTCCATGTGATTGCCAATTTTATAATTTCACTAAAGATATGCATAATATGATGGGAGTGACCACATAAAATATCATTATAGTACTTTCTCAACTAGATCATGTCATGAATAATTACATGAATAATTTTCAATTCAATCCTATTGACCTCGCTTTTGTGACTCATCAAATTGATTATGTTTTTAAGGTTGATTTGTCGTCTATGAAAGACCTTAGGTGTTCTCTCAAGGATAATTGATACGTTTTTAATTTTTAATTTTATTAAGAAGAACCAAAGAGGGGGTGGTTTTGAAAATATATTCAAGAATGTAACTAAGTATAAATAGTTATAAATTTTCAAGACCAATTGGATTGTGAAAAATATGAGCTAAATAAGTGATCATTGCTAAGTTACTATAGCACTTGATGAGTTCCTCATTCTAAATTGATTATTAGGTTTTAGTGTAATCCATTGGTTGAGGGTTAACCAAGATATTTGGTACACACAAGCCTCTTAAAATGATGTGATTAGTATTAAACCTTGACAAAAAAATTATGTAGTCAATTTCCATCCCCATAGGATGATTTAATATTTGTAAAGGAACATTGAAATCTCAAATGGTGGGGAAATAAAATTATTTTTATGTTGTCCAATCGGAACAACATAAGACGCACACTTAAAATCGCACACCAATTAGTTATGAAATAAAATATGTTTCAATTAAATGAATTAAAACATGATAAGATACATATAAAATAACAACTGAGACAACAATATACACAAAACTAATAGATAATTATGTTCCAGAATATCCTCTCCATGTGTGTATCTCTCTCGTAATTATCACCCACTGCTTAGCTCGATATCAGGAGGAGGATGAAGCTCAGTTCAAACTCTGTCTTCATTATTGATCCCCCCTATGAGGATAGGGGACTCCAAAACAAGTCGGATGAGTAAGATACTCCTCTAAAATTTTAAAATTTTAGAGGTTGGACTTATGGTCAAACATACTAATTAGGTGTCTATGGTGCCTTTTTATATCCAAAATGGAACATGGTTTTAAGCACCCTGTTTTTCGGATACCACCTGTGTCTCTGTTTTGAAATAGTATAAATCCATATCATGACATGGCCCCTTTTTCTTCAAGATGATCTATAGGGCCTCAAAATCACATCCCCATTCAATGAAAATATCACAAATGTATATTTTCCCCTTTAAACAGTGATAAACAAAAAATAGATTAATCAATCATGATGTTCAATTTCTTATTATATTTTAAATTTACATTACAAATTCAGTTTAATACAATGGTTTAAGGGTGAAAATGAAACAGTGAATCTTGGTGAGATCACACCACCAATCCTAAACATTTACACTCCTGGGAAAAGTTACATTTTTAGAAATTATGCATGTAGATATTACCAACATCATGCTGATATAACATTTGATGATATTTTTGATTCATTAAGTTAATGTGATCAATCCACAAACCACACCAATGAGTTCTTCCTAGTGAAAATAGAAAATTATGTCTCATAAATCATATCACAGTGAAATTCAAATAGATTCATGATAAAAAATTGAGCAAGGAATTCAGAAGTAAACCATGCCACTAACTCTCTATTTGTGTGAATGAAAACAATTTCATGCAATTATTTCCACTTTCCATCCAATAAATATGTGTTATTTTATCATTTTTCAGATTAAATGATTTCCGTCCGAACTTTCCCTAAGTACATTGTAATCATATTTCAAGACCCACTCACTTAAGCATTCCCAATGTCAAACCATAAGCCCACGACCAAGATATCCTTATATGTTGCACATTTCATCACTCCACACATTTATTATTATTTTTTCAGAAGTTTCATTTGGAAAGAATCACACCCTAATCTATAATCCCTTGTTTGATCTCCTCGCAATAGTAATTATAATAGTTGTAATAAGATCAAATGATATTGAAGAGTGGTTTTTTACTTGTCCAAGACAAAACCAATTTTTTTTTGATTTTTTTGAGGGAGTAAAATAGTCGAATATTAGGTACACACACATAGGTCAATCTAGTATAGTAATGAAACATATTTGATAAGGAAGTAATGTATGGATATATCATTTTAATCTGAAAAATATTAACCTAACATATATTAACAATCAATTATGTAAGAAATATTCACACATTGTGGTTTGATGAAAAGATGTATGGAGATATTAGTGACATAATTTTCCCAAAATCTACTCACACAAGGGGAATCAATAATATAAAAGGTTTCATAGAGATACAATAATTTATATCATTGGAAAAAAACTAATTCACTTATAATCACTCCCTGATGCTAAATTCATACAATCATTAATTAAATAAAAGTGTCAGGTTTTAATCAAATGTTAAATCAACATGGAGTCAAAAATTTCTATATGAATTTTCAGTAAGTTCCTAGATTTCTTGACCATAAGGGGGGAAATTTAAAAATACCATAAATAAGTGGAAAAATATAGGAGAGAAATAATAATAATAATAATTTCTAACTAACCCATGAATGCGGGGGAACTGGTGCTAACTGGTGGGCTAGGACCCGATGGCCATGTTAAGGGCAGGGTGGCTGTGCTGTCACCGAGACCCAGTTGTCACAATTGGTATCAGAGGAGGAACCCAGCCTTAAGTGTGGTGCACTCATTATACACTCTTGAGTTCTCATATGCATCTCCTCTCATTTCAATCATCTCCTAAATCTGTAACATCCTTTGAGCACCTACACTAGAATGATTAGATTTTCATTGTTTGATGGCTAAGTAGGCCCGGTGCTCAATCTCAACTAAGAGGTGATAACCCTTTCAAAATACTATCAAATATGCTGACATGCCAATGGGGGTTTTTAAAGCAGTACAGTATGACCATAATGAATCATGGAATCTAAGACTACAGTCTTTTCTAATGGGTTGAACCATTTTTTCATTAATTTTTTTTACTTCTATATTTGACACCACGGATTGACCATTATTCTATGGGTGATAAGAAATAGAAACTTGATGCCTGATCACATACCAATGAAAAAGAGATTACATTGTTCAGTTTCTAAAATGAGAACCCTGGTAACTAATGATGAACCTAGGTAAGCCAAACCTATAAGAAATTTGGGTTCTTAAAAATTCCACAACTGACTTAATATCATTAGTCCTTGTATCATGTGCCTCTATCCATTTTGAAAAATATTCCACTACCAATAGAATATACATGTTTCTAAAAGAAATAGGATTGGTCTCATATAGTCAATGCCTCATACATCGAAAATGTCATGAATGATCAAGGGTTTTTTTGGCATCTCATTTAATTTAGATACACTCCCTATTCTTTGGAAGCAAGGAAAAAATTTACAAAAAGTCATGGGAATCCAAACACAATGTGGACCAAAAGAGACTAGAATCATGGACCTTGTGATCAGTCTGTTGGGGACCAATGTGGCCCCCATAAGCAATCGTGTGGAAGAACCTATGGACGGAAATGAACTCGTTATCAGGAACACAACACCAGAGTACAAGATCACTATAGGCGCGCCAAAGGTAGTGGTCATCCCAAATATACCAATGAGACTCATGTTTTAGATGGTTGACCTTGTTTTTGTTGAAATCAGTAGGAATTCATATTGTTAAAAAAATAATTTATAATTTCAGCATAGAAATGAATACCATATTTCTCTCTATATAGTTTCTCATTAGCAAACATATCATTTATAGGATGATAGGGGGATGAGTCAATGTCTGAGGATGGGTGGATCCTACTAATATGGCCAGCCTCCTCATTTTATGCTCTTTTTTATCTATAATTTCTAAATTTAATTCTAGAAGGAGGGCCATCTATTGAATTAGATGTGGTTTGGCTTCTGGTTTTTTAAGGATGTACTAGAGGGCTACATGGTTTGAGAACATAGTGGAACTGGACCCCAAATGGTATAACCATAATTTTTCCATGACGAACACAATTGAATGTAATTATTTTTCATTTGTGATGTAGTTTCCTTGGGCAGGCTCCAATGTACATTAGGTATAGACATGAAATGTGGAGCTCGATCATCCCTTTGTGAGAAGGCATCCCCAACTGCATAGTTAGAGGCATCACACATGATATCAAATGGTAAATCCCGCTGAGGTGGTTGATTTACCGGAGGTGATGCGAGACACCATTTCAACTTATTAAGAGATTCCTCACATTTTTTATTAAAAAAAATTCCATTTCTTTTTGGAGTAACCGGGAGAGTGGGAGTGCAATATTAAAAAAATTCAAAAATGAAACAACGGTAAAATACAACATGACCTAGAAAATACTGCACATCCCAAGCATTTTAGAGTAATGATAGGGAAGAAATGACATCTATATTTGATTTATCTACTTGGATACCATCCCAGGAAATTACATGTCCTAAAACTAAACCTTGTCTCACCATGAAATGAAATTTCTCATAATTTAATATGATACTATTTTCAATACAATGTCATAGGACTGAACCAAGACTACGCAAACATTCATCAAAAGGGGAACCATAAATAGTGAAATAATCCATCAATACTTCCATGAAATTCTCCACGTAATTCAAAAAAATCCAAAACAGACATCATTAAAAAGTAACCGGTGCATTGTACTAACCAAATGGCATCATATTATATGAAAATATACCAAAGGGGCAAGTGAAGGACTTATTTTCCTAGTCCTTAGGGGAAATATGGATATAAAAATATCCATAATACCCATCCAGAAAGATGTAGTGGGGATTACCCACTATCCTCTCTAGGATTTGTTCAATGAACGTTAAAATGATGTGGTCCATCTTAGTGTGTCCTTTTAGTCAGAGATAGCCTATAAAAACACACCAACTATTCTACACACGAGTTTGAACCAATTCATTATTTTCATTTTTGATTATTGTAAGACTAATTTTTTAGGATATACTTGAATGGGACTAACCCATTGGCTGTCAAAGATGGGGTAAATGATTCTAGAATCCATAATTTTATTACTTCCTTTTTCACAACATCAAGGAGGATTAGTTTCAGTCTACATTTTTCTTTCCTCAATAGTTTATCCATATCATTTAATAAAATATTATGTGTGAAAATTGATCGACCAATACAAACAATTTCAGCATGTTTCCATCCAAAATCTTCTTTATAGTACCTAAAAAGTTCAAGCAGCCACAATTTATGCTCAAGATGTAGGTGAAATAGAAATGATGACAGGAAACTCGTTTCCCTTATCAAGATATGAATATTTTAAATCCCAAGGTAGTTGTTTCAGTTCCAATTCATGTGAATTTTGGATTTATGGGAGTTTTGTGAATGAGAGAGGTCACTAATCTCATCTAACAGCTCAATGGTATCATCCTCAGATGAGGAATGATCTTTTACAAGATCAGCAGTATCATCGATGGTCATGTGATCCTTCGTGTTCAAAAAATCATCAATTAATTAACATTCATGACATTTCTCTAATCCATAATAGCAGTCATTTCATCACTCATTACCTAGATTTTCAGTCAATGAAGAAAACTCAGAAAGGGGATCAGGGGAAAGAAAATTTGTTTTTAGGGGTAGGGAGGGAATTAATAGAATTAACAGAGAGAGGGGAATGTTTTCATGAGGGGTTCTTCATGGAAATGTGGATGTTGAAATGGACTATTCCACCACCAAATTCCATAGATAATCTACCATTATGGACATTAATTATGGTTTTGGCAGTTTTCCAGAAGGGTCTCCCCAATATAAATGGGGTAGGTCCACTTATCCTATCATCTTCCATTTTTAACACCTAAAAATAAGCACGAAATATTAAATTTCGCACTCTCACAAGAACTTACACTAACACACTAGAAGGGTGTGAGGTACTCTTGTTGGCCACTTAAAAAACAATTCCAGTTATCTTCAGTTCTCCATCCTACAATGAAGAGTAAATTATGTGAGGCATCACATTTATGGAATCTCATAAATCAAGAATAGCATTATAAAATTAATACCTCTCTATTGTGTTTGGAATCAAGGAGGTTCCCAGATAATTGCATTTGGTAGGTAGTGAAGACTCTAACAATGCTGATAAATTTCTCCCCATGCTTACCTTTTCATCACCATGATGTCTCCATCGATTTGTACACATATCCTTTTAAAACATTCCATATCTACGAATTTGAATCACGACATCAATCAAAGGAATGATAACCTACACTTTTTTGAATGTCTCCAAATTTTTCTTATCGAGTTCAGTTTCCATTTGTTTTATAGGTTGGGTGGACCTTTAGGGAAATGGAATAGGAATGATTAGGCTTGGAGACTCATCAAAATACAAACTCATTCCTTTAGAATTCCTTTTCTTAGGATAAGGATTTTCTTCTCTTGGACAAGTTTTAGAGGTGGTTGGGATGATGGTTTCCTCCAGAGTGGATGACTCTATTATTGGGTTTAATTGGCTTTTACTCTGAGTTGTTCTCTAATGGGTGATGGCATTAACATTCCTTTATCCCTAGGGATAACTACTATTTTAGAGGGTAGTTTACATTTCCCATGACTTTTAATTTCACCCACTGAGTTATCTTGTTAGCCTAATTGGGTTTTTAGGTCTTGTATGGTTGCTTGGGTAGTATTTTGGAATTAAAGATTATTGGAATTCATTTTATTCATCATATATTATATAAAATGCTCAGTTTTTGGAGGGGTGGTTGGAAAGGCATTTAGGGTGGTTGATGATTTTCGATGGTGGTGGTGGATGACTAATCTGCCATTGTTGGTTCCATTGTTCAGACGGCTAGTTTCAATACCTAAATTCCTATAAGCATGGTTTTATTCCCACCTAGAGTGGGATGGATATTATGTCTTTTTACTAAAGGGTTAGTTATAGGTGTGTCTTGGAAATATTTCCTCACAAATCTCAGAAGATTCTACTAATTGGGGGAATCAGTTAGAATAATGGGTGATAGAAGCCTATATTCCACAACGGATGGGAGGAGGAGATTGAGATTTCCCTTGGGAGAGATTTATTGTCATAAAATGGTACTAACCTCTTCAAACATTGTGTCCACCTTCTTCCCAAATTCAGTACTTTTCACCTCATGGAAACCTCTAATTGTACATCTATGTTTTTAATAATTGTTGATTGTTTTTCACCAATTTCCCAAACAGGGCTCTTGTAGTGATTGAGGATTTATCTACCAGTTCACCACCTACATCAACATCAATCATGTTACAATCAATTAGAATTAAACCATCAAAAAAATATTCCATTAAAATTTGATTACTTATTTGGTGGAGTGGGAAACTTTATCATAATCGTTTAAATATTTCATAATATTCATTACATGTTTACACATGAGATTTTCTTATACAAACAATTTAGTTCCTTATTATTTCATTTAGAGAGGCTGGGAAATATTAACAAAACATTTTATGTCCTCCCACCCTCTTATTAGAAAATTACCATAATATAACCAATCCTTTTCCATGTCTCCTATAGAAAATGGGAGTTCTCTAATCTTTAGTAGTTCTTCATACACATTAGTTGGTTATAATTATGAGAAAATAGTATAAAATTATTTTAAATTCATGTGTGGATATTCTTCAGAAAGTCCATGGAATCTTGGTAAAAAATGGATTAGACCAGATTTTGTTCAACATTGGGTGCATCACCTTGCCTTTGAATGTATGTGGGTTGGATATCAACAAAAGGTTATGTCAGTTCATTTAATATCTTGTTATTTTCAGCAATGTAATGCATGTTTATTTATGTTTTGATGTTGGTTCCAGAAGAATAAGATGACAGATCGAGAATATTGTTGTTTTCTTGTGTGTCCTCTATTGAAGGGTTCTCTTGTTTTTCTCGGGGTCGCTAACATAATATCCTCTATGGTTCAGGTTCAAAAGATGGTAAATATCACATATTAAAATGCGTCATGCACAAAATGTACATAATAAATAAATCATAACACAAAAATATAAGTAAAGGTATAAGATAAAACAAATAAATATTTACAAAATTTACAAAAAAAACTTATAAAAAAATCGCACTAAAAAGCAAAGTTCTATCCGGAAATGGAGCCAAAATTTGACCATGATTTGATGGAACATCAAATTGGATATGTTTTTAGGCTGATATATAGTCTAGTTACAACCCTATTTCATCTCCCATGGAATGTTGATAGGTTTAAATTTTTTATTTTTAATAAGAAGAAAAAAAGAGGGGTGGTTTTGAAAATATTTTCAAGAAATTATCTGAATTAAAAGAGTTATAAATTTCAAAGACCAAGTGTATAGTGAAAAAAATGATATAAATAGGTTCTCATTACTATGTTACTAAAGCCCTTGAATATTTTCTCATTCTAAATTGATTATTAGGTTTTAGTGTAATCCTTTGTTTGGAGGATAACCAAGATCTTGGTTACCCAAAAGCCTCTTAAAATAATTCAATTAGAACAAAACCATGAAATAGAAATTGTGTAGTCATGTTATAGAAAAATAGAATGATTTAATGTTTGTAAGAGAACATTTAAATATCACATGGTTGAAAAAATGGTTCTTATATTGTCTAATCGGAACAACACTAGACACACACTTAAAATCAAACACCAATCGGTTATGAAATAAAAATTGTTTCATTTAAATGAATCAAAACAAGTTAAGATACATATGGAAGAATAATTAAAACCAAAATATAATCTAAACCAGTAGATAATTGTGTTCATGATCTTCATCATCTAGTGTGTAGTTCCCTCACAATGTTCACCCACCGCTTAGATCTATATTGGAAGGAGGAGGATGCTCTAGTGGAACTCCTTCTTCATTCCTGGCCCCCATATGAAGATAAGGGCCACCAAAACATCTAGTATGAGGAGGATACTCTACTAGGACACCAAAATGGAAAATATTGGCATCCTGTTTGAACATTCAAATGCAGTGCTCATGGTGCCTTTTTAAAGCCAAAATAGAACTTGGGTGTGAGAACCCAATTTTTGATATACGAATTTTTTCTCGGTTTCAGAATAGTATAAATCCATATCACAACTTAACCAAAAGATAAGATTTGTTGGTGGACTCTTGAATATCTCCCTATATATTTTTGAGGCCATTAGACAAAGGTTTTTGGATATATGTTCAAAATATATAACCAAACATTTATATTTAGCTAAATTCTATCCACTGAAAAGAATGGTTCGGATGGGCCAGCTGATGGCAGAATTGGGCTTTAGTTCCTTGAAAGTAGTTGTAGATCATGATGTTTTGGAGAGGAAAAAATTGTTTCCGCCCATTTGGATTCACTATATTCACGTATGGATCAAAATAGTGGACAGATGTTCATGGGATGACATTTAGTTTGGCCCATTTTTCATCTAGATGATCTTTAGGGATTCTAAATCACCTCTAACTTCAATGAAAATATAAAAAAAGTATAATTTTCCCTTTAAAAAGTGACAAATACAATATAAATTAATCAAACATGAAGTGAAATTTCTTATTATTTTTAAAATTTACAATACAAATTCAGTTTAATACAATGGTTTAAGGGTGAAAATGAAGTAGTGAATCATGGTGTGATCACCTACTCCTAAGAAAGAGTATGTTTCAGTTGAATCATTTATTAAAAAAATGCCTCCCATATTTAGTTGATATTATGATATCCTCCTTAAAAACCATTGGATTAACTTCATTTAAAAGTTATTTTCGATCATATAATTCTTATAAGAATATAAATTTTTACTAGAGATCTACCAATTTAATGTTGAAGCTGAAATGTTATAGACATTGATTGATAATAGAAATTAAAAGGAGGAAATTTATTCCATGTAGATAAGAGATTTTATTAAAATACTTCTCCAAAAATATTTTCCTTGAAAAATCAATCCTAAAATAGAAAGGGACTTCTAAGGAATTAACGAAAAGGAAGATTATTCAATTGGAGAAAATGTGTAAAACTTGTGAAGGATTGCACGATATGACTTTTAATTTGTGATGAAAAGAGAAAGAAAGGTGGATCACTTCATTACTATACAAAATCTGAGTCTAAGAAAATCATTTTAAATTTGAGATATTGAAAAATATTTAGAGATTTTCTATTGTGATCTTAAGGGTGAAATGTATAGTAGAGAGTCTTAGTGGCCTCATGGTCCCGAAGATAAAAATAAGAAGATGGATTTTAATATGTGAGTATCAATAGTTTAATCCAATGAATTACGGGAAACCTAGCATCACAAATTTAAAAATTCTAGCAATTATCATAATGCGATCTATTTAATCTGAACTAGTAAATGATTCAAATGTGGTATAATGGGGAATCAAGATAATAACTACTTAAGGTATATGAATAATCACACTAATGAGGAATAAAAATGGAATATTTAGAGAAAAAATCATCCTGTAGTGTAGTGTTTCAATTACAAGGAACATGGGAATTATACAATCCATGTCCCTAATCCAAGGTTTGTTGGAGGAAATCAACAAAAACCATCTATAAGGAAGCTTGGGAGGCCATATTCTATAACTACTACTGAGGTTAATCCTAAAAATTATGTGGTGATTGGTTTGATGGTTATTAATTCATGATTCAAGAATATACTATTTTATTATAGTTCAATTCATTGTTATATAATTTTCATGTTTAGTAGAACTATTTAAGCTACGCCACAATATATAGAGGCAGATTTATCATTGATAATATAAAATTGGGAAATTATTTCATCCAAAGTATATAAATCATCCCTAGTTCATTTTTATGGATTCACCCTCCCATAAAATCTTGTTTTACTTCCTTTGGTGGAGATTGATACTATATTGGGCATGGATTGGATACCATTATACAATGACAATATCTATTGTTATGAAAGGGATATATCACTGCATATCCCAATGCATCCTCTAATTATGTAAAAGTGTAAGGAGGAGGATGAATCTCCACCAAAATCTCTGACTCAATTAAGGATATTTTTGTTTTATGATCAAGAATATATGGATCTAAATGTTGATAAGACAGATTTTTTAATTCTAAAAGACATGCCTTTTTTGATGGAGTACACAAATTTTCCACCTAGAGATTTTCCTAGTATTCCTATAGAAAAATTGTTTGAGTTCTCAGTTGATCTTATTACATGATCTCTGTCGATTTCAAAGTGACATTATAGAATGCAAATGATTGATTTTATTGAACTAAAGATCATGTTATAAGAATATGTTGACAATGTTTATATATGCTCGAGTTCTATTCCATTGGTTTCACTAATTCTCTTTGTTAAGAAGAAGGATGGATCAATGCGCATCTACATTGAATATCGTGATCTCAACAAAATCACGTTAAAGAAAACGTATCCTCAACCAAGGATAGATGACTAGTTCAATTTCCTACATGGGGCCATGTATTTGTCAAAGGTGTACCTTGGGTCATTATGTCACCTATTAAATGAATGGAAGGATGATATTCCCATGAGCACATTTGGAATGACGTATTGACACTACAAGTTCATTTTTATTCCCTTTGGAATTAATAATGCCCAAAAAAATTAATGGATTTAATGAATATAGTCTCTAGAGATTACCATGAAAAAGTCTAGTAGTCTTTATGATGAAATTCTGATATACATCCCAAACAAGGAGCAACATTGAGAGCATTTTAATTATCTAAAAAATAAATTGAAAAGGGAGATACGATATGAAAAGTATAATAAATGTGAGTTCTGAAAGGAATATGTGTCACTATTAGGGAATGAAATCGTCAACAAAGGTATATTAGTGCACCCATCCATGACAATCTTAATTGATGAGTGCCCTAGGATAACATCTATAATGATGATCAATAGTTTTTGTGGTTCATTCAGGTATTACCGATGATTTGTGAACAATATCTTGGAATTACCAATCCCAATAAAAAATATTACATGAAGGAGAGAAATGTTTATCTTCACCAGTGAATGTGATGACTACTTCAAAGAGTTCAAGAAGATTCTTATCACTGCACTAGTTATAACACTACAAAAAATTTGGGAACTCTTTGTGGTGTAGAATGATGCTTCTTCGTAGTTCCTAGGTTGTGTACGGATGAAAAATGATAAAGTGATATCCTACGCATCGAGGATGTTGAAAATTAAGTAGAAAAACAATGCCACACATGATATGGATTTGGAGGCTATGATCTTGATGTTGAAAATATGACTGTATTATGTCTATGAGGTGAAGTGTGAGATATATATTTTTCATATGAATGGAAAATATATATTCACACCTTGGGAGCTTAATATGCACCAAAATATATAGTTGGATCTCATCAAGGATTACAACAACTCACCCCAGTTCTATCCTAGTAATAAAAATAATGTGGCAGATGCTCTTAGTAGAAATGATCAAGAATATTTTTCAATAATGATAATATACAATGATCTAGTATTATTAGTCCTTCAATGGATTGAAATGGGGATTTTTATGTAAGAAGCATCGTCAATCCTTTCCATAATTAATGCTTAACCATCCCTTATGGATAAAATTAATGTTTCTAAATGAAATGATTTTGAAATTCAGAAAAAGGTGGAAGATATCATATATTGTAAATGCTCAGAGATGAAAATGTGTAAGGAATGATTCATGATATTTGGGTCTGGAATATCTAATCCTAACAATCTATATGAAAATAAATAGATTCCAAATGGAGCACATATTTCATCCTTCTATATTCACCTTTGGAGCACAAAGATGGATCAAAATCTTCAAGAAAAATATTCGCTAGGAAATATAAATAGGTTGATCATTAAATATACATAATGTTCTTACTATGTCAGTAGGTGAAGGAAAAAATAAAAAATTATAATTGTACGGTGCAACCATTACACATACTAACATGGAAGTGGGAAAAAATCACCATGGAAATTGTCAATGGATTTTTAATGTCATCCAATGGAAACAGTCCTATATGTGTTTTTTAGGACTGTCTTATAATGATATCTCACTCTATCCCAAATCAAGAGGATTTCTAAATGAAACAAAATTATTAGAAATAAATCAGATAAGTGAAAGCTGCATGGAGTTCAACTATTGAGTGTATCAAATTAAGTTCTGAGATTCACCTCAATACTCTGGAAATGGCTCCAACATGATCTAAACATTGATCTGAAATTTTGTAGGGCTTATCATCCTCAAACTGATGGCCAATGTGAGCAGACTACTGAGAAACATGAAGAAATGTTTGGATCATTTTATATGGTCTTTTAAGTTGGATTGGACTAACTTATTCTACTTCCAGAGTTCTCTTATAACAACAACTTCAACTCGAGCATCCAATTGGATTTATTTGAGTCACTTTATGGGTAGTGATGTTAAACATCAGCATGCATGAATGATGTTTTTGAACCTAAGTTGCTAGGTCCTAAAAATGTATATGAAATTTTTGAAAAAGATGAAATCCATTCAGTATAATTTTTGGGTAACCCAAATTCCATAGAAGAGTTATACGGAAAATTGTAAATGAGACCATAAGTTTATGGTTTGATAGATTTTATTTCTTCCACATATCTCCATGGAATATGATCATTATATTTTGGAAAGAGGGGAAATATAACTACCAGGTACATCATCCCCTTATATATTATTTTTCATGTAGAAGCTATTTTCTAACCACTATAAATTTCATCAACCATCTCATAAGTACAATATGTATTCCATGTATTCCACTAGGGGAAGTACATACCAGATCCCACAGATTTACTGTATTTAGGGGTGGTACAGTTGGAGAATGATCTACCATATAAGGATCTTCTAGTGAAGTTCTTGGATCACAAAAATAATGCTCTACGCTACAAGAGTACTCTCTAGGTCAAAGCAATACAGTGGACCAATAAGTATGAAAAGTAAATAGGGTATTTAAAGGAAGTAGTGAAGGAGAAGTAACCTCACAAAATGACCCATGATAAAATCTGGGCATGGGGTGAATTTCAGGGCACCGTAGCAGTAATGTAGCCTGACACTGTAGAAGTACTATAACAGTTGTGGAACTGTACCATCGGTGTAACTATAGGAGCGATGGCACTAAAGAGGCGGAGGGACTGTAGCAAGTACTGTAGCGGCAACTGTACTATAGCAGCGTGATTACTATAGTAGTATTGTTCACCGTGGTGTCCTTTGGACAACAAAATGTGCTTTCATGCACTGCTTTCATGACACTTGGCCTTAGGCCTGCAGGCTATGTAATAGGTCTCCCTCTACCCAGTCTAAAGTGTTCTTTGCTTTAATAATAAATTGAGGCATCGGCCCCAACCTTGTAAAAATACATAAAAACAAATATAAAACATAGTAAAAGTCATTATAAATTAATAATTATTGAAATAAGAACTATTTATAGAAATTAAAGAACCTAAACCAATGGTATAGTAACAAGACCTATGGAAAAGTAATGTGACCATTATGAATGGTAACCCGACCAATATTGTACTAATCTCACCAATGGAAGTATAAATAAAATTTATGCCTCTTATAAATGAATATATGATATAATTATATCATATTATATGTAAATAACTGTTTTGTACATTATAAATTAAGTGTTTATATTTTTATATAAATATAGATGCTTAATTACAATTAAACATTTAATATAATGATTTAAACAAATTATTTACACAAAATATATTTATAAATTATAATTTTTTATCTTATGATTATAAAATAGTTTTATAAGACCAAAATTAAATTTCCAAATTGTTATAAAATCAATTATAAATTTAAAATTGGTACTTTTCAAAATAAATGATGATTTTTATTTAAAATATAATTTTCACATATTTTGAAAATTATTTCATAAAATTGAGTCCATTTTATAATTATACATAATAAAATATTATACGGTTAGTTTTTTGGGATTTTTCAAAAATGGTTTATTTTTTAGTGAATAGAGATTTATATTTATTTATGGTATACAGTAAATAAATGAATTTATGAGTTATTCATGAGTCATTGATAACGTTATTTGTCGTGGTTAAAAATAAAAATCATTCTTAACCTTATTTAGTTACAATAGTCCACATTATTCGTTGTCTTGAGGATAAATAATAAACAAAATAATTAATTAATAAAAAACACCTCCCTCGTCTACTATAAATACCACCTCTTTTGATAACAGCTCTCAATCCTTTAACCATGTAACCATTATTCCCAACACACTCCCCAATTATCTATCCCACTTCCAAGATATTTTTGTCTCAAAAGAAGACCAAACTCAAGTGCCCGAAGGAGGTTCTCAAGGAGAATAATTCAAGAAGTAAAAACCTCTTTCCTTTTCTTTTAATATTTTTCCAAATTCGTTTATATTATTATTAAATTACCACATAATAATATCAATGTTTTATGGTAAATACATTATAAAAAATTAAATTAAATTTTATTATGGAAATGTAATAATCTATCGTTATTTTTTCCCTCAACTAGTTGTTCTAAAAATGAAAACAACATCTGTGATGTGTAAATCAATCGTATTTAAGAATGATGAGATTTAAAATTAATTTACAACCTTCATGTATTATCATAAAACAAATTTCATGATAAAAAGAATTCTAATAAATTTATTAAATATTATTCAATTTTTTTAACAAGTATATAATCAGAATTTTAAATAATAGAACAAAAGTAGTTCATTATGATTGAGAAACTGACAAGTTAATCTAAAAAATTATCATTAACATTTTATCTAAAGATTATTTCTCATAAAATATAACCAAATGATAAGTAATATAAAATAATCTCCTAGAAGTCGATTAAAAACACATAATTTCAATTCTGTATAACTGTTCCTATTCTACATGATCGTTCATACACATATACAAAAGAATCGATCAAAAAATCCAAGGAAATGAACACCATCGAATGATGAAATTGTATATTATAACTCATATAAAGGGATATAAATGAATATAAAAATATTATAATAAAAATAATACATGTAGAAAAGGTTATTAATTAGGTAATTAATGCATATAATTTGATTATCGAAGAAATTATGATCAAATGCATATAACATTTATACATGATATAAGGGATTCTCTCTGAACCTCTATTTTTTCATTAGGTCACATTCCCTCTCTCTTTACACCAATACAATTATTTTTTATTTTAATACAATTATTCATATTTATATTTATATTTTGAAAAATCATGAATAGAAATCATTTCATTCTTCTTTTTTAAGGATATATATATTCTAAAAATCTTCACTTCTCAGTTCACCAAGATAAGAAACCCTGATTAAAGGGAACATTCTGATTTTTTACCCATTTTCATGTGCACTACATAATATATTTTAACACACCATTATTTTTCTAAAAAAATTATTTTTATATGAAATTATTTAATTGTTCTTTCTAATTTTCATACATATAATTATGTCTTTTCCATTATAATGAATCTTGAAAATTTTCCCTTAAACTGTCCAAAAAATTTATTTTTATAACGTTACATAAACACTATTTTTGCATGATTTAAATGAGGTTTGACATAAATTTAATGACCTATTACTATCACCCATTATTAATTTCCATGAATGATTTAAATTTGTTCTTTTATGAACATGATTATTATGTTCCCTTTTAGTCTTCCTTCTAACTTGATTATGATACCTAATTCTTTCCATGGGCATCCCTTATGTTTATAATTTATTTTTTATGGGGAACATATATTATTGAAATTTCATTGATTGGTTTTCCTAGATAGTGATCAAATACATTGGGCAATTTTTTATTCTTATGATACATCATGTGAAACAGTCTTGATTGTTAGCCTTGAATCGTGCTCCATATTCAACAGTCTTGGTGGTTAGCCTTGACTCATGCTCCACCATGTGTAGTGATCCATGAATCAGTATTATGTCTTATTCTATGTTTCATATACATTAATATTATTCAATTGTTACATGATCACATGTTCAATATGATATGATTCCATATGTCTATTCATATTTCATTCACTTTTTATGTCATCATGTTATGTCTTCCAACCCATGTGCTATGCTTTATTATTATGCTTATTCTCTCACTAGGATTTTTAGACCATCCCATTGTTCATGTATTTGAAGGTTTATCCTATAAATGTGTATTAAACCAAAGGGTGTAAGGATATAATTAAAAAGATTAAATAAAATATATTTTTATTTTGGTTTCATGAATTCTAATTTTCTATCTAATCATCCAACGACACTACACTTTATGATACTTGTTTTCTATTAGAAATAAAATTACACCTTAAATTATGTAATAATTCGTGTAAAAGAATTAGACCATTATATTATATTAATATGTAACATAATTTATAAGTGATGTTGTGACCTAGTATCATATATTATCAAGGGAAGGTTCATTCCCCACTCCCTAATATAAGGTAGGTGGGGGAACATCATTTTTAGAAACCCATGTGATGGAAATCACCATATACAATTTCCTCAATGATGAGGATTTGAAAATAAATGTAAATAATCCTAATTAAGTTCCCTTAATAATAATCTAGTATAAGATAGTCACACATTCTTAATGAATCATTATCCATGGTGTCATATAAAGATGATCCCAACATAACTGAACGTACATTACACCTTTATTAATATAATTCATTTAATAATATAACACATCCATAATATTATAGATGTAATGAAATTTAATTTGGCCCTGAAATACATTCCATTCCCTCATAAAAACCATTTAGTAAAATGGTTTTATTTATTTATTAATAATGAGTCCTTGGGAGTCACCCATTCCATAACACAAAAAATTATCAATAATAAATTAAAACTTTTCATTTATTATGATAAAACTTAGTAATGTTTGTTTTTTTATAAAATATAAATCTATATGTTAGAATAATTAATTAAATAAAATTAAATTAATAATATCATCCTACTGAAAAACATCAAGTATAATGTAAATATTCATAACCAAGATGTTATCAAAAGTATTGATTTCATCTAGGCCCCTATCAAAATTACAAGGAAACGTGATCTAACCTACCCATGGGGTTGTTTGTGACGAAGTTGAAAACCTCATACCACATGTACGAGGGTGATATAACATATCTACATAAGAAAATGGTATTTAATTTTAACCATTTAATAATTTAGTATAAATTTTTGGAATGTCCATCATGAGTCATAAAAATAAATACTATAAAACAACAAAACTATGATGGGAAGTCATATAGAACACATAATTATTTCCTATTATAGTTCGCTCATACAATATTAGGAATTAATTAAATATGGAATGATATAAAATATAATATTTTAAAAACAACATAAAAATTAAGAGAATTATCTTTCAGAAAGATAGAAATGGAGTTGGTGAGATAAAATAAGAAATAAATTACTATTCATATAATTAATGATACACTAAAAATGCACCTGATGAAGTTTGATTTTGATATCAAATGACGAAGATCCACTAAATAGATATGGATTGGATATATGGATGTTTTGGAGGCCTTATTGGTGAATAATGGTTGAAAAGGGTAGAAAATCCCAAATAAGAGGCATGGTGAAAAATATTAATTATGTCCATTTTAATGATGAAAATTGGTAGGATTCACAGTTTAGCTAACCATGTACCAATCGTGTTGCTCACACATCCCAAAATACATATACTCTTGGGCTTAGATACACATTTTATGGTAAAGATACCTCAGTAATGAGGTGTTATAGGTAAGGTGGTACTTACTATGTATGCTACGTGCATGTTTTGGAAAACTGTGCTCGGACTGTGTTCCCACACCTGCTGTTTATTACAGAGATTTGACTTGGACATGAGAACTCCCTCAATGTGTTTTTTAATACTATGATCTTTTTAATTGGGACACAAGGGTAATACACAATGATACATTAAACCATTCCCCAAATGTGATCCTCAGTCTATTTCCCTCGAAACTATGTTTTTATAGTCAAAGTACCACGAAAATCATCGCAACCTATGAGGCACTCTCGAGTCATAAACCTCATTAAAACTATAATAATAGTATTAAGTGTTACGATGCTCCAAAATATATTACCAAGAATTATTTATATTAACAACATACAAAAAAATATTTTTTAATTATTTTTGGAATTGGAAAGTTTTAAAAACATGAGACTTTAAATCAAACATAAATAAACCATAAATAAATATTATTTAATTATAAATTTTATAACCCAACAATTAAATATTCAGATATGAATTATATTAACATCATTTTTAAATATATTTATATATTTCATACCCAACATAAATCTATTGAATTTTTTTAATAAATAGTAAATCATTATTTATTAAAGTAATTTTGTTCATTAAATTTTTTTCCTTTATAATAATTCTTTATTTTTGTGAGAAAATATTTTTAATAATATATAAAAAAATTTTAAAAATGATTTTAAATAAATAAATTTATTTTTCAAATAATAGTACAAAATTATAATCCGGTAAGATATCTTATTTTTTATAAAATTGTGATTTTTTTGGTGAATAGTTAAAAATACTAAATTTTGTAAAAATATCATATCTTTTCAATAATGTAATTAGTTTAAAAGAACCATTATTTGATGAATATTACTAATTTTGGAATAAGTTTTCTTCAGGAATTTTTAATCCAAATAACTAAATTACAATATTATTTATATTTTATTTTAGTATAATTAAATTTTTTGTTTTATAAATAGCATTTCGTCAAACAAAAATCAAAGTTCATAATGTTTCTTTAATTAATTAATTAATATAAACCCCAATTAAGAATGATTTAAATGGAATATAATGATTAATTATCAATAAATATTAAATAAAATTAATAAAATGATTTTTGAAAGTCATATAGTTAGTATAAGATCATTTTCTACTTGGAAAATACATTTCTTGAAAAGTATATTTTTTGATAGGTCTGTTGATTTTATTTTATATTACATTACAAAAAATAATTTAATTTAATTTCATAAATTTTATTAAACATTTTAAATAAACATATTTTATAATCTCTATTATTTTTAACTCAATTTTGAGTCTAATGAACGAAGAAACAATTAAAAATATTCTTCAGTGGTAAAGTTGAAAACATATTTACATGGGTCTTAAAATAAAAGGATAAGGTATAAAATGACCTAAAACATGTATGAAACCTATATTATATACATATTTAAAAACATTATTGCATAAAATAAAATAATATTCTATTTTTATCATTTTTTAGGTTAAAATCGTTTTTATCAGTTATTCATTTTAAAAATTACAAGTGTTCTCATAACCTCTCATATAAATGGCCACCCCCTATATTCTACACTTCACACTTACATTATCTTGTTTTAATCTAATTACTACTGAAATAAAATTCTTAATTACCTACCAACATTATAATATCCATGGTTTTATCATAATTTCTTCATAGTAAGGCTTCTGGGGGTATCCTAAGAAGGTTGTGCGAAGTAGAGGTAATGTGCTTAACCGAGTGTTTATATTTTATTTATTATCCCATCTATCTAAAAACATATTCAATTAAAATGGTTTAAAAAACTATTATATAATATATAAATAAATTTTATTTTTTTGATATCATAAACTAAATTCATATCTTGTTCTATAAAATACAAAACACAAATATCTTTTTTGTATGTGGCAGACTGCTACCTTACAAACTATTGCAATTCATTTTTTATAATCGTATATCACCTATTGTTATAATGGTTTACGTAAAGTATGTATTTTATATTTTTAACAAAATAATAATTTTTTAATTATAATATCATATGTAACATCATAATATCTATTCCTTGGTGAATACGATATCATTACTCATATGATGGTGGACTACCGCCTCACGAAGTTATGTGAATCATTTTTCACAATTTCTTTTGATAGAATATTAATAAAATATTCTCAATGAATATTCCCTAATAGATAAGAAATAATTATATTAATAATTAAATAATTATCATTATCATAATAAAATAAATAAATTTACTTCTTACATTTCTTCTCATTGAAAAATGATTATGTCGTTCATGTGTATGTGTCGACTACCGCCTCCACGAAACGATTTGATTTTTTTAATCACGACATCAAATGGATGTTATTTTTAAGTATATTTAAATAGATAATATGTTATTTTTATATGTTGGTATTTATATAGGGATAAAATAGTACTTCACTTCTTAATAATAATGATCATTGATAAATTAAAACATTACTCATTTATATGTATAAATTACCATCCCTATTACTGTAACATAGTTAATTTCAAAGAACCATCATTTATTATTGGTATTAAAATTATGAATGATGTATAAAAATTATATTGAGATCATTATTATTATTCTGGATATTATCTAATAATAATCTCTTGGACAACAATCAACAAGTCGGTCCCATTTTTAAATAAGGAACCAAACATCCTTAAACCACCGGACGTGGACTTATTAAATTAATTACTTCAACATGTATATAAATATAAATAAAATAGATCATTTAAGTATAAGGTGTTAATATTTGAAATTTTTATGAATAAATAAAATAATTGATATAATTTAATTATAAGGGAGATAAACTGCATACATGGATAGTCTAGACTCATGGTAAGGGTTTCTCATATAATTTTTTTTCATAGATATATCTACCAAATTCACCACATATTTATATTTTTTGGTTTAAATAATGTAAATATTACATGTTATATCAGGAATAATTTTAAATTCATGATATTTTATATTACAATTTTAATTATTTCATGAAATATGGTTTTAATTGATAGTTACCAAGTAGTAAATAGTTTATTTGCTAAAGATCACTTCATTGGGTTATAAATTTTATCATTGACTTTTAAATTCCATGATTATGTATAAATTTATATCCAATTTTTTTATTATTTACTTAAATTTTATTTTATTTAAAATTTTTATATAGAATATATCTACTTATTGAATATCAATTCATTGATGTGATCTTTGTAACCATAATATTTTATGATTTATATGTAATTCCCCTTCGACAAGTATATCATGAATATAATTTTTTTCATTATATTTAATTTTTTATTTGAAATTATTAAATCATGGGGCTTACTATTGAAATATTACAATTGTGGAAAAGTATTTATGTTACAATAACCTTTCATTTTATGATTTTTTATGTCAAAGGTCATTTTTGAGTAAATAATATTATTTTATTTTACCTAAACACATCTATTATATTATACAATAATATTGAATTGTTTAAAAATATTTTATTTCAATTTACTCTTTTATTCAATAAAACAAAATTATAAAATTTTCAAAAGTTATACTGATATTGTATCCTCATTTCGATTATGAATCTATCTTTTTCATATCCTTGTTTTCAAAAATTTTCTCTAAATTTTTCCTCTATAAAAATGAAATATCTCCTCAATATATTTTATGTTGTCTTTTATATTATTTTAAATTGTTTTAAAAAATTACTTTTCTCATCATTTTTCATATGATTTAAATTTTAATCCTTTTATAATATATTCCAAAAGAATGGTTTTTTTAATTCTTATCATTAACCTATTTTACTAAAATTAGGAAAATTATATTTATTGTTCCTAGATTTTTATGATTCCAGGGTTATTTTAATGGATATTTATTTTTACAATAAATTTGAATTTTTATTATTTAAAATATATTTTCAAATTAAAAGTGGAATTTTCATTAAGAATATTTTTTATGTTATTTTCATGTTATTACCATTATTCAGCGTTAATAACCGTTCTTGTTACATATAATCCACTAGGGATATTTTGTAATGATATCATCCTTTTTATATTCATAGATGGATTATGATTGTTTAAATGAGATTTTAATGGATAAAAATGAATTTTAATTGGCAATTCTTGATTCAAATATATTTTCATGGAACTCATTTCTTTTCTTTGGGTTTATTATGTTTTAAATATATTTTTGTAGAACACAATTCATTTCTATTGGTTAATCAAGATATGAATGGAATAATATAGTTTTACTAGTTTTATTATGAGATGAAAGTCATATATTCATTATTTCTGTTATTGTTCTTGAAAATTATTTATATGAATGGTTGAGCACTACAATAACCCATATGTGATCCTGATATTTTTTATTTTCAATGTCATTCCCAATTAAAAATCATGAGTGATCATAATATTTCTTCTACAATGGGTGTTCCTAGATAACTCTATAATGTATTGGGTAATGTTCTTTTTCATTATATGAAATAATAATAGAGTTATCTAATGCTATCTCATTTGGATTTTACTAAGCTCTAGTTACTTATTAAATGGATTTAAAATATGTTTTAAAGATGATGTTCTCAAATACCAAAATTATTTCATTATTCTTTGTATATTTTCTTAACGTTTGTTTTGATCATGATTAAAATCAAATGTCTCGTGACTATTGAGTTTCATGAATATTTAATTTGATAAAGAGTTATTCCATGTTTTATTATTTAAAATATAGGAATATTTTTCTATGAATAATTATATTTTATTCTCCTAAACATTGATTACATCATCATAGCCTTAAAATATTCTCATTATCACTATTTACATATCATTTTAAATAATTATTATGAACATTAGTGAGAATTATAGATCAACATTATAATTTTTAATATTTTACTGGTTATGATGAATAAAGATAATATGATTTTTATCTAGAAATGATAATTATGTGACAGTGTTTTTGGAATATTTTGAAAAGTAAATATGGAATTTAAAAAGTATATATATTGGAAACAATACACATTTTAATTAATGTGTATTACTTATGTAAGAGTTCATCCAAATTATATAAACTAAAATCCTAAAATGACCTTTGTTATATAAGTGATCCGACATTTCCTGGTGATGTTTTCTATTTTTGAGGAAAAAATTGGGTCACATTGATTAGATTCAAAACATGAAATGTAATGTTTATGACTTTAGAACCAAATATATAAGTGTGGGTTTGACATTTTTATAGTTTGTATTAGATATAGGATTGGATAATCTTGGATAATTGGATGTTTTTAGGTGAAGTTATCTTAAAATTTATATATACGAACATGCGATTATAGACTTAGATATTATCATATTTTTATTTTCTTAGACACCAATTCTATAGTTTATAGTGATGAGATCTTGAAGTGATTAATAATGAATTAAATTTTTATTATTTCAATAAATTATATGTTAAATTTATTTATAATTTTATGTATTCTTTTAATGTTATTGGAAATAAGATTTAAGGTATTTATAAAGAATAGGGTTTATATGATCTGGGTATTTTAGGTAAATATCTGAACACAGGTTTTATCTTATATATAATGATGATATGGAAAAGTGTTTTTGTGAATGAGTGATGAATTATATTTCAAAAGAACATCACAATCTTTTTTGGCTTTTAAGATGAAATGTATGACATAACCATTTATATTATAACACTAATTAATGTTTATTTTATCATAGATATTTTGGATATAAGATCATTTATATATGGAATGATTTTGATTGAACTTTGGGTATTGTTAATGAATTTTTGTAGTATAACACATTATTTCATCATATGATGATTAATTCATTTTGGTAATTACCATACCTGGTATTAATTTTTAGTTAATTTATAAATATAGTAAGAATATATTTTTATTTATATTGGGTTATTTGATCCATTAAATGTTTATTTTAGATATTAATGCCTAAAAATTTATATTCAATACTTGTTTGGATAAAAATATGAGATTGTGGTGGGTATTGAATAACGATTTAAATTCAACATATAAAATGAGTATTTTTACCTATGCTCATGGTATGTATGGAAAATAATTCATAAATTAGTAGAAAAGGATCATGAAATATAAAATGTTTTATAATTATGTTCTTTTCATATAAAACGATGGTCTTTTTTACACCTTTTGATTATGGGTTAGTGGCTGTTGACTTTCTCATGTTCATTAACTTTTATTCTGATCAATGACTTATGTCTCAACCCATAATATTTAAGGCAGTTTTTATTTATTCCCATCATATATAATTAGTTACCATAAATTTTTTCCTACATGGATAAAAAGTTATGTATTATTCTAGACGACCTTTGAACTTCCCTCTCCCTCTTTTCATGTGGAAGTTTTATTGACCTTTTTTAGAATATGGGGCTTAAATATGCTTTTTAAAACATTTAAAACATTGATTATAGATATAAATTTAAACAAATATTGTCACAATTTTCTAGTGTTTGAAGAATGGTGACCATGATTTTTTAAAGGAATATATGATTGACATACTACAAGACATGCACAATGGATCTTAGACGAACCACAATGTAATATTATTATACATATGACTATTATACCCTAGCTGTTAAATTTTATGTTATGAATATTAATAAAATATTTTTTTAAATTTATACATATATATTTATTTACAAATTAATATAAATTTATTTATAAAATAATTGTTAGTAATCAATATATTTTTATGGAACTAATATAATTCATCAAAAACATTTTTTCATTAATAATTATTTTATCAAAATATTTTGAGTAAAAACAATAAATAATTTTATTTATTTGAAATAATAAATATATTTTTTTCAAATCTGTATAAAAAATTAAAATATGGTGAATTATTTATATTTTTTAAAAAAATATTAATATTTATGTGAATATTGATAAATTTTGTTTTTTTTTAATTCCACTTAATTTAAATTAAGTAAGTAATTTAAAAGAACCATTATTTTTTAATATTATTTAAATTAAATGATGGTTATTTTTTATATTAAATACACTTAATTAAATTGTAATCGTATATATTTATTATTTTAGAATAAGTTAATTTTTGTGTATAAACATTGGATTTTTCATCTGAAGACTCATTTGAAGTGTGTATTGTTTTTCTATTTTAATTAATTATAACAACACCTAATAAATTATTATTTAAATAATAAGAAGACATAATATGAAACTAATTTTTTTAATTCATACCATGATGATTACTTGTAAGTGAGTTAATAAAAAATAATCTTATTCTTGAAAAATACATTTCTTCAAAAATATTTTTTTAATCATGTATAAAGGATTTATTTTAAACTAAATAATCCCTATAATATGAATTGAATTTTTTAAAATGGGTTCAATATTATTAATTATCATAATCTTTTATATCCAACTTGTTCAAATTTTTTTGTTATAATGAATAATAAAAAGCAATGAATCAAAATCCCATAGTTAAGGTGGAAAATGATTTTCTAGTGAGTCAAAATAACAAGATAAGTGATAAAATAACCAAAAACATTTTCTAAAATATATTTTATAGAAATATTTAGACTTTATATTTTCTCAATCTTGATAATGGACCATTTTTTCACTTTTACATGAGAAAAACAAAGGTGTCAATTTTTCATTTAAAAAATTACAAGTGTGCCACTCACATGAATTGTAAGAGGCCACACTCTCTTATTTTAGTCATAAATTTAATTCTTTTCAGTTTATAAAAAAAGTTATGTAAGTATATTTACTAATTACCTCACCATATCATAGAGAAATTTTTTTGATCATTAAAACATCCTAAGTATGAATTTGGTTCATACCTAAAGTGGTTTTCTGAAGAGGAGGTGTCATGATTAACTAAGTTTTTTTATTTAATTTCATATTCCACCACCTTATAAACATATTTAATTATATTGATATAATAAATATAGTATATAAAAAATTATATTTATATATGATATTTGTGATTTTAAGAACATAAATCCATCTCCACTTCCATTAAATGGGAAACGAAACCATCATTTAAGTGTACAGTAGACTACCACCGCACAAACTAATTTAATTTTCTTCATCACCACCTCTCATGAATTTTTATAAATATAGATTTAATATATATATATATGTGATATTTAAAACATAATTATACATATATAATATCTATATCATATATACCTTTTAATTTTCATTCATTGGGTGATATTATAACATCGTTTGTGTGTACGACAGACAACCACCTCATGAAGCGATGCGATTCTTTTTTAAATAGATATTTTCATGGAAGGTAAAAAGGATTATATATATGTGTGTGGGATATAAATAATATAATTATGATATTATTGAAATATTATTTATTCTTTAAAGATAATATATCATTTTATTTTTTACCATTCAACTCACTAAAAAATTATAATGTCGTTTGTGTGTACGTCTGAAATATCGCCTCCATTAAGAGATGTAATTTTTTCATCCCCACATCATATGGATGATATATATAAGTATATTTTAAGAAATAATATGGTGATTTTTATATTATTATAATTATATAAGGATAAAGTAATACTTAACTTCCCTATATAATTTCCATTGAAAATAGAAATGTTACACATGCGTATGTACGAACTACCATCTCTAGGATTGCGACGTTCTTATTTTTTCATTAACATGCATAATGATTTGTTTAAAAAATATAAATGATGTATAAAATTTGTCATTATTTTATTATTATTATTATTATTATTATTATTATTATTATTACAGAGATGATGGTATGAAGGACTGTTTTCCGATGGTCAACACACTGAAGTCATTTTCAAACGATGACCAGAACGTCCCAAAAACACTCAATATTAAATTAACTGATTAGGTGAAAAATAATAAAATTAAATTAAAAAAATAATTATTTAAGTATAAAGAAATAATCATGGAAAATGTTCTTATAAAATCCAATAATTGATATACTTTTATTAGAAAAGAGTTAATCATTATAATAAAAGTTTAAACTCGATGTAAGGGTTTCTCATCTATATTTTATTTCTATAAGACACATACCATATTCAAAAATAGTACCTATTGTGTGGTGTATGTAATAAGAATTTCACATGTTACATAATGAATGATTTATACTTTAGGATATTTTATGATTCAATTAGAATTACATGATCTAAGGGGATGTTACTTGAATGATCCCAAGTTGTAAAGGGGTTTTTAACTCAATTTCCTTTCATTAGGCTATAAAACGTTTTCATTTAGTTTTTTGTCACATGAAATTGTTTTAATTTATATATAAATTGTTTTATTATATATTTTGACTTCTTTTGTGTATTTACATTTTTTGACACATTGTATCTTTATTGATTAACTCCCAATTAAATGATAAGATCTTTGTAATCATTAATCATCTATGATTACATTTCTTTGGAAAATATGTCAATGATAGACTCATATATTCATTGATTAACTATATATACTACCCATTTGAAATGAATATCATGAATTTAATTACGTTACTAATATGTAAATATTTAATTGAAGTTATTATTTCATGGTTTTATGATTAAAATTATAGAAATGTAGGAAGGAATTATGTTATAATCTCTATTATTTTCATGATTGTTTATGTGTATGTTTTTTAGGTGAATCAATTTGATTATCTTTTATTGAAAAAATATATTTTATTTTACTATGGTTATAAATGTGTTCTACATGATTTATTTTACTTTCCTGACTTATATATTAAATAAACATCAAGATATTTGTTTGTATGTAATACCAATACAATATCTTCTTTTAGGAAAGTAATATTTATCTTTCACATGATATCATTATAAAATGATTTAAAATAAATTATATTAAAATCCTAAAAATCTCCAAAATATGTATTATATGATTTTTTATTATTTTAGATCCATTTTCTAAAATTTAATTTATTAACATTTTTCAAATGAGTCACTTTTAATTCCATTTTTAAAATGTTTTAGAACAATGTTTATCTTTAACATTTATAATGAGAATGAATTTTACCATTATCAAAACCATTAATTTCATTGAAAAAACCCTTATAATTTAACTATGTTATTTTCAATTATAATATTTTGTAGACTTTTTCTAAATAATTTTTTTAATAGTGATTTACAAAGTAAAAATGGTTTTTCCTCAAGAATGTTTTCAATGACCCTTTTTTGGTATTTTAATTCAACAAAATCAATAACCCATGAAATTATTGATTCTCCAATTGGGATATTTCTTAATGATATAATTCACTAACTTTCAATAGATGGATTATGATTGTTTCAATGATATTTTTATGTAACACATTTCTTTTCCATGGTTTAATGATGTCTCAAAGAAATTGTAATGTAATCTATTTATTTTCTTTATGATAATCGTATTTCAAATATATATCATTAGAACCCAAATTTTTTTCATGAGTTAATCAAGTTATAAACGTAATAATTTATTTTTTTGAGTTGAATGATGATATTCTAGTTCAATGTTGTTTATTCATGGTATTATTTATCGAAATTGTCTATATAAATGGTCGAGGACCATTATTTATCCTAGGTGAGCCTGATGCAACCTATATAATGGTTTAAACTACATTATATTTTAGATGTGAGCATGACATATCTTATATTATAGGTGCACATAGATAGCTCTAGGTAAGACCAATATAGTAAATTCAATAGTCCTCTAATACATTGGGTAGTGTTCATTTTCTTTAGAGAAAAGAATGAGGGAGTTACAAGAGGTTTTCTCCGATAAATTTATATGGGATCGGGTTATTTTTAAAATGAGTTTAAAACATGATATAAAGATATTTTTCCAATATACCAACATGATATATTTATTCATTATAGTAATTTTTATTGAACCTTTAAACATGATTGATATCATATGGATCATGATTATAAATAATTATGAATCCCCTTTTGATATATATTTGTGCCTTGTTTCAGGATTGATTACCTATGTTTTTTGGGTATGAATATTCATATAGGGTGATCATGCACATTGATTATATAATCATGAAAGTTTTTCTTCTTATACTCACTAATGACATTAAATTATTATATCTTATGACAACCTCAATTATAATTTCATCTCATAATTGTTATGATTCATATTCCGTATGTTATGAATAATTATGATTAAATGATAAGTTTCTAAAAAAGTATTTAACATGATGATGTTTTTAACAAATGGTTAATAGTTAAAGTAGTATTTAAAAGCTATTTATAGTTAGAAAAATCATTCCTTGAATTTACAGGTATTATTTATATAAATGTTTTTAATGTTTATATAAAACTCCTAATAAGAATGTTATTTTTCTGTGTTGGAGATCTAATACTTCCCTTTGATCTATTATGATTTTGATGTTGAAAATTCTGTCACCATGATCTATATATAATCCATAAATTTAATTTTTATGATTTTAGTAATGGATCTGTGAGCGTGTGTTTAGGGATGTTATATTTATTCATAATTCATGATAATTTTTACTCAACCAATAAAAAATACAATACATTCATAAAATCCCTCCCCATGATCTAGAGTTCCTATTTTGATCAAAATACAATCCTTATAAGGATAAAGGTGTAAGGAATTTGCTTCCAAATAAGCAGTATAACTCTTAGTGATGATTTTTTTTTATTTCATTATATACCTCATTAAATTATTTTATAAACACAGTGATAAATATAAATTATTATCTACTAGATAATTATATTTTATCATGTTGATTTTTCTAACTTTAATCATATTATTCTATAATAAATGGGAAAATAAAATAATTCATGTGTGTGTGAGGACTACCATCTCCTGAACTGATGTATTTAATTTTTTATCACTTCCATTCAAGAATTATTATTATGATGGATATAAAATTTAAATATCATATTAATAACATAATTTCATTTCTAAATATAATAAATCATTTAACATATACCCCTTCCCCCAGTTAAAAAATGTTAATGTTTCTCATGTGTACGTGAGGATTACAACCTCCCCGAAGTGATTTCTTTCATTTTAAATGTGAAAATTTAAATAAAAATTATATATATGTATATAATTAATATATATAATATATATAAATGATTATGTTTCAATATCGTAGAGAACTATGATCATAATTTAATAATTGAAGCTACTGAACCAGACCTATATATAAAATATAATGATCACTTGAAATAGTTATTATTCTAGTAATTATTAATTAAAATGAATTGAAAAGTTATAAATTGATTATATATGTTATTATATTTATTTATATGGTTTTATTATGTAATTATTTTAATTTTTTTTTATTATATTGGGAACTAAATCACTGATGATGCACGTGGGGCTTGACCAAAGATTTTTTTTCACAATCAAATCCTGACTCAAAAATTTTTATGATTAAAGATTCAATTTGGTGAATTATATGATTTATCTAACATAAAAATTATGAATTTTATTATCCTATAGTTATTTCTCGAAGTTAAATCATTTCCATTCATTTTCCCTATTTAAGTTCTCCAATTTCTTTAAGAAAGTTTTTGTAGAAAACTGACTTTTATTTGTTTATCCAAGAATATTACCAATCATTATCAATATTTTCTTGAATTTTTTTAATAATTTTATCTTTTTATAATTTTCACTTATTTATAAAATTTATTTTTCCCATTTTTCCATTGTATAAAATGTTTAAATGGAATCATATATTATTTTTTTGATTGTGGAACTTTTTGACATAGGTGTGAAGAAAGACATTGTTTAAAATTATATAGTATAACCTACTTTTACCACTTCCATGACTTTTATTTTCCTGGATGTCTCTTTTACAAGTATCAATGGATATTTCTAACTATTTTATTCTCCTAATATTTTGGAAATTTATATAAATTAAATATGTTATTTTATAATTAAAATTGTAATGTAATCAATAAATGTTTCTGTGATCTATAAGAAATATTATTATCTAGATAATGATCCATTTATTAATAATATCATTTATAGAGGTTACAGTCCAATGATATCACCCACCCTATTTTTATAGTTTGACATTGGTCATTATATTTGGGGAAATCATTTAAAATTCATATGCAAGTTCTTCCTGTATGCATTTATGATTATTATTAACTAATGACAATAAAGTTTTGTTTTTTATCCATATTATGAATGAATTAAACATATTTCGTGATGGGTGGAGATTTTAATAATATTTTCTATTTATTAATCAATATGTCTCATGAGAAAAAAAAGTTTGGTTATTTGTTATATTCCCTACACATTTATGTATCATGTATTGTCATGCCTCTTCAATGGTATGTTTAGTATATATAACATTATACATTCATTTATTATGAAAATAGTTATTCATTTCCATGTGATTATTCCAATAGTCAGGTTATCCATTTCCAAGTTTTATGTGCATTTCATTATTTATATTTCATTATTCTATAATCATTTATCTATTCCATATTAATGACGACTTATTTATTATATGAAGTCTTTCAATGTTTGTAATCCCTAAGATACCATCTGAGACGACCCTTTTATTTTCTTTTTATTACTCTGGTAACTAATAATTTTACAATGACAGATATTCAAGGATATTTTATAGGGAATAGTCATATCCAAAAAGAAAATACTACATTGTCATTTATGTTTTCAAATATAATGTGAGATTTAATTATGAATCTAGTTTCCCAATACTACTAATATCCTTGATTTATCTGGATGATATCTCTTATATATTGTTCTTATGTAATAAAATAAACATTCACATTGGGCTATTAGAGTTTATATTTATATACAAAATAGTTTCTAAAGTGATGAAAATTGAAGAAGGATAATCTTTTCATTGTGTAAAATCTAGTCATTGAGGGAGAAATTTTCCTGATTACCATATGGGCTAACAAAATCTACATGAAGTGTCCATATTAGGTATTAATGTTATAATATTAATTTATTTACTACATAAAAATATGTGATAAAAATAATATGTTTTATAATTATTGTGAATATATTGGAAAATAGAAGAATTTGAATGAAATGAATGACAAAGAAGGAATTTGGTTCCAAGTGTTAGAGATATGGTGTTGTTGTATTAGAGACATTGATAATTTGAGTATAGTTAAAAAATTTATAAGATATGTATTTATATTTTTTTTCTCCAATGTAGATCATGTAAAAAAATAATTTTTATATTAATTGAGATGGAGATTAAGATACCCCTTCTTATTATTTTTTAAAAACTATATCATTCATTATGGTAGAATAAAAATGGATTGTTTTGGTGAGGCAATTCATATAATTGTCCAGTATTGAAATCTTTTAAATATATTAATGAGATCATGAAAAATTAGTGGAATGTTTTTATTTATTTTTCCTAAAAGATAAATTTAAATTCATTGAATACTAGGGTTATTAGGTTGGAGTAATATTTATATATAATGGATAATCAAAATACTTGAAGTTGATTAAGATACTTTGTATAATATCAACATCAAGTAAATATATCATAGAAATTAATTCCTTAATTTTGAAGTGAGTGAAATAATTAATACATATTATAAATAATATCTAAATATAAAAAATGTTAATTTCCTGGAAAAAATTTATATAACCTGCAGTATTCATTTAGATAAAAAATGAAGGATTTTATATACAAAATAATTTTCTTGAAAATAAATTTTCAAGATAAAATGAATCAATATAAAGGATTTTTAACTTCACATAAATATATTTATATGATAAGATAATTGGTTTAATGATATTTATTGTTTTTGTGATAATATTTAGAATATTTTTTATAAACACAATGTTTTGAATTCATATACCTTTATAACATAACTTTACAACATGAGATAATCATAGAGGTATTTATCTAGGCTACAATTTGTATCCTACTATTTTTTAATATATAATGAAATTTTCCCACCTTCAATCTATTATATATTTTACTAGTCTTATTATAAAAAATGATATGTCAATGGAATGAATATAATACCACTATATACATTGAAAAAATAGTTTACTATTAAATATTCCCACTAAAATGACGTATGAACTATCTCTAAAAACAAAAATTATGATTATTATCTTATAAAGGTATAGAAAATATTATATATGTAATAAGAGGATATTGGAAGTATTATTATACTTAGAGAGGTTGAATGTTAATAAATAAAATATAACATCAGTCTAAGATGAATTTATTTCTTCACCTTATATTTTAAATGAGTTTAGGATGTGTGATGGTAATGTATAAAATAAATATTCACACTTAGTTTTCATTACAATTGATTATAATTATTTACTTTTCATACTAGTATATTCATATCATGACATACTATTAATATCCTAAAAGATTGTAAGGTATGAAAATACAAAAGTTTTTATAGAGATAAATTATTCACCATAAAATAATAAATGTCAAATTATCCTAGAAGTGTTTAGGATAGTCCATTAAAGTCTTATTTTGAATAGTTACATTATAGGCACTCTAGATTTGATATTTTTCCATTTGAATATTTATATAATTATAAAATGATTTATCGACAGAGTCATCCTGGTTTTTTGGTGTCTCAAGGCCTTAAATTGATAAATTAAAAATAAAAAAAATATTTAAATGCACATAAGCACATCATTTTTGTATTTATTGGTTTAGCATTATTAATGGCCCCATATTGGAAATATGAGAAAAATTTTGCCTCCAGAATGTGGGGTTTACATGAAAGAAAGCCTAAGGTAGATCAACTCTAGAATATATGATTGAGGTAGTCATTAGTGGGGGCATTTAATAAAATAAAAAAGTTATTTAAATAAATACTTTATTAAATTGCCTAAATATGATTATCTTATAAAATTTAATTATAAATTTTACGGATATATGTATAACCAAGAGAGGACTTGATAGGAAAAAACAATTGTACTTTGTTGGAAGATCAAGATTGGGAAAAACATCAATATGGTTGAGGTGGATTGAGAGATTCTATAAACACAAAATAATCATTACTATAGGCCACATTCTTCACCAATAATCGACTATGAAATGAATTAGGGTATTATATTCATGGATTCCAACCCTATTTTACTTTATGATAATGGATTTAAATATCTTCTTCTTGATCTACGATATATTTGATCTTCATTTGACCAGTGACGTAATTATATTTTATTTAATCAATAATCATCACTTATTTCACCAGATTTCAATCCTGGATATCCCCAAATATATTATAGCTGGAGAAGTAATTGTGGAAAATATTCAATTTACTAGTTTCATATTCATTAATCCCCATTGTTCATCATGTTCTTACTTATTCACCCACAAATTCTCGATTTTACATTTCTAGGATGGTGTTGATCACGATCGAGCTCCTAGAATCATGGAAGTTTTGAAAAGCATAGAGGATGTTGATTTATGAATGATTCTGGATAGATTATTGTAAATTTATTGTATATCAGGGATCCAATTTGGCGATGATCAATGATAATCACTATAGGGCATGAAAACTATCATTGAAAGACCATTGGATTTTGATTTGTGGCAGTCATACACTACTAATTAATGAAATATATTTTATGTTTGGATTTCAGATTGTCTAATGGAATATTTTGTGGTGAAAAAGGAATATCTTGATCTGTTCAAAAAGCATAGTTTTATGTGAGAAACTAAACTACATGGTTTATAATATGAATAATACACACTATATAGTCCCCAATCAGTTGAACCTAGGGATTCATGTGAAGATAAATATCACATGCAATATTGGCCAACCAAAAACCCTGTGACCCAATCTTGGTGAAAATAATGTACTCTAGTAGTACATGGGAATTTTAATAACCAGTCACATTAGCATAACAAGGAACATAGGCATGTCTAATATAAATGGGAATCGGTCAAGGTGTAGGTTCGCTAGCCAAAAGGTCATAGCCAAGGTCTGGGAAATGAGGACACATAGTGTACCTTTAGTACATTCCATGTATGGAAAAATGGATTCCTAATGTATATATAGGGGAGAATAGATCTAGACTATGTGTTGAGTTCACACACCTTGTGGAAACACATAAAAGACATATATACCCCTATAAAATTCCTCATCTCATAATTCTTTTATTAATACATTTATTTTTTTTCTTATGAGTCACATATCCTAAGTGTTTTTATTTGTAAAATTCATTGTTATCCTCCATTGTGTGATTTGGGATACAATATAATCTTTTTTATGAAAACATTTTCTTTAAGAAATGTGTGATGATGGTGGTGATCATGAAAAAATCCACTAAGAGGTGCTGGTGTTGGGACTTCCTATTGTACAAGGGTGTTGGTTTACCATACACATTACACAAATAGACATTTTAATCCACCATAATAATATAATAAATGGGTCATGTACCTAAAAATTGGGACTCACCCTTCTTTGAGATCACATAGTGAGTCGGCCCTCTACAGGAGTTAAGGCTCTCTCTACTACGCAGTGTTTTAGAAATGGGTGTGCCCCGCTAGAAATCTATTGGTGATGTTTCTTATGATGATTTCCATCAATGGTAGACCATTCGACCTATAGACAGACTCCAATACCTTTAAATTTTCAATAATGATATACCCCCTTTACCTCTTGTACATGTTTTGTTATGAATATATATATATAGGGTTTTATTTCCAACATGATTTTTGTTAACATGACTTTTATAATATCTATCTATTTCCCCCTTTCTTGATTTTTAGTAATCTTACTCAGTAATTATATACTCACCCTTGAATAGGGATTTCCCATTTGGGTTATGAAATATTTTATCTATGTATAGATCAATGGTAAAATTAATTTATTTATGTGATACATGGGAGTATAGACTTTGTTTGTTGGTCATACATGTATCACAGGAGATGTTCTCTCTTCATCTTTATTTTATAATAATTGTTAGGTTGGGACATATTTCTTCTTGGGAATGTATTTTTACACTTTATTTGTCATATTTGCATACTCTTATGTATTCTATATATTTTTTTTCATTCATGGTTACACTATATATATTGTACTCAGTATTTATTCCACTATACATTTTTCATGGATATGAACATGTCTGTGCATACAAATACTCATGCAATGGCCTCTCATTTCACTATACCTTATAAAAACTTATCGCTATCCCCTATACTATTGAAGGTGGTCATGGGGCGTTCACAATCAGCCTTCCACTATCCAAGAAGACCCTTCATGGTTCAGTTGATGGTAGATTTTAATTAGTGAATTTAATTTCTTATGATGGAATTTAATGATTTTCCCTATGTGATGATTGGATGGAACATAGGGATATAGTATCAGAGTTTCTCAATTTATGTTTTTTGGCAATGTAATCTATTTTTAGTGAGGTGTTTGATGTATCCATCCATTATAACCCTAACTACCTACCTGCCAACTCCTCATATAAAGACATTAATTACATGGAAAAGTGGTATATTCATCATATTGGGTAGAGTCCTTTAAATATACATATGGAGTTAGCACCAAATATATATATATATATATTCACATTTATCCATGCTATGTATTGATCACTTTTAGTATGACACTATATTGATACCTAGTCAGGTTACCTATAACAACCCACATTTTCTTTAATGGAAATCCCCCTTGATCTAATTAAATATCTCTTTATGTAAAATGTTTATATAAAATGTCAAATTATATGGTTTTATGTTAATAATTTTGAAAAATTTTAAATCCATTGAACAGTGATCACATGATTAGTATAAATATAGGGTTTTAAAAATCCAATTTACTCAGACAAAGGAAGCAATGGACACATCCAGTATAATTTCTCCATACGAATCCCATTTATCGGAGATTGGAAAAGAGGTGTGTACTTGGGATTTTCTCTTCACCAATCCCAATATGAGCTTCATCATGTCAAGCTCGAACGAGACCATCTATGAGAAAAGTGGAAGTTGATAGATATTACCACTTGAGCAATGTTATCTAAGCCACCCCAAGAGTCGGTCACCATCACACACCTTACCCATAGGTCATATGACGCTGTTTGAAGGGGTTATGTAACAAATCACTTGTACTATGATCATGTACATTATTTTTGTATATAATAATGAATATGTTGTCTTGTCATTATTTATACATTGTAAATATTTTTTAAAGTACAAGTACTGTTTTTAGTTATTATTTAATTATGAAATCTATTTTATTAAATTAAGAGATTTTTTGAATTAAATAATATTGTAATAAAATATTATTATTATTATTAAATTAATTTTATTATATATAAATTATCATATAATTTTATGAATGCAATTATAATTTTTATTACGGTTTGAAGGCCATTTCTGTCAAAACCCGTGAATTTTTTATAAATGGCAGTGTTTATTTTAAAAGTGAAAATTAACATATTTATAAAATTATTTAAATAAAATAAATGATATTTATGGAATCAAAACATCTAAATTATCCAATGGTGAATTTTTCATAATTTTCTAAGATTGTCAAATTTTTGGGTAAAAATTAAAGACTGTTTAAATATATAATGTGTTTTATGACATCATAATGATCCAATAGTGATGTAATAAAATACTATAAGCTTTATTTTCGGCCAATATATGTTTTAAAATTGAAATAATATTATTTTGGGTTTGTTTTCCTTACATTAAAAAACATTAATGGACCCCTCAAGACTTATTAAAGGTCTTGTCTTTTAAAATTATTTTCCATGGGAGTGTGACTCAACTCCACATAAGCAAAACCATTATTTTAAGACGTTAGGACTTTGGCCTTATAAAATATTGTTATCCTATTTCCTTTTCCAAAAACCATGGGCAAAAACCATGATCTTATTTGTGTTTTGTATTAGTATAATGTAAGGTGTCCCAAACCTAAATAATAAATAATTCATTCACCTTTCCTATATAAACCCACCCAAGCTCCCACTTCCTCCTCACTAAAAGCATTTGGAATTCGTCCAACCTTTACCCTACTCTCTCTATAATTCTCCCAAGGTTCCCCCAGCTCCCAAAAATCCTCTATCAATCGTCTCTCAAGCCTTCGGTTGCACACTTCCAAGTAAGGGTTTTTCCTCATTTGGCTTTTTTGTCCAATTTTCTTAATATTTTTTTGCCCTTTTAATTTCAATTATAAATTATGGGGTATGGTTTTTCACCTCCCCCATACCGACCACTTATTTTTTGAATGATTGGAGACCCCTTTCTCTCTCCTTAAATGCCTCTCATGTACACCCGTTACTATGTCGAAATTCTGAAAGGAACTTCTCTCTCCTCATTTATATTCAAGTAATAATTTTGTATCATGAATCTAAATTCCCTTAAAATTGTTGGGAAATGTTATATATGACTCTCTTACTTTCCATTTTATGTAGATATGATGAGACACCCCTTTATCTCTCATCAACCATTTTTATGAATTCTTATATCATACTGTTACGCTGCAGAAATTGCACCAAATTTCTAAGCCAGTGCCATTGTGTAGTGAATACGATGCCCATTTCTCCGTCAAGTGTATTCAACTTCATGCACATTTACTTATTATTTATAAAGTTTCATTCCACATTCCTTTGTAATGGAATAAATGATTATGTTTTATGAATCCATGTTTTATGATCTATGTGGAACACTTATGCATGAAATGAAATGTTTAAGAAAGGTGCACACTTATAGTGCTCCAATGCTTTGGGTAAAGTATAGTATCATGATACGTCATGTGTAATGAGTGTTGACTCATGATAATTCAAGTTCAAATAGGGTTTACTTGTGCTTTATGCGCAATGATAATTAACTCATGCTCCTTGTGCAATGAGCCTTGGCTCATGCTAATTTCATGTTAAGTGTTGTTGCCACAATTCCATGTTATGATTATCATGATTTATCATGCCTTTATGTTCATGTTTCTATTGTGCTATATTGATATGCCTATTGTATAACATGTATTTTACTCCTCGTGGATTCCATGTTTATTCCCTTGCTGGGCTTATTATCTCACCCCTATTCTTATGCATGTCCTCAGGTTATCTCATGAAATGATAAGTACGAGGGAATGTTGTGTTCATGTAAAGTAAGTTTTCAATAAAGATGTCGTATTTCAAGTTTTAAGTTGTTATGTAATGATCCTAAGCCCCAAAGACACTAGACCTCTCGATCTTCGATGTTGTATCAAGTGAATATATTATGTAATAAATCATGTTTTGGTTTGTGATAAAGCAGGGTTGTCATAGTTTTTATCAAAGGATAGGTTTAGTTATTTTTGGTATTATGATTAGAAAACCCCAATAAAGACTTAGAAACAAGACTAAGTATAATAAAAATAACCCTATGTTTTGGTAAGTACTGAGTTAGTGATTTATCAAGAAAATAAATCCCTGTCTGGATACGAGCAGGTAGAGGCGGCTCTGGCACAGATGTATCCTAGGGGTAATACCCAAAAACACTACTTTGAGCTAGACTCGAACGGGAACTGGTGCACGATAATGGGCCTTGCTTCACTCTTGGTTACGACACTCCCAGGGGATATGTTTTCCCAAATAAACAGGCTTAGAATGAACCCTTATTAAGGGAATTAAAAAAATGCCACTAATAATATATGTTAGAAAGTAGATCATGAAAATCCTATATTGAAGCCAATAGACTCATGAGTTTAGGAAAATAAATGTTTATTTATAAGTCCAAAACTTTTGACTTTGGATTACCCATTATGTGTTACCCCCTATAATTCCTTTTATTCTAGCAAATGGACAGTAATAGGAGAACTCATGCTAACAAATGAGGGGAAGATCAGTGTGATGACTGTACTAATGAGATCCCCAATAAAATGGGAGCAGTAATTGTGAACTTTTTCATGCTTATCTCTCACATAACTCAAGATTTTAATAGAAAAACATGTCAAGAGGAATGTCCAAACCCCCCTAAGATGGAAAAACTCACTATCGAGAGCTTCATGAGACAAAGGCCTCCTACTTTTTTCGGATCATCTGATCCCACGATCGCTGAACAATGGATCAACTCCATTGAAAAATATTGTCCATCATTAATTGTTCTAAACAAGAGAATGTTATCTTGTAATCTTATCATATGGAGTGTGAAATTGATCAATGGTGGACGTTGATCCAAAATGAGATGCATGTGGGGGAGATTGAGGGATTGGAATTGAAGGATTTCTGGAAGATGTTTTTTGATAAATATTTTCTGTGAAACCTCCGTCATAAGATGGAAAGGGACTTCCTTTCCATCAAGAAAAAGGATGAAAAATTTGTTGGAGTGTACGAGGAAAACATCACATTGCTTGTATGATAGGCTTCTGGCTTTGTTGTTACCCTCGAATTCAAGGTTTGTTGCTTCTTTGGTGGGATGAAGCCAAGCCTATAGAAATCATTAGCGATCCGTGACATTGACAGCTATGGAGAAATTTTCCAATTGCCCTCAAGGTCGAAATGGAGATTGAGGAATCATAGGGGTATCATGGGGACATGAAGCGTAAGGTACAATTCAATGATGGCGGTCCGATGGATAAATCCAATGGTGCTAAGAAGATCCATCACCCCACATTCCAATAGTTCGGAAAGAAGCACCCTGGAAATTGCCCCAAGGGGATAAATAAATGCTTTAGGTGTGGAAGTTAAGGGCACTGAGCTATTAACTGTTGGAAAGAAATCCCCACAGCTACAATAGAGGAGAGGAACGCTCTGTTTGAACCTCAATGCGTTGTTCATTGCTACAACTGCAAAGAACCATGGAATTTTGCAAATCAGTACCCTAATATGAGGGTTTTTAGAGGCAACCATCAACCTCCAAGGCAGCAAGGAAGAGCTTTTTCCATCACTTCTGTCAAAGTGAACCTCGACAATGAAGTGGTGAAAGGTATTCTAGTTATTCATTCAATAATAGCAAACATAATTTTTGATTCAGGTTCTATGCATTATTTTTTATCTCGAATGTTTAGTAGAACAATCCAAGCACCACCACATATCATGGAATTGAAGATGTCGGTGAGTATGAAAAATGGGAAAATCATTGCATGCCATGAATATAAATCCTCCACTATCATAATATGTGGATTTAATTTCCCGGAGAACCTCATCATACTCCCTCTAGTGGAATTTGATGCAGTTCTTGTCATGGGTTGGCTTTCCTTATATAGAGCCAACATAATTTTTCAGGAAAGGGAAATAAAACTCCATATGGAGAATCGACCCCCGATTCATTACAAGTGTAAGGAGGAAGATGAATCTTCTTTAGCTCCATCATCTCAAGAATGGATATTACTACCCTATGAGCATGAGTATCTGGATCATATTTTTGAGTACATGGAAGAAACCATCCTTGATGAAATCCCAATTGTGATGGAATTTGCTGAAGTGTTTCCCGAGGAACTGCCTGGTCTTCCTCCTAAAAGCGACGTTGAATTCTCAATTGAACTTATATCCGGGGCGCTACCAATATCCAAGAATACATATAGAATGGATGTTGTGGTGCTTGAAGAGCTGAAGAAACAACTATAGGAGAAACTGGATAAAGGGTTTATATTCCCAAGTGCTTCACCATGGGGTGCACCAGTCCTCTTCATTAAGAAGAAGGATGGGTCAATGCGGATTTGAATCGAATATCGTGAACTTAACAAAATCACGATAAAGAACAAGTATCCTCTTCCACGGATCGATGAATTTTTCGATTAGCTACGTGGAGCACAATAATTCTCCAAGGTAGATTTGCGGTCGGTATATTATCAAGTAAGGGTGAAGAAGGAAGATGTCGCCATGATTGCTTTTCATACAAGATACAAGCACTATAAATTCATATTAATGCCTTTCAAACTCACTAATGCTCCATAAATCTTCATGGACATGATGAATACAGTCTTTAGAGATTAACTTGAAAAAATTTTGGTAGTCTTTATAGATGATATTATAATATACTCCATAACAATAGAGGATCATGAGGACCATTTACGAATAGTACTAGAGACATTGCGCAAGGAGAAGCTCTATTAAAAGTACAGAAAGTGGGATTTATGGTTGAAGGAGGTCTCAATCCTGGGCCATATCATCAAAAGCAATGGGATATCTATGGATCCCTCCAAAATAGATGCAATTTTGGGATAGTCGAGGCCAACATCGGTAATAGATATCCATAGCTTCTTGGGGTTAGCTGGTTATTATCGACAATTTGTGAGGAATTTATCACGATTGTCCAACCCTCTTACCAATCTAGCTTAAAAGGGAGTAAATTTTTCATGGAGTGATGAATGCAAAGAAATATTCAAGGAGTTTAAAAGAATGCTTATCACTGTTCCCATTTTCACTTTACCCATAAGTGGGGAACCTTTTGTGATATTCAGTGATGCTTCGAATAAGGGATTAGGTTGTGTGCTGATGTAGAATGATAAAGTGATATCCTATGCCTCATGACAGTTAAAAATCCATGAGCGAAACTATCCAACGCATGATCTGGGGTTGGCAGCAGTGATCTTTGCCTTGAAAATTAGGCAGTATTATCTCTATTGGAAGAAATGTGAGATATATACTGACCACAAGAGTCTTAAATATATATTCACACAGAAAGAGCATAATATGTACCAGAGAAGATGGATATAGCTCATCATGGATTATGACTGTTCAATAAATTACCACACTAGGAAAGTGAATAAGGTGGAAGATGCCCTATGTAGAAAAGACCCAGCAATTCAATCAATGATGAGAATTGAGTAGGATCTAATTTTCTTAGACTTGATAAAGATGGAAATGTGAATCATAAAGAATGGAACATCATCAATCCTTTCACAAATTATTTCTCAAACGTCTCTTTTGTAAAGGTTAAAGGATGCTTAAAAGGATGATGTGGGAATTCAGAAAAAGGTGGAAGCTATAGAAAATTGGAAATCCTCAGAGTTTAATGTTAATGAAGAAGGAATTCTGAGATTTGGGCAAAGGCAATGTGTTTCGTCATGTCCAGAGCTGAAGAAGGAACTTTTGGATGATGCACATAGATCAAATTTCTCTATTCACCCAGGGAGCACAAAGACGTATTGAGATCTATGAGAAAATTTTTGGTGGGATAATATGAAGAAGGAAATCATTGTATATACATCAAAGTGCCTGGTGTGCTAGAAAGTGAAGGCACAGAGGCAGAAGTCTAAGGAGATGATGCAAATATTGCCCATACCAGAATGGAAATTGGAGAACATCACCATGGACTTTTTCACTGGACTTATGAGGATATCCAAAGGCAACAATGCAATCTGGGTTGTGATGGATCGTCTTACAAAGACTACTTCATTTATATTCAAGATGATTTCTTATTGGATGAACTGGAATGGATATATATCAGAGAATTTGGAAGGCTACATGGAGTACCACTATTTATTATGTCTGATCGAGATCCAAGATTCACCTCTATGTTTTTGAAGAGTCTTCAACATACCCTGGATACTGAACTAAACATTAGTAAAGGCTGTCATCCTCAAACTGATGGCTAATCCGAGCTGACTATCCAAACACTTGAGGAAAAGTTGAGAACATGCTCAATGGAATTTAAAGGAGGATGTGATCAACATCTTATTCTCGTTTAGTTCTCTTATAATAATAGTTTCCACTCAATCATCCAAATGGCACCTTATGAAGCCCTTTATGGGAAAAGGTGCAGAACACCGGCGTGTTGGGATGAGGTCGGTGAATGTAAGCTGCTTGGACCAGAAATGGTCGAGGAAATGGTGGAGAAGGTGAAAACCATTCATCATTATATCAAGGTATCCCATCTTTGACAGAATAATTATGCAGATAATCGTCAATGAGACATTGAGTTTAAAGTTGGAGACATGGTTTTTCTATGAAAATCTTCATGGAAGATGTTCATGAGGTTTGGAAGGAATGGTAAGTTAAGTCCAAGGTACATCGGCCCCTTAGAGATTCCTGATCGTGTCAGGGCTGTGGACTATCGACTAGCACTTCCACCTACCATGGCCAAAGTTCATTATTTATTTCATGTATCCCTCTTAAGGAAGTACATACGAGACCATTCACATGTACTATCTTCTGAGGTGGTACGATTGGAGGATGATATTTATTATGAGGAGAAACCAGTGAAGTTCTTAGATCATAGAGAAAAAGTTCTATGAAATAAGACAATGCCCCTCATCGAGGTGTTGTGGTGAAACCACATGTTTGAATAAGTGACTTGGGAATCAGAGGAAATGATGAAGCCAAGTTACCCACATCAATTTTAGTGTGGGAAAAAAAATTTCGAGGGTGAAATTCCTTAAGGGTGGAATATTGTAACAACCCAAAGTTTGATTAATGGAAATCCATCTTGATCTAATTAAATATATCTTTATGTAAAATGTTTATATAAAAAGTCAAATGCTTTGGCTTTATGTTAATAATTGGGACCGTTTCTTTTATAGATGTTGAATAGTGATCACATGATTAGTATAAATATAGGGCTTTAACAAATACAATTTACTCAGACAATGGAAGTGGTGACCTCATCTAGTAGAATTTCTCCATACGAAGCGCATTTGTTGGAGCTCGGAAAAGAGGTGGCGTCTTTGGGCTTTTCTCTTGACCATGCCCGAGATGAGCTTTATCATGTAAAGCTCGAACGAGACAGTCTATAGGAAAAGTGGTAGATGATAGAGATTACCACTCGAGAAATGTTATCTGAGCCACCCCAAGAGTCTGTCACCATCGCACACATTACCCTTAGGTCTTATGCGGCTGTTTTAAGGGGTTATGTAATAAATCTCTAGTACTATATTCATGTACATTATTTTTGTATATAATAATGATTATGCTTTCTTATCATTATTGATACATTGTAAATAGTTTTTAAAGTACAAGTAGTGTTTTTTGTTATTATTTAATTCAGAAATCTATTTTATTAAATTAAGGGATTTTTTGAATTAAATAATATTGTAATTAAATATTATTATTATTAAATTTATTTTATTATATATAAATGATCATATAATTTTATGAATGCAATTATAATTTTTATTAAGGTTTGAAAGACATTTTTGTTAAAACCAGTGAATTTTCGATAAATGTCAGTTTTTATTTTAAAAGTGAAAATTAACATATTTAGAAAAATATTTAAATAAAATAAATGATATTTCTAGAATCAAGATGTCGAAATTATCCAACGGTGAATTTTTCATAATTTTCTGAGACATTCAAATTTTTGGGTAAAAATTAAATACCTTTTAAATATATAATGTGTTTTATGACATCAAAATGACCCAATAGTGATTTAATAAAATAATATAAGCTTTATTTTTATCCAATATATGTTTTAATATTAAAATAATTTGATTTTGGGTTTGTTTTCCTTACATTAAAAAACATTAATGGACCCCTCAAGACTTATTAAACATCATGTCTTTTTAATTTATTTTCCATGGGAGTGTGACTCACCTTCACATAAGAAAAACCATTATTTTAAGAAGTTAGGTCTTTGGAGTTATAAACTATTGTTTTCCTCTTCCCTTTCACAAAAACCATGGGTAAAAACCATGATCTGATTGGTGCTTTGGATTAGTTTAATGTAAGGGGTCCCAAACCTAAATAATTAAGAATTCACTCACCTTTCGCATATAAACCCACCCAAGCTCCCACTTCCCCCTCACTCAAAGCCTTTTGTGTTCGTCCAACCTCTGCCTTAGTCTTTCAAGAATCCCACCAAGGTGCACCAAGCTTCCAAGAAGCCTCTCTCAAGCCTCTCTCAAGCCTTTGGAAGCACACTTCCAAGTATGGGTTTTTCTTCCTTTCACTTTTATGTCCAAATTTCATAATATTTTTTTCCCGTTTAATTTCAATTATAAATGATGGGATATGGTTTTTCACCTCCCCATACTACCCTATTATTTTTTGAATGATGGGAGACCCCTTTCTCTCTCATTAAATGCCTCCCATGTACACCCGTTACTATGCAGAAATTCTGAAAGGTACTTCTCTCTCCTCATTTACATTCAAGCAATACTTTTGTATCATGAATAAAAATTCCATTACAATTGTTGGGACACGTATCTATATGACCCCCTTACTGTCCATTTCATGTATATATGATGAGACACCCCTTTAACTCTCATCATCCATTTTTATGAAGCCTTATATCACGCTGTTACGTAGCCAAAATTACACCAATTTTCTAAGCCAATGCCATTGTGTAGTGAATATCCGGCCCATTTCTCCATCAAGGGTATTCACCTTCCTGCACATTTAATTATTAATTATAAATTTTCATTGCACATTCCTTTTTTGTGAAATAAATTATTATGATTTATAAATCCATGTTTTATGATCCTTTTGGCACACTTATGCATGAAATGAAATGATTAAGAAGGGTGTTCCCTTATAGTGCTCCAATGCATTGGGTAAAGTATAGTATCATGATACATCTTGTGCAATGAGTGTTGACTCATGATAATTCATGTGTAATGAGGGATTACTCATGCTTCATGTGCAATTACAATTTACTCTTTCTCCATGTGCAATGAGACTTGGCTCATGCTAATTCCATGTTAAGTGTTGTTGACACATTTACTTGTTATGATTATCATAATTTATCATGCCTTTTTGTTCTTGTTTGTATTGTGTTCTATTGATATGCCTATTTAATAACATGTACTCTACTCCCCATGTATTCCATTTTTATTTCCTTACTAGGCTTTATAGCTCACCCCTTTTCTTATGCATGTCCCTAGGTTATCCCATGCAATGCTAAGTATGAGGGAATGTAGTGGTAATGTAAAGCAAGTTTTCAATAAAGATGTTCTATATCATGTTTTAAGTTGATATTTAATCATAATAAGCCACAAAGACACTAGACCTCTCGATCTTCCATGTTGTATCATGTGAATAGTTTATGTAATAAATCATGTTAAAGTTTTTAATAAAAGAAGGGTTGTCATATTGCTGTTTCCAGATCGTGTAGATGATCCATTGATTAACGAGGCCTCCGCTTAGGGGCCATCACTTGAGGTGTTTTTTCTTGGTGATAAGGGAGTACTTACATGGATTTTTGAGTTGAAGATATTACATGTAGGGTAGGATTTGTTTTTTTAGGATTTTCACACTACATGAATTCTAGGGACAAATATTGGTGATATTATATTGTGATCCTACTTCTCAGGTTGTAGATAATTATCTTGAAATTGTGATTTTAATCTTTAAGCTTGCATGGACCGCGACTGATTAGGTGGTTCTATAATAAATTAGTCTTTTCTATAGATTATCTAAATGCTAGTGGATTTCAATGAAATATAATAATGATAAGATAAAAGTATAATTTTCATACTACAAGTATTTTTTCACGATGTGTATTTCCTTTATTACATGAACTTTGAAAAAATTCAGGATTTTCATATGTTCTATTGGGGTGATATATTAGTCAGTGGGTATTCTATGTGTTTTATTTACCACACACATCACATTCTTGATATAGTATGAGATGAATTATTCAAATCTAGGAATCATGAGTAGCCCCACCTTAGATAAATTTGTGGAGATATAGTATCCTTGTATCTACCGACCTATGCAAGACTGCTAGAGAGGTCTATGGTGAATTAGAGCTTCATAGCTGATCATAATTCAGAGGTTGGAGCTGTTAGTGGCAATATTGTTGTTCATTATTCAATTTTTCCAAGAAGTATTTAATTTTCATGGTATTGAAAGAGGAGGAATACTAATTTTTAGACTCAGACACATGGATCAATGTCTTAGTGATTGCATAGAGTATTCAACAAGCCAAAAGAGGTCATATTCTATTCATTTGATAGGATGGGTCACATGGAGCATGATTACTCGACCCATAATACTAACTCGGAAAAATGCGTAGGGGATGGAACACTATGGTTGTGGTAGTGAAGTGAGTAGGTATCTCCCATTCGTGGTTAGGGTGGCCCCTTAAGAGGCTGTATTGATAGAGGAGTGGTTATCACTGCCAAGGGTGTAGATACTAGTGGAGGGAGACATAATGAGAAACATCTACCACCACCATCAAGTGGCACATTCCATCATCTAAAATCTAGTGACTAAGGCTATGGGTAGTTATATTATATGTGGGTATATTACCCAAAATTTCTAACGATTACATGAGGTATGTTAAATGTGATTTATATACTTGATGAAGTACATGTAGACTCTAGAAAGTGTCATTAGTTTATCTCTGTATCCCTTTTGTTCGAGCTTGATCTGCATGTTGACACCTTAGCACAATATCTTTTTCAAGAAGTTATGATTGGGAGATATTCATTAATATTTCTTATCTACCAGTAGTGGGAGCTAGAACACGATTGAGAGAGTTTATCATAAGGTGTATTAGTTTTCATGGTGAAAACTTATGAAATAATCCTGTGTTTTGACTTTTTTTTCTATATTTCAGGCCTAGATTTACTATCATAGTAGATGGGTTTGACGCCTACTGATAGATGGGATGAGACTTTCATTTGTGGGTGAGAATGATTTTGTGGATAGGTGAGTGTGTCCTGTGAGAAACAAGTCATATCCAATCACATATTTGTTGGTGAGATATTCCCTTGGTGGAGTAGGGTCTTTATGTATCTATATTTATTTAGTAATGAGGGAATATATGGATGTTTTCCTACGATGTTTGTAACTCTTGTATATTTTTGTGAATTATTTTATTCAAATTAAATTAATTCCTTTGATATATAATATTTCATGAAACACTAAAAAATGATTTTTTTTAAAATTAAATAGATATATATAGGTTGATTTATAAACAATAAAATGTTAATAATATACTTCATCCAACATAAATTTTATATTTCTCTACACAAAACACAGAGTGGAGCTTATGTTACACAAATGACGGACATTCCTTGATGTTTTCTTTAACACAGAAGACCAACTGTTACCGAATGATAATTAATTATTGAATTATTATTATTTAATATGATATAACAATGACATTAAATTTATTATTATAGGATTAAATAACTTATAATTTTATTCATTGGTTACCTATTAATAAGATAATATTATAGAAACTAAATGAATTTAAATAGAATGATTTTTCAAAAGAATTTTTTTTATATAAAAATGATGATTGATCATAACAAGTTAAATTAATTACAACTAGTGAGTGATATTAAATAAATTTATTTTTTATATATTAAACCTAATATTTTTGACATTCAACTAACATATTTTATATAAATAATATGAGAATTAACCCAATATTACATATTAAAACCTATAATTTTGTAAAAGCACTTTTATATCCTTTTAATTACGAACTTATTTTAAATCTTAATTTAAGAACATTTATAAAAATAATATTTTTATAAAAACAATTAATTTAATATGAATCATAAGCATTTTTTCAAGACAATTTTTTTTCTATGAATTATCATTTTTCGATGAATATTGAAAAATACTCAATTCTAGTTCAAAACAGTTTTTGCATCTAATTTATTTATAATGTTAAATTAAATTTAAGTTATTTTAAATGTTTAATTAGATAATAGTATTATAAAACAACAAAAAGTGCATCATTTTAATGAATTTAAATTTGAAATTAAAAAATATATATCATGATTTTGAATGTTTTTACATTAAAAACTTACATTGTCGACCCGACTGTGAGATTAAATTTAAATTATTTTCTGACTCTTAATTTTTTGAAATTTTTAAAAAATGGATCAAATATTTGTAATCGACATAATTTATTTTGAATGATAAAGTAAACTAATATTTTAACCAAAAATACATATTCAAATGAATCCAAATTAATTACATCGATTAAGGTAAAATTATTCTTAACTAAAGACTAAACCGTATACATAGGGGACTAAAAGACATAGAAAAGTTTCCATAATCCATTATATTTACATTTTTTGACCCTGTAATCACATTGTTATTTTTTTGGACCATTTTTGGATCCAAATTACATAGGAAAGAAGTGGGTGGAATTCCCATTACAAAAAATTTATAATAGTATCACTCCTCCTCCACTTTAAAATGCCTCCTCTCCTCCATCATCCTCACACATATCAATCCACTTCATCTAGAACAAGATATTTCCCAATAGGTCCTAAAAATACCTATCATTATCCTAGAATCCTCTCATTGGGTATAAATTTATCCACAGAATACCTTTGGGAAAAACCAAATGGGCATCCCAAAATAATAGGTAACATTCTTCCTCAAGTCCTTTTATGTTATTTCCATTATATCCACCCCCAAAAAACATCTTATTACATTATTGTATAACAAAAAAAATTAAAATTAATATACTAGGATATTTTAATGATTCATTTTTAAAATAAACATACATAAACTTCCATATAATGGGTATCAAACATATTTTTCAAATTTTTGTTGAAGTACCACCTCAAGAAACAATGATCGTCAGTTCTTCCATTATCACCTCTCGTAGTGGTCATTATGTTGGAAAAAATATTTATATATGATATCTATGACATTTCTAATGTATTTATTCTTCTAAAATTACATTAAAATATATATCATTATACATTCCATTTTGTTTAAATTTGATAATTTCATAGGAGGAAGTGTGGACAACGGCCCCCCTCAAAGCAATGTGATTCATCCACACAAAACATGGAATGTATTAAATATGGGTTTAATGAAAGTATATGATTTATATTATATAATATTGATAAATTATTAATGATATATATACATAAATAAATACACACACACACACACACACATATATATATATATATATCATTTACCCTATTTCATTCAATATAAAAATAAAACTGAAACAACGTTCATATGAACATATGGCCTAGAATCTCTATGAACGGTGTCTTCAATTTTATACTTATAAATTCAATGTATTATTATAATACACCTATAAAGAATACAATTTATATCTATATCATGGTTCAAATTTAGAAAATAATTATTTATGTATGATAACAATAGAGATAACAAATGAAGACACATGTGAAGACCAAAGTGGATATTACACAAAGTTAAACCTTAACATATAATTTTTTACAAGAAGTTAATGTAATTTAATAATAAAACAATATATGGTATTAGATATAATAATATTATTTTTTAAAAATATATAGAAATTTACATTTACTAAAAAGTTATTTTTTAGTATGAAGAGAGTCAAGACATAAGGTATGGGAATGTCATCTTCATTTATATATCTGTGAGATATATTCCATGTTCACCACTATTTTATTTTTTAAGGTGTATGTACATACCATGAATATCTCCAATTATTATTATTATTATATTTATGGGTATAAATATATCCATTCTATGATCTTTCATTCATGGTGTTAATGTTTCAAATGTTACAATATTGTTAAGATAATTTTTTATCAAATTTCATTCTCTAAGAAAAATGTTTCATTATACACCAAAAATCTTTTTTGAGGAGTATATAATTCCATTTTACCTATTATATCATGAAAAAACTTATTTTTAGGATATTATATTCTTTATTTTATTTCATTTCCTTACATGGGTAGTATGATTCAAAGTTCCCAAGTGGATAGAGTTTATTGAAAAAATAACATTATTTGTTGAGATTGGTTATGAATATGATTTAATTGATAAAAAATTATGATTAATATCTCATGAAATCTCATAAAGTTTCATTACCGATGTTTATTCATATCACATTCATGTAATGGTTCCATTTTCTACTCTTTGGTTCATAATATGATCAAGAAAGTGATTTTAAGAATGTCTGAGTTTACCTATCTCTTTTGGTAGAAATATATGTTCCTTCAGAACCATGTTTCCTAAAATGTTTTCAAAAATATTAAAATATTATCTTTATATAATTAAATGAAAATTTAACCCATGTTTTTCCTTTTTAAATGAAAAGAGTTTTTACAAAAGAATCTAGTTGTCATTTTCTGTCCAAGGAACATTTATATACTTTTTATAGTGAAAAAGGAATGTTCAGCATGTACAAATGTACCAACCTTCATCACTATCTTTCCATTGAATAATCTGTTATAAGATTAAAATTCATTTTTTAAGAAAATGGTTTTAAATTATTCTACGAAATCTCTATTTTAACTTCGTTTTCAATAAAATTATTTAAAAAAAATCATGCTTATTTTATATTTTTCAAGGGGAAATGGAATTCAAAAAACATCAAGCTTTTTTCATATGTTTTCAATTAACATAGATTTAAAAAAAATCAATAATTATTTATATGATTTTGAAGTATTTTTGAAGAAATTATTTTCAAAAAAATTTCATGCTTTCATTCAATGTATTTGATGAATTTTAAAATAATTGGTTTTCAAATCAATTTCATGATTATTTATATGTTCTTAATTATTATTCAATGAAATGGATTTCATATTTTTTTGATGATTTATTTAAATGGTTTTAAAAAAAATTTAGTTAAATGGATTGAAAAAAAAATCACACATTATTTAAATGATTTCAATGTATTTTAAAATAAGTTTTCTTAAATTGTTTACAATATTTCAATATAGTTATAAAATTACTTTTAGTGAAATGATTTTAATAATTATTTCAAGAATAAATTATATGTTTTGAATAGTTTTTCAAAATAAAGTGTTTTCTAAATGTTTTCAAATATTCCTCTATAAATTTTTATGTCATATCCCATAAATTGGTTTTCCAAAGGATTTGTGTTTTAAAAAAATTAAAAATAAGAAAGCATATTTTATTAAAGAAATGTTTTTAAAGTATATTTAAAAATTATTTCCCACATAATATGACACCTATTGGTGTTACACAATCCATTCTGTGGAATTTTCTCAACGATTAAATCCTTATTATTTTATCGAATGGTTTATATTTTAATGAATATTATTTAAGAAATCAGTTTCCCTTTCTCGAGTTATAATCTTTTAAAACTCACATCTTTTCACGGGTTATAGTTTTGATCACATGATTATCAAACCAGTATCTTTTTACCTAGGTTATGATATGACTAAATGTTTATGATTCTCATTTAATTTCAAGGGTTGTGATATTATATATAATTATAATATGGATCACATATGTACGATTTCACTATGATATTGGTGGCACCTATATCCCCCTCTAATTCATTGGGTAAAGATTTTTATATCATGAGATAGACTAAGATGGTTTGGGGAGTGGCCCTTGAATATTAAAATATCCATGGGAGTTCACCTTGACTACAAATAAGTTATTATGAGTGAAATCATTCTTTTAATATGGCTATGAGATTCATGCATGACTACTATGATGGTATAGAGAGATAACCCATGCTACTAAGATTACCTTGGATGTAATTCTTTGACTACTATGGAAACTTTTTTATGTGCTTATGTGATTGATACAATTCCATGTTTTGTTACAATGTTATGATTTCATGGATTTTGTTATTTGTTTTCATAGGATTCATGTCTTATGAATATCCATTATTCATTCCATGAGCCATGTTTATGATCTTTTATATTAAGGGAATGGTCTTATATTTTCATCATCTGGTTATCATAACCCTATGCTCATTTTAGTTCATACATGTCTCCTTTTTATAATATTATAGGGAATCTGTGATCATCCCTTTTTATGTTTCCTTCCCAGGTTATGAAGATATTTATTATGTATTATGTGTCTAAAAAACGTACTATTCATCATGAACCCAATTGGAGGTAATGTACCTTACTAACGTACTATTATTTATATTTCAATGTTTCCAAAGGCACTAAACTAATACGGTCATTGGGAATCTTCTTGTGTAATTTTTTTATATATTATAAAAACGGGATATAATGTATATGTATGCTTAATACTGGGTCATTATAGTTCGTATTGGAGGAAATATTTTAGTCATCATTTGGATTATAGGATGAGAAAAACATAGTGATAACCCTAAGTTCATGTCTATGGATAAGTTTTTGGATGTAGAAAAGAATATGAAAATATCCTAGAATGTTTTTAAAGGATATATTAAGCGGTTTACTAGAAATACATCCTTGTATATATACAAATATTGGAAATGGATCTGTCACATATATATCATATGGTAACTAAACATAAAATATGCTAGGTACATAACTAACGGTAATATTGAACACTAATGTAGGCCTTGCTACACACCTGGTTTATAATCCTGGGTGATATGTTTTGATAATTCATAAACTCATCATGAATGGTGATGAACGATTTAAATAGAATATTCTATGAAAAATCAATGATAAACCTGAAATTGTATATTCTAATGAAGGTGTCATGATTTATTTATCATTTATGTAATTATTTTTCATGATTAATGAGGATTTCACTACGATAAGTGTTCCTAAAACCATGATTTCTTATCTTAGACAATGGTGGGAACCATAAGGAGCTAGGTTAATGTTGAGTATGGTGAATAATTGGCTGAAGAGAAGTCAAATTGGATGATTAGTAGAGTGGAAGATGTTGTGATCATGACTATTTAGTATTCATAGAACGTGATTAAAAACTTGTACCATAAACATCTCTGATACTTACCAAGTAAGAGATGGAATGATTTCACTGATGTTTTAGGTAATGGTTACCATGGATTAAATAATATTGAGTTTAATTTGTGTAATGAACATGGAAATAATCACCTATGTGAATGAATTAGAGGAATGAGAATGTTTTTTTAAAATTAGAAAATATTGAAACAATAAAAGTGATTATAAAGGAAATATAAAGAGTCCAATTAAAAAAATGGATGGAATAGTTGTCCTACCTAATACACTATCAAAGGATAAATTTTTTATGTTTGGAATTAATGATCATTAATCAATTTAGAGATTGGAAATATCTCAATGAAATTTTAAAAGGTGTTATGCGTAATGGTTATATTTTTGATGTTGATGATACTATAGATGATATTTGAAAGGAAAGGGGTAATAAATAATAGGATGATGTATCCATATTATAGAATATGGATTATGTGGAATAATCGTCATTTCTATGTATTTCGATTTGAGAATTATAATCTATGAATTGTGATGTATAGCAAGATTGTCTAGTTAATGTTTTTTGCTATGTATTTAAAAGAAAAAATTGAATATTTCTGATGGACTAGAAATGTGATTTAATGACAAGGTTATATTTTGACTAAAGAAATTGAACCATTAATATATTCAAGGTATAGTGGAAATTTTGTTTATCTTTGATAAAGAGATCATTTTTTTGGATAACATAAATTTTACAGTACCAATGAACATAGAACTAGTTATAGATTTGTTGAAAATGTTGTCTATGTCATTAGGGATTAATTTTACAACTTCGTGGATTTAAGGAATATATATAGTAATCATTGGAATAAGGAAGCATGCATGTTTTCCAAAAGGATCTATGGTAATTCAATATATTACCATGTTATAGTAAGATTTATGATGAGTGTATTCACATGTTTGGAATGTGAAAACCTATAGATACTTTTAGATATATGGGGGGAACAATGTTAAGATGATTTGATGAAATTATTTACAATGTTTTGGATTTTTATCTTTCAAAAGGATTATATGTTTAACCATTTATGGGATGTTTTAGTTAAAATTTAGATGATGTATGTGAGACAAATGTATTATCTTATAGCATAAGGATTTATGAATACTGGATAATATACTTTTATAATTTTATTTTTTTTTGTAACAGAAGAGAGGTAGAATGACTTATTGTGGATCTCATGATCTATTGGTGCTTCAGGAATGAAAAATTCACCATCCTCTTTTGAGAAAGTGGTGAAGTAGAAATTTGGTAAGACATGAATAATCAGTAAGATTTCACTTATGAAATGGAATGATATGAAGTAAATATAACTTCTCATTAAAATTCTTCAACCATAGGAAAAGGATCTTGAAACTAAAATACTAATCCTAGTACCTTTTTTCCGAGGAATAACATATTAGCTCAGATAATCAAACTTTTTTGGCTTTGTGAATATTAAATCTATCATATCCATGTTATCTATCTATCTCCTATATAACAAGATATATTCATGTCCTTGTTTTCACATCTCATATATCTTCTCCTATGTGTAAACCGATTAATGTGAAATGATGGGAAACCTTTATGTTTTCAAATTAGCCTTTTAAAAATAATTAGTGTTCATATTAATGATGTGGGTTGATAAGATAAGAACCATAAAGCAATAAACATATGATCACCAAGAAGAATTTTAATTTTGAAATTCATTTTATAGAGGGTAGAATGTGATACCCATATATTTTGTGAATTGTTTTTTTCAAATTAATTTAATGCTTTTGATATTTTTCATTTCAAGAAACACAAAAAATAGTTTATTTAATATTAAATCATTATGTATGGATTTCATTATAGAAAACACTAGGATAATTTTTCACTCTAAGAATCAAAAATTTTATGTCTCTACCTAGAACACTATGTTCATCTTATGTTATATGCAACACTAACATTCCAAGATTGCTTGTATAAGAAACAAAATTGACTATTACCAAACAACAATTCATTATTAAAATTATATTATTTCAGAAGATATAAAATTTCTGTTAAATTTATGATTATAAGAATAAATAACATATTATATTATTAATTGGATGTCTATTAATTATACATAAATATAGAAAATAAATAAAAATAAAAAAAATGATTTTATAAAAGAAAAATTTTAAGTGAAAATGATTATTTATCTAAATAAGTTAATTTAATTACTAATACTGATGAAATTAATTAAATTAAATAGTTATATATTTAAAAAATTATTTTTTTTAATTCATACAATTTATTTTAAATGAATAATATTATAATTGATCCATTATTACACATAAAAACACATATTTATTAAAATTAAATTTTACCACCTTTAAATGGAAAGCATATTCTAAATATAAATTTTTGAACTTTTATCAATATAATATGTCCATACAGACTTCTTATTTGAAAAAATAACATAAATATTAGGTTATGGTAAATTTTTTGAAATTTTTTGAGAAGAATCATTTTTTAACGAATACTGAGAAATATAGAATTTTAGTTCAAAGTTGATTTTTCCTATAAATTATTTATAAGGATAAAGTGAATTGTAAATTGGTTTAGGAGTTTAGTTAGATAATACTTTTATCAATCAACCCAATATGGGTTTTTGGAATCAATTTTAATTATAAACTGTATATAAAAACATAGCATGCTTTCAATATTTTTTACTTTAAATCCCCACATTATTGACCCGACCACATGATGAAATTTACATAAACTTCATCCACATATGTGGTTTTAATTTTAAAAATTGTATTCCATAATTTTAATAATCATATTTTATAATTTATATTAAGTAATACTAATTTTTTGACACAAAATATTGAATGAAATGAAAATTAATTACATTGATAAATGTAAAATTGTGATTAACTAAAAACTAATCCTTAATTTTAAGGACCTAATTGACCTATAAAATTTTCAAAATTCCATTTTATAGCCATATTTATACACTATAATCAATTTGGAGACCTTTTAATATTATTGGATCCACTTCCCTAGGATAACATGTCGGTTGAATTTCCATTCACAAAATTTACTAGAGTACGGCTTCTCCTTCACTATAAAATAGAATCATATCCTACCACTTTCTCATAACTCTTAATCCAAATAGTCTTGAACAATATCTTAAAACATATATCATCACCATATCTATGCTCTTCCTAGATTCCTCCCCTTATGTTTAACTCAATCCAAGGAATCACTTTGGTGCAAACCAAAAAGAGTTTCCTAAGTAAGAGGTAACATTCTTCTTCAAGCTCTATTATATTATTTCCATTCTCCACACCACATCAACTATTATTATTCAATTAATGTATAAAATAGACATTATTAAAAATATAATAGTATTTTTTCAAATGGTTTGACCTATTCTAACACACATATCCATCTAATGGGTAACAAATAAATTGGTTACGTGTTCGATAAACTACCTCCTAGTGAAATGATAATTGTTCATTTTTACATTTATTCCTCTCATGGTGGTCATTATGATGGAATATATATATAAATATGTTCTATAAATTATATTTTAAATTTTTCTAATAATATTTAATTTCATCAAAACACATATCTATATAATTTCAATTTTTTTAACATGATAATGTTTTTTGAGGAAGTGTGGATTACTGCCTCCTAAATGTATTGTTATTTATTCACAGACTACATAAAATTTATTAAGGATGGGGTTAGTGAAATTATATGTTATATATTATATAATAATCTTACTTGAATAATTATATATATTCATATATATATACATATATTTCATTTACTATCTTTTTTTCTATCCAAAAATAAAAAAGAAACAATATTCATTTGTATGTATAACATACCATCTCCATGAATGGGGTATTTAATTATTAAATTATATATTAAATGTATAAATATATTTAAAATATAATGAATATAATATTTATTTATATCATGATTTACAAACTTGAAATCATGATATAATTATATGAACCAATTTATGACAAATTAATCTACAAGCACAAAAACATTGTGGATAATACCTGAAGTGATACATTAACATAGAAGTTTTAAAAAGAATATAATATAAACTAATAATAAAAAAGTATATTGTATTAGATATAATAATATTATTATGAACAAAAATTATAATAATCTTACTTTTATTATACAAAAATCATTTTTTTGTATGAAGAGTGCCAACACATAAAGTAAGGGAATTTCATCTCACTTCTTATATTTGTGAGATACATGACATGTTCACCACTATTTTAATTTGTGTATAATATATACTGAACATGAATGTATTCTATGATTATTATTGTTAATTTTATGTTTATTCACATATCCATTCTATGTTCTTTCTTCCATGTGTTTAATGTTTAAAAAGTATACTAATCGGTAAGATTGTTTTATATCAATTTTCCTTTTTTGACACACATATTTCATTACGCACCTACATTATTTTTATGAGGTGTATATAATTACATATAACTTGTTATATCATGAAACTAAATATTTTTATTCATATTTAAATCTTATTTTAATTTCATTTTCTTATATGGGGAGTATGATTCGACATTACCATGTTGTTACTGTTTATCCAAAAAATCTCATTACATATCAAGATTGATTATTATTATGATTATATTGATGAAATATTATGTTACATATCTCAAGAACTCTCATTAAAATTCAAAACCTCTGGTTATTAATGTTATATCAAACTAATGGTATTATTTTTCCATTCTATGTTACACAATATGATAAAGAAATTTTTTTTAAGGAAGTTTTAATTTACCTCAATTTTCAATCAGAAATATTTATTCTCCGAAATCCATGTTTAATACTACATTTAAAATAATATTATACTCTTCAATTATTATTTTTAAATTATTTTTTACCAATTTTATACCTTTTTAAATCAAAAGTGTTTAAAAAATATTCTTGTCATTTTTTATCGATGCACTTTTATAATGTTTTTATGGTGAAAAGGTATTCCTCAGCATGTACGGATTTACCCACTATATTGACCATCATTCCATTGAAGATTTCATTATACGATTAAATAGTTATTATTTGTAGAATTTTTTTTCTAATATTCTGTAATTTTTTTAATATAGTTTTCATGAAAATGTTTTTTTCAATGATTTTAGGATTATTTTATAAGATATAAGGGAAAAAGGTATTTTCAAAATGTTTTCAATATTCATTCATATGTTTTCAAATAAAAAGGAAATCAAACCGTTTTCAAGAATTAAATATAAGTTATTAAATTATTTTCTATGAAAATATTTTCAAAACATTTTTAAGCGTTCTTTATTAGTTTTCAATGTATTTTGAAATAATTGGATTTTAATATATTTTAAAGAATTATTTATTAATTAGCAATGTTTTTCAGAGAAATGGGATTAAAAATATTTTCAGGCTTCTATTATATGTTTTTAATGTACTTTCAATGAAACGGATTTCAAACCATTTTTAATATTTCATTATATTATTAAAATTATTTTTAAATAAATTGGATTCAAACTATTTTCAATCTTACTTTATAAGTATTAATTTTATTTTCAATGAAATGGTTCTCAAACCATTTTCAATCATACATTATATGTTATCAATATGTTTTCGAAGGAAAATGTTTTCAAAACATTATCAAGGATTAATTTATATGTTTTCATTTTTATTTTCATCAAAATTGTTTTCAAAACGTTTAATTGTTTTTCTAAATCAAATTATAATGGTTATTTTCATCATGATATGTTTTTAAATAAAATTTCAAAATGATTTCTAATCTATGATGAATTTTGTTTTTGTTACTTGTGCCCTTATAGGGAAATAGTTCGATGATTCCATCCATATTCTTTCTCTGAATGGTTTATGTTCTGATGCATGATGATTATATGTCATGTTTCTTTTTCATTGTTTTATTCTTCTGAAACTTATTTTTTTTCGGGTTATGGTTTTGATGAAATTTTTATGAATCCTATATATTTTCCCTAGTTTATGGTATGATTTCATGTTTATGATACCCATTTCATTTAATGTGTTATGAAATATTTTATTAATTATATTTTGGAACATATATGTATGATTTCACTATTATATAGTTGTGAACAATATCTTTATCCAATGAATTGGTTAATGATTTATATCTCATGAGATAGAATAACATGTTCTTGGATGTGAATCTTGACAACTATGATAGCCATGGGAGTGAACAATGATTACCAAGATGGTATAAAAAGTGAAATCATGATACTAATATAGTTAGGGGTGTAAAACATGACTACCAAGGTGCTATATGGAGTGAACACATACTATAAAGATGGCCTTGTGACCAATTCCTTGACTACTATGTAAAAATTTTATGTGATTGTGTGTTTTACTCAATTCCATGTTTTATTCATATATTATTCTTTTATTGATTATGCTACTTGGTTTTTTATGATTCATTTATTATGAACTACCAATATTTATAACATGATAATTTTTATGGTCTTCCATGTGTTGAGTATGATCCTATATTTTCTTGGTCATCATGTCATAAAAAATTCAAATGTTTATGCTTACATGTCTTCCTTGTTTCCACATACATAGAATCTATGATCAGACATTATTATGTTTCCTTCCCTAGGTTATGAATATATGTATTATGTATGATGTGTCTAATAAGGGTTCCTGTTGTGAAGACACTAGTGGGAGAAAATGTTGCTCACTTATGTACCAATGTTTAATTTCCCATTCTTCCAAAGGAACTAAACTAATAAATTCTTTGGGAGGCTATTTTATTAATATTTTAAGTATTCTAAAAAAGTGATGTAATGTATATCTAAGTTTAATAATGGTTCTTTATATTAATTTTTGACTACCTACGAGGTAGGGGACAAAAATTTTCTTTTACCTACACCTGAAGAGAATATCAATACCTTATAAAGAATATCATATGTCCCTTATTAATTATTTATGGATTAGGGGATAATTATAGGACCTTTGAGAGAATTATTTATTAGTCCAAGTGATTCCCCTATGCATCTACAATTTTTTTCATGAAAAAGGTGGGTGGAATATTGCGGCTTTGAGTGGATTATTTCTTCATAAACTAGATAATGATAGAGAGAAGGTAATTGTTTCTAAGGACTATTGACTTCTTTGACCCTTTGAGAGGAACAATTTGGTTCTCAATGATCATTATCAAGTCAAAATTATAGTAGTTTATGGTTCATGTGGATGATATTTTGAAGATAGTATTATGATTCCACTATGGTAAGTATGAGTTCCTAGTGCTTCCATCTAGTTTGATGAATTCCCCATCCATGTTTATTCCTCTAATGAACTAGATATTATAGACCTGCATTTATTGATTTGGGATTTTATTCATTGATTAAAAACATATTTACTATGTCTTAGGAGATAAGTATGTGCACATATTAGCATGGTCCAAGAATAAGTTCAAATGGGCTATCATTATGGTAATATCACAATGTTCAGGTTTTGGCATATGAGGTTCAATTTCTAGGGAATTTCATATTTGGGCATGAATAAGACGTATAACCAATTAATATTGATGTTGTTATATCATGGGAGCTACCCAAGAGTGTGTCTATGGTGTAGAGTTATATTTCCTTCATTGGGTACAATATGTGGTTCAGAGCTAACTTTTCCATGATAGAATCCCATTTTAACTTCCTTATGTCAAAATGGAACCTGTTTATCTCAACCAAGTAGTATCAAGGATCCTTTGAGTAGTTGAGGATGATGTTTACCAATGTTCTAGTGTTATGTTTACAAGATGGGGGATTTTACTTCATAACATTTCTTATTCCTCTAGATATAAGCTCGATTAGAAGTTGATATAAAGGAAAACAATGATCAAATTTGTGTAAAGGCATTTCAGACCCCATATGTAGAACTATGGAAACTATGTCCTAGAGTTGGAAATGGTTGTATATTCATTAAAGATATGAAATAATTATATTCTAGGTGAGTTATTTAATATTTATTAAGACCACTAATGTCTCATATTCATATTCACTCAATCTAATCTAAACATGATGTAGAAATGTTTGTTTGGGTTCTTCGAGGACTATGATTTAATGGTAGCATGTACTAATGGGAAGGGAGATGTTGTGTCTAATTAATTTAGCTATAATTTATATTCTTTCATAGAGAAGGATGCATCAAAGCCATTGGATTCATTATTGTTATCCCTGGTGTGGGAGAGGGGTATTGTTTTCTTCAGTTGATAGTGGTAACTCCTACATTTTTTCAAGAGAGAGAAGTTCATTTGGAATACATCATATGTAAGGTTCTATATGAAGATATATCCTCATTATATACACTAGATGTATTTTAAAAAACAAGTGGAACATTTCATCTTTTACAGACATGGATGGTGGTTTCCATCATGTTGTGACAAGAGGAAATGAGTTATTTTTACACATTACCATTGAATATATTTTTGGTCTATAATAGATGTTCTAGGACCTTCAGTGGAAGATTTTGTGAGATGACATGAGGTGTATAGTGGTCGAGTTTGTCTCTTATGTCCTTACAAGTCAACTGGTGGAGGTTGTGTACCAGGTTCCAATAGGGTTGACACATCCTCTTGAGATCCTAGAGCTGAAATGTGGTGTTATATCCATTGAATTATAGATGGGAATTCCATAAGAAATGAGAGTATATGGTGTTATTTGTGGGATTTTTAATTGAGTAAATAAGTTATTGTACTTGTTTTCAATAAAGGAGCATTTTTTCATTGAGTGTCTGGGGTAAATATATTGGTAGGTGATCATCTGACTCCATGGGGTACCCCCAATGACTGTGTTAGACTATGAAGCTTGATTCATGTCACATCTATGGAGATTATTACAGGAGGATTTTGAGATCTATTTTAAGATAATTACAATGTTTCACTCCTAGATGGATTTTTAAACAATGGTGACTATATTATTATTGGAGGATATAGTTAGAGCCTCTATGTTGGAATTATTCTGTAAGTAGGAGGATCAATTTACATTGGTATATTATTTATATAATAATATCTATCACTACATTATTAGTATAAAACCTTTTGATACCCTTTATGTGGGATCATGTAGGTCACCCTTATGTTGTGATAAGATCGGCTAGAAATCACTTATTAGGCAAGGTATAGTGCATGTGATGATAGAAAAGGTTCTAGTGATCCACGTTTGAAAGTGGATATCCCATAGCATATAGAAATATTATATAGATTGATGTTGTAGTGCCTTATCATTCAAGCCAGGAGGCCATGTTTTCATGAATGTCTCTACAAAATGAAGATTGTGGGGATGGTTGGGGAGAAAAGTTATCCCAGATGATTATAGAAACATTCCAGATCCTATGGATAAATGGGGTGGTTTTTTACAACTTATCCCATCTGCCAAAAATTTTCTATGTGAATGAAATCTTCTTTATGTGAGAATAGATATGATATATGCATAAACCAATGAAGGTTTTTGACTGGGTTGAACTGGACATCGAGGTTGGATCCACCTTCATAGAATACATAGTGGTTATTTAATATTCACAAGGGAATATCCTAATATGATGGACCATTACCTAGTTACCTATGTTATGGAATCACTAGATCAAGGAGGAGAGATCTTTGGAGTGAGAGAGATAGATAAAAACTTAGTATCCTTAAAAAAATTAGTTTGTTCTTTTCATAATGAAATTTTTTGGAAGTATATGAAAATTTAGTAATGATAGTTTCACATGTTTTTACATTGAATATTTCTATGAATATTTCTAGATTTATCCTCAATGTTATCATATTTTTTAGGGGTCTTGTGACCCATGAATTAATATAATAAAAATACTAATATATTTTAATGTAATGCACATCATTTATATGATTCTAGTTTTTTCATGTATTGAGACCTCTGATGGTAAATACAATACAACAATTGATTCCAAAACACATGGTCAACATTAGGAAAACACTACGGTGATACGATTTCAGATGACTGATTGAGGTAGACACTAGCAGGTTCATTTAATAAAATATATAAATAAATATTTTTTATCAAATGAAAGAAATCTAGAAATATTTAAATATTTATTAATAATGAATCTCTAAGGTAATTGTATAACATCTAGAGTATTTTAAAGGATAAAAAGATGTATTCTTTTTTTTTTGTAGATTTGGATCAGATGATGAATGACAACAAATATTCGTGGATCGAAAGAAAGAAATTGTAATAGATATTCTTCATCTCTTTTGAACTAATAATTAACCAATTATCGATAATATGACATGGTATGTGATTTTATTTTTCGATTTGTTACATAATTTATTTGATGATAATTTATTTATTTATCTTCTTATTAATGAGATTTTCGTTTGATATTAACATGAGCCCTACCATAATACAATTTTTTTTAAACGATAATCTTTCCTTGTTACACATAATATCACCCATGGATATCCATTTTTAAGTGATCATTGGAAATGAATTTTTGAAAATTTAATATTTTACTTCATTTATATTCATTTTCCACGTCATTCATCATGTTCTTCACCATTTTCCCACATGGTCATGGTTCGACAATTCTAGGTTGGTTACAGACATGATCGAAATCTCATGATCATGAAAGTTGTTCAAAAAACGTATAGTAATGGTATTTTTGATTTTATTAGGAAGGATTCGGTGTGATGTTTCATGGATCTGGGATTTGAAGTGGTTATGGTTTATGGGATGAACAATCAAGTGTGTGACAGCTCATCGATGGATGACTGAATTCGGATTTCCAGCCGCTGATGACTGAGAATCAATGGATAATGATGTTTCCAATGAATTTTTAGTGGAAATGGGGGATTTGTTTTTGGTAAATTTATATCATTATATATGTGAAAAAAAATATTCTATGAAAAATTGGACTAAACATCATGTACTGTGAAAACTACATGTAATGTAGTCCCCTGGCTATGGTATATAATGTTTCTTCTACAGATAAATATCAAGTTCTTTGTAGACTCACCATAAGTTGTTTTACCTTGATATAGTGGATCATAACATACTCTAGGCGTACATGGGAATGACCATGATGGGGTACCTGGGCACAGCAAGGTACATGTACATGACAACTATACAAGAGCTTGGGACAGGGTGCATGGGCTTCGAACAGATGGACCTGACCAAGCCCTGGGTTGTGAGGAAACACATTGTAACCCCTATATGTTATATTTAGTGTTACATTGATTCCCAATACATTTGAATGGGATACAATTTAGAGGATGGTAGGTGAGATTAAACACTGTCTGAACCCCATACATGGTGTGTATTCCACTAAGAACTTATTCCTCTAATATCTACTTCTTTTTTACTCAGATTTTACTCCTTGAGTATCCCATCATGATTTTTTTTATTCGTAAAATACAACAGTGGCCTTCATTGTGGAATAAAATATATGATGTGAAGTATTCTAAGAGTCACTATTCTTTAGTTGATTCTTGATTATGGTAGTGATTCACTGGAATCATCAGAGAGATGTGAAGGATGGTACTCCCCTAGCGCACAAGGGTTTGGAATTCTCATACACTATTCATACTCAAATTGGGTGATGGTACTCTACATTTGGAGGGGTTACACCCCCCATGTTTGAGATCTATTGGAGAGTGGGTCCTCCGTGAGAGTTGTTTCTCCCTCTGTTGTGGAGAATATTGATGAGGGGAAGACCCCTCTAGATAGATTTTGGTGAGTTTTCATATGATGTTGGACATTAGAAATGGAAGATGAGAGTTGTAGGTAGACTCATCAACTATTGACTCTATTGTGGGGATGAATATTCCCTTTATCTCTCATTCGGGTTTCACTATGATTATATATATATATATTTGGAATTAACATCCCTATATCATAAGGTTGAGATGTCATATATAGTATCTTTCAATTTATCCCTTTGTGGTTCTTGGGGTGTCCTATGGGGAATGTATATACCCACCATTAAATTGTACTATCCTATATTTTTATGTCTTATGTAGATGATAGAATTATTGGTGGGGACAATTGTGCTTATAACTGAAACATGGGTGCATAGAAAACATTTATTTGATATTATTAACGATTAAGAGCCAATATTTCTTCAGATTTCCATTTTCAGTTGTTGTTAGATTTATACATATTTTTTGTTGGTTCTGTATTTTAAACCTTTTTATGATTTATTATTATATTATCATAATCTGATGTGTTACATAGAGTTTATTACATGAGTGGTTACACTCATGATGTTGTAGTATTTATTTATTCATGTGAACTTATTTATGGAGATTTATGTGTACATTCATACCAGTACAAAGGAAAATTCTTCAACATTAAATTATTCTTCCTTAGTAATTGTCTCCAACTCCTAGCCAATTAATGGTTGGCTAAGGGGTTCTCACACATGGTCTTCCACTGGGTAGGTGATCCATGATGGGATAGGTCATGGTATGCATTTTTAATGAAAATTTTTTGAATGAAAAAATATTATGGGAGGTGTTTCATGGATTATTATTATGTACTTAGAAACAGTTTTAAGTAGAATTAAATATTTACATCAATACATTTGATTTCATCAAGATAAGATGATTGAATATGTTCAAAGAGTTGAATAGTTTGGAATAAAATTATTAATATACCCATTTTTCAAAATTACATGTTTCATTGATGTGTATCACTAAAGTGTTAGTGGTAGTGTTTTATCAGGGGATAATATAGAGATGTGATAAGAATTTCATATGATGTAATGAGTTAATAAAAAAATAAATAGAAACAAAAACATTGTTTAATTGGTAGTATTTCATATCTGATTTGATAAAAGAGTTCTTATTCTTATTTTTTGAATTATTCATTAATGGTTTTAATATCATAAAGAGTATAATATAAGGGGAAATATTTATTTCACCATTCTCTCACTAAGTCTACAGAAATGTTTTTATAGATATACAATTTTAAAATATTATGGATAATTGGAATCTAAAAGTAAGATATTGAGTTATCCATTAATGATGTTAATCATAATATATTATAAATTATGATGAAGTGTAATTTTTTTTCATGTTTGAGATTATGGTATATATAAAAATGTATTCTCATCTGGAAACAAACCATGTCTTTATGAGCCAGATGACCTAAAAAATATTGTACATGGAGTATCATAGTCAATGTAATTACATCCCTAATACATGAGTATTTTGAGATACCATGACTGAGAACCGACAAAATTTTATACCCTAATTAATCATGTATACATGTTGAAAAATCTAATCAGTGGGTGGTTTAGAATGTTTCCCTTCATGTTATTAGTTTGAGCTCACTACATATAGTATTTTTCCTCTCATATAACATGTATGAAATCTGGTCCCTTGATTGAGATATAATATATAGTTTATGAATATGGTTATAAATTTTATGTGATGTTAATCTATATTTTGGGGACTAACAAGTGATGTGATCATCCATTAATTTGAATGATATGTATTTTATTCATCAAACATGTTAGTATATACTCATTGAAGAGAAATGTATAAGCATGTTATACGATATTGACTTAATCTATGTCCCACAGTCAGTTGATGTCTACGAAAATGGGAATTTATGATAATGAACTATAACATTTGATGATGACTAGTGGACATAGGTATAGATTTTAATGTGTTTGATGGATATTATTAAATACCCCTTTATATGATGATTATTATAAATTATTTCTAATAGGCTACTATTTTCTAAAAATTTCAAATTTGGAGATTCATATCTGTTTTCAACATTATAATTCCTTGTGGGCCACATATTATGGCTGATTTAATATAAGATGATTTTCACTAACTATGATACTAAAAACATGTTTAAGAGTTAACCCAAATATGTTTTGGATGAATATTAAAAAGGTATTCTATATGATCTGAAAAAAGGTAAGGATAATTATACATTTACAAAGATATTTTTTAAATCATTCATTAGAAGTTTTGAATTTGGTTCAACTGCTTATTATATATGATAAAATATAAGATGAAGTGTAGACATGTTTTTTAGTCTTCAGTGCATGTGAGTGGTTGAAGGATTTATTTCCTAACTCTCTCTATATAAATATGATATATATAAGCTATGTGATATTTCATGAGAAGTGTTATTTTCAAAAATAATAGTGTAATTATTCTATGCATCATGCAATATTTTTATTTTGAAATTTACCATTGAAGCTAACATTTATTATACCATTTAACATGAAGAGATATCTGAGAAAATTGTTCATTCATGTGATTAATATACTAGTTATGGAATGTAATCATGAATTATAAACACATTATTAAATATAGTAATAGTTAAAGATAATCTTTGATGGAATATATAAGACAAAAATATGATGATTGTGTGGTGTGTATGATTCTTAATGATTGGAAAATCCATCACAATCTTGTATCTATTATCTTATTCGTCAAAACATAGTTGGGAGGAAACACACAATGTGTTAATAAGACTATCAATTGTATGTTTTGTGATTAATATGTACCTATATATATCTTTGGATGTGGGAATATTACCATTTATAATCTTATAATTTGCATAAAATTCATTGAATGATGATCAAGAATATAAAATACTCTCGTTTGGTGAACAATATGATTTTATTTTTTTTGTCAATTTTGTTTATATATTCGATTAGTTGATATTATTAACAAAATATAGGGTAATTGATAGTATAACACTTTCCATGATCCAATAATTGTTTAAAAAAATTAATAAAATCCTCTCATTATCATACCCATGGTTTAGTCATATTCTCAATTTCCCGAGAATATATCAAAACAAGGATGTAATTTAAAAATGTAAACAAGGTTATTCAAAAATCCTAAATAAATAAACATGAACTTTTTCTTAATGAATTAATTAAAATCACATCATTGTTGGTCATTCTGTTTCCCATTATTTCTTACCCATAAATTAAAATGAAGCTAAACACAATAGAAAGTTTATAACACCCCAAACTGACTTAAAACCATAGATTGGATTAGAATTCGACTGAACATTGCAACATCCCTCAAGACCCAATGGTTAGTATAAAATCATAGTGTTAAAATACACACTTGAGGGATGATTTAGTGATATACGGTATATACCTGATGTAAAAAATCTCCAAATATAATTTTTATTTGATTTTTATAAATTAAAAAACTCAACAAGTCATTGAAAAACCAGCAAACAAGAGAAATTTCAGTCCAAAAAATATATTTATAACACTAAAATACATGAAATATAAAAATGAAATAAAATGTGTGAAACTTTGAACTAACCCAAGCTCTACATGACTTATACCTCCATCTCCAATCTCTATCTCTAATGACCATACTAGTAACACACCTCACTAGAGGGTTTCCAGATATCCCCTATGTATATAATGTTGAACAACATGTTCATATATATATTTTTGTTATATGATCCCAATAGATAAAACCATATTAAATCCAGAAAACACCACATAAAAAATATTTAACACACAATTTATATAAATTAGAAGGAGGAATATTACATATGAAGAATACCAATAAAAAAATATAATAAACCACACTAGTAGTTTACCCATTAAACTTATTATATCACAAATAAACCTACACCATAACTCTCACACCCATACCCTAAACCCAGTATCCAATGAAATCCATCATAAATCCCATCATTGCATCATGCCACCAAACCAATGCATCTTCCATTAAAGTGGGGCTAATTGAATTACCTATTATAATGAATAAAAAATCATCCTCCCTAACTTAATTTTTCACCTGTATGAAAAATCCTTGTGCCCAAATTTTTTCCATGATATCCAAGTCTAAACCAATATAACCCTATTTATATTAATAAAAAATATACACCATATAATGAAAATGTGAATCCACCATCATTCCATAATTAATATTCCATATCCCAATGTAGACTTCATTATCACAATGAGTGAATACACACAATGACATCCATTATACATAATATTTTGTTTTTCACAAACCAAAATAACACGTATTATTCTAAAAAAATTCAGAAATTGGCCATTTTAACAAACATGTTGTTTTAACCACTCACAACCTTTACATTAAAAAATTTGGGCACCAATAAAATTCAAAACCATGATTTATGAAAATTATATAGCATAATTAAGACAAGTACTACAATTTTAAAACAATAATACATATATTCTTGAGATATTTAGAGTGAGGAAAACTGTATCTACCTCATTAAAGGACTCCAAAATAAACCACTCCTTGTTCATATAGATCTAGGATATTACTCCATTCTTATGATGGTGAAAAAAAATCCCAATAGAAATCACCCAGAAAATTGATCTGAGCATTAAAACACTATAATAGGGTTTGTTGAATGAATAATAAGAGGTGAAGAGAAGTGAATGAGATATGGGATCCTTAACATAAATTTGTAGTGTAATCACGCAGTGAATGAAATATATAGTGAGTGATTTAGAGTAAATTGAACCACTTAAATCCTTTAAAGAGTCCACTATGTTTTGGAAATCAATCTAAGAGAGATGAAATGAAATGTTTTGGGAAATTAGATTAAAATATAAATATTTTATATTTTATGTATTTAGAGTTGGAAAACATGATTTGGGAATAATTATTGAAATAGTGAAGTCACTTCAACTAAAAACCATGGTTATATAGTTTTGCTTCATAATTTGGAAAAACATGTTCCAAATATATGGATTATAATTGAAAAGAAATTTTTTGTACGTTAATTTTTCCATAGATTCCCTAAATGTTCCATAACACCTTGGATAAAATTACACAAAAGTGTCATATCCATAACACTATATGACATTATAAATAACCCCTCATATAATAGATGATTCCAACCGGAAATGAGGGACTGAATAATAATTTAGTGAAAATTTGACCTTGGTATCGTAATAATGAATAATAGCACAACAATCATCTATCCTAAGAAATTGATAATCAGATAATTCATAGATAAAATAACATTCTATTTCAATGTAAATCTATTCATATAGTCATACCTCCCAATAGGTCTCCCATATATATGATGACATAAGAAAATAAATAAGTAAAAAAACACAAATTGGATCCATAATAACATCAATACTTACGTCAACCCAGTTTCAATCCCATTTCTAATTGATCCACCCTAATCCACTAAACAACCTATTCTTAGACCAACCTAATAGACCAAGGGTCTTCATACACACTAGAGTGCCTATGTAGGGTGTGTGAAATACATATTAATAGTTCATCACTATGTATAACTCTATTTTCATAGAATGATATCATTTTATGATTATTATTTTATGTATGGAGTCATTGGAAGAAATTTTTTGAGGTGAATGGATGGACAACAATTAACTAATCAATAATATGGATATAATAACTATTCACTATATGAATGTTTATTCAAGATGTAAATATTTTTTTGGTAGGAACCATGAGTTACTTGTAAGGTGTGAATGAGATTTATAAAAAAACCAGTTCGTGGAATGAGATCTTTTAAATATTTTAAATGGTTTTTGAAACACAAACATGAGGAAACATGAATTTTAGAATATGAGACGTCTCAAATATTCATGACATGAAATCCATTTTTTCACTAAGAATCTTGTCAGACGCAGCGATTTTTAATTTTTCTTGAACCTATAAAACCTTATATGGTTCAAATTATATTTATCATGACATTCAAGGTTACCATAGGTTATTTTATTGAGGTATTTTATGTCTATAATTTGATTTTGCTAAATCTTATCATGTAGAAAATAAATGTTTAGGACCTCTTTATTCATTATCATCTTGAATCTCCATGGAATTTCCAAAATGGAACAATATAATGATCTTTTTTTACCTAAACCGATGGTATCATATGATGTCTGATTATTATTTATTTTTATTTGATTGAATAATAAAAAGAATAGGTTAGATATGTTGAATCATGGTGAAACATCATTCCAAAAAACTCAAGGAGAGTGTTTTTTAAATCATTCCACTTTTTTACAAAATGTGAAGGGTCATATGGTCCTTAAATATTTATCTTCAACATTTGAATTGAATCACGCTATTGAACCATTTTTGATATTTTCCTTTATTAGATAAATTGCAATTGATTGTGGGTTTGTTAAATTTATTTTGTTAAATGGATTATAGGTTTTTATTAAATGAATAATTGTTTTGAGTAATGTTATTATATTAAAAGGTAATAGGTTATATCTTAAAAGGAATGGGTATGGATTTTGATCAGTATTTCACTATATCAGGACTTGTTGGAATAATGCTGGTGGTCAGTGCTAATAGGAAGCAAACATGAAGGTATTTCCATCATGTTATGGTTTTGTGAAAGACGTAACACTACTCATGAGCATAGTTATGTCATATGACATTAATTGGTATATGTGTCTGTGTGTGTGAACATATATAGCTATTCCATTTAAAATTTATGATGTTTTTCAACTCTATGAAATAGTATCTGTTTTATTTTACTTACCTTTTGAATACATGTTCATATATATTCATTTATACTATGAAAAATATTTTATATTATCAGAGATTTTTATATACTATTTTACATTATTATGAGATAACCTATTTTTTTATTGTGGTATGGTGGTAGAGTGTCTTTATGGTGTCCTAAAGGGTATGGCTAGTTACCCCCAACATATTAACATTAGTGAGTATGATGAAATTTTTTTTCTGTTATATAGGAAAGGGACCAATTTATTACTTTACTAGTGGGGTTCAATGATGTTTCTATCTTTTTTCTAGTGGCTAAGCTTCGTGTTTTCAGGTAATGGTTTTTAGCGGTGTTGACTCAATTCTGGGGACTTTTACTACATTGAAGATATCATTTTCAATGTTACACAAATTTACCATTTCAATAATTATTGAATTTTTTAAATAATTTATTGTTTGATTATTCGTATATATAATAGTGGGATGGTGAATAAATAATTTTAGAAATGTTTTTGGTTTATTTATTTCTTTTTATATCATAATTATTTTTTAGTCTGTTTTTTATTGGATAAAAATGTTACCAACATAATATTTTTTGTAATCACATGTAATTAATTACCATCCATCTGTGTCTGTGGAATATTATCTAAGGTTAGTAGTACCATCATCTCATTCTAAGATAATCAGTGAGGGGTGGAATATTATAAGTGGTATTAATCTTGGATATTTTATAATTCCTTTTTGATGGTAGTATGGATATATGAATGTAGTAACTTAAAATATAATGCATGAAAAGGAATATAAGAACTTTTTACGTAAAAAGTAATGTTACAAGGGTAGTCTGTGCACCGAAAATGTGTTTCTAATCATTTATATGTGTATTTTCAACTCATCATCATGGATTTAGCTGATTAGTGTTAGGTATTATTCAATATTGAAGTGTGAAAACACATGTATTTATTACAAGTTAATTTGAGATTTATTACATAATAATACCCATAATATTTCCCCGAATATCTAGAAGTCTATCGTCTATGGGTAATTGGTTATGTTACATAAAAACATAAAATAGTCCTGTAATTTAGAATTATTTCAAACATCCTTAACATGATCATAACTTTCCATTGTTCTTAAAACCACATGAGATAACCTAGGGACATACAAAAGAAAGGTATCAGATATAGAGCACAGTAAGAAAATATTAATGAATTATAAGATGAAATAAGTATTACATATTAGATAATAGTAATTTAAATGGCACATAAATAGGATGAGAATCATTAAATAAATAAGGATTCATAATATAAGATGATAATAGAAAGGTAATATGGGAATGTGGAAATAAATTTAAACATGAAATCAAAAACATATTCCAATGTTATCTACCAATGAAACATGACATGGTGAAAAAAGTCCCATTATGGATTACATTCATGAAACCCATTAAATATTTCAAATGTTACTAAAACATTGCCATATGCATTGAAGGGTAGTATAATTCTGCATTCACACATCGCTTTCATATCATGCACATACATAAGTGTGACATATATATCAATCAACATATGATCTTGTGTAAAAATATATTATTACACTACCAAGGAGTGTGAAATTATTACATAAAATTCAATAATAAAAGTATTATTTGTATTATTAGGTGAATATCCTTTAGTGTAAATTGAAATTGTATTCATGATAAGATTTTTTGGCATGAAAAATCACAGTGAAATTTTGGCAGCATATTGGTATTACATAACGATTCATAAAATAGTTTAATGAGTGATAAATGGGTATTTCATCATTGTTACCTAAAATGGAAAGTAATAGGGATGCATAGAAACATATTACAAAATTTTTAATTAGAAACAAAATGAACATAATAAAGAATATTCTGGAATAAAGTGGAGAAGAAAGGACCTTGTACTAAATTTTAGCTTGGTAATGACTTAGGTAAAGGTCAAAATGATAGGGGATAAATGATCTCCCATTAAAATGAAATAGTGGAAATCAATTCAATACTTATAAATTCATGAAAATACAACCAATTTAGTTTCAAAAGGCCAATTTCAAATAATGTGATTGAATTAAAAAGAAGATAGGGAGGTCCCTTACAAAATATCATTATAGTAACTTATTAGAAAAATGCTATTATGAGAGGGGATAAATTATCTATAATTGTTGTGACAAAAATTAGAAAATAAATGTATCATTATAAATTTAGTATAACATAACCACCTGATATTCAAAATTATAATTTCAATTGTTGTGATTTAAGGAAAAATAAGATAGGGGAATTACATTACTAAATTTTTATATAGAAATGAATTAGATAAATTATATAAAGAGTGGGGTATAATGATACATAATTTTTAGGAAATAAATTGTATTCTATTTTTTTATTTATAATACCATGAAAATATAACAAATTTATATTCAAGAGGCTATATATAAATAAGGTTATGGAATTGAAAAAAGAAGAGGGGGGAAACCCCTTACTAAATTTCATCATAGTAACAGCTTTGGAAAATTACATAATGAGAAGGTATCAGTGATCTAAAATTGTTTGTACAACCATTGGACATTATAGAGATCTTTATAAATCCAATAAAACATAATAAATTTATATTCAAAGCGAAAAATACAAATAATGTGTTTGAATAAAAAAGAGGGGAGGAGAAATTACATAAATTTTTTTTGATAGCAATGAATTAAGTAAATGACATAATGAGATGGGATAATTCACATATAATTTTTATTGATGAAATTTTACAGTACATGGATATTTATAATGACAATAAAACATAAAAATTGGAATTTTAATGGTTAATAAAAGAAATTACTTGAATCAAATATAAGCGAGGGGAATTCCCTTAATAAATTTTGGCATAGTAATGGTTAAGGTGAATTCTATAATATGAGGTCTTAAATGAACTTCCATTATTAGGAACCCAAATTTATAGTATGGGGGAATTTAAAAATTAATTAAAACATAACAAATTGTGATTTATAAGGCTAAATACAAGGAGACTTCTTTATTAGAAAAGAAGAGAGGGGAAATCCATTAATAAATTTATTTATAATTATGGATTAGGTAAATGATATAATGGGTGGGGATAAATGATATATAATTTTTAAGACATAAATTTTATAGTAGATTGTTCTTTTAAAATTCAACAAAACATGAACAATTTAGATTCAAAAGGATAAATACAATGAAATTTCTTGAATGGAAAATAAGTGATGGGAAATCCATTACCTTATGAGTGTGATTCCAAAATCATTAGAGGAGCTCCAAGAGACCTTTAGGGAACTTTTTGAGGACTATAGATAGGGGGTTAGAGTAATTAAGTGTTATTTTTTTCATTGTAATGGTAGATTTGGTGGGTTTATATAGGAAAAATATGGGAGTTCATTATTAATTTACAAACATAGATTTTGGACTTTATATTGTAATATAATAAAAAAATAAAACTAAATCTGATTCTTGGCATTTTTTTTCAAAAAAGTTGTTTTTTTTTAAATTTTTTAGATTTCATGGGGTCTAAATCATTATAATATTATCCTTTGAGAAGTTTATCTGAGTGATGTTTTCAAACAATTGGTTTTAAAATAAGAAAATATAATATAGGTATTGGAGGATTCATGAAGGCATTATAAAATTTATCAAAAATAATAAATAATAAATAATATAAATTAAAAAAATATATGTGGACTTTTATTTCCTTTATATATTTTATTACATCATTTTTTGAGTTATCATTTTGTTATACTTCATACTGTATATTTATACTTTATCAATTTTTTTTTTGAAAATTTTACTACTCAAAAAATAATGAAAAATTCACTGTTTGATAATTTCAATTTGATGATTTAAAAAAATATGATGATTTAAAAAAATATATTGTTTATCATATTAATTCTATAAATATGTGAATTTTCTACTTTTAAAATAATTGACATATATTATGAAATTATTTTTTCCACCATAACAGTTTTCAAACCCCTCTGACAAATAATTTTTATTTCATAAAAATTATGTTATCATTTATATTAAATATTTAATATTTAATTATGATATTTATTTAAAATATAAATTATTTAATAATTATTGAATTTATTAAAAATAGTCTCTTGATTTAAACTGTATGTTTCCCCAACGACAATTGATATTGAAACGCATCAAAAATATAATTTTTATCAAGGCTATTGTTTAATCAATTATAAAATTACAAAAAATATTATCACTAATATATTTGATTTATAATTAAATAATTAATAATTTAATGGTTACATTATTTCTATCCCATGTTAAATTATTTATTCCCTTAATTATCTTAATTTTTTGTTAACTCTGACAATAAATAATTACTATACTATTTATTTATATCTTAAACATATTATATTGCCCTGTTTACATAATATTAATTTTGATGACACCAAATATGAAATGAATTTTATTAAATTCAATTCACATATATGGTATAATATAATTTAAATAATTTTTGCAAGCTTGATGGAATAATGTTTAAAGAAAAATGAATTTTTCAAGTAGAATATGGTTTTACTTAAACACTATAACTAGTAATATTAACTAAATGAATTAAAATTAATAAAAATAAATAGGTAATATAATATTTTCAATTATATGATTACCCATTAAGTTTTATTATATATAATTATAATAGATAAATAGTATATATCTTGATATTTTTTTAGAATTTTTTTAATACTATGAAAGCATTTTTATAAAGCACTCAATAAATATGATTTAAATTTAATTAATTAGATTAAATATAAATCAAGGAAAAAAATATTTAACTTGTAAATAAAATTAAAATAATAATAGTTATTTAAATTAGTTAATTTATCAATAGAAAAGATGGAATTATTAAAAATGGGAATTTTTCTGTTCTCGCTGAAAGTCAATATTTCTAAAAAATTCATAAAATTCCCCTTAAAATTATACATATTTTGAAAGAAAAAAATTATATTTAATTTAATGAATTATATTTTATAAGTTTTCAATAAAATAATTATAATAATATTCACAAAAAAAATAAAAAACATTTTTGAGGTAAATTTATATTTAGGAATAAAAGATAATAATAAAAATTGAATGAATATTTAATAAAAAATTATCAATAAATGTATGGTTTATAAGAAATATATATTTTCCAAAAATTACTTAATAATATTGGTACCTAATGAAATTAATTTCTAGGTTAAAGGAGCCATTTTCTAAAAAATCATTGTTTTTTCTGTTCAGTGTTGTGTATCACATATGCTATCGAACATAATTTGCTTTTTTTAACATGGGGCATTAAATTATTCCCCCATTAATAAATTTTAAACTCACAATTTTTTGATGATATTAGTATGAAATTTTATTACACTGTAAAATATATTTATTTGAAATCCACGTCTTAAAATGGGTTAATGAATCATCTTTATAATGGTTATCATGTAACTAATATTCCAAGTAGAAAACATTATTAGTGGGTGAAAATGTAAACATGGAAAAAAACTAATGACCATGAAATAATATAGAGTGATAGGTAACATGGATTATTCAAATTCAAAGACTATAAAACAATAAAATTTTTATGGGTGAAAATATGTTCTAATCATAATTTAAAAACATTTATGTTTGATGGCTCTTTTCATAGATTTGAGTAATTAATTTACCATCTTGACTAAAAATACAAGTACATTTACAATATTTACATTTATAATTACTTCCTATAATTAATTTCCACTACAATATCATCTATGATCCGAATTATGAGTACGCAACATGAATTATTTATTCTTGTAGAAGTATAAAAATATTCTAATGGATCATATAATTCATTAAATAAATAAAATATAATCATCCCACCATTAATTATACAAAATTGTTTTTATAATGTTTTATAATAATAAAAATTAATAAAACATAATACATTAATCTCTATAATTCAAAAAATCCAATGGTTTTCCATATATAATTCATTAAATAACTACTAATATATCCCAAATAGCACAAATAAATTCAACAATAACGAATGCGTTATAATTAATGGAAATATAATTCCATTAATCATAAATATAAAAAAACATACTATAATTATTCATAAATAATATTTTATATTTTACCGAATGGGAATATATACCTCAACCCAATAAAACTTATACTGAAATATCATTAATCACCTTAAAATCAATATGATTTGATCTTGTAATACGTTTCCCAAAATATTTTTCGTCACCCTTAACATCCATCACATAAATCATAAAAATTTATATCAAAATATTTTAAATATATGATTATAGATAGACATCTAATAAAAAGGATCTTTTGGTTTATTAAAACATTGAACACAAATTGAAAGTTATCAATCCCCCAATCGTATTCTTTTCCAGAATGTCACCTAATATACAAATCAATTTTATATTTCAATAATAAAATTATAAAAATATCCAAAATACATAAAGAAAACCTATTTTTGGAAGAATCCTTATATATTTCATGATTATTAAATCCAAAATTTTATTATTATAACACTTATATAATAAAATTCTGAAATAAAAATACATAATAACTTCAATACTCACACACCAAAAACTATCATATCATAGGATCATCATTATTCTATAACATAACCCTTGGATTGGTGCATTGACAAGGATAATTCCAATAATCTTGACACATAATACTTTGAAAAAAATGGTTTTTGTGGGATATAATTTACTAACTTCCATCATAAAAATCATTTTTTATGGAAACTAATTAACTTATAACTTATGTTTCTACAATAAACACACAATTAAGTTCTTTTGTAAAATTTCACATGGTTCCTCTTTCCAATGTTTTTATGAATAAGAAATTGAATGATCATTAGTTTATCACCTTTATCAGATGAAATTCCTTGAGTGGTCATTAGACTCTTCTTTGATGTCAATGCACATTCAACTATGTGCCGTTTTTTAATTTAACTTTCAATAGACTATAGGGAATAATCAATAGATTTCATACATGAGATCAAGTCATATTAGTTATCTCATTTGGGATGTCATCACATTTTCCATCAACTTGGTTGTTGACATATTTCTTCGAATTTCTAACCCTCGACTATAATGAATAGAAAATTATAGATGAATAATTTTTTTGAAATTAAATACACAAAATAGGAGAGAATGAAATAATATTTATAAGTTATAAATTTTATGTATTATTTAAATTATGAATTTATAGGTTTCAATTTTTGTTATTTTATGATCTATTTCCTAACATAGACTATTAAGGGAATTTTTTATCTGAAAATAATGGTTCTTAATTGAGATTGTGTATTGTGAAAATAAAATCCATCAAGAATGGGAAACCAAGTGTGTAGCAAGGTCATTTTTCATCCACCAATTCCTGATAGAGTCTATCTAAATACTATGATTTAGGGTGTTACCCCTGGGTATAACTATGCTAGTTCCACATCAACATGTACTATCAAGATGTGGATGTATTTTCATAGAATCAACATTTATAATAATTTAACCAAACATTGTTATATTTTATCCATACATAGTCTTATCCCTAAGGATATTTCTAGTGTTTTATAATTATAATCCAAAAAAATAATTAGATTGTTCCTTTTATACCAATTGTGACAACCAGTGTATTTATTAAATAATAGATCATGATTTTGTACTTAAGAATAGAAATAACACAACCTAGAAGACTGATTAGTGAATATTATTTCAGTAATTATGTTCATTTCATAACAACATAAAAATAGGGATGTACATTAGGGTTATTTAAAACTTCCATATTGTGCTCATCATATTCAATATTTCATGAAATGGATTGGGATTACCTGGGGATATATATAATAAAGGGGTTACTTCTAAAGCCCAATAAGGAATTATTTAAGAAGTATAACATGAAAAAAAATAATTAAATTATATAAAATAGGATTTTTAATGTGACTAAAATGGGATAATAATAATAAAAAAGAAAAAAGATGAATGATATACCGTGGTAACATAAATGAAACCTATTAAATTTGAAACAACATTCATCAAAAAATCATAATAATAGGTCATGGAGAACATCTATGACATCAAAACATGATGGAAAAGTCCCAAGATGTATTAGGTTAACTACATAAACTTTTTTAGTATGTCACGTGATACTAAAACATTACCCAATACATTGGATCACTATATAATTCCAAGCACACTGATTTTTTTCATATCATATATATGAATAAGTGTGCCACATTGTCCACTCAACATAGGTTTATAATTATTCATATTTATTTTAATGATTAATTTATGTGCAATATATACATATAACTACACTATAAAATTAGTATATTTATGTATAGATGAATACCATTCAGTAGAAATAACTATGGTATTCATAATAAAACGAATTATCATAGAACAATCAATGTGAAATTTCATAAGCATAATGACAGTACTGAAGGATTCACAAAATATTTTAGTTGGAGAGAAAGAGTACTATAATAGTTTTTACAGAAAATAGAAGGTAATATGGATATTAGAAAACATATATAGTCATTATTAATTAGAAATAAAATGCTCAAAATGAACAAGATGCTTGAATAAAGTGTGTAAGAAAAGTCCCCTTACTAAATGTTGGCATGGTAACATCTTACGTAAAGGAAAATATTAGATGTGATAAATGATCTAAAATTAAAATAACAAATAATATATATTAAATGAATTCTTATAAAATTATTAAATATGTCCAATTGATATTAAAAAGGAAAATTTCAAAGATGGTGCATGAATTGTCAGGAAAAGAAAGAGGTTCGTTACAAAATTTTGAAACAATAACGTCTTAAAAAAATTATATAATGAGATTGGTTAAAATATATATAATTTTTATCACATTAATTTAATTTTATTGATATATTTGTAAATTCATTATTACATAACCAATTTATATTCAAAAGGCTAAATAAAAAGATGGTTTGTATTGGAAAAGAAGAGAGATGAGAACCCCTTCTAAATCTTAGCTTATTAATGGAATAAATAAATGATCTAATGAGAGGGGATAAATGATATATAACATTTTCAACAAACACTTAACACTATAGGAGTCTTTATGAATTCATAAAAACATAACCAAATGTGATTGAAATGGATAAATACAAATATTGTGCCTAAATTTAAAAAACTATCAAGGAAATCCTGTAAAAAAATTCATCATAGTAGTAGATTTGGTAAATGATATATTGATAGGAGTTAAATGATATTTAATTTTTATTAAAAAATTGTAAAATTGATGGATATTTATAATATCAACAGAACAAAACTAATTCAGATTCAAAAGGCAAACTACAATAAATGTTATTGAATAGAAAAGAAGAGAGGGTAAATACCATACTAAATTTAGTCATTGAAAAACTAAGGTAAATGGTGTCATGGTTGGTGATAAATGATAAATAAATGTTATTAAATAAATTGGAATGTATAGGGAAATTTATAAAGTTAAGTAAACATATCCAATTGAAATTAAAAAGGTCAAATACAAATAAAGTGATTGAACAAAAAATAAGAGAGGGGAAATAAATTACTAAATTTTGGTATAGTCACAACTTCGGTAAAATATATAATGATAGTGAATAAATGATAAATCATTATTATGAAAGAAATTGGATAGTATTGGGGTCTTTATAATATAATGAAAATATAAAAAATTGATATTCAAATATGCTAAATACAGTGAAGTACTTAACTGGAACACAATAGATGGGAAATCCCTTACAAAATTTCCACATTGTAACATAATAAAGAAATGTTACAATGAGAGGGTATAAATGATATATATATTTATGAAAATAAATATATTATATGGATCATTTTATTGTCAATAAAACAAAACAAATTGAAATTCAAAATTCTAAATACAAAGAATGTTCTTGAATGGAAAATAAGAGGGGGGAATCCCTTACCATAAGATGTTGATTCCAAAATCTCGGGAGCAGCTTCATGAGATCTTGGGGGAACATTATGAGGACTCTAAAGTGGGGATTTTAGAGTAAGGACCTGATCATTTTTTTTAAATGAATATTAATGATTGATTTTGGTGGTCTATATAGGAAAATAGAGGGAGTTCTTTATTATTTCCCACACAATGGCTTTGGATTCTATATAATAAAATATTCAAAACAAAAAATTGTCATATGGTTTTAACCGATTGATTCTAAAAAATATGATTGGGTTTAATTATTTAATATAGACATGGTATGATAACAATAATATATTACCCTTGTTGTTGTGGATTTAAGTCATGTTTATAATGAATTGAATTTAAAGCTATAAAATATAATATTGATTTTGGAGGATTCATAAAATATTTATAAAAATAATTAAAAATATCTATATATAATGTCTTTTTTTGTTATGGATAAAATTTATTGAATTTATTAAAACAATTTTTTGGGTCATTATGATATCATAATACACACTATATATTTATTATGTATTTAATTTTTACCTAAAAATTCAACAATATTAGAAAATTATAAATAATGTGTCACTGAATAATTTAAAAATTATGATTCCAAATATATTATTTATTTTATCCAAAAAAAATTATAGAAATATAAAAAAAATTAAGAAATTATATGTGATAATAATATTTAATTAAAATATTAAAATTTAAGAAATTATTTCATTAAAATAAATTAGTTTCTTGATTAAAAATATATAATTACTGATTTTTAATTTATGTTTTCACACATCAAAAATCAGAATTTTATCAAAATAACTAGTTAATAATTTATAATGTAACAAAAAATTATAATTGAAATTATATTTAAATTAAAATACAAATATTCATACAATTAGGGTCATCTTTTATATGTCCTTATTAAATGACTTTAACCTTAATTAAAATATTTTCGTATTAGGATGATAATAAATATTGATTATGGTTACTATTAAAAATGCCTAAAAATTATGTTAACCGTATTCATTAATATTAATTATGGTGATTAAAAATATATAATATGTTTTATCAAAATCAATTATCATAGGTCTTGTAATTTAATTTAAAATAAAACATGCATGTGGGATGGAATGCGGTTTCTTGGGAAGTGATTTTTTCAAGACGATAATGATTTTACATTCTCACAATAACTAGTAATATTCATTATATTAATTTAAAATCATAATTATCAATAAATAATATTTAATTTAAATTTAAATAATATCTAATTATGGTTTATTTTAATTAATTATAATATATTCACATTATGCATTTTAAAAAGTCTTCATAAAAATGGGTTTTTGTACCTAAAAATAATCTTACTATAAAATATGGTATAAAGTTGAGTTAAATCGAATTATTTTGATTAACTATAACTCAATATTACATTAGTTACATTGAAATAAATTTATTTTAATAATGAGACTTTTAAATAACTTATTTAATGAAAATAATGTAATATTTTATAAAAAAAGTTGAATTTTTCACTACTCACTAAAAATTAATATTTTCTAAAAAATATTGAATTTTTACTGTAAGATGATATAGATATTTTGACATAAAAATGATGATAAATTTTATTAATTACATTTTCTAACCATTCTATTGAACAATTATAATAATATTTGATATAAAAATAAAAATAATTTCATAAGAAACCATATTTTAGAGAACAAAAGACTTTAAAAATATTCAGTGATCATTTACTGATAATTTTTCCACAAATTTATATTGGAAAGAAAATATAAATATATAAAATTTTCAAAGTAGTTTATACTATTCTTACGTAAAAATTTAATGGCTTTGTTATAATGTCCATGTTTAAAAATTCATTATCTTTTTGAGTTCTGTGTTGTGCGTCACATATGTTGTTGAACAAAATTTTCTCATTTAAAAAACTCATGGAATTACAAAAATAGACTTATCATTAGGATATAAATGTCACATGGTAATTTTATTTTAATGTTTTTATATTGAGACTATTTTATTTATATAGAAAATATTACGGTAAAAATATAATTACTAAAAGTGCATCATTTTTAACTACTAAAATGGTTTATAGAAAGAAAAATGCCACACTTAATGAGAACAAGAAACCATATTGGGGTAGTGGAAGTGAATCTTATTTCACTCAAAACATAGGTGAAGTAGTATTTGGTTAATAAAATATTAAAATTTTTTATGTTGATGAAATGGTAACTAGTATAAAGTAACCCCACCTATTGAATCACTTGGGTAGACTCTATAATGAAAAACCCACTACTATTTCATGGTGATTATTTATCAGAACAAGAAAATGTATGTTTGAGAAGGTTGGATACATTTTTTGAACTCTCGGTGGCTCCAAATAAAATAATGGTCAAGCTACGAACCTATAATTTTGAGAACCATATAGTTGCATGGTGAATCATTGTCATTGATACTATATGATATTCAGACCTCAATTTAAAAGGATTTGTTGAACTATTTTGTAACCAATTATTTTTAGAGTCATTCCCCATAGTTAATATGATGAAATTATTTCAACTACAATATTTTAGTGTGTTAGTTAGTGATTATTCTACTAAATTCACTCATCTTGTTATCTATTCAATAGAAGTATCTATGATTAGAAGGATAAATGATGAAAAATTTGAGGTGGACCAATGAGATGAGGATCACTCAAAAGAAGTAGGGTTATATATTACAGACATTACTGAAATGTATAATAAGTTGGAGGTCAAATAAAGAGATCCTACAAGGAATCCTAGGGGAGGTGAAATTTTTTCAATCTGGGTGATAGTGGTAGATTCAACATAGGATATAAATGAAAGAGGGAATGTTACTCCCATGTTAAAATGGAAATACAAAATCAATTCACCAGATAAATATATTATCAACCACATCAAAAAATTGAACAAATATTTATCTAGTGTGGTGTACTTACACATGGGTATATGGAAGGCACTACACCACTATGGAATTTATACCACAACAAAAATAAAACCAATCCCAATATATATTTCTATTAATATATCATACCAATATGTGTACGTTCTTGAATCAGCATCATGGTTCATATACTTACACGGAATAGTTCCATTGGACAATTTATCCTCCATCAAATAAGCTGAATGTTGACACAACTAGGAACAATTTATTTTTTTATTCCACATTTCAATAGGCAAGTAAGAGATATCATGTGGTGGTTGAGAAATAGTTAAGAGAAGATTAAAAGGCTATATCAACCAATAAATTGGGTACCTCTATTGTTTGAGGTACTTTCCTTCTCAAATCACCACTTATGTGATAATGTTTTGATACATGGGTGTTGGACTCACCTATTTTGATAATCCCAAATCCTTTTTTCCTTTGTTGATAATAATATGTAAATTATGTGATTATATTTTTATAGTTTTTATCAGGTACACACCATGTATCTTCAAGATCATGACTTTACTGGAATCAGTTTATAGTATACACTTTTCTATGTAAGGGTTACTATCGGAGGTTACTGTTAAGAGCATTCTGTTGAAAGGTCACTGGTATAGTGTCACGAACCGAATCTGATCACCATAGAAACCATAACTAAACCTGGATCATAACAAGGCCCTAAGGGCGTTCATGATCCCCATGGGCTGGCTCAAGTTCCTGGGTAATAGAAAATGAAATTTGGGAACAATTTTCCTTTGTTTATAAATATAAAACAATGAACAAATCCAATAAAACAAATCTGTATTTTTCAAACAAAACCATCTTTTAAAAAAATTTCAGAACGTAATTACATAATTTAAAACAATTATAGAAGACTATAAAAACTAAAGATAACCACAATGGACAGCCCATGAACCTCCACATGGTGAGAGGCACTTCCCTCAAGCCATATCCACAACACCGTATCATGATGGACTGCTAAAAACCCGAACTGTTTCCACAAAAGATGTACCCAAACCTGCTACAAAAAAATTAACCAAGTCTACATACACCCAAGGGTGTAAGTAGGGTGTGATTTAATGCCCAATAGTATACCACCACTAAGATATTCCATTTGATAAACATTCAATGACGAAAAGAATGCATGTTTACAAAAACATATAATTTCTAATTACAATTTCTAATAGATGGAACTAAAAAACCAGTATTCAAGTGGGATAATTTAAAGAATCATCACTTTTAAAATAAATTCAAAAGCTTATGAAATTTTCCAGCCAAATATAATGTATGCCAATGGTGTGTATAAAGGATCTAATGAGCACAAGCAGTAGGAAATAATCCCTAGGCACTAGCTAGCTGTGTGTCCCTGGTACCTCGTATCTCGGTGAGAGTAACGACAAAAAAATATCCATTCTCATGAACGAGCCACTAGTTGGGAACATAACCATAACATAGTGGTCCCCAATTATCATCATCATAGTTTAGTTAGAGTTTTATGGGTTGATATTTCTAAGTGAAACTGAGGCCAAACACCACAGATTCACTAGCATACTAGTACACGTCCACCCACCTAGATACCCAGGATTTCCCTTTGTGCTCAAACAAGTTCATGAAGCCAAGAACTATATTTTTCACATGAAAATATCACTTCCACATCACACATTAACCAAACAGCCCCAGGTACATCACACAAGTCACAAATTCCACTTTCTATTCGAATGCATTTTGAAATAAAACTCACACCAAAATAGCCCACAACACTTTTTGCATAACTTTCACAATCCAAAACAACCTTTAAAAATATTATAAAGTCCCTCAAAATATGATAAACATCACATAAAAGCCCACTCAGAAGTTTCATAAAACCCTTTTTATAAACAAAAGCCATTTTTCACTTCCCACTCACAAAAATAGCTCACATCACGTTCACACCTCATTCACATTTCAGAAAATCCATTAGATATTTTTATAAAAAATTTCGAAGAGGATACACATCACATGACAGACCCATTCACATTTAAAGTGGTCTATTTGAAAGTATAAAAAATCCATAATAGTTTTTCAATATGGTTTCACCTCTTACATAAATCATTAAACCATTCAAAACTTTCATAAAATAATTCTAAAGAGTGTACCAAATCATTTCACATAAAACCCATTTCAAAACCGTATTTCTAAGGACAAAATCACAAAAATAAAAATTCCCAAAATTATTTTCAGCCCAATTTTTTTTATTAAACTATCCCCGAAGTGTTATACAAACACCTCAAATAATACCACAAAAGATCCACATGAAAATCACACGTTTTCAAAATCACTTTCATGAAGTACAATAAGGTTTTACACCTTAAACCCATTAAAAACCCACTTTAAAACATAATGGCACACTAATACCCTACAAAATAAGAATTTTCATCCCAAAAAAGATTTATTTAATCAATTTCTAATGTTATAAAACACACCCAAACAATACCCAAAGGGTTACACATAAAAACACCCAATTTTAAGCTAAATGAAACTATAAAAATAAATTCTTAACCAAATCCAACATAAAAAATTTTCACACAACAAAAATCATATTAGGAATATTCATAATAAGTAATTCATGCAAACTAACTCATCTATAAATTTTTACACAAGGAATCACATACCTTTTCTGTCGAAACCCTCAAAACATGGTGTGAAACATCAACTGCACCACCGCCACACCTCAGGGAAGATAAATCCATCCCTAGACCAAAATATTTGACCAAAAATACACAAAATCAAACCCTAGGTTCAAACCTCAACTTATGGACATGAGTAACTTCAGGAATGGGTGATAGAAACCCTAAGGAAGGGGATGAAATCAAGGAAAGAAACTTTTACTTGAAACATCTTGAATAAAACGAACCAAATACACAACAATTTGAATCTCAAAGCAACCAAACCTGATATGGTGGCTCTAATGGGGGTGATAAGGTCATGTGGGGACTGAAATGGGGGAAAAAGATCCAAAATTGAAGGATTTATGAAAGAAACGATTTAACTCTTCAAATCTGGATGATTTGAGAAATCTATATATTGTTCTCCCAAATTCGCGATCCCATTGAGCCCAAAAGGGGCGAAACAGATCATGGAAGTGATCCTTTGGTTTTTGGATTCGAGTAGGAGGTGGAATCATCGAAAAATATTAAAAATTTAATGAGATATTAAAATATTAAAAATAAAACATAAAGTAGGAAATGGGCTTTCAGGATGGCCCAAAACCTTAATAAAAAACCCAAATCCATCATGATTATGGATTTTTTATGAGGCCCAAATGGTTATAGTAGTTTTTATATATTATGGTATGGAAATTGTGAAGTTGAATTATTGTAAAATCTTGAAAAATTAATGAGTTATAAAATAAAAAAAAATTGGTTTTTAAATCTGGAAATGGGCTCACAGTTTGGCCCAAATTTTGAAAACCCACCATTTCCACCAAAATGCCTATGAAACCCCCCCAAATAAAGAAATTATGTAAATTAAAAGACAAAATAACTTTAAAAGAAGTCATGTATGGGACAATTCCCCCCACCATAAAACTTTCCACCCTCAGAAAGCCAAAGTAAGTCCAAATACAAAAACCAAACCCAAATTATAAACCAAGATGTAATTCATTGCCAAGATTCGCCCCCAAAGGCCAAAACACCTCCAGTGATCATTTAAGGGAGGATTACTCTCACAAAAAAACTTACACCACTTTTTAGAAACAATCAATCAAATTCAGGCTTTATCATAAATGAAAACTCATCAAACACAATCCTAACAATACTCAATCAATTTACCTAAACAAACAACAATATCGAACAAAGTTACAATTACCCTACAATTACTAAAACAATCGGCACTCTCCAATATCAATGATTACCCAAGGAATATTTTGGTAGTTAGATATCTCTAAATGATAATACCTACTTCCAAAACAAGACCATGGAAAAAAATCTGAGTTACTCATTTGAAAAGACACAAATGGGCTCCCCACCATAAGAGACATCTTATTTTTTTTCGAGAAAGAATCAGGACACTAATAGGGGGAGGCCCAAATAGAATCACTAATAAAAGGGGTATACATCCATTAGAAATTTAAAAAATAATATTCATGATACCCATGGTGGGTCTCCCCACCAAAAGAACCAACCATCTTAACCTACCGGCATGGGCCGACATGAAAAGGCCCCAACAATTTAATGATTTGGGAAGGCTTCACAGTTTGTCCACACGGTTAGGGAAACTATGCACTAACTATGCAGATCATTTTTTCCACAAGGATTCCTAGAAAATGGTCACTACTAATCGTGCACAAACCTCATTCTTAGCATATCTAGCCAAATTTCAATCCATTCTCCAAAGACTCAATGGAAACCAAGGGGGGAGATATTGGATGATGACATGGGTACACGACCCTCCACCTATTTCCACCGAATGAGAACAATAGAAGAAATATGATGACACCATAGGTTTAAACTCTTCCAATATTTCGTACTGATGATAGGACTTTGTACAAGGTTTTAAACGATATTGGGGTTTACCCTAACTACGTGAAAACTTCTATCGGGGACCTATGGTTGGAGCTGAAAATATTAAATCATCTTCAGCCTCACAGTTAGGCTATGGAAACCCCTGTGTGGAACTTCCTCTTTCGGTGCCACAAATAACTACACTGCATACCCCGATGGGTTCACCAAGACATAACACACTCCATAACTCACTTTACCAAAACCTTAAATTACACTGAAATAAGGTATTAGAAGATGCGCAAACATTGTACCTTGTTTCTTTGGCTGAGAAACAATAGAAGACCAGGACACGCATAAACACCTTCCTCTAAGATAGAGGATTTGATGTTTTTACCAAGGGATACATACTCCCACCAAAATAGAGAACCCCAGAGGATTGGGTGACCTTCACCTTTACAGTCAAATGAGAACACAACATCACAATTCATCACCGAACATGACCTTTGTGATTGATAGAAACAATACATGAAATGGGACATTATGATAAGTCCCTAAACAACAGACAAGTCCAAAAAGTGGAAACAATAGCCCGTAATGACCAAAATCCCAAAATTGGTGGATTAACAAGAACTCTTGCTTCAAAGAAACTATGAAGAACTCATAGGCCCTCTTAGACACCATCGAGACACTCATCCACACTAACAACACCAGAACACTTCCACCTTCGATGAATCATAAAAATTAAGAAACTAAGGTCTCTTTCAACCTTCCAAAAGCACAATACCACTACAAGAGGATCCACAAATCATTGAAATGAATGGGTGTATACTAAATCAACAAAGATCGATAAAATATTCCATATATTGATCAACTGGAGGATTTTCCAATGGTGAAACAATACGGGTTGCAATTCAGTTGTGCATTAAACCTTAATGGGGCATACCTTATCCAATGAGAGAACCAAAAGACCAAACCGAGCTGGTATATTGGTCCAAAAATGACACAAACTAGATCAAAACACATGAAGGTAACCACAATAAAGGTGTCCTAAAACATATATCATAAGAGACAACTAACTCATCCTTCTACCCAACTTGCCGTCCAAACACAAACCCAAAACACAGTTCGAACAAGATGGGTTCTTAAACTCAAAACATCCCATAACATCAACATTTTAAAAAAACACATAATTCACACCATCACAAACCAGTCATCAAGACATCATGTTTTCCTTCAAAAAAAATTTCTCTGAAAACACACGGTTCAGCGACTAGAGTATCCACCAATGGTACCCCATGGGCCTTACACATGCATGTTTTTGTACCACACTAGGAACCGTCCTCATATACATACAGGAACTCTTATATTCATTCCATTAAACATCCATCATTTCCTATAACCCCATCGATGTGGTCGTTCATGGAAATACCAATGGTTAAAACAAAAATCCTTTCCACTTTTCAAAACCAAAACAATCAACCAATACTTCTTTTTTCTCAAGACCGCTAACCAGAGAATAAAAAACCCAATCTTTCAAAATAATTCTCACATTAAATTCATATACATAAATTTCAAAAAATCTCATCCCATTAAAACACCCTTTCATTATTTATAAAATTCTATTTGAAAAACATTATCAAAACCAAATTCAATAAAGTTCCTTCTTTCAAAAGAGGTGTAAGAACCCCATTTTCCATTTCAAAAAAATTCTGAAAATTCAGTTCCACCATTTCATAAATCAATACATTCCTACTTTATTTGAAAATCATTTCACAAAAACATTATGCTTCTTAAGACCACATTACTTTAAAACCAAAGTTCCAAGATTGCAAAACTAACACACAAAACAATGCAAGAGGAAACTAGTTTCAGTGGGTGACATGGACATATTGTTGGAGACCATATGCCAATCACTTCACTAACACAAGGAGTGTTTTAGGGAATATCCCTATCTTCATATGGCTTGCCAGGCCCTATGAGCTCACTGAGATAATTAACCCAACTCTCTTTCATTTCCCTTAATCATCATCACACCATGAAAACCAAAGGACTTAGATAAACCCCAACTTCCCCTGGAAAATTTAATCCCCTCATGAGGTGTTGTGATCAGGAACACTAACCATTACTGGAATATCAAGTCCTGACAATCCTAACTCTAGAATATCCCAATTCTTCCCCAAATAACATGACCCAAAGAGTTAACCAGAACCTCCTTTGATACCATTTTGTCATGAACCGTATCTGATCACCACCGAAACCAGCACCAAACTCGGCTCGTCACAAGGCCCAAAGGGCATTCCTGATCCACATGGGAAGGAAGAAGAGCCTGGGTAACAGAAAATTAAATTTTGGAATGATTTTTCTGATTTTATAAACATAAAACAACGAACAAATCCAATAAAACAAATCTGGATTTTTCAAACAAAACCAACTTTTACAAAAAATTCAGAACTGAATTACCTAATTTAAAATATTTATAGAAGACTATAACAACTGAAGAAACCAAAAATGGATATCCCAATAACCTTCACATGGTGACATTCACCGCACTCAAGCCATATCCACAACACTGTATCATGATGGACCGCTAAAAACCCGAACTTTTGGCACAAAAGTTGTACCCAAACCTGTGACAACAAAAATAACCAAGTCTACTTACACACATGGGTGTAATTAGGGTGTGAGATAATTCCTTGTAGGATAAAACTAGTAAGATATTCCATTTGATAAACATTCAAAGACCAAAAGTATGCATGTTTTCATAAACATATAATTTTTTGTTAGAATTTCTAAAAGATGCAACTAAAAAAACCAGTTTTCAAGTGGGATAATTTAAAGAATCAACACGTTAAAAATAAAATGAAAAGCTACTTAAATTTTCCATCCAAATATATTGTATGCCGAAGATAAGTATAAAGGATCTAATGAGAAGAAGAAGTATGAAATAACCCCTAGGTACTAGCTAGCTATGGGTCCCAGGTACCTCGTATCTCGGTGAGAGTAACGACAAAAAAAATATTTGTTCTCATGCACGAGCCACTAGTAGGGAACATACCCATAACCTAGTGGTACCGAATCATCATCATCATAGTTTAGTTAGAGATGTAAGCGTCAATCTTGTTAAGTGAAACTGAGCCCAAACGCCACATATTTACTAGCATACTAGTACACGTCCACCCACCGAGATACCTGAGTTTTCCCTTTGTTCTCAAACAAGTTCAACAAGCCAAGAAATATAGTTTTCACATTAAACTGTCACTTCCACATCACACATTAACCAAACATCCCCATGTACATCACACAAGTCACAAATTACACTTTCCATTCAAATGCGTTTTGAAATAAAACTCACACCAAAATAGCCCCAACACTTATTGCATAACGCTCACAATCCAAAACATCCTTTAACAATATTATAAAGTCCCTAAGAATATGATAAACATCACATAAAATCCCACTCATATGTTTCATAAAACACTTTTTATAAACAAAATCCATTTTTCACATTGCACTCACACAAATAGCTCACATCATGTTCACACCTCTTTCACATTTCAGTAAATCCATTACACATTTTTATAAAACATTTCCAAGAAGATACACATCACATGAAAGACCTATTCACATTTAAAATGATCCATTTGAAAGTATAAACAATCTAAAATAGTTTTCCAATATGGTTTCACCTCTTAAATAAAACATTAAACCATTAAAAACTTTCATAAAACAATTCTAAAGAGTGTACCAAATATTTTCCATAAAACCCATTTCAAAACCGTATTTATAAGGAAAAAATCACACCAATACAAATTAAAAACATAATTGGAATCCCCAAAAACATTTATTAAACTACCCACAAGTGTTATACAAGCACCTCAAACAATACTAAAAAAGATCCCCATGAAAAGCTTACGTTTTCAAAATCACTTTCAAGAAGTACAAAAAGGTTTTACACCTTAAACCTAATAAAAACACCACATTAAAACCTAATGGCACACAAATACCAAACCAAATCAGTATTTTAATCCCAAAAAAGTTTTATTAAACCAATTTTATATGTTATAAAACACACCCAAACAATACCCAAAGGGTTACACATGAAAAACACCGAATTTTAAGCTAAAATGAAACTATAAAAATAAATGCTTAACCAAATCCCACATAAACAATCTTCGCACCACACACAAGATTTTAGGATCATGCATAATAAGTAAATCAGGCAAACTAACTCATCTATAAATGTTTACAAATGGAATAACTTACCTTTTATATCGAAACCCTCAAAACATGGTTTGAAACATCAACTGCACCACCGCCACACCTCAGGGAAGGTAAATCCATCCCTAGACCACAATATTTGACCAAACATACACCAAATCAAACCCTAGGTTCGAACCTCAACTTCTGTACATGAGTAACTTCAAGAATGGCTGAAAGAAACCCTAAGGAAGGGGAAGAAATCAAGGAAAGAAACACGTAATTGAAACATCTTGAATAAAACGAACCAAATACACCAAAGTTGAATCTCCAAGCAACCAAAACTGATATTGATGCTCTAATGGGGATGAGAAGGTCATGTGGGGACTAAAAAGGGGGGAAAAGAGCATAAATTGAAGGAGTTATGAAAGAAACAATTTACCTCTTCAAATCTAGAAGATTTGAGAAATCTAGAGGATTTTCTCCCCAATTCACGAACCAAATGAGCTCAAAAGCAGCCGAACAGATATGGGAGTGATCCTAATGTTTTTGGATTCAAGTAGGAGGTATAATCACCATAAAATAGTAAATATTGAATGATATATTAAAATATTAATATCAAAATATAAAGTAGGAAATGGGCTTTCGGGCTGGCCCAAAACCTTAATAAAAACCCAAATCCATCATGATTATGGATTTTTTATGAGGCCTAAATGGATATGGTAGTTTTTATATATTAGGGTATGACAATTTAAATGTAGAATTGTTGTAAAATCTTGAAAATGAATGAGTTATAAAATAATGAAGATTGGTTTTTAAATCTGGAAATGGGCTCACGGTTTGGCCCGAATTTTGAAAACCCACCATTTCTATGAAAATGCATGTGAAACCCCCCCCCCCCCCAAACAAAGACATTATGTAAATTAAATGACAAAATAACTTTAAAAGAAGTCATGTATGTGAAAATTCTCCCCACCATAAAACTTTCCACCCTCAGAAAGCCACAGTAAGGCCAAATACAAAAACCAAACCCAACAGATAAACCAAGAAGTAATCCTTTGCCATGATTCTCCCCCAAAGGCCAAAACACCTCAAATGATCATTTAAGGAAGGATTACTCTCAAAAAAAACTTACACCACTTTATTGAAACAATCGAGAACAATTAGGTTTTATCCCAAATGAAAACTCATCAAACTCAATCTGAACAATACTTAATCAATTTACCTAAACAAACAACAATATCGATCAAAGTTACACTTACCCTACTATAACTAAACCATTGGGCACCCTCCAATCTCAATGTTTACCCAAGGAAGATATAGTTAGTTAGATATCTCCAAATGATAATACCTACTTCAAAAACAAGACCAAGGAAAAAAATCTGAGTTACTCATATGAAGAGACACAAATGGGCTCCCCACCGTAAGAGACATCTTAATTTTTTTTCCTGAGACAGAATCAGGATACTAACAGGGGGAGGCCCGAACAGAATCCCTAGTACAAGGGGTATACATCCATAAGAAATTTACAAAAGAATAATCATGATACCCATGGTGGGTCTCCCCACCACAAGAACCAACCATCTTAACCGACCGGCATGGGCTGACATGAAAAGCCCCTAAAAATTTAATGATTTGGGAAGGCTTCACATTTTTTCCACACGGTTTGGGAAACCATGCACTAACTGTGCAGATCATTCTTTCCACAAGAATTACTTGAACATGATCACTACTAATCATGCACAAAACTCATCCTCAACATGTCTAGCCAAATTTCAATACATTATCCATAGACTTAATGGAAACCAAGGGGGGGAGATATAGGATGATGACATGGGTACAAGGCCCTCCACCTATTTCCACTGAATGATAACAACAGAAGAAAGATGATGAAACCATAGGTTTAAACTCTTCCTATCATTTGTACTGAGGATAGGACTTTGTACAAGGTTTTAAATGACATTGGGGTTTCCCCTAACTACACGCCAACTTCTCTCCGGGACCTATGGCTGGACCTCAAAATATTGAACCATCTTCAGCCCCGTAGTTAGGCTGTGGAAACCCCTATGTGGAACTTCTTCTTTCGGTGCAACAAATAACAACACCACATACCCCGATGGGTTCACCAAGACATAACACACTCCATAACTCACTTTACCAAAACCTAACATTACACTGAAACAAGGTATTAGAATATGTACAAACATTGCACCTTGTTTCTTTGGGTGAGAAACAATAGAAGGACATGACACACATAAAAACCTTCCTCTAAGATAGACGATTTGTTGTTTTTCCCAAGGGATACATAATCCCAAAAAAATAGTGAACCCGAAAGGATTGTGTGATCTTCACCTTTAAAGTAAAATGAGAACACAACATCACAAGACATCACCAAACATGACCTTTGCGATTAATAGAAACAATACATAAAACGGGACCTTATGATAAGTCCATAAACAACAAACAAGTAAAAAAAGTGGAAAAAATATCCTATAATGTCCAAAATATCAAAATTGGTGGATTAAAAAGAACTCTTTCTTCAAAGAAACTATTAAGAACCTAGAGGCCCTCTTAGACACCATCGAGACACTCATCCACACTAACAACCCCAGAACACTTCCACCTTTGATGAATCAGGAAATTAAGAAACTAAGGTCTCTTTCAACATTCCAAAAGCACAATCCCACTACAAGAGGATCCATAAATCAATGAAATGAATGGGTGTATACTCAATCAACAATGATCGATAAAATATTTCGTATATTGATCAACTGGAGGAATTTACAATGGCGAAACAATACGGGTTTCAATTCAGTTGTGCATTAACCCTTAATGGGGCGTACCTTATCCAATGAGAGAACCCAAAGACCCAACCAAGATGGTCTATTAGTCAAAACATTCCACAAACTAGATCCACAAACATGAAGGTAACCACCATAAAGGTGTCCTGAAACATATCTTATAAGAGACTTCTAACCGATCCTTCTACACAACTTGTCGTCCAAACACAAACCCAAAACACGGTTCGAAAAAGAGGGGTTCTTGAATTCAAATCATCCCACAACATCAACATTTAAAAAAAACACATAATTCACACAATCCCAAACAATTCATCATGACAACATGTTTTCCTTTAAAAAAAATCATTGAAAACAAACGGTTCATCGACTAGAGTATCCACCCATGGTAACCCATGGGCCTTGCACATGCATGTTTTTGTACCACACAAGGAACCCTCCTCATATCCATCCTGTAAATCATATATTCATGCCATAAAACATCCATCATCCCCTATAACCTCAACGATGTGGTCACTCATGGAAATACCAAAGGTTAAAACAAAAATCCTTTCCACTTTTCAAAACCAAAACAATCAACCAATACTTCCTTTTTCTCAATACCAATAACCATGTAATAAAAATACCAATCATTCTAATGAATACACAATTTAAATTCATATATATCAATTTCAAAACATCTCATCCAATTAAAAAACCATTTGATTGTTTAGAATATTCTATTGGAAAAACATTATCAAAACCAAATTCAATATAGTTCCTTCTTTCAAAAGTGTTGTAAGAACACCATTTTCCATTTCAAAACAAATCTCAAAATTCATTTCCACCATTTCATAAATCAATACATTACTTCTTTATTTGAAAATAATTCCACAAAAACATTATGCTTCTTAACACCAAGTCACATTATAACCAAAGTTCCAATATTGCAAAACTAACGCACAAAAAAATGCGAGAGGAAACTAGTTTCAGTGGGTGACATGGACATATGGTTGGAGGCCATACCCTAATCACTTAACTATCACAGAGAGTGTTATAGGGAATATCCTCGACTCCAAATGGCTTACCAGGACCTGTGATCTCACTGATACAATTAACCCAACACTCTTTCATTTCCCCTAGTCATAATCAAACAAAGAAAAACAAAACCCTTAAATGAACCCCAACATCCCCTGGAAAATTGAATCCCATCATGAGGTGTGGTGATCAGAAAAAATACCCATGACTGGAATATCATGTCTCGACAATCCTAACTCCATCCTATCCCAACGCTTCCCAAAATAACATGACCCAAAGAGTTAACCAGAACCTTCTCTGATACAATTTTGTCACGAACTCAATATGATCGCCACTAAAACCAGCACCAAACCCGGATCATGACAAGGCTCGAAGGACATTCCCAATCCCCATGGTCTGGCACAAGTTCTTGCATAACAGAAAATGAAATTTGGGAAAGATTTACTCAAGTTTATAAACATAAAACAACGAACAAATCCAATAAAACAAATCTGAATTTTTCAAACAAAACTATCTTTTACAAAAAATTCAGAATAGAATTGCATAATTTAAAACAATTATAGAAGACTATAACAACTGATGAAACCCACAATGGATATCCTAAGAACCTCCACATGGTGAGAGGCACCTCCCTCATGCCGTATCCAAAACATCGTATAATGGTGGACCACTAAAAACCAGAACTGTTGGCACACAAGTTGTACCCAAACCTGCGACAACAAAAATAACCAAGTCTACTAACACCCAAGGGTGTAAGTAGGGTGTGAGATAATACCCATTAGAATACAACCACTAAGATATTCCATGTGATAAAGATTCAAATATGAAAAGAATGCATGTTTTCAAAAACATATAATTTCTTGTTACAATTTCTAAAAGATGCAACTAAAAAACCAGTTTTCAAGTGGGTTAATTTAAAGAATCAACAATTTTAAAATAAATTCAAAAGATACTGAAATTTTCCAGCCAAATATACCATATGCCGATGGTAAGTATAAAGGATATAATGAGTACAAGCATTAAGAAATAACCCATAGGCACTAGCTAGCTATGGGTCCCAAGTACCTCATATATCGGTGAGAGTAACAACAAAAAAATTATCTGTACTAGTGCATGAGCCACTAGTAGGGATCATACCCATAACCTAGTGGTCCCCAATCATCATCATCATAGTTTAGTTATAGTTGTAAGTGTCAATCTTGTTAAGTGAAACTGAGGCCAAACCCCACAAATTCACTAGCATAATAGTACACGTCCACCCACCTAGATAACCGGGTTTTCCATTTGTTCTCAAAAAAGTTCAACAAGACAATTAATATAGTTTTCACATGAGAATATCACTTCCACATCACACATTAATCAAACAGCCCCATGTACAACACACAAGGCACAAATTCCACTTTCCATTCAAATGCGTTTCGAAATAAAACTCCCTCCAAAATAGCCCACAACACTTTTTGCATAACTTTCACAATCCAAAACATCCATTATCAATATTATAAAGTCCCTAAAATGTGATAAAATCACATAACATCCCACTCACATGTTTCATAAAACCCGTTTTATGATCAGAATCCATTTTTGAAATCGCACTCACACAAATAGCTCACATCATGTTCACACCTCTTTCATATTTCAGTAAATCCATTAGACATTTTTATAAAACATTTCCAAGAGGATAAACATCACATGAAAGACCTATTAACATTTAAAATGATCCATTAGAAAGTATAAACAATCCAAAATAGTTTTTCAATATGGTTTCACCTGTTACATAAATCATTAAACCATTCAAAACATTCATAAAACAATTCTAAAGAGTGTAACAATGCTTTTCACATAAAACCCATTTCAAAACCGTATTTCTAAAGAAAAAATCACAACAATACAAATTTAAAACATAATTGGAAGCCCCATAAACATTTATTAAACTACCACCAACTATTATACAAGCACCTCAAACAATACCACAAAATATCCACATGAAAAGCACAGGTTTTCAAAATCACTTTCAAGAAGTACACTAAAGTTTTACACCTTAAACCCATTAAAAACCCCCAATTTAAAACATAATGGCACACCAATACCCTACCTAATCAGAATTTTCATCCCAAACAAGATTTATTAAACTAATTTCATATGTTATAAAACACACCCAAACAATACCCAAAGAGTTACACATGAAAAACACCCAATTTTAAGCTAAAATGAAACTATAAAAATAATTGCTTAACCAAATCCAACATAAAAAATATTCACACCACACACAGCATATTAGGAAGATTCATAATAAGTAATTCAATCAAACTAACTCATCTAGAAATGTGTATACATGGAATAACCTACCTTTTTTGTCGAAACCCACAAAACATGGTGCGAAACATCAACTGCACCACCACCACAACTCAGGGAAGATAAATCCATCCCTAGACCACAATATTTGACCGAAAATATCCCAAATCAAAACCTAGGTTCTAAGCTCAACTTCTGGACATGAGTAACTTTAAGAAAGGGTGAAAAAAACCCTAAGGAAGGGGAAGAAATCAAGGAAATAAACACATACTTGAAACATATTGAATAAAACGAACCAAATACACCACATTTGAATCTCCAAGCAACCACACTGGATATCTAGGCTCTAATGGGGATGAGAAGGTCATGTGGGGACTGAAATGGGGGAAATAGAGGAGAAATTAAAATAGTTATGAAAGAAACGATTTACCTCTTCAAATCTGGACGATTTGAGAAATATAGAGATGTTTATCCCAAATTCTAGAAACAAATGAGCTCAAAAGCGGCCGAACATATATGGGAGTGATACTTAGGTTTTTGGCTTCGAGTATGAGGTTGAATCACTGAAAAATAGTAAATATTGAATGAGATATTAAAATATTAAAAATTAAACTTAAAGTAGGAAATGGGAATTCAGGCTGGCCCAAAACCTTAGTAAAAAACCCAAATCCATCATGGTTATGGATTTTTTATGATCCCCAAATGGATCTGGTAGTTTATATATATTAGGGTATGAAAATTGAGAAGTGGAATTGTTGTAAAATCTTGAAAATTGAATGATTTATAAAATAAACAAAATTGGTTTTTAAATCTAGAAATGGGCTCACGGTTTAGCCCAAATATTGAAAAACCAACATTTCCACCAAAATGCATGTGAACCCCCCCAAAAGATATTAAGTAACTTAAATGACAAAATAAATTTAAAAGGGGTCCTGTATGTGACATATGGGTTACTGTCGAAGGTAACTATTAAGATCCTTCTGTCGAAATGTCATTGGTATGGGTTACTGTCAAGGTTACCATTCAAGAACTTACCGACAGAGGTAATTGCTGAGAACATCACCATTGATGACCTTACTGTTCAAGGTTTCTAAAAGTTCACTACTGAAAGTTTATCGCTCAAGTGCTTCTATTATAAAGTTACTGTTGAAGGTTATGAGTACAATGTTACTATTATGAATCCTCTCGTTTGGATACTTATCAATGTACACAGATGCAGAGTTACTATAAGAATGTCACTATTGTTAGCCCACTGAAACAATGTTGTTGTTATAGAAATTTTGCTTCTTTAAGGATAATTCTTGCTATATTATAGTATAGGGTCACTGATAGAAATCTACCACTAAAATTATACAGTAGATAAGTTCACCAGTGGAGAATTCTATTGTTGGCAAGTCTACCATTATGAAGGCTACTACTACGGGTCTACCTTTACCAGTCTATTGATATCATAATCCTAACGTTGTCCATTGTATTAAGAATTTCATAACGGTTACACATGGATATTTTAATACTTCTGAAATTCATTAATATTATTTAAAAACATGTTATAAACCATATGATGTACGTGGAAAACCGCGTGTGGTGTGATCATTCCTATAGAGGGCTATGTGAAATTAAAAAGGAATACAGAGTAAAAAATAAAGCATGCTAAGGTGTGAAGAAAAGTGAGCTATGATACACCATATGAAAACAAAGTGAAGAAAAAAGAAATATCCAAGTGATCGCTCTAATAATCCAAGGGCCTCACGATGATCATATTGAAGGAACTACTCAAGGTTGTACTATTGTGCTTTATCAACTCCATAAACCAAGAAGTTGAACATCTTAGTACCAAGAACTAGAGTTTTGAATCTCTATTTTGAAGGAAACATGAAGAGAAGGATGTAAAACCCATTTTCCTCATCCAAAGAAGTCCAGAGCTGATCTGAAAACACATAGAGAATTCTAAACTCGACCTTAATATATTTAGCTCTATTGTGTTCTCTTTTTTACATTTTCTGAGTACTGTGTGTTCATTACTCATACACACTGACTCCTGTACTTAATATGGGGGATACTAAAGATCCTCAATCCAAACTCTCTTTACATATTGTTTCCCATGAATAACTGTTCAAGAATCCTGGTGTGGCTTGGTTTGTTGGTTTCCCATGAAGAACGGTGTTAGAGGTTGGAAAACCTAGACAGTTTGATAAAATTGTTGTAAATCCCGATACTGGATGTGTATTAAATTTTTATATAATCTTCTTAGGGTAGGTGATCACCAATTGAAGAGGATTAAGACTTGTCTTGATACTGAACCTCTTGTCTAAATTTTTGTGTGCATTACATTGAAGTCCTTTTTTTCAATTTTCCGATGCTTCTCTTTACAAATACATAAAACCATTTTGTTTCATTCACTTTAACAGTTAGTTTTGGTTTGTGTATGTATATTTATAATTTATTATATAATTTTCAAAAGTAGAATAAGTTTTCTCACTAATTCAAGTGAGGAATAATCATCCTTTGAGAAACATGTTGAACAAATTTAACACTTACATCTCTACTACCTTAATTAACTGGGCTGTTTTTATTTGTGGGTTTTAATCCCAATTTTTATAACATAAATTTTAACTGGAACATAATTCACCCCCCCATCTTGAGTATCCACTCTGAAAAACATTTGGTATCAGATGAGTTTTTATTTTCAAGATTTCAAATTCTTTTCAGCTGTGATTTTAGTTTTATCAATAAAATCATACAATTTCTGTCATTTCTAAATTTTTAGTTCTTTAAATTCTAATCAACTCTAGATAATAGAGTTGAGCGTGATACTACAAACAGGAACCTTTTTTTATGCTAATAACAATGCTCAGTGGAAATTAAAAATTAAAATGTATCTAGAGAGCATGGGACCAGAAATCTGGGACACAATTGAAGAACAACATGTGCTGACTGCTATTACTAGAAAACAAATGGTCTCAACTGACTAAAGCTACATATAATAATAATTTTAAGGAAATTAATGCTTTTTAATTCTCTCTAGGTGATGAATAATTCAATTGAATATCTTCTTGTAAATCTACATATGAAATTTGGGACACTCTAGTTGTATCCCATGAGGGAACAACTGATGTTAATGAAATGAGATTAAATGCCTATACTAATAAATATGATAATTTTAAATTGAATCCTGATGAACTTATTTTTGAAATGTATCTCAGGTTCAATGAAATAGTAAATACCATGAGTCTTCTTGGGAAGCTAGTGGATAATAAGGACCAAATTATGAGATTTCATCAATGCCTACCTGACAGATGGAGAGGAACGTCTATTTCTATCTGAGAATCTTGTGACATAGTGAAAATAACAGTGAATGAACTAATTGTAAATCTTATGCTGTATGAAGAAGAACATAAGGTGAATCAAGAAGTATATAAAGAACCAAGGAAGAAATTTTTATCATTCAAAATTACTACCTCAAAGAATAGAGAAAAAGAAAAAGTTGAAGCTCCTCTAAACACTTCCAAAAGTGAAGACTCAGACTCTGACAGTGTTGATGAGATGAATCATCTTGCAAGAAGATTCAACAAGTTCCACCAGAAGATAAAGTTCTTTTTATAGTCAAACTATAAGGTAAGGTATAATAATAAAGGATAGTGGAAAGAGGATAGAAAATGGAATGTTTACACAACTGATGTAGTCTGTTATGACTGTAAACGAAATGGCCATGTAATGGCTGACTGACACAAGCTTAAATTTATGATGAAATATGAGGATAATGGAAAGGGTTATATAAAGGCTATAAAAGATACCTATAGTGAATCTAAGATAGATCATGTGGATCCGATACTTCGAATAGTGACAAGAACAAACATGAAAACATGTGTTTCATAACAGACACATCCGAGGTAACACCGAATTTCCCTATACCTAATGATTATTAATATGGGAATGAATGTGAATCAATCAATTATGAATATATGAAAATAGAAAAACTATTTTACTACTGTGGAGTTCTTGAGAATACCGTTAACGAACTCAAGGATAAATATAAACTATTGAATAGAAAATATGCTTTGAATGCTAATTAGAAATCTGATCTGGATATTGAGAATGAGAAATGTGATCAGTAATTAAAAAAACACAAAACCTTAATTATCAAGTGATAAATTAAAAATGTATTTGGAAATGTTTACTACTCGTAGAGATACCATGACTTAGTTTATAGGGAAAAACATTGCACAAAAATAGCCAACTGGTATAAAATATCAACCAGGACAGATAAGGATTGTCAAAACTAAATTTGTTCCAATATTTGGACAGTTCACAACCAGTTCAATCCTAGGACCATCATTTGGAAGAAAATTATCTGAAGGACCAAACAATGTATTCAAGTCTCAAAAAATATATTCTAAATATAGAAAACTTGTGAGACATCTATGAGTTAAAAAAATTTTACTTTCTAACCTTTCTGGACCTAAGAATATATAGGTACCAATGTTACCCTACATTTAATCTGTTTTGCAGGAAAATTGTCTGAAAATTTCCTGTAAGACTCAATGGTACTTTGACAGTGGATTTTCAAGTCATATGACAGGATAACGTTCATGTTTCAAGAGCCTAATTAAATTTTATGGTGAAAATGTCACATTCAGTGATAATACTAATTGGAAGATCGCCTTCCTAGAACAAATTAGTAATCCTAATGGTGTATAAATTTCAAAATTACTTTTTGTTGATGGGTTAAAATACAATCTTCTATGTATCTCTCAGTTGTGTGATGATGGATTCAATGTTAATTTTTAAAATGATTCATACAATGTTTTTAATTTTAAAAATTATTTAATATTTACTACTTTTAGAAATGATAATGTATATCCTGTTTATTTATATTCTTTAGCTAAGAAAAATGTTTTTTTTAAATGAATTTCACAAGGAATCCTGGTTGTGGCATAGAAGAATGGGACACTGCAATGTGCACTAACTTAGGAAACTGACTAGGAAAGGTTTAGTTAGAGAATTACCTAAATTAGAATTACCCATTAACAAAGTGTGTATTCCTTATCAAAAGGGGGGAAACAATGTTCTATTCGATCCAAAGGAAGAAGATTTTTCTTCTCAACCACTTGAGTTGGTACACATGGACTAGTTTGGACCATCTAGAGTTTCAAGTTTAAATGGGAAGCACTATGTTTATGTTATTATAGAAAATGTTTCTAAATATACTTGGGTATACTTTATAACTCACAAAAGTGAAGAATTGCCTTACATAATTAATTATTCTATGATTGTGGAAAATCATAGTCGACTTAGAATTAAGACCTTGGGAAGTGATCATGGGTGGGTGTTTGAAAATCAGGAATTTGAATATGTTTTCTCTCAAAATGGTTATACTCACAATTTCTCTACTCCTGGAACACCTCAACCAAATGAAGTAGTCGAAATAATAAATAGGACACTTCAAGTGATTTCCTAGACTATGATCAATGAGTACAATCTACCTATATTTTTTTGGGATGAAGCTGTTAATACAGATTGTTAAATTATCAATATACTCCTAATTAGACATGTTCTTAAGAAGACATAGTATGAGGTTTGTAATAATAGGAAGCAAAAGGTTAATTACTTTAGAGATTTTGGTTTCAATGTCTTTATTCATAACACTAAAGACAATATGGACATGTTTTATCCCAAAATTGATGATGGAATTTTCCTAGGACACACAATCTCGAGTAAATCCTATAGAGTATTCAATAAGAAATCCAAATGTGTGGCAGAATCATTTCATGTAAAATATGAGGATACCGGTCCACTTGAACCTAAAACCTCTATTTAATATCTTGAGGAAGATATGTCAGTTCTAGACCTTATGGATAAAGATATTTAACCCCCAATAATAATAACCATTTCTAGGAATCTTCCGGAATCAGAACCTATTGAGTTTGAACCAACATACAACCTTGAGGAATCTAGTTCGACCCTATCTAGAATCATTAGGACTCTTTGAATCATCCTTTAGATTCTGTTGTTGGTGATCTAAGTAGGGGAACTCAGACTAGATCTTATCTGAGAAACCATGTTGAACATCAGTCTTTTCTTTCATAACATGAACCCAACAATATCAATGATTCTATCAATGATGAATTTTTGATGATTGCTATGAAAGAAGAATTAAATCAGTTTGAAAGAAACAAAGTCTTGGAATTACTGGAAAGACCTAAGGAAACATTGACAAGAGGAACTAAATGGGTATTTAGGAACAATGTTGATGTGTCAGGAAATATAGTTAGAAACAAAGCTAGATTAATTGCACAAGGGTATACTCAAGATGAAGGAATATAATATGATGAGACCTTTGAACCTATAGCTATGTTTCAAGCCATTAGGATACTACTTGCTTATATAGCTCATCTTAATTTTACACTTTATCAAATGGATGTTAAAAGTTCTTTTCTAAATGGTTATATAGTTGAGGATGTGTTTGATGAACAAACCCCTGAAATTACAAATTTCCAATTTTCAAATTATGTTTTTAAACATTCTAAAGCCTTATATGGGATAAAATAGACTCCAAGATCTTGGTTTGATATACTTAGTTCCTTTATTATTTCAAAAGGCTTTACTAAAGGGATAATAAATCCTACATTGATTATTAAGAGGACTTTCATAGATGTTTTAAAAGTACAAATTTATATAAATGATATAATTTTTGGATCCTCTAAAAACTCTTTATGTACTGATTTTTCCATGATAATGCAAAATGAATTTGAAATGAGTTTAATGGGGGAACATAAATTTTCCCTTGGATTTTAGATTTTTCAAAATATAAATGGAATTGTTTTGAATCAATGTAAATACATTAAGGAACTTCTAAAACGTTTTTTTGGAGAGTAGTAAAGGTAGTGATACACCTATGAGTACCACTTGTAAATTAGATGTTGATGAAACTGGTGAACCAGTGGATCATACCAACTACAGATGTTGACTTTCCTGGTTGCATGGTAGGGAAAAAAATCACCTCGGGAACATGTCACATTTTAGGCAAGTCACTAGTGTCATGGTTTAGTAAGAAATATAATTCTGTTTCTTTATCCACTGTGGAAGCTGAATATATTAGCTGCTGGTAGTTCTTGTGCTCAAATTCAATGGATGAAGCACACTTTTCTAGATTATGGATATCAATTCAAACATGTCTCTATAAATTGTGATAATAAAAGTGCAATTAACATCTTTTAAAATCTAGTATCCCATTCTAGGACAAAAGGTGATATCAGCCTTTAATTAATTGGCACAGAACATCAATTGGATGATATATTCACATATCCTTTGAATTGTGCGAGGATAAATTTCATCAAACATGAGTTAGGTATGATTAATTTTTGTTAGAACACCTCCCTATTACACATCACTATTACACCTCACTATTACACCTCACAATTACACCTCACTGTTACACCTCACTATTAGAAAAACTAACTGTTAGAAAACCTTACTATTAGAAATCCTCACAGTTAGAAAACCTCATTATTAGAAAACCTCACTGTTAGAAAACCTTTGTAATAACCTGGTTCTTAGTTTTGAGATATGTTCTTCTTTTTTTCACTATTCCATAAGTGTTTATAAGAAAATAAGGAAAATGGGGAGAAATCCTAAATTTTGGAAATACACGTCGTGTACTTTTCTACAAACCGTGTAATTTTGGCTGTGTGGGAAGAGTTCACAGTGCGTGTAGCCAGGTCAGCAACAAAGGGTGTAAAGACTAACTACACACCGTGTAGTGGTCCCTTACATGTCATGTAGTCAGTCGGCAGGCAAATAGTAAGGCGATGGTAAGCTCTGTGACAGAACACGCCGTGTACTCAAGGAGACACGCCGTGTAGTCATGTCAGCAGGTGAAAAGTGCTACGCTGGTGGGAAACCGCCAGAGGAAGAGTTAAAAAATAGAAATTACACGTCGTGTACTCAAAAGTACACGCCGTGCATTTTGTTTTTTCTCATAAAATTGATAGTATCCTACCCTGTTCATAGGGAATTCTTAGTATTGGAAGGAGTAGTGGAAGTGGGAGGCCATAGATTTGGAGATCTTCTAGGCGCACGTCGGGAATCCGTTTTCTGCACCATTGATCTCCCTGGAACCGCACAGATGAGTCCACCATTCTCCTAGAGTAGTTCATACCAATTATTTTCTGTAGGTAAGTTATTTAATTTTTAATGAGGTTATCTTTCACCTCAGATCTACGTCGTTCTAGGATGAATCGAAGATCATCGTTTGCGTATATCGTTTGTGGGTGTTAAAGATAGGTGGCTTGGTGTTTAATTTTCCAACTGTCATGCGTTTTTCTGTGTTTTTGAGCTACAGACCTATATTTGGGGTGTCGTGTGGCTGAGTCCGAGTCTATTTTAAATACCTAGAATTGTATAGGTAATTAAATGTGATATTAAAATGTTTTTTGGGATCACTGCTTGGATCCAGGAATACCCCGGGGGTGCGTTCCTCTGTTTAACCGTTTGGCCCAGATACTCAAGGGTATGCCTTGTTTATATTCTGGATTACTTTTTCTTGAGAGGAATTTTATTTTAAATTTCATGTGATATGTGGGGCATCGCCGAGTTACTTCAGCCTGAGGGCGTTGTTTTACTTGGCCTAAGGGCAGTTGTTATCATAGCATGAGGGAAAATTCTCTATGCCCGTGGGCAATAGACTCTGTGCCTGAGGGAGACACTATGTATGCCTGAGGAAAAAATCTGTTCTTCCTGTGGGATAGTACATGTGGGTTACATTCATGATTACCTGAGGGTGATGGTTGAGTGTCTATGGACACTGGCTGGTTACTTAGAAATTCACTATGGTGTTTTCTTGTATGAAATGGATTAAATGAATAATAAAATGTCAATATAACTCGTAAGGTAGTTACTTTTGAGTACTGATCTTTTTATTTCATTTTACTACTATACACTATATTTTGATGCTTCCACACAGTTGGGCACAGACCTTTTATATCAGTTATCCATTTCAGTTATATACATATACTGTTGTTGCATCCGCTGTTGTTGTATGTTTATATTATATTCCGCCGCGCTACACATTGAGAAATGAGGGCATAGTTTCCCAACTATCAGACCTAGGCCCTCGATGCTAGTCAATAGCCTTTGGAATTTTGGGAAATGCGCTTGAGGTCCGTTGAGTGGCACCCAGAACTGGGTTTGGGGAATCCGTTGAGTGGCACCCAGAACCGGGACATTACAAAGTGGTTCAAAGGGGTTATTTTCTTTGACATGCTATTTGGTGCCTTATTCAAGGATAGGATGGACAAGTAGTTGGTAATAATCTATGCTCGGGCATAGCTTACCCATGTATAGGGAAAATCCAATTTACCTCGTGTTTCTATTTTTCTGATTTTGGAATTTTATAGTTGAATTGATTTTCACCAAAGGGTGACACACTTGTGATTGTGCTATTGATATTTTATCTATGGGTTATATTTATTTGCTACCCAATGAGATGCAGGTATTCCATCTCATGCCTCAATTAGGCACATGATTGAAATCACATTCCATGAATAGTTCCATGCAATGTAGGTGCATTAGAAATTGCATGCTGTTGTGATAGTTGTTGTCCTAGAAAAGAATGTTGTTGGGATAGCTGCTTGCTAAATACCTACTATGTGATAGGGTATTTTGGTATAAACCTATTTATATAACGGATTACATACATTGGTTTTTGGGTATTATGGCCCCTCATTGACCGGAATTTGGTGGATCATTAGCTTTTTATCCGGTTATTACACATATAAGATGATAAACATTGATTCGCAGGGAGTATGGGCCCTCATAGATCAGAATTTGGTACTTAAGTGTAGCTTTTCAGTATTTTCTAGGTTCTACAGAAGTTTCTGAGGCATACTTTCTGGAAAACCATGTATACACGCCATGTATTACTTTAGAAATGCCGTGTATGTTCTTCTGTTCGGGAAGAAAAAAAAACTTTTTGAGTACACACCCTGAAACCTAAGTACACGCCGTGTAGTCTCTTCCCGTGTCACAGACCGTGTGGGCGGGGACATGGGGAAGGGAACTGCATGAGGCGAACACATCGTGTACCGGATGTACACGCCGTGTACTTTTGACCCAGAGTCCACCCGTGTAACTAACAACACGGATGTAAGAGACCATAAGACATACACGTCGGGTCCACTATGAAACACACCATGTAGTCTTGTTCGAGGACAAACTATGTGTACCTGATCATGTGACCGGTAAATGGGGTGGTGTACACACTGTGTGCGGGTGTCACACGCCGTGTAGTGATAATCTGAGTTGTCGTCCATGTCACAAACGACATGAGCAGTTGGAAAAATTACACCATACACGCCGTGTAGATTATATACACGCCGTGTAGTTTTGTTCAATGGGAGCCGTGTAAAAGGACCCAGGAAGGGGAAGGGAAGTCCAGTACACACTATGTAGTTAGTATACATGTCGTGTATTCTTGTTTTGCAAAATTTTAATTCCATCTTCCTCATGTTACATTTTGGGTTTCTTCATTTTTGGTCATTAATAACCTGGTTCTAAGGCGTGCATTTGACCTTGTAGTGTCATGCCACCGAGAAAACCGCTCGTTGTTCGTTAGGAGAGCGGTGATGACTATACTCCAGAGATGGTGGGACATGGGCTACAAGTTGATCCTCCAGCAGAGCTAGATGTGGTGCCAGATGTTATACTGGATATAGGCACAAAGGCGCAGTTCTGTGAAGTCTTTATGCTGTTCATGCAAACCTTTCAGGGAGCACCGGAGGCTGCCACATCTATGGATGAGCTGACTCGTATCTTTCAGAAGTAGCACATGCCTACGTTTTCAGGGGATGGTGAACCATAGGCTGTGGAGTCATGTCTTGGATTTATGTATACCATTTTTGATCATCTAGAGATTCCCCAAGGGTGGATGGTCAAGCTCGCGACGTACATACTGCATGATTCCACCAAGAGGTGCTAGGATGTAACCATCCAGATAGAGCATCACATAAACATGGAGTGGGAATATTTTCACTAAGTGTTCTATGAATTCTTCATTCCAGAGACACTCAGGGCAGATAGAGCTCGAGATTTCATGAATCTGAAGTAGGGTGCTATGTCCGTGATGGATTATTCTACTCGCTTTACCGAGCTTCAACGTTATGCACCCGTTCTGGTGGGTTATGAGACATTGAGGGCTAGACGCTTCAAGGATGGTCTTAGGTATGACAACCTAGCACTGGTGAATTATTTCAGGTTGCCTTGAGTACATTTTATTGTGAACCAGGTGCTGATTATAGAGAGGAACCCGCGGGAAGCTAGTGTTGTGGGATAGGGCGGTTAACCACCAGTTTCTAGTACTATTTCTACTGGTAAGAGGAAGAGACAGATGAGATTCCCCTTGGGTGGAAGTACTATCCAGAAGAATGTTTCAGGTGGTCCGGTCAGGTGCTATCGGTGTGGAAAAGAGGGGCACAAGAGACCACAGTTTCCACGAGACCCAATGGATTGCTGAGCTTGCGGCAAGATGGGTCATCTGGAACTCTTTTGCAGGGCGTTCGCACTAGTGGCTAGTGAGAGTGGTTCTATGTAGACTCCGCGTGGGGGAGCAGGACCAATGTCCTCTTACCAGTCAAGGAACTGGAATACGTCAGGGCATGCAGGTAGAGATGGTTGTCGTGGCCACGGTAGCCAGACACGAGGATCTCAGAGGTAGTAGGGAGGGATAGCTTAGGGTAGCCAGGTTATGTCGTAGGTCTGCGGCACTGGGATGACACATGCAATGCAGCAGACCCAACAGGAGTTGGATCCCGGGCCTTCTACAGTCAGAGTTACTATTCTAGTAGGTTATGCCTTATCTTCAGAACTTTTTGATACGGGTGCTACTCATAGTTTCATATTTATACCTGTTGTAGAGATCCTTGGGCTTCGTGTTTCTATTTCTTCTGATATCATGATGCTAGACACTCTGTTGGGGACTAGAACAGCTGGTGTGTGTTAGTTCAAAGAGTGCCCCCTTGAGGTTGGTGGGTGTCACTTTCTTTGGGACCTCTATGTCTTAGAGATGACGGTTTATGACGTCATTCTCAGGATGGACTGGTTGGTTCCCTTTCAAGCCTTTGTATTCTTCAATCATCTCAGGGTGAGTTTCACATCACCAGAGGGCAGAGAGTTTCTATACAAGGGAGAACGGGATGTTCAGGCGAGTCGAGCTGGACCAGTGCATCATGGGTGAGGTGGACTCACATCCCATATTACGAGTTTATATCTGGACGAATAAGTGAAATGTCGGAAGGATTTCCCTCCAGTGGTTGATCGTTTTAGGGATGTCTTCTCGGATGACTTTTCAGGTCTTCCTCCGGAGTGTGAGGTGGATTTCTTTATTGAGCATGTGCTAGGGGTAGCACTGGTGTCCATTCCTCATTATATGATGGTCACACCTGAGTTTCCGGAGCTAAAGAGACAGTTAGAGGAGTTATAGGACAAGGGTTTCATCCGACCCAGTACATCTCCATGGGGTTCACCGGTTCTCTTTGCGAAGAAGGTGGACAGTACCCTCAGACTCTGTGTGGATTATTGGAAGTTGAACTAGTTGACGGTTAAGAATCGATATCCTTTACTGAGGATTGATGATCTTTTTAATCAAATTTTCAGATCACGACTGTTCTCTAAGATTGAATTGAGATTAGGATATCATCAGCTGTGCGTTAGAACATCTCATATACCTATCACAGCTTTCAGGAGTAGGTATGGTCTATACGAGTATATATTTATGCAGTTCGGACTAACCAATGCGCTAGAGGTTTCCATGGATTTTATGAATCATGTGTTCCATCATTATCTGGACTCTTTTGTGGTAGTATTCATGGACGATATCTCGGTATACTCTCACACTCGACACGGCCATGCCACCCATTTTGATATCGTATTGAGTACACTGAGAGAGCATCGACTATATGATATGCTCTCAAAGTTCCACTTTTAGATGGACCAGATTCACTTCCTGGGTAATATCATCTCAGAGGAAGGTGTTTTTGTGGACCCAGAGAAGGAGAGAGTAGTAGTATCCTGGGAGCAGCCTAAGAACATGTTTGAGATATGGAGTTTCTTAGGGCTGGCTGGTTACTACAAACATTTCATCCAGGACTTATCTGGCTTTACAGCACCATTGATGGGTCTGACTAAGAAGTGTGTGAAGTTTGATTGGTTGGAAGTTTGTGAGACATCCTTTCAGAACCTGAAAGAATTGTTGACATCAGCACTGATCCTGATACTCCTAGAGCAGGGGAAGAGCCATACAGTTTACTATGATGCATCAGGAATTGGGCTGGGAGTAGTGTTGATGCAGGGTGATCGAGTTGTTGTGTACGTGTCTCAGAAGTTGAGGCCACATGAGAGGAATTACCCAACGCATGATCTCAAGTTGGCTGCAGTTGTGTGTTCGTTGCGCTATTGGAGACATTATCTATTGGGAGAACAAATTTTGGTCTTCACCGATCAAAAAAGTCTCAAGTATATCTTTATTCAACGTGACTTGAATCTGAGATACTGAAGGTGGGTTGAATACATTCAGTCCTTCGACATCGAGCTTTCCTATACACCTAGTAAAGGTAATGTGGTAGCTGATTCATTGAGCAGGAAGACTCAGATGAAGGCTGTGCAAAAGGACAGCGGCGAGTGGAAGCTCATGGATTTGTTCTCTGAGATGCATTTGGAGGTGCATGACAGTCAGGGGATGACCTATCTTTCATCTTTGGCTATAACTTCTACCCTCCTGGATAGAGTGAGGATGAGACAACAATCTGATTCAGAAGTCCTAGTTATACGGGATTCGGTGGAAAGTGAGGACACTCCTCCTGGTTGGATGATAGGCGATGATGAAATTCTATGTTTCCATGGACAATTGTGGGTTCCAAGGGATATACACGAGGAGCTGATGTGGGAGTTTCATGCTTCATCTTGGGTAGTTCATCTCGGGGTTTCAAAAATGTATAGAGACTTGAGACGTCAGTACTGGTAACCGAGTATTAATAGTGATGTAGCTGGTTTTGTTAAGAGGTGTACCACCTGTCAGTAGGTGAAGGTAGAGCATTAGAGACCAGCCAGACTATTACATTAGTTAACCATCCCAAAGTGGAAATGGGATGATGTCACGATGGATTTCGTGATGGGGTTGCTGAGGTCACCGAGAGGTAATGATGTCATGTGGGTTGTTGTGGACAGACTCATGATGGTAGCTCACTTTTTTCCGATCAAGGATACCTTCGGTGTTGATGAGCTTGGGAAGTTGTATATCCAAGAGGTCGTACGTCTTCATGGGGTCCCTCATTCTATAATTTTAGATAGGGATGCCTATTTTACGTCTCATTTCTATCTGATTTTTCAGAGGGCACTAGGTACATAGCTGCTTCTGAGCCCAGCTTACCACCCACAGACCGATGGCCAGTCAGAGCGTATGATACATGCACTTGAGGACATGTTTCATGCATGATTCCTATACTTTGGAGGCTCTTGGGATAAGCATATACCCCTAGTAAAGTTTTCCTATAATAACAGTTTCCAGTCAACTATTGAGATGGCACCATACAAGGCTTTATGTGGTTGTCCATGCCGATCACCTTTGTGCTGGTTAGAGGTAGGTGAGGTAGCATTACTGGGACCACATCTCATGAAAGAGACATATGAGTAGGTCCAGTTGATTTAGAAGTGGATGGATACCGCACAGTCTCAGCAGAAAGCATATTCTCATCACTGCAGACAACCATTAGAGTTCTTGGTCGGGGATAAGGTTTTCTTTCATGTTCTGCCGAGGTTGAGACACAGGCGGATCAGGAGACATGGTAAACTTTCACCGAAGTATGTGTAGCCATTTGAGATTCTGGATAGAGTCGAGCCGATTGCCTATTGGTTGTATTTACCATAGAGGTACCGGGCCCTGCACGACATCTTCCATGTATCTCAGTTACACCGCTATCATTCAGACCCATCTCACATCTTTTAGCCTGAAGATGATGTGCTAGAAGTTGATGCGTCCTTTGAGGAGCATCTGATTTGTATCATTGATATGAGCACGACGGTTCTCCAAGGCCGATCAGTTCCTCTCGTACGGGTACTGTGGTAGTATGGCCGAGTGGAGGACGAAACCTGGGAGTGGGAGACCAACGTACGTTCTCAGTTGCTAGAGTTGTTCATGAATATATCTTCACCACCCTTGGAAGGGAAATTTGGGGACAAATTGTTGTAAGGGGGAAGTTTTTAAGAACCCGGTTCTTAGTTTTGAGGTACGAGCTTCTTCTTTTATCATTTCATTAAGTGTTTTTATGAAAATAATGAAAATGGGAAGAAATCCTAAATTTGAGAAATACACACCATTACTTTTCTACACACCGTGTAATTTTGGCCGTGTGGGAAGAGTACACAGGGTGTATAGCCATGTCGGAAATGAAGGGTGTAAAGACCGACTACATTCCATGTAGTGGTCCCTTACATGCTGTGTAGTTAGTCGGCAGGTGAATAGTAAGACGGTGGCCAGCTGTGTGATAGAACATGTCGTGTACTCAAAGAGACACGTCGTGTAGTCATGTCGGCAGGTGAACAGTGCTACGCTGGCAGGAAACCACCTGAGGAACAGTTAAAAAATGGAAAGTACATGCCGTGTACTTGGAAGTACACTTCGTGTACATTGTTTTTTTTAATAAAATTGGCAGTAGCCTCCCTTTTACATAGGGAAGTCTTATAACGGGAAGGAGGAGCGGAAGAGTGAGGCCGGAGCTTTGGAGATCCACCAGGTGCACGTCGGGAATCCATTTTCTGCACCGTCGATCTCCCTGGAACTGCACAGGTGAGTTCTCCCTTCTCCTAGAGTAGTTCTTACCAAATTTTTTCTGTAGGGAAGTTATTTATGTTTGAATGAGGTTTTATTTCACCTCAGATCTATGTCATTCTAGGATGAATCGAAGATCCCCATTCACGTATATCGTTCGTTGGTGTTAAAGGTTGGTGGCTTGGTGTTTAATTTTCCAACTATAGTGCATTTTTGTGTGTTTTTGAACTATGAAAACATATTTGGTGTGTCATGTGGCTGAGTTCGGGGATATTTTAAATACCTATAATTGTATAGGTAATTAAATGTGATATTAAAATGCTATTTGGGATCGCTTCTTGGATCCAGGACCACCCCGGGGGTGCGTTCCTCTGTTTAGCCGTTTGGCCAGGATACCCTAGGGTATGACTTGTTTATATTCTGCATTACTTTTTCCTTGAGAGGAATTGTTTTTTAAATTTATTATGATATGTGGGGCATGGCCCGGTTACTTCAGCCCGAGGGAATTGTTTTACTTAGCCCGAGGGTAGTTGTTATGTTATCCTGAGGGAAACTTATCCATGCCTGTGGGAAATAGACTCTATGACTGATGGCAACACTAAATACGCCTCAGGGAAAAATCTATTTTGCCTGTGGGAAAGTACCTACTAGTTACGTTCCTGATTACCTGAGGGTAAGGGTTGAGTGTATGTAGACACTGACTGGTTACGTATAAATTCACTGTGGTGTTTTCTTATATGAAATGGATTAAATGAATAATAAAATGGAAATATAACTGGTAAGTTAGTTACTTTTGATTACTGCTTAGTTTATGGAATTTTAATACTTCACACAATTGTTTCATGCTTCCACATAGTTAGGCACATGCCTTTGGTGGGTGCCTACTAGGAATTATTTCTCACACCCTGTTTGGGTCATGCTTTTTGGCCAAAAAAGATTACGTTTCTGCAGGTTTAGATAAGGGAAAGGGTACCTATACAGGTACATGATTTCTTCTGGGGTGTAGGAGTGCATGGGACCGAGATTTGGCTCGTGATGCCATTTGTTGTTCTGTTTGGCTTCTCCGTACTTGTACTTCAGTTGTAATGTATTGTATTGCAATGTAACATGTTCTTGCTGGTTTATAGAGTAGTGACATGCTGCATCTTCATATATACATGACTGCTGGCTTCCCATTTTGATATCAGTTATCCATTTCGGTTATATACATATACTTTTTCTTCATCCACTGTTGTTGTATATTTAAATTATATTCCACTATGCTACAGATTGACAAATGAGGGAATTGTTTCCCCACTATCAGACCTAGGCCCTCGCTGCTAGTCAGCATCCTCTGGGATTTGGGGAAATGCGCTTGATGTCATGTGGCGAACCAGGTTCGGGGCACCCATTGAGTGACACCTAGAACCGGGACATTACAATGTCACTGTTAGAAAACCTCACTGTTAGAAAAACTCACTGTTTGAAAACCTCACTATTAGATCATTTCATTGTTAGATCACCTCACTATTAGAACACCTCACTGTTAAACCTCACTATTAGACCTCACTATTATAACACCTCACTGATTAGACCACACTGTTAGACATAACTATTATTTTACATCATATTTTTTTTTGTAGAATATGAACTATTTTATTTTATTCTTTTTATTGGTTATTTTTTCGTTTTGATCACTAAATGATAAAATCATAATACAACCACATTTAAATCCATGTCCTTATTCACTCTCGAAAATTTGTTCTAAAAATATTTAAACCCTATCTCTATCTGAAGCCCTTGAACTACATCATCTCAAAAATAGAAAGAGTAAAATGAACAATGGTTAGTGATGTAAATGCGACAAACCCCAAGAGACCTTGAGTCAAGTCAAGCGGTGAAAGTAACACTGTAAAAAAGTTGGTTAATCCACATCTACCAAAGAGCGGGATCATTCCAGAAAAAGACTTGAGCGAGTACTGGTTGATTTTTAGAAAATCTTCAGTGCTAGAATAACATGAAACTCAGGGATGGGTGGAGTGTTTCAACAACAACCATGTTCCTTATTATCCGAAGATGGTCAAATAATTTTATGAGTTTCTAAGATTTGAGGAGTCTGATGAAGAGAACTGAATGTTGTCTAGAGTAAATGGGATTGAAGTAAGCTTATCATATGTAGAATGGGATGAATGACTGATAGTCCAACATGAGGGAACCTTTTATTACTACTCTAGAGTAGTTCCTCGAGATTGTAATTTTATTTCTACAAAGAAGCATTGACTAAACTAATAGGAAATGGATTCCCTAGTAATGTGATCATTGCTGAGATGAATGGGGAGGATATAATGCTATTTATGTTTATCCAGCATTTTGTGAGTCCCAGGATAGGGGACTTTGATGTACTAAATTATCAGGATGTGTTTCTAATGCATCTATTGAAACATGGGCATAAGATCAATCTGTGTAGACTATTGATGGTTTAGTTAGAAGATATGACCAAGCCATGTTCTAAGTCAAGTTCTCTACTCCATGAAAAGCTAATTTCTATGTTGCTAAAAGTGAAGGGTATTTCTCGAGATAAAGAAGAGCCCATAATTTCCCAGAATAGCTTCTTCATCTCAAATATAATTTGTATGTTTCCGAAGATAAACATGAATTCCTTGAAAATATAATGGGTGAATGATGAGGGAAAACTTTATGTGGATTTCATCCATGTTACCCATATTTCTAAGAAAAAGGATAAGAGGGATTCAGGTCTAAAACCTAATGAGGAAGAGCTTGAGTATTCTATGAAATAAATAGAAGAGGATGTGGTTCATGAAAAAGGGGATACCCCAATAGATGACAGGAGTGACCCTGATCTTCCATCTAGTCCACTTGTGGGTGTTGTGGATTGTGGTGAGCCTATTCCTCCAAGAGAGTTTCCCTGAAGTGAGTCTGTCCTAAGGGATGATAATGATGAAGAAACATCTAAAGGAGAGTATGATGAGGCTCATATCATTGATAGAGATACCTTATAATAGGAGTAAGTGGCTAAGTTTAGATATTCGGACCATGAGGAATACGAGACTGCTGCTGATAAGGATTGTGAAGGAGTGGAACTCTGTTTGAGTCCTCTATAAGAGTTACTGAAAGGGTAGTAAGTGAAAAAGAAGATGAATTTGTATCCACTACCCTAGCTATGTAAATTCTAGATGACTCAGTGTAAGAAGTGGCTCACTCTACTGGTGAGTCAGTTGATCAAGAAACAACAACAGCTGAGGTTGCAATGCTGGAAGATTTTGAAATAGTTGTCCTGGAGGTAGCTCTAAATGAGGGGGAGAATCCTATTGCTATAGGAACTGTATCTAATGTGCATGGAAGTGACGGATGAACTAAGGACCCAAGGTTTTTGGTGTTGGGTCTATATTATAATGACTTAGAAGATGAAATTCCCAACAGAAGATCATTGGTGCCTTCTATTTCAGACTTCTTTTTTGTGCCTCCAGTTATCTCCTTCCCTCAAGAATATGTTAGTAAGGGAGACCTTGAGTCCTTGAAATACGACCTTCAGATAATTTCTAAGGGTAAGTCCTCTACGATGGAGAAGGTTGTTTCTCTATTTTAGGAGCTTTCAGCATCTGAGTTTGCTAAAATTCAATTCATAATTCAATGTATTCTACTCCATGATGTAATGTTGTGTCAGCATCAAATGAGTGAGCTGACAGAGTCTATGGAAAATGTGAAACAATCAATTGTACATTTGGACTCCTATATTTATTCATGGGTTCAAGTGGATAGTGATCTCAAATATATCAAGAGTGTGGTTCAGCAGTTAGTAACTATGTTTGAGGACTTCATGAAGTCCATGGAAACACATGTGAAATGTCAAGATGATGAGCTGACAAGACTGATCAGTGTCCTCGCTAAATCCTTTATGGGGACAATGGTTTTCTCTCTGGCACCACTAGGTGCATCTTCTTCCACTTCATCCTCTCCTCTAGTTGACATTGAAGCTTTAAAATCCATTTTTAGAGAAGCAATAGAAAAGATCCCTGGTGCTAGTACCTTAGACTCTCAGGTCATTTCTATTACAAGGTAAATTCATACCCTTGTGGGAAATTATTTAAGGGATGATGCTCAAGATCAGAATTCCATTAAGTATCATGTTTACTTCTATTAAAAAAGGGTTTATACCAAGCATCATATGGATGGGAACTTCATGTTTCTCTTGGAAAACCTGAGGAATCCTCCTGTCACTAGAGCTTTTAATGATCAGGGTAGTAGAATGTGATAGTTGACTGCTACCTTGGAAAAATTTATAGAGAATAAGGATGACATTATCTCATCCATGGAGAGAGGTGGAATAATCATCATGGACTTCTGGAATCTTATATTACCCTTCCTCCATGTGTACTTTACACCCATCATTGTTCATCCAGCATTACTTTCTACCTCCACTACCTCATCAATGGCCAGTGATACTCCTATGATGTCTCCTACTCAATCCATCAGAAGCTTGTCTCATATGGTTCCTTAGAGAGTCACTCCCTCTAGAGACATTGAATCATATTTTTCAGCTTCTCTTACCATCCTTGATGCTATCCCTTGGTCGCGGCCTCCACCTCCACCTGCAGACCCCACCCCTTCTTCTTCCAAGGGCGTAGACTCTTTGAATATTTCTGATGTGGATTCAATGTGGCCATATCATTGATATAGATTTTAATTTCTTTTTGAATCTTGTGCTGTTGTTTAAATATACAAAAAACACCTATTTTTTATCTTATTTTAATTTTATTTTCTTATCAAAAAGGGATAGAAAATCCACCAAAAGTAGTTCAATGATCAAGATATGTGATACCATGTGCTTATCTTTCCTACACTATTTCGTTTATAAACATATCTCTGTGATCCATTATCTCTTATACACTTTTAATTGATCTTGATTTTAGTGGAATAATTTCTTTTTATCAAAACAGGGGAGATTATTGGACTCACCTATTTTGATAATCCCAAATCATGTTTTACTTCCTTGATAATAATATATAAATTATATGATCATATTTTTATAGTTTTTATCATGTTAAAAGAATGAATCTTCATGATCATGAAATTACATGAATCAATTTATCGTATAAAATTTTATATGTTAAGGATACTGTCGAAGGGTACTGTTATAGCCTTCAGTCGAAAGGTCACTAGTATGGGTTTCTATCAATGGTTACTATTAACAACCTTTTATAAAAAGGTCACTGGTATGGGTTACATTCAAGGTTACCATTCAAGAACATACGAACAGAGGTCATTGTTGAGAACGTCACCGTTGAAGACCTTACTCATAAAGGTTCTTGAAATTTCACTACAGAAATTTTATTGCTCAAGATCTTCTGTTATAAATTTACTATTGAAGGTTATAAGTACAAGGTTACTGTTATGAAGCCTACCATTTGGATACGTACCGAAGTACATAGATGTAGAGTTACTATTAGAAGGTCACTATTGTCAGCCTACTGAAATAAGGTTTCTTTTATAGATTGTCTATAGGTTTAATGCTACTACTTGCCTCTTACTGGTACAGGGTCACTAATGGAAGTCTACCACTATATGTCTACAGCTGATTAGTTCACCATTTGAGAAGCCTACATTTGAAATGTCTACCATTAAGAAGGCTACTACTACAGGTATACCGTTACTAGTCTTCTAATATCATACTCCCAGCCTTTTCCACTGTATTAAGAATATTATAACTATTGCATCTAGCTAATTTAAAGCGTCTGAAATTCATTAATATTATTTACAAACATGTAAAAAACTATATAAAGTACTAAGAAGACCGCACGTGGTGTGATCATTTCTCTCTAGGGCTCTGTTCGATTAGAAAACAATAACGAGAAAAAAAGAAAGCATGCCAAGGTGTTGTGAAAAGTGTTCTATGATACACCATACATAAAAAAATGGAAGCAAGAAGAACTCTCCTAGTCATCACTCTGATAATCCAAGGGCCTCATGAGGATCATATTGATGAACATACTCAAGGTTGTTTTGTTGTGCTTCATCATGTCCCTAAACCAAGAAGATGAACAGCTCAGTACCTAGACCAGGAGTTGCGATTCTCTGTTTTGAAGGTAGTATGCAGAGAAGGACTCAAACTTATGCTTCGTTATCCCAAGAAGTCTAGAGATTATCTAAAAACACATAGTGCATTCTAAACTCGACCTTAATATATTTATATCTATTGAGATCTCTATTTACATTTTCTGAGTAGTGTGTGTTTATTAATCACACACACTGTCTCCTGTACTGAATCTGGGAGATACTGAAGATACTCACTTCAAACTCTGTTTACCTATTGTTTCCCACATATAACTATGGAAGAAGCCTCATGTATCTTGGTTTGTTGATTTCCCATGAAGAACTGTGGCAGATTTTGGAAATCCTAGATAGTTTGTTAGAACTGTGGTAATGCCTGATACAAGCGGTGTATCACATTTTAATAAAAACTGTTTGGTGGTAGGTGATCACCAAGAGGAGAGGATTAATTCTCTTCTCGATATTGAAACTCTTGTCTAAATTGTTGTGTGATATTCATTCAAGTCCATTATTTTTCAATTATCTGCTTCTTATCTTTTCAAATATAGATATCTGTTTTGTTTCATTCACTCTTATAGTTAGTATTGGTTAGTTTATGTATATGATTTATTTAGAAAACTGTTTCAAAAGCTGAATAAGTGTTCGCACTAATTCAATTGAGGACTAATCAACCTTTGAGAAATGTGGTTAGAAATTAAACACTCATATATCTACTTCCTTAATTAATTAGGATGTTTTTATTTTGGGTTTTAATCTCAATGTTTTTAACAGATATTTTAACTAGAACTCAATTAATCCCCCCCTATGGAGTATACACTCTGACCAAAATCGGCATAACATTATTTTGTTGCCTATTTTTTGTTAAAAAAACTATTATTAAATATGGAAATGATACAACAAATCAATAGTGTCTAGAAAACCCATATACAATGTGAGTGCAGATAATTCAAATTCCAAATATGTTCTATTACCACTGACACAATATTGATTTTTTGGGATTTAATAGTCTAAGAGATTTAGGTTTTTGGTCCAACCCTTAGGATTGATTCCGTGGTGTAATTCAAAACCCATACTAATTTCTACTTTGAAAAAGATTTATTCTAATACCTAGATTGAACTCTTCATTTATTTAATGGGATTTGGGATATAAATCCAAAAATATATGATTGTTTATTCTCTATATAAATAAAAATATTAGAATTGTTATAATTAATTTATCATGGTGTAGTAGAAGAAACATGATATTGGACTCTCCTTAACATATTTGTTAGATACACTAATGTCATTACATATAATTTATAAGGGTTACCATCGTATTGAGATAATTTTTATTTTTTCAATATACTCCCCTGAACATGACATATTTTTATGATGTGATACCAAATTTCATAGATATAGTTACATGAATTAAAGGCCCATCATGAAGATTGGGAGTGCAAAAAGTTTACCATACCTAGATTATCACTTAAGATGTACAAGATTTATTCATAAATAATGGAGGAGGTACAATCCATCTATGTGTTGTTTATAAAAAAATTAATCAAGTTAGAATAACAAATTTATAACCTCTTTCGTTAATCAATAATCTATTTGATCAATTAAAGGAATTCCAATTAATATATCTGTTTGACATATGATTATGATATCATCATTATAGAGTTTGAAGTGATTCTATTTTAAATACCTAAATATGAAGTCCTTATGATAATTATGAATATTTTCTCATTCCCCTTAGTCTAAAAAATACATATTCACTCTATATGGGCTTGATAAACTATATCATTCATATTTACCCTTGTTAATTTATCTAATTTTTTTTGATATTTTTGTATATTATAAGAGAATAGATGGCCATGAGGATAACATGGAAATTGTACCTATAACATTTTTTGATCACACTTTATATTATAAGTTTTCTTTGTGTTACTTATAGATAAAAGAAACTTGTTTTATTAGGAACATCAAATATAAATACGGAATATTGGGTGATCATATCATGATTGATGTAGTTATCAGTTGCAATCAACAAAATTTTTTTTTAGTATGCATATTTCTAGGATTTGTAGGCTATTATCATCATTTTGATCATGATTTTCCATGGATTTTTTCTCTTGTGACTTCTTCAACAATGAATAATGTTCCATTATAATGCAAATATTATTTTTAGAAATGATTTATAGATATTTAAACTTATTTCATCACTGAATCCATAAAAATATTTATAGAACCATGTAAGGACAATGTGGTATGTTATTATTCATTTTATCCATTCTTAGTTGATTTATCATGCAGGAAGATCATGTTGTGTCTGGTGGTTTGAGGTAGCTATAACACATGAGAATATTTTTCTAATACATAAACTAAATATAAATGTAGTTTCTGTACATTAATGGTAAGGGTACAATTATTTTGGATTTTTTTATAGTTTTCACAAACCATAGGATTTTGCAATGCATATATTATCAATAAGAATAAAAATTATGTAGATGATGATTAATGAAGTACCAAAATATGTTTTATTTTTACTTGGTATATACACTTGGTAAATGGAATTATTTGGAAGATTCCTTGAGACATAAATCAGATAGTTAATAGGTCAAGAAAGATCCTAACCAGTGAAATATAATGATCATGTTAACTAAGATTCATCTAGATTATAATCAAAAGGATAAGAATAAAATTTTCTTCCTAGTTGATGTTGTTATACACTTGAGGATCTTATAATATATGCTTAGAAATAATATTATGGTCACATCACTATTAGGTAAAACCTAAATGGTATTGAGACTTCTAATAGAAAAAAATGTATGTGACCTCCTTGTTATGATTTGATAACCAAATTAAGGTACCTCATACATTGTATAAACAAATTATTTAAATGTATCTCCACATGAAATGGTCTATTAATTAGGTTCTAAAAATTTTAAATGGTTAGGACGACACATTTCTAATAGGTAGTTTTGATACACAATATTAAATATTACATTATGAAATATCAAACATGTTAGTAGATAAAAATGGAGCTTCAATAACTAGATGGTATGTTTTATACTATTAAAATATCTATGGGGATGTAGGAATTAATTTCAATAGACTTTATCATTGGATTATTGAGAACTGTTCCTATGAATTATGGAATTTTGATGATTTTGGATCGAGTCACAATGTCGACAAACATTCTATAAAAAATAGATCCCATCATGATAGATTATATTGAAATATTTTATATATGAGAAGTAGTCATTCTTCTTGAAGTTCCAATTTAAATTTTATCTAACTGAGAACCTTGATTAACATATCGATTCTAGATTTCATAGTAACATGGTCTATGAACTCAATTGAACATGATCATAGAATATCATCCTTAAAATGATGGGTATTAAGATCAAATAATTCGAACATACCTAGTATTCTTAGTTCATATTTCAAGGAATTTGGTGCCTCAATAGAATATCATACTCTTTTGGTGTAGTTATCTAATAGTAATAGCTACCATGATATGATACGTATCACCCCATTAAAGGAATTCTATGGATTTTCATTTTACTCTCCACTATGTTGGTTGGAGAAATGGGAAATTCTTCTGATTATACCTTGTATTTTACATGAGACTATTAATAGGATCCAAATGATTCAAAATAAGATGGATATGGTACATAGTTGATAAAAATCATATATAGACCACTTTTTCCAATCGTTATCTTTAAATGTGGGTGAACATGTCTTCTTAAATGTATCACTAATGCTTAGCCATCATCTATTTATAAGATAAGTGAAATTGAATCTATAGTATGATAGACTGTAACACCCCAGGTAAATAAAGAATATGACATCTTTATATATATCCATATTTGTGAATCAAATATTAATATTACTTTGAAGGGGATGCTATGCTCGATGGCGTACCCAATACGCAACAACGAGTTTCTTGGGAATCTTACGTTGCACTCTAATAATAAAATAATATTATTTTAAATGGTAGTTAACGACTAGCCGTTGTAATGGTGGGGATGAACAGTACTAACTACAAAATGATTATATATGTTTGTAAAATATTTTTACTTTTTACAATAAATGTTAGAGGATTAAAAATGTGAATGAATCCAATTTTAAGCGTAAACATTATAATATTCTTTAAAAGGTCGATTAACCGCCTTTTGAAGGAGAACCTCTTTTAAATCCACTTTTTGAAAATTTATGTGTTATATTTGAAAAAATAAAATTCTTCATTATAATAGGCACATCAAAATTTACTTTGTGAAATTTTTTGGTATTTTTCCGAAAATGTTCAATTTTTAATGAATAGTGAAAAATGTTGTATTGTAATTCAAAACCTCTTTTTAATCTAATTTTTTATATGATTAGATTACCATTTTAATTGGTTTTAATGTGAAATTAGAATATATTTTTACCATTTAATCCAATAGTGGTCAATGGAATTAATTTCACTTTGAAATCGGACATAAACTAGTGTCAATCTTTTGATACATTTTGTTTCATAAAAACACGCTATTTGTTTTGACAGCGGGAATTAATTATTAAATTAATTAATGAAACATATATTTTTTGAATTTTTTAAAATAGACATAATTTTTGAATTTGGAATATCAAATATAGCTTAGAGTGAATATTTGGTAATTTTCTGAAAAACATCAATTTTTGATGAATAGTGAAACCACTAAGTGGTACTTATAAAAACAGATTTTCCTTTTAAATGAGTTTTTTCCACCTTTGTGTTTTGAATTTCAAAAATCCGACATACATGGTTGTCATTAAGAAGTAAAATGTGGTTCAATGGGATTAAAATAATTTTTTGGTGAATAGTAAATTATTAAGTTTTTAATCGCGATTAGAGGTAATTAGTGTAGTTTAAGGTAAGAATAATGTTTTAATAAAATGAAATGACCTAGACACATGTCCTAACCTCATTAGATGTGTCATGGCCGACCAAGACAATCCATGGGTCAACTTGGGCACCCCATGGAGCCACTTTGGTTGGAAAATGACATAAATATCTTTTTATTTAATGATAATGTAAAAATGACACAAACATGAGATGTTTTACTAAATTAATTTCACAAGGGGTTATACAAGTCAGATTTTTGACTATAAATAGTCATTGGAAATCTAAAAATATTTCCTACATCATAGTATTTTTTCATTATAATTTTTAGTCATTAAATAAATTAAATTATTTATGACATCATGATGATGCAGCAATGACCTCATTATTTAACGATTTAAATAAAATGGAAAGATAATATAATATCTAAGACCTACACATGTCCAAAACATATTGGATGGGTGGATTTCGAACCCTTATCACCTTATCCACGAATTATATCAAGGTGGGTCCTTTTAAATCCGAATCTCATTTTCAAATAAAGTAACATTTGCTTACTTTCCTAGAGTACCCCTCCTCTCCTCTTATAAAAGGCCCCCACCTCTACCTCCTTACCCACACCTCTTAAGCCTTTGGCTCGGCCAACCTCTGCCCATTTCATCTCTCCACATCCCTCTCTAACTCCTTGAAGCCTCACTTTGGGCAGAATCCTTTCCAAGGAATCCATTGAGCTCAAATCAAAGGAAGTTACCCGATTTAAAGGAGATTAAAGAATGATCGAGTCAAGTCGGACACGAGGTAAGGGATCCTACTCCTCTCTTCCTTTTTAAGTACACTCTTTTATTTCATTCCTTTTAAAGCTCATCTTTCTTATTATTGGGATGTTATTTTATATTACTCTTACTGTAATTTTTATGTTCATATGATGAGAGACCCTATTCTCTCTCATCAATCCATTTTGGAAGTTTTGAGTGGCGCCGTTAGGATGCCGAATTTTCGTAAGAGATCTAACCTCTCTCTTTCTTTTTAAGTACTCTCCTTTATGTCACTTATTTTAAGCTCCTCTTTGTTATGTTGGGAGATGTTCTTTTATTATCCTCTTTCTATAAAATTTATGATAAAATGATGACATACCTTATTTGATCTCAACAATCCATTTTTGTATGTTTTGAGTGGCGCCGTTAGGCTTCCGAGTTTTCGTAAGGGATTTTTCATCTCACTTTTATTCCCATGATATTTATGCTACATTTGCCACAATTTCCTTTGAGTGGTGTATGTACTGCAAATTATTTTACTCATTGTGTAATATACTTTCATTTATGAGTATTTACATCAAAGTTGTATTGTCCTTCTTTCACGGGGTGTACATTTCGAAAGATACCCATGTCGGTAAGGGAACCATTCACCCTCCTCTTATTAAAAGTCTTCTTTTGTCATGTCTTTTAATTTACACCTTATTATGTTGGGATATGTTCTTCTATATCCTTATTGATTTAATGTTTATGTCCAAGTGATGAGATACCATTCATTCCCTCATCTACTAATTTTCTGAATTTTGAAGTGACGCCGTTAGGCTGTCAAATTTTTACAAGGGAACATCTTAACCCAATTTCGATTTCTTTGGGTTCAACTTGTAATTCTTAAAGATGCCATCCTATGAATATGTGTGAATAACCTCTGATTTTTTTACACTTAATATCCACTTATATTTGGTGTATTCGTTTTTCAAACATAATTATGTAATTGATTTATCCCTAAACCAAGGATACCATCTTTGTAAGGGACTTCATCTCAATCTTCTTTCATTGAGGCATATTTTGTTTCATACACTACATTATTTTATACGGTGTATAAAAACCTTTGACTTTTACTTTTATACAAAAGGAATCCTTTTCTACGAAGCGTTTTACTAAATGTCAAAAAGGAATGTTTTTTAATGTACACGGTGACAATGACCTTTTCTTTCGCCGTGAGCATTACTTGGTCTTTGGCTTCCTCAAGAAGCCGTAATGTTTTTTTAAATGAAATAAATACCATATACACTTTTATGTGTTTTTGGTATTGAAAATGGTTTTTATAATGGATTTGTTATGTCAATATATTTAAGTGATATATTGTGATCAATGTGTGGAAATGTTTTCCTTCCATTATATTTTTTTTATGTCTTATGATTTTTATAATGGTACTTGGATATTTGACGGGTGGTGTAGTGAATACCAGGATGGGTGGTTACATTATTACCTCCAATTCATTGGGTATGGAAGTCAGCCGTATGGCTATTCCATTAAGTATGTATGGAAGTTGGCCGTATGGCTATTCCATTAAGTGATATTTGTGGAAGTCGACCGTATGGTTATTCCACTTATGTATGTTTATGTCCCATGTTACCTTTATATGTTATGTGTTCTTTATGTGGGTTTTATGGTAATATTTTGGTTACAAAAGGGTAAGTAATGTTCTTTTATTCAGTGAAGAGTTTTTACTACATTATAAAGGTGAAAAGTATTACTTTGTTAAAGTATGCATGGTTTACTTGTTTATTTGATAAACTAACAGTTTTCATTCTTTGTGTATCCCTTACTGAGCTTTTTATGCTCACCCCAGTTTTTTTTGAAATGTTTTTCACAGGAGATAATGTGGAATAGGGTCAAGGATGAGATCAAGGGAAAGTCGTGCTATATAAAACATGGAGCTCGACACGTTTCTTTTTAAGAGTTTTTTTATTCTATTGAAACTTAGTAGAAGTGTCTACTTTGTAATCTTTTGAGATGTAATAGTTATGTTCTAATTCTCTAAAACTCTAAACCTATAAAGATCGTAAATGTGAATTATTCATTTAATTTAATATTAAGTAAGGTTTACGTCTGGGGCCTTATAGTTGGTATCAAAGGTCGGTTTAGACAACTTTAGGGATTAGGAGTTCTTGTGAGACACATGATTAGTCCCTATATCTATTATTTCAGTTAAATACTTGTTTTATAACATTTTTTTTAGTCAAGTAAAGTCAGTTAAGAATGGAAGGAGAAGGATCTCAAACGACATTCCTATCCTTTCCTATTGACATTCTTGCAATAATTATTGCAAAGTCATCTTCGGATGATTGTGAAACTTTTTCTAGCATACAACTCACTTGCAAGAAGTTTTTTGAGATATCAAACACCTCCACTATACCTCGTTATCATCATGGATCATGGGTTGTTTTTAGAAAAATACTATTTTCACAATATTCTCATACTTTCAAGAAAGGTAAATATTATCAAGGTATTTTCAAATATTTTACCTTATCACAAGAATTTGAAGCATATTATGATTTTAAAAATGGTGCTGAGAAAGGAGACCCTTGCACAACCTATTTTTATTTGCTTTTAAAATATAGTCTCACATCACATACTTATGGTATTTTAAAAGGACCAATAATAGAAAGTTTCAACTCAATTTCAGTCCGACTATTTTATAGAAATCATGTTTTATCAGATGTTTTGGAATTATATGTCATACATGATTATTTTCCAAAACTGTTTTTCTATGAACACCCAAATGACCCATGTTGTAGGAGGTGTATTTGGATGGAGGAAGCAAATGATTTTGAAGGATCTCTAAATCATTATTGTAATGCACGGGGCTTCTACCTAGGTGAGCAAAATGATGATGAAACCAAGTGGATTTCATGATCAAGGTATGATGTTATTCATTTTGGGAATCATTTTATTTTATCTTATGGCGGTGAAATAAGTCATCAAGAATTAAGATATTGAGATTGTAACGAATTTGGATGAAAATTAAACGTATAAGGAAACGATTGAGGTTAAAACATGTTAGGGTTATTTTTGGAGTTTTATAAAAAGGACAACACGCAGACCGTGTGACAACCCTTCGCGTTGGACAAAGCTGCGGGAATCGAACCCACAACCAAAGTGCGACTGGTATTTATCGCCTACCACTGGACTACGTGAAGTCCCTGGTTAGTTTGACTGATTCTTTTTAGTTAGATGATTTTATGAATTAAGAGTATGATGATTTTGGGTTATCTATGGATATTTATTAACCTATCATGGAGGATATGTGATTAGGTTAATTACTTTTCAATACGAGATATTAAGAGAAACTGATGTTGTTTGGAGATAAAAGTTACGATTTAACTTGGAAGACAATGTGACTAAATCCTTCAAATATTTGGGTTTCAATCTTAGTTTGGTTTAATTTGAAGTATTGTATGGACAATTTGTTTATTGAATGGTCTGTGTTGAACTTAGGGTATTGTTTGATAAATTATAGAGATTAAGAATAGATTTGTTTTTTTAAAGGATTATCCTTTTTGGGTATTATATGATCTTGTACTATCCTTTTCGGTTTTGGTTTTGGATAAGGTCTAAACATATGGAAATTATATAGTTCTCTTTTGTGGATTAGGTGATCCTATATAAGTTGATTATAGTACTCTTAATGTGAACAATTCTTCCTAAATACTCGTCTTTTGTGGAAAGTATGAGTTTGTGTAATAAATCTAATAAAAGTTGAAAGTCAACAGGATAAGTAATTATGTTTCATTATGAATAAATTCCTAAATAAAAAGTAACCTAAAACAAAAATGTTGTCTATTAACTTTTCCTACTAGGGAATCGAATACCGTTTAACCCATCACAAGTTTGTGATTTTCTTGTGGTTAACTTTCTCCTAAACATTTTTTCTATCACTCTCTATCAGAACATGACCCTTTGTTTTTTTCCTCCATGTCCATATTTTCATACTTGGAATCCTAGTATGAGTTAACTCGGGTGACCTTTGTACTTATCTTTCTTTATTTCAATGTGATTGTTTTACCGACTCTTGTTCCGATGTGGGACTTTCAAGGATGTTTCCAAGCTCAATTTTAAAATTGCGAGGACGTAATTCCCAAAAGGGGGGAAGGATGTAACACTCTAGGTAAATAAAGAATATGACATCTTTATATTTATCCATATTTGCGAATCAAAAATTAATATTACATTAATGGGGATTCTATGCTCGATGGCGTACCCAGTAGGCAACAATTAGTTTCTTGGGAATCTTACGTTGCACTCTAATAATAAAATAATATTATTTTAAATGGTAGTTAACGCCTAGACGTTGTAATGGCGGGGATGAACAGAACTAACTACAAAATGATTATATATGTTTTTGAAATATTTTTACTTTTTACAATAAATGTTAGAGGATTAAATATGCGAATGAATCCAATTTTAAGCGTAAATATTCTAATATTCTTTAAAAGGTCGATTAACCGCCTTTTGAAGGAGAACCTCTTTAAAATCCACTTTTTGAAAATTTTATGTGTTATATTTGACAAAATAAAATTCTTCTTTAGAATCGGCACATCAAAATTTACTTTGTGTAATTTTTTGGTATTTTTCCAAAAAAGTTCAATTTTTAATGAATAGTGAAAAATGTTGTATTTTAATTCAAAACCTCTTTTTAATCTAATTTATTTATATGATTAGATTATATTTTGAATTGGTTTTAAAGTGAAATTAGAATATATTTTTACCATTTTATCCAATAGTGGTCTATGGAATTAATTTCACATTGAAATCGGACTTTAACTACTGTCAATCTTTTGATACATTTTGTTTCATAAAAACACGCTATTTGTTTTGACAGTGGGAATTAATTATTAAATTAATCAATGAAACTTATATGTTTTTAATTTTTTTAAATAGACATCATTTTTGAATTCGTAATATCAAATATAGCTTAGGGTGAATTTTTGTAATTTTCTGAAAAACTTCAATTTTTGATGAATAGTGAAACCACTAAGTGGTACTTATAAAAACTGATTTTCCGTTTAAATGAAATTTTTCCACCTTTGTGTTTTGAATTTCAAAATTATGACATACATGGTTTTCATTAAGAAGTGAAATTTGGTTCAATGGGATTAAAATAATTTTTTGGTGAATAGTAACTTATTATGTTTTTAATCGCGATTAGAGGTAATTAGTGTAGTTTTAGGTAATAATAATGTTTTAATAAAATGAAATGACCTAGACACATGTCCTACCCTCATTGGATGTGTCATGGAAGACCAAGAAAATCCATGGGTCAACTTTGGGACCCCATGGAACCACTTTGGTTGGAAAATGACATAAATACCTTTTTATTTAAGGATAAAGTAAAAATGACACAAACATGAGATGTTTTACTGAAATAATTTTACATGGGGTTATACAAGCCAGATTTTTGACTATAAAAAGTCATTGAAAATATAAAAATATTTCATACATCATAGTATTTTTTTAATAATTTTTATACATTAAAAAAATTAAATTATTTATGACATCATGATGATGCAGTGATGACCTCATTATTTAACTATTTAAATATAATGGAAAGATAATGTAATATCTAAGACCTACACATTTCCAAAACCTATTAGATGGGTGGATTTCGAACCCTTATCACCTTATCCACGAATTATATCAATGTGGGACCTTTTAAATCAGAAACTCATTTTCAAATAAAGTAACATTTGCTTACTTTCCATGAGTGCCCCTCCTCTTCTCTTATAAAAGGCCCCCACCTCTACCTCCTTACCCACACATCTCAAGCCTTTGGCTCAGCCTACCTCTGACCATTTCATCTCTCTACATCCCTCCTTAACTCCTTGAAGCCTCACTTTGGGCAGAATACTTTCCAAGGAAGACTTTGAGCACAAATCAAAGGAAGTTACCCGATTTAAAGGAGATTAAAGAACGATCGAGTCAAGTCGGACCCGAGGTAAGGGATCCTACTCCTCTCTTTCTTTTTAAGTACACTCTTTTATGTCATTCCTTTTAAAGCTCATCTTTCTTATTATTGGGATGCTATTTTATATTAATCTTACTGTAATTTTTATGTTCATATGATGAGAGACCCTATTCTCTCTCATCAATCCATTTTGGATGTTTTGAGTGGCGTCGTTAGGCTGCCGAATTTTCGTAAGAGATCTAACCTCTCTCTTTCTTTTTAAGTACTCTCCTTTATGTCACTTCTTTTAAGATATTCTTTGTTATGTTTGGGGATGTTCTTTTATATCCCTATTTCTAATAACTTTATGTTAAAATGATGAGATACCCTATTTGATCTCATCAATCCATTTTTGTAAGTTTTGAGTGGCGCCGTTAGGCTGCCGAGTTTTCTTTAGGGATTTTTCATCTCACTTTTATTCCCGTGATATTTGTGCAACATTTTCCACAATTTCATTTTAGTGTTGTATTTACTTCCCATTATTTTACTCATTTTGTAATATACTTTCATTTATGAGTATTTACATCAATGTTGTATTGTCCTTCTTTCACAGGGTGTACGTTTTGAAAGATACCCATGTTGGTAAGGCAACCTTTCACCCTCCTTTTCTTAAAAGTATTCTTTTGTCATGTCTTTTAATTTTCATGTTATTATATTGGGATATGTTCTTCTATATCCTTATTTATGTAATGTTTATGTCCAAGTGATGAGATACCATTCACTCTCTCATCTAGTAATTTTCTGAATTTTGAAGTGACGCCGTTAGGCTGTCTAATTTTTACAAGGGAACATCTTAACCCAATTTAGATTTCTTTGGGTTCAACTTGTACTTCTTGAAGATTCCATCCTATGAATATGTGTGAATAACCTCTGATTGTTTTACACTTAATATCCACTTATATTTGGTGTATTCGTTTGTCACACATAATTATGTAATTGATTTATCCTTAAACAAAGGATACCATCTTTGTAAGGGACTTCGTCTCAATCTCCTTTCATTGAGGCATATTTCGTTTTATACACAACTTTCTTTTATATGGTGTATAAAACCCTTTGACTTTTACTTTTATACAAAAGGAATCTTTTTCTATGAAGCGTTTTACTAAACTAAAAAAAGGAATGTTTTTTTTAACGTATGCGGTGACAACGACCTTTTCTGATGCCGCGAGTATTACTTGGTCTTTGGCTTCCTCAACAAGCCGTAATGTTTTTTTAAATGAAATAAATACCATATACTCTTTTATGTATTTTTGGTATTGAAAATGGTTTTTATAATAGATTTGTTATGTCAATATATTTAAATGATATATATTGTGATCAATGTGTGGAAATTATTTCTTTCCATTATATTTGTTTTAGGTCTTATGATTTTTATAATGGTACTTGTACATTTGACGTGTGGTTATGTGATAAACCATATGATGGGTGGTGCCGTGAATACCAGGACGGGTGGTTACGTTATAACCTCTAATGCATTGGGTATGGAAGTCGGCCGTATGGCTATTCCATCAAGTATGTATGGAAGTTGGCCGTATGGCTATTCCATTAAGTGATATGTGTGGAAGTTGACCGTATGGTTATTCCACTTAAGTATGTTTATGTCCCAAGTTACCTTTATATGTTATGTGTTCTTTATGTGGTTTTTATGGTAATATTTTGTTTACAAAAGGGTAAGTAATGATCTTTTATTCAGTGAAGAGATTTTTACTACTTCATAAAGGTGAAAAGTATTACATTGTTAAATTATGCATGGGTTACTTGTTGTTTTGATAAACTAACAGTTTTCATTCTTTGTGTATCCCTTACTGAGCTTTTTATGCTCACCCCAATTTTTTTTTGAAATGTTTTTCACAGGACTTAATGTGGAATAGGGTCAAGGATGGGATCAAGGGAACTCCATGCTATATAAAACATGGAACTAGAAACATTTTTTTAAGAGTTTTTTATTCTATGGAAACTTAGTAGAAGTGTCTACTTTGTAATCTTTTGAGATGTAATAGTTATGTTCTAATTCTCTAAAACTCTAAACCTAAAAAGATCCTCAATGTGAATTATTCATTTAATTCAATGTTAAGTAAGGTTTAAGGTCGGGGCCTTATATAGACCATTCAATATTGGTAATAATATTGCGAATGTTGTTTATAAGTTAACCCTACAACTGAGTTTTAAGGCTTTTGTTGGAAATATGATGTGATGGAGATCTATTCCATTTTTTAGAGTATTGTGGAATCATGGTATGATCATGGATAAATAATAGTAAGAAGTTATTTTTTATCTAGAGTGGTGGATGAATATTTTAGTTGTCCACAAATACCACTAACATCCAAATGAACGAAATCCTAATTGTGGGGAGAATATAGAATACATTATTTTGGGTATGAAATTATTTTATTTTTTCCCATTTATTTTTAGGGACATTGGGATAAATGTCTATAGGATATTTAAGGGTTAAAGAGGAGGTAATCTGAACTATGGCTATGGGAACAATTAGTATCACGAATATTGATTCATGAAGTGAATGTTATCTAGGTAGGTTTGATGAATTAGTTTGAAGGAATGAATGAGATTTACTTATATAATTAGTTAAATACATGAGATATATTAATGACATGAAATAAGATATTTAATTATAAACAAATGCTATGTAAATGTTAGTATATGTGACCACTAAAAGATTCATGACATAATTTCCTTTTTCATGCCATGAATTTGGTTGGGTCTGTCATATTTATATTTTCATGTTCCAATAAATCCTTATTTGGTTCCCATTGTCTTTATATTATCTTCTAGGGTACTCATATGAATTTTTTGTTGATATTAGAGTTTTATACTGATTACCATGAATCCTTCTATTTTTGTTTTCATGGAATCAATGTTTAGGACATTGTTATTCCATATTATTATAGATATTTATGGTTTTTCATGAATGTAAACATAAATATGTTTTGTATTCATTGATCATTGGTATCATGTGATTTTGGATCTTTTTCATTGAAATTTTATTTAATAATGGATGGATGATGTGAGATCTATGGAATTTTTTATGATCTATCATGCCAACCAAACTATGATAGGTGGGTTTTCCCTATTTCAACTTTTATTCGAATATAAATGATCATCTATTTCATAAAGTATCTTCTTATGATTTTCAATGAAATAAACCGACTAAAACTCTTATAAAATATTGTCATACTGGTTGGCTTGAAAATAGTTTTTGAGTGTCATCTACAATGTGTTTTTAAAATTGACTTAATTAGTTTCTATAAATTAAAAACGACTTTTACACATTTACCTAGAATAACTATTATTGGGTTGTGTATTTAAAGGAATGTGATTGGTGTGTGTTCATGATTTCATTAAAAAAATTCTTTTTTGACAGGCATGGATCTCAGTGCTAAATGAACAAAACAAAGAGTAATTCCCACCAAGAGAAATCATTGTTTAAGATGTATAATGGATTATGAGCATATATATTTCATTTGACATGCATTGGTGAGAGAGGTAGAGAATAAGAAAGAATATTCCAAATTGAAATTTATAAATAACTTCTTCTTCTGGAAATGAAAACTATTTTTAATTTAACTACATATGGAAAACATATTCATCTTATTTCTTTTATATTTTGAATACTATTTTATCTCCATTAATATTATTCCTATTAATTTTATACTCCAATAATAATATTTTTTATAGACTTATTGTAATGTTGTGAATGTCTCTTATGGTTTTACTATATTCTTGATTACCAACCCCATTAATTTAGACTTTTGGTGCATATATAGATGTTAGTTTCTGTGATACAGGGTAGGACCTAGTTTCTTACTACACAAGTGGGGTTCCTTTATGTTTCTATCTAGGTTACTAAAGGTGGAGCTTGGGGTGTTTAATTCTTGGTGTATAGTGCATGCCCATTATTTCTATTTACTATTACTACTTTAGAGTTTTATTTTTCTATTTTTCACTATTCTACTAGTACTCTAATGTTGTTTTTCATTTCATTTTTTATTACAAGATTCTCAATATAAATAATGTTTGGCTTACTTACTGAATTATTTCTTCAAATGTATGTGGTATATTTATTTATATTTATCTTTTCACATTTCTCTATGTGTGTGTGTGTGTGTATAGTGTAAATATTCCCCCTCGATAACACTGTGATTAAAACTTTGTAATTTAATACTATCCTTTGGTGTCTCAGGAATTTCACTTAAGGTAACTAGATCCTCCACCTATTTCCTTGTCAATAGGTGAGTGGTTGGATATTACACACCAGGGTCCCATAATATATGTCATTATATATATTTTTATTCATGTTGGAAATATATGATAGGAAATATAAAACACATGTTTACACATCGGGTCACCATGTTCTAGAAAAGCCACCATAACACCTAACCAAGACTACTCATACAATTTCATAAGAAGAATTTCACACATCCATAATTATTGACACATAATCAATGAATCTAGGTAGTGTTCTATACCATGTTCGATCCTCAATCCTCTCTCTTAGGGTACATTATTATGATAGTTTCCAATATCATATCACATTTCATACCATAACTGAACCACCACCCTCTCATGTTGAGTGACTTCAACACACCATATACTACTATAACACAGTAATAATCCCCTCCCACTAGGTTTTTGTCTCACCTTCACATCACATCCTATATTACATATCATGTCCTCATGGACTGATTCCCTCTTATTTAGGTTTCTCCCTTCCATTATATTCTCACTTAAGGTTAGACCATGCCTCTAGTCCTATTAAAAAACACATAGACCACATTCCCTTTATAGGGTGGGCCTCATAAAAACATTATATCTATCTTCCCATTCATGAGAGTGAATCATAATCAAAACATAACCTCTAAATTTTGACTCTGTAGGTTCCAGGAATAGTGGATGAAAAGGAGGGATGCTAACCAAAATTAATTTTTTCCGTAATAAATTATTAATCTATAATATATATGACAATAAAAGTTGTGATCCATAGAATTTAATTAGAGAACAAGAAAGGGATTGAAACCCAGAACCAAGAGAGTGGATATCAACACATGTTTTTTGTAATTAATTTAATTAAATAAGAATTACCTATAGGTTTATACTTTTTTTATTGATGAATCTGGCCCTAGATCTATAGTGAACCATCATTGAATTATAAAAATAAAGGGTAGATTTCCTCTTATAGAGATGTACACCATTTCCATGAATCATTAGACATCGTCAAAGGAGTCTCCAAGAGCTAGAACTGAAGATCCATGTTCTGGATTTTTCCACCTTCAATCACCTTGAAAACTTCTTTCTAAAGAATTCTCCATATCCAATGGAGGAGGTCCACTCTTTGACATTAGAGAACTCACAGATAAGGAAGAACTACCTAGGCTTGAGAGGATTTTCTTTGATCCGTGGTGTACAACAACTTTGTATTGGCTAGGGTTGTGAGAAAATAAATAAAATTGGGTATTTATATTGCTAGGTTTTAATAAGATAAGTTCACAAGTGACCTTACTTATTTTATCAATCCTAGTGAAATATATGGTCAAATAATAATTGTATTATTTTTATTTTTATTACCTGACACGTGCTTAACTTGTGTATTATAATTAAATATTATTTAATAAAATAATATTGAATATTATTATTTCTCAAAAGACACTTAAACATGTTCGATCAATCTTTTGCAATTTTTATCGGTCCTTGAATAATGTCTATTTATTTATTAAATAAATATCTCAACATTAGTCATCAATAACTATGTATATATTATATTCACTAAATAAAAAATAAATTTTCACTAAATATTCCCCCAACAATATATTCTTTTGAAAAACTAGTGTCGAACTAAATGAGATCATAAATACATGAATAATTTTTAGAAACATTTTGGGAGTAATATTTATTCTACATTTATTTTACTAAGAAACTGGAACCACATAGTGTGTCACTCTCTAGGACTCTTTCTCAGTGGAATTCAGAAAATTAGCCTAAATTCCAAGGATAGAATATAGAAACACTCTAAGGAAACCATTGATAATGATGTTAATGTCTCATGGAAATTGCACTTCGTACGAATTCATACCATGTTATATAATCAGATTATCACAATATCTCTAATCGATATAGGTTCATGAATGTTCCATCAGCCTATATATTCAATATCTCTTTTTTGAATTTCCCAAAATAGAACATTCTTATTGATCACCATGGTCATGGATTTATTTAGGCTGTATCATTTACATCAATGGAACTGAGATGTTAAATTCCAATAAATAATTAATGTGATAATTCATTTATTGAATTATTTATTTATGCAATATTACTCGTAACAAACCCAACTTTTCCAACAATGCCACACAAATATATATTAGAAGATTCCATCTGTACAACTAACTGTGTTACTCATAAAAACCATTATTAATAATATTAAATTATAAGGTCCAATACACACATCTGTATATAATAACATCTAATGACATAAGGAAGTTTGAATTTTCTACTAAGTGGTCAAGATCTCATAATATCATCCTTGATATTACTGAGGGTGTAATCCCTGAGAAGGTGCCTCAATGCCCTATTAGTATCCACCTCTGATATCCAATATCATTTTTGTCACAAATATGATATCATCTGGATATAACACATATATTCAAGAATTCTGTAATCAAACTTCCATGTTCTCATTATATCAGGGATCTTCTATGACATTGTAGTGCAACTGTTAGTCGTGGGACATTATAAAATATAATGTATCATAGAATAACAGTCATGACGTGATAAAATAATTTTGACCTTCAAAACTATGAATATAATTTATCATAATTTAGAAAAAAAATGGTTTTATGGTACCAAATCAAACATACAACCACTTTCACTATATCCAACTACTAACAACCATAAATATTTTATCTATAAAATGATATTCATGCTTCTGCTAAGATATTCCTTTAACTAACCAGTCTATCAAGTTATATTCCATTTGTACTATTCTCACTGAGTAATCTCCCCTATAATAAAAATATCTCAAGAGATTATACTTTAGGTGTATGTGATTTGTTGGATGATGTAACCTTGGCTCTATTGCAAGAGCCACCACTACAGTCTTATCAGTATAAAATGTGATGGGTTCTTTTCTGATAGGTACCACATCATTCTCATGTAAAATTTACTATATCCATATGGTTCACATGGATAGATCATAATCCTTTATATACTTAGACTCCATTGTAGAATCAGCTAAAATGGAATATTTGAACTCTTCCAGCTCATAACTCCTCTATTGATACAGAAAAAATATCTAGATTGCAACTTCTGATCATTCATATCTCTCTAAAAACCATCATCCAAAAACCCTCTGATGGAAAGCTCATTGAATCCTCCATAAAATAAGAAAATATCTTTAGTTCTTATCAGATACTTAAGGACAATCTTAAAATTAGATTAATGTTGTTCTCCAAGATATTTTTGTTATATTCCAACCATTCTCAATGCATGGAATCAAGTCTAATACATAACATGGCATACATGATTGATCATATCGCTAATGTGTATGGGATATTACTCATTCTATCTTTATCTTATTCTATCTGGGGACACATTTTCTTAGAATGATGTAAAACATGTGTAACTGAAACCAATACCCTCTTGTATTGTTCCATACAACATATCTTAATTATCTGTTAAATATATGTACTTTGTCTTAGTCCAAAAATCCACTTGGATCTATCATGAATGATATTGATCCCTAGAATTTATGCTAATTTTCGTAATTCCTTCTTGGTAAAGAATTTTTCAACCAGTACTTATCTGACTGTAAGACTGTTATGTTATTTCCAAAAACAAATTTGTCATCAACATACACTACTAGGATAATGACCACATTCCCATTAAAACATATGTAGACACATAGATCACCTTTATTCTTAATGAAACCAAATTCTCTTATGGATTATTCAAATTGAATATTACATAACCTGAATACTTTCTTCATTCAGTATATAGATCACTTCCACTTGGAAGCCCTTCTGGAAACACCCGGTGTCACATCCCTTCTAGTTGTGTCATATAAACATCTTTATAAAGGATCCCATTATAGAATCCAGTTTCAACATCCATCATCCAAACATCATAGTCCTGGTATTCTAATATAGAAATTATGATTCTTAGGGATTTCAACAAGGAATATAGAGTAAATGATACATCATAGTAAATACCTTGATATTGTTTAAACCCATTATCCACTAGCCTTGCTTTATAAGAACATAAATTACCTTCCATGTAAAGTCTTATCTTAAATACCAATTTACACACAATAAGAATTACATCAACTGGTCCATCAAACAGAACCCAAACATGGATCTGATATATGGAATCCATCTCAGAATTCATATCATCTAGACATCATGTAGCTTCTAATATTTCTACTTCCTCCATATATGAGATAGGTTCATCATTTTCCAATAATAATTTGTCACCATCATCGGTAACTAGAATATCATATCTCTTTGGTTCACTTTCCTATCTTAAAATCCTACAAATTACTTGTGTTTTAGGAACTAATTCTTTTATGAGGACCTATGTCAATTATTCCTTTACCCAATCTTGTGTATACTGGGCATCAACTTCATTGACGTCCATATTGCTGCCACTATCCTTTTTGAGGATCATCTCCCTCTCATGAATGAAAATTTTTCAAGTGGAAGTCACATTCTTTTGTGAGGGGTTGTATTGGTACAATCATTTTGTTTCATTGGGAAAACCTATAAACATACACCACATTCCCCAAGGCACTAGTCTATTTGTGGTGAAATCCTTAAAAAATGCCTCACAACCCCATACACATGTATATGGAAAAAGGGGTTTCTGTACACTCCATATATCAAAGGGAATTTAATTTTCCACTTTAGTTGTTACTCAGATTATTGTTTATGGAAAAGTATTCAATGCATATCCCCAAAAAGTTAATTGATGATTTACATGACTCATCATTCACCATACCATGTGAAATAAGCTATAATTCCTTATTTTACAAACACTATTCCTTTGTGGTGTATAAGTTGGAGTGAGTTGAGATAGAACATGAAATTCTCATATAAATTCAATGAACTCTTGTTTAAGATATTGTCTACCTCGAACTGATCGATGTTTCAATATCTTTTAACGAAGTTTATTATCTACATATTTCTTGAATTCCTTGAGTTTCCAAAAGTACTCGAACTTATACCTCATCACGAAAATATAGCCACTTCTAATGAAGTGTTCAGTAAATGTTATAAATTAAGAATATACACCTCTAGATTCTTCAGGAAATGGTCCATACAAATCGTTGTGTTCCAACCCTAGAAGCTCTGTGGCCCTTTCACCCTTTCCAAAAAATGAAAATATGTTCTTTCTTACTTGTAAACAAGAAATACTTCTATCAAGTGTTTTTTTAATAAGATGGTCAAAATAACCATATTTACATATCTTTTTAAAAACACTTCTCGTTTAAATAACCAATACAGTGATGCCAATGATGGGTGTTGTATGAGTCATGTGAACTTGATTCATTATAAATTTTCATCACATGGTTTTTATAGTTTAATACATATATACCATTATTTAAATGTTTCATTCCATAAAATATGATTTATTTATAAAATAAACAGCTTTTATATCTGAACGTGAATGTAAACCCATATGTATCAAAACATCATACAAAAATTAATTTTTTGGTAACAATATGTACATTATAGCGATCACGAAAATCCAAAATCAATCTCATTGAAAATGAATGGTGGTAGTCACTAACTAGGAGAGAAGATTTCCTCCCACCATTGGCTTCTCGCAGGCCCCCTATAAAATGGATATTTCCCAAAATCAACTTAGTTCCTACACTTTGATACATATGTTAGTACCAAAATCTATATTAAATACACAATGTGTAGAAATTTAAAGATTAAACTCAATTCAAAACTCAATTTTAGCTTCCCATTGAATTTGGGGGTAGTTTCTCTTTCAGTGGCTTAGATTTCCACATGTGAAGCACAATACATCCTTTTACGTGACCTGCATATGGAACTTCAAATTCTTGGAAGGATGGTTATCAGAAGCTTTAGACTATTTATAGGTTTTAGAAATTTTTTACTTTATATACCATTTCTTAATCACCATAAGGATTATGTGTTTGTCACTCCCCAAGTCTATATCCGCTTGGTTAATCAAGGTGAAATGTTATAATAGACTCTTCTCATTATTTCTCATATTATAATTCATAAAAAATGTAGATATGATCATGGGAAGTGTTTAAAGTATGATATATTCACACTAGTCTTATAGGATTTTAATCCCTTAGATGTCCAGGCATTCATTGTTGCCAATTAGATTGACTACATGAAGCCCTGCTAGTGTAGAATCTTCATGAATAGCGGTAAATAAGGCATTAGAGATCTCATAAATCTCTTGTCTATCCATTTATTGATAGGTATTCCGAAGTTGAGACATCATGATATAGATTTCTATATTCTCATTTTTTCATCAAGATATCATTGGACATGGATGATAATACAAAGTACTGAACATATGTATCATTATCCAGATGTTTCTCATAGAGATCCAACACTTTATCACGTACCTCATTTATAATCATAATCGGTAATAGTTCTTACAACATATATAATTTCATTTCATGGTAATGTATGATGTGTAAATAAATTTTATATTCCTAGCAATTCATGCTGGTGAAAAGGTTTTCCTTATCGAGTATGGATCACATTATTATATTTGATGTAATTTTTATTGATGTTTCTACAAATATGATAATTTTAGATTAATTATTTTGTCTTATGATTTTTAAAAAATACATAAATATTATATTTATTAGTCTCCCACTCTTTTATCAAAACCCAATATCACTCTCCTTTGGCATTAGAATATACTATTTATTGGAAATTTTGGTTTCAAGGATCTATATTTCCCTTCTCGTTACCCTATATTTGGTTAGTCAAGAAACTGGAATGATTTTAGGTAGGAATTAAAATTGCTACTATATTAACTTGTAGTTCCTTGATCCTTTTAGTATAATCCCCAATCCTAAAATCCTTTAATTTTATTTCCTCAACCTTTTCCTCTTAGTTTTACAAAAAAAAATTTGTTAGTTAACCCTTGATTTGAACCAAGTTATGTCTCCCCAAAACACCATGTTATAATTCCTGAATAATTGAAATCACCATAACATTGGCTGGTCATGTACCCTGAACAATGGTTCATTTTAACCAACGTAATGGAAGGATATAAAAAATTAATATTTTATTAATGGGTTTATTAATTATGTATAAATAGACAATTATTATCTTTATCACTTGTTAGTTAATATTAAGATGGATCACATAAGTGATAAACCATTTTATTAGATAATATTTATTCATACTCCAGTTTATCTTAGTTCAATCTTGCATGCTTTTTAATTCACTAATTATGTGATCACGAGAAAACATCCATAATGAATAACCTGGGAATAGATAGAAATACAATATACGGTATGATCATGATCTTATTCTAATGGTTACTTTATCTACCAGTAGATAAACATACTGCTAGCCTAGGGGAGAAACACCTTGAACCAATCTATGTTTTCTGTTTACAACATCCCACTACTGCACCTTTTTATCTTAGTTAGATTTGTTTCAAAATGCATCTTAACTTGAACCGCCTCTACTATCATGGGAGATCCATCTAGTACATATTCTTATAATCAAACACAGGTGAGGGGTTAATGGGGGTTTATATAGAAGTATCCATTGGCATGTTGTCCCTATATATTAATGAGGATATAAAGAATACATGCCAACAATTTAAATTAATAATTAATTAAAATAAAATTAATCAAATAAAAAGTTCTTTTCTATCCCCTGATCATACACACGGATGTAATTAATTGCACATTTAATAATAGTATAATTAAATACTTAATAATTTTTTTTAATATAAATCATAATCAAATCAACTAATTATTTTATATAATTAATAAATCATTTTATCGTAATCCTTATATGAATTTACTTAATATTATTATCAATTATAATTTTAAAAAATTAAATAAATTCATTAGAAATAATCCTTCTATATAAATTTACCTTAAATGAAATACGTTTAATACCTCTGTGATTCTTTCCAACATGTATTATACTCATGAAATATTTTACTCATGTGACATATAGAATACATGACATATCACACACAATCAAGATGTTGACTTCATGCGTGATCACACAAACTACATGATTTCTCAGTCACGTGTTATGCTCAAATGCATGTAGAGTAAAAACATGTAATACATGTAATACAAGTCATACATGATATGTATATTTGAACATTACAAAGATATTAATTAAACTGCAATGCCCTAAGCTCATTTACCTAGAGTCGTTGAATTATTACATAACATTGGCATGATACAAGGAATCATTTCCTAAAAGACCGATCGGTTTAGTAGCCTTGGAAGTACTACTTACATTCATATGTTTTACATTACATTATGAAATAAAAGCATCAACAACATTATGTCCCCTTTTTAAAAACACTTATATCCTTATCCTATCTCTAAAGGTCAACTATAAAATAATTCTTCATATCCTTGGAAAAATGGAACATAGAAAGGGGTGATATTAGATGCTCAGTAAGTATAACAATATAGTGGAAATGTTCACAAGTAAGAATAAACATTTAAGGTAATGTATAAGAATAAAAAATAAGACTTTTAAACTTAAACATCAGTATAATATGGCAATGATAAAATCACATAATTCCATTTACATATTAACATTGTTTTTTACTAGTTTAAAAATAAATTGTAATATCAAAATCTACTTTTATAATTATGGAAAGCATAATTCTAGACTTCATAACCACATAGTCAAGGCCTTGTGCCAAGACTACAAATAAGCTTTTGTCAAGGCCTTGTTCCAAGACACTAGTTTGCCTCATGAGACATACTTATGCATCGAGGAGCTATAGCGGGCTCCACCCATCACTTACTAAGGCCAATTCATTCCTCATATTAAAAGGTTTAAACATAACATAAACATTTGTATTAAAACTAGCATCAGAAATGTCAATACTTTATCCATAAACCATGAATGGTATAAAAATAACACATCCACAATAAAAAATAACTCATTCAATACAATATGGAAGATTATAATTAATCATCCTCAATTGAGAATAATGAAGGATATTGACATAGATTGATTTAATCATCAAAACTATTTGTGAGAAATTTCCCCCTTTTTCTTTATAACATTTAAAAGTTTCACTATTTATCCAGAAGCAGTTTAAAATATATTTTTGAATCAAAGTGTCCCATAACACATTGAAACTTTTAAAAAGAATTTTAATTTTAAAACATTAATGTCTATATAAATAAAACCATTAAACCATTTTTAAAACATGGGCATTAATGAGAATAATTTAGAAGAATAAAATTTTAAAACATTTAAAATGATATTTTAGTTAGAGTTTCTAACCAAACGAGAGACAGTTGAATACACATAATTGAGGTAACAAAAAATTTATAATATCCTGACAATAAATGGATTCATGATATACTCTATCAATGTATAGTATATACACCAAATAAATGTGGATTGGTGCATAACAACAATTAAGTCACAATGGAATGTAAGATGGGATGAATTAATTTATAAAGAATGTATCTTTAGGTTAAGGATAAATCAGTGAAATAATTATGTGTGACAAATATAAATACACTCAATATGATTGGATATTCAGTTTAAATCAATCATAGGATATTCACACATATTCTTGTAAAAACAACACCAATGACTTGTATGTTTAACTCATTGAATAGAAATTGAGTTAAATTTACTCTTGTCATATTTATATCGATGACTTCAGAATTTATCAATGGAGTGATTTTTTGTATCAAAAGTATATCCGCGAAAAGGGGAGTGGAAATTACAAAATATGTAAATTAATAGTGATTTCACACATAATTTTCGCGTAAAGTAATCAATGAAGTTTGCGTAAAACCGAATGAGTGGAAATTGAAATTAAGAATTCCCTTATCGATTTGTTAACTTATGAAACATAAACCCAATGAAAGAAGGATAATCCAATGATGATGTAAATTCTCATAAATTAATTTATATTACAAAAACAATACATTCATGGTTAGTGCATACACCACACAAAAGGTAGCAGTTGCAAATAAAGCATGAATCTCACTGTAATAAAAGTGAGATGAAAACCCATTACCTTGTACTTTTCCTTGGTCAAGGGTACGTTAACCCCTCATGTTAAAAAGATAAATCATTGTAATTAAATTACACAAAAATGATATACATAAATATGATATCATATATGATCCTATAATATTGCTTTGTAAATAATATTTTAATAGTATCATCATTTTAATTGTTAACTGATTCGTTTTCCTTTATATGCTTGGTTACGTAAGCCATGTTTGTTATGTATAGGATGTATTTAATTCATATACATAATGATATTATGTTCATAAACATTATTTTCAATCATAAAAAGAACATTATTCTTTATTGATTATGATGGTGAATGAATCTCATCGTGTTTGTGGAGACGATAATCCATATGTACGCACGAGCAAAAATATCATACATTTGATATGAAAATCATATATAATTGGATGGTATATCATATATACCGAATCATTATCATGTTATATTTATTATTTACATCATTTATACTAATTAGTATACCCATACAAGTGATGAAGTGTTTGAATAACAAATTTTACCACGACGTGGAGACTGCAATCCATACGTATGCACGTATGGTGACTTTGTCATATAGAAGATAGATAGAATAATGAATATGGTTGTAACATTTTCATAATGTCATAACAGTATATAGAAGATACTGGAGTTATTATTTTATAATAGAAACAATAAAAAAATAGGAAGTAGAACATGAAAATAACTTCAAAGAGCTAATGAAATATTAACTCTTCTTTGGGTTATTTCCTTTGATTTGTTCAAAAGGGCTCCATAGGGTAGAATTATGACGAAAAGAAGGCCTCTAGGATTAAGGTAGGAATGTTGGGAGGATATTTGGGAAGGTTTTCACTAAGCCAAATGGCTTTTAAGGTGTTAATTTGAGAGAAGGGTAAGTGCCCTTTTATAATAGGGGTGAGGGGAACCTTAGGAAAAGATTAGAATATTATTTAATAATAAAATAATTTTCAGTCTCTAATGGCTTTAAAATAGATTATTTAATGTATAATGAGGAAATAAGTCAAAAAACTATCAACCATAATGTTTTAGACCGGTTTTGGTCACTATATTAACCTTATATTTAAGATTTAACTCATAGTTAAATAGTTTTATATTTACCATGTCTCTTTGTATTTTTATATTATATGTTAAATAAAATTACAATAGACTTCCAAGAGAACCCCAAGTGGTAAATTAATGATACAAATATCATTATATAATTTTTTTGGTTGAACAATATATTTTTATGATAATTATATCAGCCAATAATATTATCTTTTTTTAAAAACTCATTGATATCAATTTTGACATTATTTAATAATTGATTTTTGTTAAAGTCCTAACAACTTTATTTCGTATAAATGAAAACATTTAATCAACACTAACATGTCATATTAACCTAGAAAATTAGTGGATTTTATTAAATGTCTCAAATTACATTCATTTGGATATTTATAATATCAATTATTATAATATTTCATTATAAAGGTAATTACTACATCATCATTGGGTCATATATAAATTATAATGTCTAATGTCTAAAATTTATAAATAAAATAACATTATGATGAAATATTTTTATCTTTATAATGAATATTTATATTCAACATTATCTTATGTATAACCCTATATTAAAAATGGTTTAGTTATTAAACATTGATTTTAACTCTTTTGACTCTTCTATTATTATAATAATAATAAATGTCCTAATCTAATCCAAGTAGACCTAATGGATCAAATTTTATTCCTAAGGGTTTTTTTGGTTTAATTACATTTATCCGAAAGAATTAGGACATGTTTTGGGGTAATTATGATATCATTTTTACCCTTAAATTCCCTATTTACTTTTAACTGTGATAAATAATTGTAACAAGTTACTATTCACCAAAAATTATTTCCTAATTTTTGAACCAAATTTTTCTTACTAATATTAACCTTGCCTCTCAAATTTTTTAATTTCCACTCCCAGAAGTGGCAAAATTATGTTTTATGCGAATTTGTAAATGCTCCAAGGAGGTGGAAAAAAGACGGTAAAAAGTTCAATAAAATTTTATACATCTAATTTTTTAATAAAATTACTCCAAAGAATTACATTGAACTTATATATAAAATATATTAATTTTTTACTTAAAATAAATTTAAATAAAATAAATAATTATTTAAATAAAAATTTGTTTTTAAACTATAACGTAGTGTTTTTCAATATTCATAAAAAATTGAATGTTTTCACAAAAATACCAAAAATTTACCCTAATATAATTTTGATATTATGAATTCAGAAATGAATTATATTTTTCCAAACTCTAAACATTTAATTTGTATTAATCAGTTTAAAATTAATTCTAGTTGTCAAAACAAAAAAATGGGTTTTTAAAAAGTAAAAACAATCTAAAGATTGACATGCCTTTATGTAAAATTTAAATGTAAAATTACATATAATCACCTAAAGTGTATTAAATGATGAAAATATAATCCAATTATACTTTCAAAACATTATAATACATAATTTAAGACAATAAATTATTTCTATTAATTTTATTTTTTCAATTTAAATATAGTATTATTCGGTATTCATCAAAATATAAAAGTTATTAGAAAAGTACCAAAAAGTTATCCAAAATAAATTTTTATGTCTCGATTGTCTAGAAGAATTTATGTAAATTAAATTTAATATATAAAAGTTTCAAATATTTTTTTAAAGGGTATTCTTTTAAAAGGGTGTAAAATTTCATTTTTATTAAAAATACATGTTTTTTTGGAAAAAAAATGAAATCATTCTTATATTATGTTTATGAGACAGATAATATGGATTCTAAAATTATATGGAGTATATAAATTTCAAAATTCAGTTAATAATATTCATAACCACTTTTGAAAGGCTAGTTTGGTAAGTCATGGTGCGCTCGAACTCAGTGTTTCATGTAGCGCAATCTATTGAATTAATTTAAATAAAATAACTTACTATAAAATCATGGGGTGTTACATTCTCCCCCCCCCTTTGAAAATTGTGTCCTCACAATTTTAAAATTGGTCTTGGGAACTTCATTGAAAGTCCCACATCAGAAAAAGATTCTACAAAACTATCTCTTTAAAATAAGGAAAGAGAAGGACAAAGGTCACATGAGATAACCCACACTAGGATTCGATGTAGGAAAACATGGATATAGAAGATAAAATAAGTTTCATGTTATAGTGGAGAATGATAGAAAACATGACTAGGAGAAAGTTAACAATAAGAAAACCACAAACTTGTGATGAGATAAATGTTATTTAGTTTCCAAGTAACAAAAGTAAATGGGTAATGTTTTATTGTTTTATGTTCTTTTTCGTAAAGTGGAGGAATTTATTTATGATATTTACTAATAACATAATGAAATATATATACTTTTTATGTAGAGTTTCATCCTTTAATAAATTTCTATGACTAACTCATCTTTTTTTTTTCAAACGATCTGTATTCAAGATGAATTGGTCACTCCTAAAGTGCTATAATCAACTTCTTGAGAATCATATAATCCCCAAAGGATAAACTATTTATATTTACCTTGTCTTTAGAGATTCATAAAAACCAAAATTGTTAGTAAAAGATCAGATGATCCCCAAAAAGAATAATCCTTTGGAGAAAAATATACTTATCTTAATTTCAAAAATTAAACCATCAATACCCAAAGATCAATAAATACAATTCAAAACACAATTGTCCTTAAAATACAACAATATAATCCAAACTAATATTGAAACCCAAAACATAGAAGAATATTATTACGCAGTCTTCCACGTTAAATTGTATTTCTAAATAACATCGGCTACTCTTAAAGTCACATACTTGAAATTAATTAACCTAATCACATATTGTCTATGAGAGGTTAATCATTTCCATAAATAACCCAAATCACTGTAAATACACAATAAAAACATATATAAATATCCACCATTACTCCTCAAATTAAATCCCATAGTATTCTATTTTCCTTAGGCGTATAATATTACCAATAAACAAACGTCTTCCAAAATAACATTTATCATGTAATTCCCAAAACATTTTACTATAATAAGGATATCCATTTGATAAGACATAAGATCCCATATCAACCTATTATTGATCAATAAAATAATTTAACGAAAAATAATTAGTCACTCTAAATAGGGACATCACGTAGTCTAGTGGTAGGCAATAAATCTCAATTGAAATATGGTTGTTGGTTCATTTCCGACAGCTTCGCCCGATGCGACGGTTTGTCACATAGTCTTCTTGATTTCCTTTTAATAAAATATATTTATTACATTCCCAAAATGAGATAACTTCCTCTAAATAACTATAAAACAATTTCACCAAAAATGTTATCTCATACCTCGCATTTTCATTCCTAAACTTAATAACATGTAATTGCCTGAAATTCAAGGATCATATATACCCAAATGGTTATTTATAACTATATCAAAAATAGAAACCAAAATTATTCCTAAAATAGAATTTTCACATAATAAACTGCAGTGTTTCACATAAGAGAAAAGTCTTCCAATGTAATCCCATCAACAAAAAGGACTAATACATTTAAACATTTCACTGTCTATTTACTTCCACACAGGTTCTTCCTTGACCAAGGGGTTATCCTAATGAATAGGGCATTCACTCAGGTAATTCCCAGGTCCCCTACAATTTCATTAAATAATAGTAAATTGATTCTTGGGATCATATTTATTTTCTTTCATAGTACTCTTTATTTTTCCTCAGCAATTCTTTACTTTATGTACATCTTTCCCACACATAATGCATTTCTTTGTTCCATTGAGACACTTCCCAAGGTATCTCCTTCCACATTTCCTGCATGATGGAAATTGAGCTTTCTTTTCTCCATGGTCTCCACTACTGGAGATCTTATCATTCACATATTTTCTCTTCTTTGATGAGTTCGGGAGTTGGTTAACATATATGTTGTTGATCATATTTTTTGAAAACTGATTAGGCATGAACAAGATAACATTAACACCTATCAACATTCCATTCCGTTGTTCATTTCCTCCAACATTCCCACCTTGTACATCATGTTCAATGTTACTATGACTTCCTTGGAATCCAGCCATTAACTAACCCTAGAAAGCATATTGTTAGTCATAAAATCATTTAGAGAATATCATAACACTTTATTTTCAATCTAAAACACCTTAGGATTAACGAAGGTTTTTTATTCTCATATTATATTAAAATCCTTCAAATCAGTTTGCAATGAAAATTTGAATTATCCTAAGCATATCCCATGAGAGTGTCGTAACCAAGAGTGCATCAAGGCCCGTTGTCTGGTACCATGATACCCCGGGTCTAGCCTGAAACTCCATGTCAGAGTTTTTACTCCTAGGTACATCTGTGCCAGAGCCCCCTCTACCTGCTCGTATCGAGACAAGGATGTATTGTTTAGAAAACACACATAATATTTACATTTCCATATTTTTTGGATGTTCTTGTTTACTAATCCCCAAAGTCTATCATAGGGTAGTGTTTTCTAATAAGAGTTTTTCTAAATCTAGCTTACATGGTTTATACTAAACATTCTCTGATACAAACTGTAATGCCCTGAGCCCAGTTACCCAGAGTCGGTGAATTATTACATAACATTGTCATGATATAAGGAATCATGTTCCGATATACCAATCAGTTTATTAGCCTTGGAAGTACTAGTTATATTAATAAGTTTTACATTACATTATGAAATAAAAGCATCGACAACATTATGTACCCTTTTTAAACACACTTATATCCTTATCTTATCCCTATAGGTCAACCGTAAAATACTTCATCCCATCCTGGGAAAAAAACATAGGAATGGGTGAGCTCAGATGCTTAGTAAGGATTATAATAGAGAGTAATCATTAATAAATAAGCATAATCATTTAAGGAAATGTATAAGACTAAAAAAAATCCTTTTAAACATAAACTTTATCATAATATGGAAAAGATAAAATCAAATAATTCCATTTACTTATTTACATGGATATTCTACTAGGTAAATAATCACATGTAATATCAAAATCTACTTTCATAATGGTGGAATGCATAATGATAGACTTCATAACCACATAGTCAAGGACTTATTCCAAGACTACAAATATGATTTTGTCATGGCCTTGTGCCATGACACTAGTTTGTCTCATGATACCTGCCGATGCATCGAGGAGCTATAGCAGGCTCCACCCGTCACTTACTAAGTCCAATACATTCCTTATATGAAAAGGATTAAACATAACATAAACATTCGTATTAAAACTAGCATATGAAATGTCAATACTCTATACATAAACCATGAATGGTATAAATATAACAAATCCACAATCAAACATAACTCATTCAAATAAAATATACAAGATTATAATAAATCAACCTCAATTGAGAATAATGAAGGATATTGACATATATGGAGTTAGTCATAAAAACTATTTGAGAGAAATATCCCCTTTTTCTTTAAAACATTTAAAAGTACCACTAAATATCACAAGTAGTTTAAAATATATTTTTGAATCAAAGTGTCCCATTTCACTTTGAAAAATTTATAAGGAATTTAAATTTTAAAACATTAATTTCCATATAAATAATACCTAAAAACCATTTCTAAAACATTGTCATTAAATGAGAATGATTTAGAAGAATAAATTTTTAAATCATTTAAAATGATATTTTAGTTAATGTTCCTAACCAAATGAGAGACTCTTCAATATAAAAAATTTAGTTAATCAAAACATTATACTATCTTCAGAATAAATGGATTCATGATATACTAGGTCAAAGTACATTATATACACCAAATAAATGTGGATTGGTGCATAACAACAAAGATGTCTCAATGGAATGTATGATGGGATGAATTACTTTATAAAGACTTTATACATAGGTTAAGGGTAAATAAATGAAATAATTACGAGTCATAAATATAAATAAACTCAATATTATTGGATATTCTATGTAAATAAATCAGAGCACATTCACACATATTCTTGTAAAAACAACACCAATGACTTGGATGTTTAACTCAATGAATAGAAATTGAGTTAAATTTACAATTACCATGTTTATATAGATGACTTGAGAATTTATCAATGGTGTGGTTATGTGTATAAAAATTATATCCACCCAAAGGTTAGTATATGTTACTACAAAATTAAATAAATAGTTATTTCACACATAATCTTGGGGTAATGTAATCAATAATGTTTTTGCAAAACCGAATGAGTGGAAATTGAAATTTGAAATTTTCTTTATCTATTTGATAACTTATGAAACACACACCCCATGAAATAAGGATCAAGAAATGATGATTTAAATACACATATATAAAATTATATTACCCAAACCATACAATCATGGGTAGTACATGCTCCACACAAAAGGTAACAGTGGGAAATATAGCTTGAATCTCACGTGAATAAAAGTGAGATAAAAACCCCTTACCTAGTACTTTTCCATGGTAGAGGGTAAGTTAACTTTTTTTATAATAGTTAAATCATTGTTATTAAATTATAAAAGAACTATGTAGATAAATATTATATCATATATGATCCTCTAATATTTCTTTGTTAATAATATTTTCGTAGCATCATCATTTCAGGTGTCAACTGATTCATTTTCCTGTATATTCTTAGTTACATAAGACATCTTTGTTATGGATAGGTTGTATTTGAATCATATATAGAATGATTTTATGTTCATAAAAATTATTTTTAACCATAAAATTAAAATAATTCACTAATGATTATGTTTGGGAATTAATCTCATCGTGTTCGTAGAGATGGTAATTCATACATACGCACGAGAGACGTTATCATTCTTTTGATATTAAATTCATATATAATTGGATCATATATCATAAATAAAGAATAATTATAATTTTATATTTATTATTTAAATCATTTATACTCATTATTATACTCATCCAAATGATTATGTGTTTGAATAGCATACTTGACCACGACATGGAGACGGTAATCCGTACATACACAAGTATGGCGAATTTGTCATTTATAGGATGGATAGAATAATGAATATGGTTGTACTATTTTTATAATTAAATCACAATATATATAAGTTACTGGAGTTATTATTTTAGAATGGAATCAACAAAGAAAAATGAAGTGGATGAAGAATAGAACTTGAAAGAGGTGATGAAATATTTACCTCTTTTTCGGGTTCTTTATTTTGATTTGATCAAAAAGGGCTCCATAGGATGGCTTTATGACTAATTTAAGGCCTCTAGGATGCTTTTTTGACAGTTTGGAGGATATTTTGGTAGGGTTTGGCTAATAAAAATGACTTTAAAGGTGTGAATTTGAGTGAAGGGGAAGTTCCCTTTTATAAGACGGGTGAGGGGAACCTTAGGAAAAGTTTGGAATATTATTTTATAATATATTCATTTTTGGTTTATAATGGCTCCAAAATAAATTATTCTAAGGGTAAGGTAGGGATAGGTATAAAAACTCTGAACTAAAAAGTTTTAGATAGGTTTGGGTTACTATATTAACCTTATCTTTTAGATTTAACTCTTAGTTAAATAGTTTGACATTTACCATGTCTCTTTCTATGATTATATTGTATTGTTAATAACCATACTATATACTTCAAAACGAACCAAAATTGGTTCATTAATGATTATTATATCATTCTATAAGTCTTTTTTCTGAACAATATATTTTTAGGATTATTATGTCAACCAATAATATTGTATTTGTTTTAAAAACACATTTATGTAAATTTTGAAACTATTTAATAATTGATTTTTGTTAAAGTCTTAACCACTTTATTACATCGAACTAAATACATTAAATCATCCCTAAAATGTCATATTAACCTATAAACTTAGTTTAATTTATTAAAAGTCTCAAATTACATTAATATGGATATTTATAATATCAATTATTTTAATATTTTATTATTATGTTAATTACTGTATCATCATAGTGTCAAATATAAATTAAATTATTTAATGTCTAAATATTATAAATGAAATATCATAATTTATTAAATCCTTTTATCTTTATAATTAATATTTACAGTCGAGTTTTTCTTATTTATAACCCTTTTTTAAAAAAATTTTAGTTATTAAATTCGATTTTACCTCTATTAACTCTTAATTAAATAAAATAATAATAAATATCCTAATCTAATCCAAGTAGACCAAAAGGATCATATTTTATTCCTAAGGTTGTTTTATGTCTAATTACACTTATCCAATAGAATTAGGACACGTTTTGGGGTAATTATGATATCATTTTTACCCTTAATTACCCTATTTACATTTAACAAATGTAAATAAAAGTAAAACGTTACTATTAACCAAAAATTATTTTATTTTAATTGAACGAAAATTTTTCTTACTAATATATACCATGTCTCTCAGATTTTTGAAATTCCACTCACAGAAGCGGTAAAATTATGTTTTATGTGAATTTCCAAATGCTCCTAGGAGAAGGGTAAAAGACGGTAAAAAATTCAATAAAATTTTATACAACTAATTTTATTATAAAATGACTCTAATGAATTAAATTGAAATTATATATATATTATATATCTATTTTGACTTAAAATAAATTTAAATAAAATAATTAATTATGAAAATAAAATGTCGGTTTTAATCTTTAACTCATTGTTTTTCACTATTCATAAAAAAAATTAATGTTTTAAAAAAAATACCAAAAATTTACCCTAATCTAATTTTCATATTCCATATTCAAAAATGAATTATATTTTACCAAATTAAAAAAATATAAGTTTCATTAATTAATTTAAAAATAATTCTCGTCAAAACCGAAAAGCGGGTTTTTAAAAAGTAAAAACTATGAAAAGATTGACATGTGTTTATGTTAAATTTAAATATTAAATTACATATAATCAACTAAATTTTATTAAATTATAAAAATATAATATAAATAAACTTCCACAAAATTAAAATACATAATTTAACATTATAAATTATTTCAATTAAAAAAGTTGTTTTCAATTAAAATTTAGTATTTTTCAATATTCATCAAAATATAATTGTTATTAGAAAAGTACCATAAATTTATCCAAAATATATTTTTATGACCCGATTCTAAAGAAGGATTTAATTTCATTAAATTTAATATATAAAAGTTTCATATATTTTTTTAAAAGGGTTTTCCATTAAAAGGTGGAAGATTTCATTTTTTTGAAATATACATCAATTATCTAAAAAATGATTATGTTATTATATTATGTCTAAGAAACACATAATAGGGATTCTAAAATTATATGGAGTATATAAAATTCAAAATTCAGTTAATACTATTTCTAACCTCTTTTGAATGGCTATTTGGTAAGTCGTGGTGCGTTCGAACTCGGTGTTGTGTGTCGCGCACACTATTGAATTCCTTTAAAGAAAATAACATAATATAAAATCGTGGAGTGTTACAAGAAAATTAAATATTTATTTATATTAAAACATATCTAATCTAGTGTACCATATTTATAACCCCATGCAAGTACATGTATCATGGTTTACATAGAAAAATAAATAAATAATAAATATGCATACTCCGGTAAATGAAAACAGTGTGTAGATATGATCTACGTGGCTTGTACTCCCTTCACCATATATTTGAGAAACATGCGCAGGGTCTTGGAGTTTAGTCTATCCCTCGAGAAAATTGGATTACAAGGTATGTCTAGTGGGATACATGTTTTTTGCTTCGTGTTACATTATCACTGGTCAGGTAGGCCATGTATGAAATTCACAGACCATCCCTGACCCAACGGGTGATTACGCATTGACCAATTGGCCACAATGCATGTGGTCTGGTTAACTGTGTTCTATTTCATCATGGTTAACATATAGAACACTAATGGTGTAATTAATTCAATAATCAATTTTAAAATCTAGAATAGATTTCCGAATCAATCATGATGTGTTGAACATGACTACATGACATGTCATACTGATTTCACAATAATTAGTATAGTGTTGTACGACCAAGAACCATGGAACCTATGAATGAGTTCCCCAAATTTGAATTTAATCATAGTATTAATCATTTCTGATTTATTTATGAGAAAATATAGAGGAAGAAATGGATCTCGTATTTCAGATTAAAATATTGATTAAACTTGAGTGGAAAACCGAAACTCTAAATTCATAATTAACAAACGAATATGTATAATTATAAACAACTATGTTCCCACTCTAATACAACTTTTAGGATCCCAGAACAATGGGAGAACCATAGGGATGGTTCCCAACATTAATTTTGTTTCCATAATTAGTGATTAATCCAATATATGTGTGATAATAAATGTTATGATCCCTAGAATTGAATCAAAGTACAAGAAAGGGATTGAAACCCAAAACCAAGAGAGTGTAGATCAATGTGTGTTGTTTATAATTAATTTAATTAAATAAAAATTACCTTCATGGTGATTATTTCTTCATTTATGTGTCTGTCCACTAATCTACAGTGAACTGTCATTTATTTGTCAAAATAAATGGTCTATTTCCTCTACTGGTGATCCAAATCTGTTCCACGAATATCTAGACATCACCGAAGAAGTTTTTGAGTGCTTCCATGGAGGATCCTTATCAATAAACCATCCACATTTGATCACCTTGAGAACCACTTCCCAATTATTCTCCTTGATCCTGTGGACAAAGATCACTCTCATTCTTGAGAGGGTTCTCAGAGAATGAAGAACTCTATAGGCTTGAGAGGTTATTATTCAATATATTGTGAACAATATATTTAGAATAGATATGGTTATGATAAAATAAACATAATTGGGTATTTAAATCCCATGCGTTAAAATAAAATTATTTCACATGTTTTTTATTTATTTTTTTAATTTTAGTGAAACACCATTTTATATTATAATAGTAATATTTTTATTATTTTTTAACACATTCATAACATGTGAATTGTAATTAAATATTATTTAATCAAATAATATAAAATATTATTATTTCTCAGGACATTATTAAAATCGTCCCCCAATCCACAAAAATATTTATTGGGCCTAGAATAATGTCTATTTATTTATAAAATAAATATCATTTCCTTATTCGTGAATAAATAGATAAATATTATATTCACTAAATTGAAAATAAATTTTTATTAAATACTTCACCAACAGAATATTCCTTTGAATAAAAAGTGTTGGAATAAATATGATCAGTACTGTATAAATATTTATAAAATCAGTCTTGGTAATAGTATTTATTCATCTTGTAAAATAATAAATAATTTATTATTTTACTGAGATACTAGATACATATAGTGTGTCACCCTCTAGGAAACATTATTAGTGGCATTAAGTAGACCATCCTAAAGTCCAAGGTTATCATCTAGAAACACACTAAGGCCCCCATTGAGAAAAAAGTTAATGACACACCAAAATTTCACCTTATATGAATACATATAGTAAAATATAATATCTTTATCACAATATCTCTAATCGAGGTGGTTGCCATCTAGTGAAATAAACCTATATGCTCGATATCTCTTTCTTTGACTTTCCAAAAATAGAACCTTCAAAATGATAACCCTGGCCATGGATATATTTAGGCTATATCATTTCGATTAAAGGGCCTGAGATATTAAATTATATTAAAGAACATAATGGATAAATCATTTCTTTTATTATACATTAATTAAATATTACTATTGTTGCACCCCATATATACTAGTTCACCCTGAACATCTATCATCATAGTTCTCATGAATCCTTCTAAGTTTTCAACTCGTAATAATCATTAATATTAATCTTAAATTATATGTATCAATACACACATCATTATATAGAAACACCCAATCACACATAGAAATTCGGATTTTCTACTGGTGGGTCTTGATCTCATAATATCCTCATAGACAATACCAAGAGTGTACACCATAATAGGAACCTAAAATTATGATGAGTATCCACCCCTAATATCATGTATCATTTATGTTACTCAAATGATATCATCTAGATATAGAACATATATATATATATTGATTCAATAATAGAGTCATTAAACTTCTGGGATCTCATCATAGAAGGGATATTTTATGACATTTTAGTGTGACTGATACTCTTATTACATTATTAAAAACAATATCATTTTGATGAACAATTATGATGTGATAATGAAATTAATAATATTTCTAAACATGAATATATGTTATAATATAGAATGAAATGTTGGTTTTAGGGTACTAACTCCAACAAACACAAGGTACGGTCTCAAAATCACAATATGAACACTAACTTCCAACTCAATGTAGGGTCCTTCCAAGACATTATCTATTATGGTGATGCCAAGAATCATGTAACCTCATCAACTATATCACAATTAAAACCACATTATCACTAATGAAAAATTACTTATAGAATCTATAGATTCTATTAATCTATATCCCATCCCATAATAAAACATAAAAAACAACTGATGTCGCATAGATAACACAAAAACTAAATGAAAACCCATCCTAATTTCTCCCCAAATCCCATGTTGCTGGTAGTCACTTGAGACCTATCCTGATTACTTGAATCACATATCATTATTCATCTATCATTATAGGATACTCTCCCTATAATTATCTAGGTCATACAGTCACTGCATGCTGAATGAAACATCATTCTCACCTCACCCATAAGGGAAAAAACTAGATTTTTCCAACCAAAACCATTATATTCTCAATAATACCAAAGTTACATTTTCACCACTTCATGAATACTCATTTAAAACATTTCGTATCTAACCCAAGCCTCAATTTTCTAAATCTGATCGAACATCAAATTATCACATCACACCCATTTCATTATACCCATTCACCATGACATTCCCTTACCTAAGATGATTCATGAAAAATTGATACTGAGTCCTTGAGAGAATTACATGAACACTCATAGGAAATAAATTTCACATATCCCAATGAAATGATCTTTAGACGATATCATATAAGAAAACCTCATTGACATATCACATAAATCCCGAGTGACCATCTACTGTACATGGTATAAAAAAACTCAATAATAAAACCAAAATTGGGTGTTTTCAATCATGTGTGAAATATAAAACCATCTCAACAATCCCCACATATCCTATTCCTAATATTCCTACCCAACATGACATAGGAAAATAAACAAGGTTATTCATAACATCACCAAGACTATAACACCAAATATGGGATTTCTATAACTCACCCATTATCCTTACCCATTTAGTGGCATATTCACCAGGTGATCATAATATAGAAAATGTGAGAAAGAGTACTCGATCCATATTTTAGTGTATATATTCCATCCACTTTTTCTATATAGAGAACCCTCAATCCAGATTCCCTTTTACCCAAATACATACATTCATGTAGACATAAAAATAGTGTAAATATTATAATGTTATTTAGTGTGATAGGGACCACCTACCACCCAATAAGAGTTTCAATGCTCAAGAAAATCCTTTTTATTCCTCTAAAATTGTTCATCCATGTTTATAACACCACACAAACCCCTTTCTCAAACCATGAAACATCCAATAATTAATTATAATAATTAATTATTAAATATTTAAGACAATCTAATGAGTTTTAATTAAGTAAAAAAATAATTGGGAAATTCCAAACCATAATAATCTCATAAAATCCTTTACCATTCCTCCCAAAATATTGATTAGACAATAAAATAAAAATACCCATCATGTCCTCCCAATTATACCATTCACTTGTATAATTTTCATTAATATCCAATTTGAATGTTAATAAAATACTTTCTAGTGAGGTGAAATAAGAAAAAAAAATAAATAATATTAGGCCCTAGCATTTAAAAAAGGTAGTCTAACTTCCAAAACACCCCTCACCAATGGTGATTACTGAGAGGTTGAAAGCCAGATAGGGTTTCAATATTCCCTTGCATAAATGACCAAAAAACCAATGAACCTAACAGGTTTCTAAATTTTTATTCCAAAACACCATTATTCAATCATTTAAAGAAACAGAAACACCCCATATTACCATGAAACCTATGGATTTAGACATGATTCCTTTGAATGTCACACCTCATGGTGTGGTCCCTTCGGTCACGACATGATAAATATAATTCTAGGCAGTCTAAAATCTATTGATCAAGCCTTCAATATATGTATCCCCCTCTACGTTGATTGACGGTGTGGTCATATCCATTTTTGTCGTTCCATTTTTCCTTCATAACATTGATTTCTCTATTTAACCACTACAATTATGCATCCTTCAAGCTCTATACTGGACACCCCCATGCAAAAAAAACTTCATGATATAGCTTACAGATCACGATGTGACCAAACATCTTATTAAATTTCATAAAGCTATACCTTTTTATTTCCACCTTAATACCATAAATCAACATCCAAAGAAGGACATCAATATGTGATGAATTCTAAATTTAAAAAAATATATTATATAATGTTTGTCATTACATGATGTCTACCTCTAAGATTAGACTCTAAAAAATATAGATTTTAGATATGAAAAAATCCCATATAACCCATCATTTCATCAGAACATAACCATAACATGATCTTGTTAATTAATTATATTACTAAAATATGAAACATGTTCCCAACATGTAATGTTCATATACCAATACATAAATGTTCTCACCATAGTGTGATACCCGTTTTACGGTTTGAATGACATATACGAGTTATAGCTTTGTAAAATTAAATATGTAAGAGTATTCACCCTAAAATAGAACCTAAAACATGATGTGTTTTATAATAAAACATATAACTGTGCAGCCCAATCATAATCCACCATTCCATGATATATACTTATAACATCTAAACATCAATTATAGTATTATTTTATTTTTACATAAATAATAGCACAATACACATTGTTGTAATCAATAATGTGATTTAATTGGAAATTTGGAATAAAATATATTAAATTTTATAAGGTTTGTTTGATTTTTGGGTTTAACATGTAAAAATAATCATTGGTTGAATTTTATTATTTTTCAGAAATAATTAGTTTTATGGTTAACAGTGAAAATAAGGAATTTTCAAAATATAGTCATTTTATGACATTATTATAAGGTAAGCATAATTTAATAAATTATAAAATATTTTCCTCTACTAAATAAGTGATCAATGTTTTAAAAAATTTAATTTAAAATGATATTCTGAATTTTGGAAGTGAAACATGACTTTTGTAAATAAGAGTTATATTTTGTTGAAATTTTAAACTATTAATGTGTATTTTCAGTAAATTGTATGAATGGAAGGTTACCTTAATTTTTATATTCATAAAAAATTATAAAAATATAATTTATTAATAAAAATTTAATAGAAATAATGTAAATATACTTTTTTAATTAATTATATTGTAATGTGATTTTTACGCTCAAATCAAATATTTTTTTTAATTTTTTTTCATCAATTTTTTATATTAAATGTTATTTCCTATATCTATAGAATAAATTTATGATAAAAGTAATTATATACATTGAATCAATTTTTATTATTGTTTTTATGTCCTCTATTTCTATTATATAAATAAGTTATCATGGAAAGATGTTATGTTTTCACTGTTAAGGTTAAAATGGGTTTAAAGAGGTTTAAAAAGGATATTAGGATTAAAATCTCTCCAAAACAAGTATAAATTTGATTTTTAGAGTTTTTTAAACCCTACAATATGTTATCTATTATTATAGGGTAACTTGGTGCCCCTTGAACCTAAATATCACAATTTAATATATTTAATGATTTAGTAATGATAAGCGTTCCACAAAAATTAATTATTAACGAGAATGACTTATTATATATTCTTCACATTTATTGGGGTACATTTATCAACAAATAATTATTTAAATAACTTCAAAAATATTATACCCAAACCATAGAGGCTCTATAATCATCATCATACAATCCTAGAAGGCTAAATGTGTAATCCAAATGAGGTCTCTCAAAGAAGTCCTAATCATCCTTACCAACTCCTTAATAATTTCATTAATCTTATACTTCATATAAATATTTTTTGTCCATAATAATATAATATGTAATGTATTATAAATATACTTATAAGATATTATAAATACGGAAAAAAAATTCTAGCTCCTTATTATCCGATGTATAATCAAAATATCACTCAATGGTACTCACAACTTATCGTCTCTACGAAGCGGTGTGATTTTTTTTCATAAAAGTATTTCACGAATTGATATAAATATGGAAATAATAAATATATATGAAATTTATGACTTAATTGTCATTCTATAAATATAAAATGAAATTCAATTTCTTCCCATTCCATAGGTTAAAATCTGATAACATCTCTCTTGCATACATGTGGTCGACAACCTCTACAAATCAAAATGTTTTATTCTTCATTTCATCCATTAATATTGGATTTTATGCATTTATATGATGAACTTATTTTATATTTATATCTTTATTAAAATTATGTGGAATGTATATCCACGATCCAGATGCAATGTCCATATATTAATATACAAAACATATATGAAAACTGATATTGATAACACCCGAATTAATGATAGAAATGAAATATTTTTAATGAACTAGTGACATGATGTTATAAAAAGTGTATTATATTATAATATTTATAGTTTTTATATTATATAATTATATTAAATTTAATTTTTTTAAATTGTAGTTTAAAATAACTTATGAATAAAGTATAACCAGAAGTAAATGATTATTTCACAATCTAATCCTTATTCAATATTTTTTTGTTTATGTTTTAAGTGGGAAAATTATTTGATACTTTTATATTAAACCCTATATATTTTATTTTTATCAATTTATTTCTATAAATTAGATTTTTTAATTTTTTTCTCTATTCACTAATTTCTAAAATGTCTAAAATAATTTTCTTAAGGAAAAATGTTTTTTTTCTTTTTGATCGAAAATCCTATTATTCAATATCCTTATTTTAATTTTTTTTTTTTGAAGAATGTTTTATTAATCAATGATGATTAAATAAGTTCATTTTTACCAATGGGTTAATTTTCATAAAATACTGGGAATGGAATCATATTGTTATTTTCTGAATGAGGAAATTTGTGATGAATGTGTGATTGAAATATTTATTTTAATGTATACTAGATGTATGAATTTTCCCACCTTCTATACTATTATTTTATTTGATCATTCACTTATTATTATCTTTGGTTATATTTGATAAAATCTTCCCTACTATGATGGAATGTTTTTTTCATTTTAAATAAGTGAGTTTAAAATATACAGTTATTTTTCCTCAACAAATGTTCCTATTATATTTGAGAAGTATAATCATATATGTCAAAGTCAATTGATGTGTCTTATTATTTTCTAGGGATAAACTCTAATGGCACCATGAACAATATTACTATAAGGACTCGACCTTAAACATTACATAATATTAAATTAAATGAAAAATTCACATTAAGGATCTTTTCATGTTTAGATTTTTATAGAAATAAGCCATAACTATTACATTACAACATGAATTTTACTAGTAGACAGTACTACTTAGTATCCATTTTTTAACTAAAATCTCTTAAAAATAAACATGTCTAGTTCCATGTTTTATATAACATGACTTTTCCTTGATCTCAACCTTGACCATATTCATCTTTAAGTACTGTGGAAAACATTTCAAAAACTTGGGATGAGCATAAAAATATCAATAAGGGTTATAAAATAAGGAATGAAAACATTATCCCATAAATAAATACAAATCAATGAAACCATACTTTTCAATCTTACCATACCTTATAAAATCATAAGATTTATGAATAACACACACAAATAATAAATCATATAGGTTAATTATGGAATCCATATCAAACTTACATTTTAGCTGTCATAGGTACATAGGGAGTTTCACTTGGAATACCCATCACGGTATATTCCCTAAATTTCTTAGGAGAAACATTCATGTTTACCTCCATCACGTTACCAAATTCATTTGAGAGCTATCTCGGGCTCACCCTCCCTAGCTTTATCATAGAACAAACCGTATATGTAAGAATTTAGCAATAACAATAACATATTCATAGAATATAACACATTTATAAAGGAAATATAACATTTCCACATTCCAATATATCAAATTAAGATATTTAAATAAAAAATGTTTTATCATATCATTTTCAAAACCATTTAAAAAGATATTTTTGAATCAAAGTGTCCTATAGACATTGAATCTTTTTAAAGTATTATCATTTGAAAACATTAATTTTCATATAAACAAATCCTAAAACCCATTTTGAAAACATGTACATTAATGAGAAATATTTAGAATAATAAAACATTAAAACATTTAAAACGATATTTTAGTTAAAGAGTTTTTTAACAAAAAGAGATACACTTGAATACAAATAATTGAGGTATATCATTTAATAAAGACTTTATAATATCATGAGAATAAATTTATTCATGATATATTATTCCAACGGATAGTATGTACACTACATAAGATTGAATTGGTGCATAACAACAATGAAGTCTCAATGGAAATATAAATTGAGATGAAATCCATTATAAAGATGGTATCCTTAAATTAACATCAATCACATAATTATGTATGAAAAATATAAATACACCCAATATAAGTGTTTATTATTTGTAAAAAAATCATATTTCATTCAAAAAATATTCATAGGACAAAATGTTCAGGAAGTACAAGTTAAACCCGAAGAATTGAAATTGGGTTAAGAGGTTCCCTTGTAAAATTTCGAGAGCCTAACGACGTCACATTAAAATTCATAAAATGCGTTGATGAGATAAAAAATATAATATCATCACATGGATATAAATTTTACATCAATAAGGATATAGAAGAATATATCCCAACCTAATGAGATGTAAATTAAATGATATAACAAAAATAAGTCTTTTATAAAGAGGACGGTGAATGGTTCCCTTACCGATTTGTTATCATAAAAAACATATGACACATGAAAGAAGGATCATAAAATGAAGATGTAAATACTCATAAATGAAATTATATTACACAAAGATTACAATCATGGATAGTACATATGCCACACAAAAGGAAATAGTGGCCAATATAGCATGAATCTCACGAGAATAAAAAGTGAGATGAAAAACCCTTACTTCATTGTATTCAAAATGAATTGTATAAAAAAAAGTTAATAACCCCAAAATAAATCACATAATAACATGAATATAATTCTCACCATGATAATATATATCAGAGTAAGTACAAATTAAACCACATGTAATAAATACGTTATGAACAATGGAAATCTCACGGAATTAAAAGTGAGATAAGAAATCCCTTACCTCGTGTCCGACATGACTCGATCGTTCTTTAATCTCTTGAATAATAAACTAAAATTAATTTCTATGTGATTAAGAATATTTTTCATGTTTATTATTCCTTTTATATCAATTATTACCAGGTTATAAACATTATGTAATGATTTAGGTTAATAACGTCCATTTTATCGATATTTGATACTTGAGTAAAAAATAAACACCTTATATTTATAAGTTGTCCATGTGTTCAATAGTTAATTATATCCATAATGATATTCATGATTTATATATCATATATATCATATATATCCATTATATACATGTATTTATAATAGTACATAACATTTTGAGGAATGAAATGAAATGCACCGTTCATGGAGATGATATGTCGTACGTACGCATGAACACTACATACATTTCTATTTCTTATATTAATGGAATTAGAAAATAATGATACATAAGTATATTATAATTCCAGTATAATATCATATATAATATCATTAACTATATCCTTTATACATCCCACATAAGGCATTAAAGAGCCATATCACTTTGAGGGGGCAGTAGTCCGCACTTCCTCAAATGAGATTATCATATTTACCCATTATGGAAACCATAAAGGCTTGATATAATTGCGAAGTGCAGAAGCATAAGGAAATCATAAACATAATATATATCATATATAAATATATTTCCATCATAATGGCCACTATGATAGGTGGTAAGACGTAATTGAACAATCATCGTTTCGTGAGGCGTTAGTTTTCCATCCACAGAAACATTATGTTCTTCATCCATTTGATGGATGTGTGTGTAAGTGTAGTTTGAATACTTATCATAACAAAATACTAGTATATTTAGGATACTGGTGTTGTTACAAAAGAAAGGAATAAAAAGATTTTAGGACTTTGAGGAGTAAAATAAAAGAAAACCATTTAAGAGAAACTGTTACCTTTAATTTGGGTAACTCCCTTTGGTTGGAACCAAAGGACTTCTTGAAGGGCCTTATACCTAAGTTAAGGCTTATATAGGGAGTATAGGGATTTAGGGAGCTTAATTTTTCAGAGTTTGTATCAGCCAAATGGCTTGAGAGGTTTGAGGAATTGGATAGAAATGGTCTCCTTTTATAAGAGAGAGGAGGGGCTCTTTAGGAATGTGTGAAAATATTATTTTAGTATATAATGATATTCAGTTTCACAAGGTCCAAAAATCATTAAAGATGAAGATAAGATGACTAATGGTCGAAATAAAATCATCCAATCAGAATTAGACATGTTTTGGATAATATTTTAATCATTATAATCTTTTATTTAAATCATTTATTAATGAGGTAAATACTGCATCATTAGTGTGTCATCAATAATTTAATTTTTTTTATTTCTAAAAATTATAATAAAAAATAACATGTTTTAAGAAATTTTTTATCTTTACAATGAATATTTATAGTAAAAAATATGACTTATATAATACCATATAAAAATTAATTACTAAAATATTTTTTGTTAATGTCAATTTTTTCTTTACATTATATTAATTAACCTAAATTGTCATTATCACTCCCAAGTGGCTCAATGGGGTTCCAAAATCGACCCAAATATGCACAGGGTCGTTAATGACTCAACCAATAAGGCTTGGACAAATGTTATGGTAATTTTTAATAATTATAATATTCCTTAAACATTGAATTACAATATTTACCTTTAACTGCGGTAAATAAAAGTCAATAGTTACAATTCACCAAAATTTATTTTCATCTTAATGAACCACATTATACTTCTTGATAACAACCAAGTATGTTGGATTTTTGAAATTCAATTCACAGAAGTCGTAAAATTTCATTTAAATGAAAAAGTCGGTTTTTTTAACTACCACTAAGTGGTTTCACTATTCCTAAAAAATGAAGTTTTTCAAAAAAATACCAAAAATTCAGAATAACTAGATTTGATATTCCAAATTCAAAAATGATGAATATTTTTCCAAATTTGAAACATAAAATTTTCATTTAATAATTTTAAATTTAATTCTCATTTGTTTAAACAAATAGCATGTCTTTAAGAAACAATAACTATCAAAAGATTGACACTTGTTTCTGTCAAATTTCAAAGTGAAATTAATTCCAATGACCAAAATTGGATTAAATGGTAAAAATATATTTTAATTTCAGTTTCATACCAATTAAAAAGATAATCTAACCATATAAATAAATTAGATTAAAAGGCACTTTTGAATTAAAATACAATATTTTTCACTATTCATTAAAAAATGAACTTTATCGGAAAAATTCCAGAAATTTAAATAAAGTAAATTTTGATATACCCATTCTAAAGAAGGATTTTATTTTGTCATATGGAATTTATTAAGGTTACCAAAACTTGATTTAAAAAGGGTTCTCCATTAAAATGTGATAAATCGGCCTTTTAATGTAAATTATGCTTAAAATTAGATTCATTCCCATTTTAAGTCTCTAACTTTTTATTAGATAATATAAATACATTTAACAATCCTGTATAATAATATTGCAGTTACTTTTGTTTATTCCTGCCAATACAATGTCTGGGATTTAACTACTGTTTAAAATAATAATATTATATTATTAGTGTGCAACGTAAGATTTCAAAGAAACCCGTTGTTGCGTATCCGGTACGCTATCGATCATTGAAACCCTTTTAAAGTGAAATTAATATTTAATTCAAAAATATTAATAAGTATGAAAATATCTTATTCTGCATTTACCTGGGATGTTACATCCTTCTCCCCTTTTTGGAATTGTGTCCCCGTAATTTCAAAATTGTTCTTAGGAACTTCATTGAAAGCCCTACATCGAAAAAAAGAGTCAACAAACTATCACTTTAAAATAAAGGATGAGAAGTAAAAAGGTTACCCGAGTTAACCCATACTAAGATTCCATGAAGACATTGATGTGGAGGAGAAAAAAACCATAATGTTCTGATGTAGAGTGATAGAAAACATGTTTTGGAGAAAGTTAACCACCAGAAAATCACAAACATGTGATGGGTTAAAATGTCTTTGATTACCTAGTTGGAAACGTAAACCAACATCATTTTTGTTTTACATTCTTTTTCATAATTTTGAGTAATTCATGTTCTATATAGAATAAAAACATAAGGAAATATACGTACCTTCAAGTAGAGTTTCATCTTTTAATAAGTTTCTACCAAGAATAATCATTTCTCTAAACAATGAGCATTCAGAAAGATTAGTTCATATCCAAAGCACAATAATCGTCTTTTAGAGAATCAAATAATCCAAAAAAGTAGAACTATCTATTTCCCTAGTATTTAAAAATCAACTAAAACCAAAACTTTTAGTACAAGATCATATAATCCCCAAAAGGATAAATTTTTACATAAAGAGAAACTACTCTTAATCTCCAAAAATTTTCATAATAAAACCAAAATTTCAACAAAGACCATTCAATAAACAATTGCCCCTAAAATTATTCAAAAGTAATCCAAACATTGATTCTAACCCAAATCTCATAAGGAATTAATTACATAGACTACCAAGATACATCCTAACATTTATCTCCAAGTAACACAAATTACTCATAATGTCTCATATTGAAAATTAATTAACATAATCACATATTCTCAATGATAGTTTAATGATTTTCATAAATAAATAAAATCATCATGTGTCCATAATAAAAACATAGATTCTTTCAAACTAAAATTTCAACCATTATTCCACAAATGAAATCCCATAGTATTCTATCTTTCTTAGGCATATAGTGTTTCCTCAAAAGAGAGAACGTCATCCACAACCACCTTTATCACTTAATCACTAAATCATTTTTCAATACTAAGTATATCCATTTGATTAAAAAAAGTTCCAAAAATGAACTTATTATTATTCTATAAAATCATTTTACTAAAATAATAAGTCATACTTACTAGGGACTTCATGTCGGCTAGTGGTAGGCGATGTTCCCTTGTCGCCCTTCAGTTGTGGGTTCGATTCCTGCATCCTTGCCGGATGCGACGGGTTGTCATCCATCCTACGGGTTGTCCTTTTTATAAAACTCCAAAATAACTCTAACATGTTTTAACCTAAAAGTTTTCCTTATACCTCTAATTTTCATCCAAATTCATTATGATCTCAACATCTTAATTCTTGAAGTCTTATTTCAACACCATATGATACAATCAAACAATCCCCAAAATGATGAACATCATACCTTGATCATGGTTTCCATTTGGTTTAATTGTTATCTTCTTCACGTAGGTAGAAGGTCTATGAATTGAAACAATGATTTATATATCCTTCAAAATAATTTTATTCCTCTATCAAAATACACCTTGTAAAACATGGGTCATATGGGTGTTCATAGAAAAACAGTTTAGGAAAATAATCATGTATGAAATATAATTTCAAAACATCTGATAAAACATGATTTACATAAAACAGTCAAGCTGAATTTGAGTTAAAACAGTCAATTAACAGTCCTTTTAAAATACCATAGTTATGTGCTGAGAGACTATATTTTAAAATAAAATATAAATAGGTTGATCAAGGGTCCACATTGTCAGCACCATTTCTAAAAATCATAATATACATCCAAATCTTGTGATAAGGTAAAATATTTAAAAATGCCTTGAATGTATTTATCTTTCTTGAAAATATGAGAATATTGTTAAAATAGGATTTTTATAAATACAACCTACAATCCAAGATGATATAGAGGTATAGTGGAGGTATTTTAAATCTCAAACACCTCTTTGTAAGTGAGTTGTATGCGAGAAAAATTTTCACAATCATCCGAACATGACTTTGCAATAATTATTGCAAGCATGTCATCAGGAAGAGATATGAATTTCGATTGAGATCCTCCTCCTTCAATTTTTAACTAACTTTCCTGGATCAAAATAAGTTATAAAACAAGGATTTAACTTAAATAATAGATAGGGACTAACCATATGTCTAATGAAAATTCTTAATCCACAAAGTTGTCTAAATCGACCTCTAATACCAACTATAAGGACTTGGCCTTAAAAATTACATAATATTGAATGAAATGAATAATTCACATTGAGGATCTTTTCAGGTTTTGTGTTTTAGAGAATTAGGCCATAACTATTCAATTACAACATGAATTTTACAAGTAGCCACTACTACTCAGTATCCATTTTTTATAAAATAAAAACTCTTAAAAAGAAACATGTCTTCTTCCATGTTTTAGATAGAATGTCTTTTCCTTGATCCTTCCATGACACTATTCATATTTATTTCTTGTGGAAAACATTTAAAAAACATGGGATTATCATAAAAATCTCAGTAAGGGTTATAAAATAATAAGGAAAACATTATCCCATCAATAAATAAAAATTAATGAAACCCTACTTTTCCATCATAACATACCTTATGAAATCATATGATTTATTAATAATACACAAAAATCATAAATCATAAAGGTTACTTATGGAATCAATATCAAACATAAATTTTAGCTATCATAGCTACATATATAGTTTCACTTGGAATACCCATCATGGTATATTACATAAATCTCTTAAGAGAAACATTCACGTTTCATGTTACCCAATGTATTGGAGAGATATCTCGGGCTCACCCGACCTAGGTTTATCACGGAACCACCCATATATGTAAACAATTACCAATAACCATAACATAATCATAACATATAACACATTTATAAAGGAAAGATAGCATTTCCACATTCCAATATATCAAATCAAGATATTTAAATAAACAATGTTTTATCAAATTATTTTCAAAACCATTTAAAAAGAGATTTTTGAATCTAAGTGTCCCATACCACTTTGAAGATTTTAAAAGAATTATCATTATAAATCATTAATGTCCATATAAATAAATCCTAAAACCCATTTTGAAAACATGGATATTAATGAGAAATATTTAGAATATTAAATCTTTAAAACATTTAAAACTATATTTTAGTTAAAGAATTTTTTAACAAAAAGAGAGACACTTGAATACAAATAATTGAGGAATAACATTTAATAAAAATGTAATAATACCATGAGAATAAAGGTATTCGTGATATATTATTCTAATGGACAGTATATACACCACATATAAGTGAATTGGTTCATAACAACAATGAAGTCTCAATGTAAATGTAAATTGAGATGAAATCCCTTATAAAGATGGTATCCTTAAATTAAGGACAAATCAATCACATAATTTTTTGTGAAAAATATAAACACACCAAATATAAGTGTATACTATGTGTAAAACAATCAGTGGTCTTTCACACATAATCATAGGACGACATGTTCATATGTACAAGTTGAACCTGAACAATTGAAATTGGGTTAAGAGGTTCCCTTATAAAAATTCGACAGCCTAATGAAGTCACTTCAAAATTCAGAAAATTAGTTTATGAGATAAAAAATAGAATATAATCACTTGGATATAATGTTTACATCAATAATGATAATTATGAACTTATCCCAACATAATAAGATGTAAATTGAAAGACATAACAAAAAGAAGTATTTTATAAAGAGGAGGGCGAATGGTTCCCTAACCGATTTGGTAGCATACATAACATATGCCACATGAAAGAAGGAAGATACAATGAAGATGTAAATACTCATAAATAGAAGTATATTACACAAAGTGTACAATCCTGGATAGTACATACACCACACAAAAGGAAATAGTGGCTAATATAGCATGAATCTCACAATAATAAAAAGTGAGATGAAAAACCCTTACATCATTGTATTCAAATTGAATCATATGATCAAAACTTAATAACAAAAAAATGATCACATAATACCATGAATATAAATCTAATCATGATAATATATATCAATTCTAGTACACATTACACCACATGTAATAAATACGCGACGAACAATGGAAATCTCACGGAATTAAAAGTGAGATAAGAAATCCCTTACCACGTGTCAGACATTACTTGATCATTCTTTAATATCTTGAATAATAAAATAATTTTAATATATACTTTATTAAGAACCTTTTTCATGTTTATTATTCCTTTTATATCATTTATTACCATGTTATAATCATTATGTAATCATTTAAGTTAATAACGTCCATTTTGTCAATATTTGGTACTTGAGTGAATAATGAACACCTTATATTTATATGTTGTCCATGTGGTCAATAGTCCATTATATCTAGAATTATATTCATGATTTAGATATCATATATTTCCAGTATATAAATTTATTTATAATAGTACATAACATTTGGATGAATGAAATGAAATGCACCGTTCATGGAGACCGTAAGCCGTACGTACGCATGAACGCTACTTTCATTTCTATTAATTATTTTAATAGAATTAGAACATAATGATACATAGGTATATTATAATTCCAGTATAATATCATATATAATATTATTAACACTATCCTTTATACATCCCACATAATTCATTAACGATTTATATCACTTTGGGGGGGCGATAGTCCGCACTTCCTCAAATGAGATTATCGTATTTACCCACTATGGAAACCGTAAAGGCTTGATATAATTGGAAAGTACAGAAGCATAATGAAATCATAAACAAAATATATATCATATAAAAATACATTTCCATCCTAATGGCCACCATGAGAGAAGTTAATATGTAATTGAACAATCATCATTTCGTGATGTGTTAGTTTGTCATCCACAAAACCATTATGTTCTTCATCCATTAAATGGATGTGTGTGTAAGTGTAGTTCGAATACTTATCATAATAACATACTAGTATATTGAGGATACTAGTTTTTTTAAAAAAGAAAGGAATAAAATGATTTTAGTGGTTAGAGAAGAAAAATAAAAGAAAACAATTTAAGAGAAACAATTACCTTTACTTTGGGTAACTCCCTTTGGTTTGAACCAAATTATTTCGTGATGTGCCTTCTACCTATGTTAAGGCTTCTAAGGGGAGGATAGGTATGTAGGGAGATTAATTGGATAGAGTTTGGTTGATACAAATTCCTTGAGAGGTGTGATGAATTGGATATAAATGGTCTCTTTTTATAAGAGAGTGGAGGGGCTCTTTAGGAAAGTATGAAACAATTATTTTAGTATATAATGATATTCGGTTTCAAAAATTACAAAAATCATTAAAGATGAAGGTAATATTACTAATTATCAAAATAAAATCATCCAATCATAATTGTACATGTTTTGGATAATATTTTAATCATTATAATCTTATTTATTTAATTCATTTATTAACGAGGTAAATACTGCATCATTAATGTGTCATAAACAATTTAATTTATTTAATATCTAAAAATTATAATAATAAAAAATGATTTAAGAAAAAATTTTAACTTTAAAATTAATATTTATAGTAAAAAATATGACTTATATAACACCATATAAAAATTAATTACTATTTTTTTTTGTTAATGTCAATTTTGTCTTTACATTATATTAATTAATCTAAATTGTCATTATCACTCCAAAGTTGCTCAATGGGGTCCCAAAGTCGACCAAAATATTCCCATGGCCGTTAATGACTCAACCAAAAAGGTTTGGACAAGTTTTATGGTAATTATAAATTATTATAATATTCCTTAAACCTTGAATTACCCTATTTACGTTTAACCGCGGTAAATAAAAGTCAAAAGTTACTATCCACCAAAAATTATTTTCATCTTAGTGAACCAAATTTTACTTCTTTATAACAACCATGTAAGTAGGATTTTTTAAATTCAACTCACAGAAGTGGTAAAATTTTATTTAAATGAAAAAGTATGTTTTTTTAACTACCACTAAGTGGTTTCACTATTCATCAAAAATTGATGTTTTTCAAAAAATATAAAAAATTCAGCCTATGATATATTTGATGTTCCAAATTAAAATTGATTTCTATTTTCCAAAATTCAAAACATAAAAGTGTCATTAATAAATTTTAAAATTAATTCCCATTGATAAAACAAATAGCGTGTTTTTAAGAAACAATAACAATCAAAAGATTGATATTTGTTTATGTCCAATTTCAATGTGATATTAATTCCAATGAAAATAATTGGATTAAATGGTAAAAATATATTTTAATTTCGCTTTATAACTAATTAAAAAGATAATATAACCATAAAAAAAATTAGATTAAAAGGCACTTTTAAATTAAAATACAATATTATTCACAATTTATTAAAAAGTAAACTTTATCAGAAAAATTCCAAAAATTTACACAAAGTAAATTTTGATATCACCATTATAAATAAGGATTTTATTTGGTCATATGGATTTTATTAATGTGACCAAAACTATATTTAAAAAGGTTTCTCCATTAAAAGGCGATAAATCAGCTTTTTAATGTAAATTATGCTTAATATTAGATTCATTCACATTTTAAGCCTCTCAATTTTTATTGGATAATGTAAATACATTAAACAATCATGTATAATAATATTTTTGTTATTTTATTTCATTTCCTCCAATATAATGGCTAGGAGTTAAGTACCGTTTAAAATAATAATATTATATTATTAGTGTGCAATGTAAGATTTCAAAGAAAACCGTTGTTGCGTATCGAGTACGCTATCAAACATAGAAACCATTTTAAAGTAAAATTAATATTTAATTCAGAAATATTAATAAGTATGTAAATATATTATTCTTCATTTACCTGATATGTTACAATTTCATTGGATGGGTTATGAAAATAATGTTTTATTTATTCTCAAGGTAAAATATTTACATTTTATAGGAATGTTTTTCAATTTTAATATTTATATTGATTATGTATTGAATTGTATTCCATTAATTTATATGAAGAATTCTATAGACATTGTATGTAATTGTAATGGCCTATTATAGCCTATAGATTCACTTATAATCCCAATTAGATAATCTAGTTTGAGTATTTAGAATATTCCATACACACACACACAATTTCAGGGCATGAGGACTTGATCATAAGATTAGGAGTCCAATTTGAATTATTTCATTACAAAACATATCTTCTTTATTAATGCGTTTTTTTATATTTCTATGAAATCTATAATTGTACTCTTATTTTTGTGATATTTTTTATATTGAATAGTTATTATTGGGTTTCTCATCCATATTATTCATGCTATATTTTCCATATGATAGTTATTATTATACACACTCCCTTTATGAGAATTTTATATCACAATTTGTTATGTTTTTCTTTCCTCATGTTACAATGAAGGTATTTAGAATGTTATTTGGGATCTAATAGAATAAATTATATATTTATCACTAGAATGATATTATATTTAATATAACAAAATGTAATGTATAAATCATATCTAGTATCCCAAGACTACTAAGCTATTCCATCTTTTGGGATGTGATTCCTAGTATTTTGTAACAATTTAGTAATAAAACCTCTAGATCTAGGTTAGTATAGTCGGGGATTTGCAATTGGAATTAAAGGATGTTTAGTATAAACCTTGGGAATAAGATTTAAGAAAAAATATTTTCAAAAATATAACCCGATGATAGACTATGAGAATATGTCTAAGTATTTGATAACAATATAATGTTTAATAAATTTACAATTGTGTGTTTTTAATATAATATAAATACGTTTTTGGATATTTTAATGTGGATATGGGTATCAAAAATATTAAAAATGGGTAACATGTATCAATGACATGATTTGATATTAACTTGATTATTACCATTTCAATATTTTCATGCCTCGTATAACACAACCAGATAAAAACCCCCCATGGGATATGATTCAGTTGATTTACACACTCATTTAAAAACAATTATGAATGATTTTAAAAATATTTTTATTTTATTTTAAAATATTCCCTACGAACCTAATCATATGATATTTAGGTTATCCATTCAGGACTAAATATTCCATTCATATCAAGTGTTACCCCAAACATAGAATTAAAATTCACAATGATATAAGCTAATATAGGTTATTCCATTATTTACAAATATATTATAGTAGAGGGATTGTGAAACATATCAATAAAGGTACTCTAAGTAATCATTTCCATTATAAGAAATGATAAGAGGTGAGAGATGGAGCTATAACTGGATATAATGTAATTATAACTATATTAGGGTAGAAACATCGGTTTTATGAAATAAGCCTTTTAGAATATTGCAACCCAATTATTAGAAACATGATGAAACAAGGTTGGACTTGTTGATGAAATAATAACCTCCATAATTCAATTTGAATAAAGATGCATGATTTATTGAGAAATTGATAAAATAATTGGAGTATGTTTTTATTTTATTAGTAATTAATCAAAGAGATAAAGTTATCATATAAATTAATCATCCAAACGAATAAATTGATTATTGGTGTCAATTGATCCAGAACACTATGGAGTAGAAGGAATAAAATAGTTTGGTGTATAATACATTCCTGGATGAATTAATTAAAAAATACATTCTTTATGAAAAATGATCTAATATGGATAGGAAATTCCTCAGTCTATGGAAAAAAGGATGGATAAAATGTTACAGAATATTTAACTAACATCACATGGCTATCAACTGAAACTACGAATTATTCACATAATCTATAGATTAAGATGTATCATTTATTTGTTTGGTTAAATCTTATCCTTAATATAGAATTTTTTGCTTCAACATTTTTAGTACATGAGGATATGATATTATATGCGAGCAAGTCATAGACAAAATTACCAATGTGTTATTTATTCTAGTCAAAATAATAAAACATTTTAACGAATTAGACATATAGAAAATTAATTATGGAAAAATGAATATAAGTAATAGGGGATTTGTAAAAATATATTAATATTTGAAATAAATAATATGGATTTATCTTTATTATAATAAGAATAATAATTACATGTGGAGAAAATGGTCCTCTGGGTAAGGATTTAAATGGAAAGAAAAAAACCACTAATATATAATGCATCAACATTAAATAGATTTTAAACTACAAGAATTAATTCTCCATGAATCAAGGGTTCATTAAGTAGTAATGTAAAATGGAGAATTATCTTCTTTTGGGACCAGTATAGCTAATATTGAAGTACCAAATTCTGTAGGAGATAGTACATTGATCACAACATAAAATGTATTCAATGATTTATTTGATTATAGATCATTGCACAATATAATATATTCCATGTTTTCTATAAATATAAGATAAATCCAAGTCATCTTTAAAAGGGAGTTCTTAATTAGGAATCTTATAAATTTTTTTACTAAAATAAGGATATCTCAGTTAATACCCATTTTGAAAATAGAATTACCCTATTGGAAAAAAATGATTATTATAAATCTTTTAAAATAAGATAGAATCTTTGTTGTTGATTTTATTTCAAATAATAATGTATTAATTTAATGAAAAGAGAAAAATATTATGATTTTTAATATGGATATAAAATCCATTGCCTTCATATGGGAGACTATACCATCAGAATCATTTATAAATCTACCTCTAGTTGTTCTTCTTAACGGAATTCATGGTGAAATAATATAGAAATAATGTATTAATAAGAAATGAATGATTAGAATAATGGAAATACATATTATATATGAATACATTGATGTGTTTCAAAACCAACTATGTGGAAACACACCTGGGTGAAACATTGATTATTTTTTTTATCTCATCCCTAGTGGAAGGCATATATCTAAGACTACATATTAGATGATTGTAGATGAATTAGTAGAACTGGTGAAACAACTAATGGAGTTGTCTGATAGTGGACTTATATGGACTAGTGTCTCATTATAGGGAGCCCAAATTCATTTTCCTAATAATATATATTGTTCATGGTGGTTTTCCACCGATTATGGGTAAATTATTTCCATTACGAGAATGAAGATATATCGTATTCCTCACATTGAAGACTTTTTTGATTGAATTCTGTTATATCAATACTTTTTTATAGATTGAGATTTTTTGGGTACTACTATATATAATTAATGAAGGATGATACTACAAATATGAAATTTATTATGATGTATAGATATAATTAATTTATAGTAATGCCATTTTTATTGACTAATGAACCTTATTTCATATGGACATGATAAACTTAGGATGTAAGTGTTGTCTTGATAATGCCAATGTGTTAAATATTAAAGACATCTTGATATACTATAACATCATTGATTATTATGAGACTCATTTAGTAATTATTCTTAATAATATTAGAGAAAATGAGTCATTTTAAAAATTTATAAAATGATATTCTGGATTAAAGAAGTAACTTATCTTTTTCATATTGTATTGAATTATGGAATATCAGTTTATCATTAAAATATAAGAAATTGGGATTTTCATAAAAATATATTATATCTTTTTTGATTATTACTCACTCCAATACACAAGAACACACCTAAGGTTTGTAATAGTTTATTGTCTTTCAAGAACAGGTACAAAATATTCTAATTTTTTAATGGTCATAAAACTCTCCCACATAGATCTTATCACATTATATTCATCCAATGCGTACACAACCAAAATCATTCTTTATAATTTATTGAAGGAAACACAAGAAAGGGTGAGCTTTGATGATTTGTAAGGTGAACTATAATTGATATCAATAGTCTATCTCATGAAAACAAAAGATAATAATAAGGGAATTTGATCTAGAACATTAATTTTGATGTGAATACTAAATATTTCATTGACTATAAACACATGTCACAGAAGAAAACATTATAATTGATGAAAAAAATTCCTATAAGGTTGAGAAATCATTATAAATCTATCATGAAACACTATATATTTTTAGAGACATGTGGTATAAACATAAATATTGAAAATTGTTTCTTATGTATTGGTTAACCACTATGACCATTTACATAATAGATTATGAATCATCATCTATTTCCCATTGTGGATGAAGACACATATGTATCCCATTATGGATCGGAAAAAACCTATTTCCCATAGTAGATCATGACACACATTATTCCCATTGTTTATTAGGACACTCCTTCCAAAATTGGATCAAGCCCATCAACATGTTTCCAATTTTATCTCATTCCATATAAAGCGTTAGCCAATTCATATGACAAAGATATTGGTCCCAACAATTACATAATTAAAGTCATACATATTTGATGAAAAAGAACATAAAACATTAATCATGTCATATCCCATAAAATTAAATGGGATTCAAAAACATTTCGTCATATCATAATGTTTGGAAATGATATAGGTTTCCTAATGGTTTCATAATCGCATCATTGCATAACCCATAGATAAATAAGAGAGATTTAAAAAAATTGTTAGAACCCATGGAATAGAAATAGGATTCATAAAAATTAATCCATCATAAACATAAACCATCTAGATAATGATTAGGAATGGTATCCCCAATTCATATATCTATAATAATATAAGATTCATATAAGGATGCTATCTTATATGGAGAATTATTTCGAAAGATAAATCATAGAGAACATTTCTTGGGGAATATAACAGTTTTTTAAAAAATTTACTATTTAAATTTAATAAGTAATAAAATATTTTGGAAAATATTTTCTTTAAAAATTAACTTGAAAACATTTAATGTAATAGTAAAAATTAATTTAAAACATTTATTTTGTAAAATATCAATTTAGAATTGATTTGTTTAAAATAAAACAGTTTAAAATAATTTTATTTTAAAATAAACTGAAAATCTTGTAAATAATGCTTCAATTAAAATAATTTTCATGATCATGGAATATTTCTTTAATTTCATACATGTTAAAAAAAATATTTCTTATAATTTTTTAGTAAATACAACATGGTAATTTTTTAAAAAATTACATGAAATTTCCATAGAAAATTTTATAAGTAAAAAATGTGTAAAAAAGTGTTTTTCAAATCATATAATAATAGTAATATATTACTTAAAACATTTTTTTAATCCATGTTTTTTGAATTAAAGGGATTTTTAACCAAAGATAGAAATAATTTAAAATTTTATTAAAACATTTTTTAATATTATATATTTTTAGAATTATAATAATATATATATAAAAATATAAATTCACTAAAAACACTTATAAATATCATCCATGTGGTTTGGAAATGAAAAGATAGAGTCACATAACTTTGTGATGGCGGTGGTCCACAGATACATGAATGAGTTTATCAAATTTAATATAGTGAAATGGAATGAATGAAAATTATATATTAAGATTTTTTAATAATAAACATGTAATGAATAACATAATTATTTCATTAATATATTATATATTTATTAATTTTCATTTATTATATTCTGTATCATGTGATAGGTGAAACGAATCACATCAAATCATAATGTGGTAGTCCGCTATACACAATGACGATGTCAGCATTTCCCATATAGAATGGAAAGTATTTAAGATAAATTTTATATAATTACTCCATAGGTATAATTAAATATAAATATATTATACTTATATAATTTATATCTCTATTCATATACAATCAAGAGAGGTATTTTTGGAAAAAAAATGAATTAAATCGGTTCATGTGCTGGTAGTTTTCTATAAACATGAATGATGATTTTGAAAACCATTTAATTGAAGTGGGGATGGTTATAAGTCATGAAATTAAAATAAAAAATTATTATTACATGTAATAACTATGGATTATATTTCCTTATAAATTTATTATTATTGATGTAGGTGGAGGATGAATTAAAATAAAAACACCTGTTGAATAACGTTACAAATTTTTCAGGTAACATCAATAGGTTTTTGCCAAAATGCATACTTGGTTGTATTTGTACTAAAAAATATTCTTATAGTTTGAGTGTATGTACTTTGGGAAGTTTTTCGGAAATTTTTTCCACATAAAAATCGATTTGTAGTTGTGAATAAATGTGGGGAATGATTTCCCTTTTGTAGTTGAGGAAGAGTGGATTTTTTGTAAATACCCAAATATATCCAATAGTGGTAAGAAAATATCACCTCATGTGGATAAAAATTTATTATTAATAATGATGGGGAGGGTTTATATGGAAGAGAAAAACCAACAAAATAATAAAACGGATGTTTAAACATGTCATTCTTTTGACTTTATGTTTTTCTCACATTAACCATTTAAATTTTCACCATGGTAATTAGTTTTTTTAAACTATGTAATTTATCCGTTAAACCAAAAATAAAATGAACCTCATTAGATAATTAATACCCATTTATTATTAATATGAAATCCAATTTTTCAAATTATAATCATATGTGGTGAAAATTTATTTTAACATAACCACATTTAGCATGAGAACCCCAATTTTAACCCTAATTATTGTAATTACTTTCTAATTATTACCTTTAATCATAATGGATATAAATTAAGTTGATATTAATAGATAATATAAATCCCTATAAAACTAAATATCAATTACCTTATTTGAAATCCAATTACCAGAATTGGAAAAATTAAATTTAATATTAAACTCGCAAACATGATAGGAAAGAGGGGTTTTATAGAGAATAGATCTTATAGAATTTGAAATGATTTTATATCATAATTAAATATAAATATGGCTAAATTTTATGAATTAGATTAATTGATATATAAATGATAGATTTTACTTCAAATGAATCTATAATAAAATTTAATTTTATTAATAATTTAAAAATATAGTGGTCCTCTATTAATATTTAGTATTTAATGTTATTCATCAAAAACTTATTCCCAGAAAATTATAAAAAAAATAAACAATAAGATAATTTTTTTTGATGACCTAGTAAATTAATAAGATTTTATCAAATAAATATTAAAAAAAATCAATATTTCGTCATTTTTTAAAAAATATAAGAAAACAATAAAATTTTTGTGAGAAAATTATATTTTTGGAACATATAAGACATTATTAAATAATAGGTCTTCTTTATATAAAAACAATGATATTTAATATATTAAAATAAGTTATTATTATTTATTTTTCTATGCCTAATTCTTAGGGTATAATATTTTTTGATTAATATTATTAAATTATAACTATTTTGTTAAAACCTGGTGTTTTTTGTTACGAATAACAAACCCAATGGTGTGTTTAACACATGATTAACCCTGTGTTTTCGATAACATAAGATGTTAAGATAATCAAATTTTTTTGAAAAAAAATTATTTTTAAAAACTCAGTGTTTTACATTGTACCACCTAAATTGAATTTCTCCCTCAAAATTCAACACTCCAATACAAACAAATGAGGATCCTTTTTCCTCATCATTTCCTCAGGTTCTCTGGTAGCTATCATAAGTTGAGGGTTTTTCCACATAACATTGACCTTCTGAGTGGTCATGATTCATATAACATTTTTTATTTGATCCATAATCTCCCCTACTTATTCCTAATATAAATTATCTTATTTTTGTGGTACGACCAGTGAGTTCAGTATATCTGATGGATCATGTTTGTGCTTCCTCAATTGTGATACACTGAAAACATATGAACAAGATAGAGGCCCAACGGAAGCACCAAATGATAAACTATTCCCTGATATGATCAATTATTTTAATGGGAACAATATAATTATGGATTTGTTTTTTGTTATTTCTTCCATGGATAAATTCAGATAAATATCATCCTTTCTAATACAAATTCTAGAATGTATAGAAGACTAATAAATAAGATATTTTTTTTAATTTTTATACTTACTACATCTTGATGAATTGATGTGACATTCTCTTCAATCTCATTATTATTCTAAGGTCCCAATAGATTTATTTCTATAAATTCATTATAGTTTATTGGAATTATATAACTCTATACATAAAGAGATTGATAAGGAGAAATCTTAACACTTGAGTGAAAGCTATTATTACTGGAAAACCAAACTAGTTGACAGTGTTGAACATAACCCCCTTTGAAATCCATATGACATGATCATAGTATAAACTATGGATTCATAATTATTTTTTCAAATGTACTATCAATTAGTGGATTATGTGTATTGCTGGAACTGAACACTTATCAAGATCATGTAGATGATTTTTCTACAAATTTGCTGTAAATTTTGGATCCTAATCACAAAAAATTAAAAACAGTACCCCCTGAAACCATACCGCTTCCTTAATGTGTATTCCAGGAGGGGGATCTAATGAAAAAAAAATATTACATGGGGTGAAAAAATATAACGGAAAATTCCTTAGATAATAATTAAATGATGGGAAATAATGAAAATCAATGAGGTTTTCTAGGCTAACCTACACGCACACAACCGGTGCATGAAGAGGCTCATGTAGGCCCTACCTGTACAGCCTAGAAGGGGTAGCCACACCTACACATGGAATATGCAATATTGAACTATGTGGACCACATTCTTTTACCCTGTTTCCATGTTATTCGATAAATAGGACCATGGGGATCCTAAATTGACATGATGAAAACACCAAAAGAATCATTGATGCTCTTCTTGCACTATTTCATTATTCAGTCCGTCAAGACCATCTAGAAAGCTATCCAAACCTGAGAGAAGGATGAATTAATGGGAATAGTGGTATTAATGTTCCTTCATGTGTTGTAATATAAAATACTTAAGTGAGAAACCAATCCTACCCTAATCAAAATATACTGACTTGAAGGTCCCCTCCCAAACACAGGACATGTGTGAGGCCCTTTTGTGGAAACCTAAGGAAACCATTGGATCATAATTAAAGGCAAGAATATGTTTTTTACAATATTTAAATAACAAATAATATAACTCTATATTGTGCAGATCCATTATGTTTTAATCACATCATTCCACCAAGGTCCCCTTGAGTGATACCCCATTAGCTTTCTTAGGCATTACCTATGTGATCCTCCTTTGATTCCTCTTTCATTCCATATATTGTGGGGAATAACTTCCCTTGGATACCTCATTGAAGGGGGGAAAATTCACATCCTACACTAAATCCTCCATATATGAATAAATAGGGTGAATAAATCACTAATGTGTCTCTCATTTTTATGATTTTTTTTCTGAAAGTGTAGTCTTTCACTTGTATTCCCTAATATATTGGGTCTAGAGGTGTGTGTAGTTACATCCCTTCGGTAATGAGGACCCCAACCTTGGAGTAGTGTTAGGTACCTCCCAATATCATCCATGAGGGATATTTCATTGTTCACAGATTTAATCTCATAAATAAGGGAAAATGATTTATCCTCCCCTTCTTGTCTTAATGACCAGGGGCCTCCCATTTCAGATAGTGGTAGGAGGATCATGGTTGATTTTCCATTTGAGGGTCAGATTCATATCCTCTTCTCTTATCAAGAACTAGGAGAATTCAATAATTCTTTTATTAATCACCTAGCATTTATTTTGGGTTGTATCCAGATGGGAATCCATATTTTTCTATCATGGTTACAAAAATAAGAGATGAGACATGCACTTGAATTCCATTTATTTTTTTCGAGTAGCATCAACCTCATCCACTAGCAAAAAATGGATATTGTATGTTTTTGAAGATCATTTAGTTTGACTTTTCCCACACTAATCATGATTATTGTGGGATTATAATATAGCTAAGATCCTGAAATCTACATGGATATGGGCCTATATCAATAGAGAGTATGTTTCTGGATCATTCTCTCACATTCCATTATTGGGAATCTATAGCCGAAATACATTGTACCATGTATCCAACCCCTCTGGAGTACTCTAATAGGGTGTATTCCTCAAAATCATTCCCCAATATTTAAATTTCCATATTCTCAATAAGAAACTAATGGGACTCCTATTTGGTAAATTTCATGTAACCAGGTTATAATGATCTCAAAGGGCCACATTCCCTGTGACATAAACCTTCAATGGCCATCCATATGAATGGATCCGTAGCATTACCTAAATACATGCGATTTGATTCTCATCCAAATTAGAAATGTAGGATGCCTTATTGATGTCCAAATCTAACAGTGTAAATCAACCTGTATTCTATATAGCCGATAATAGTATTATAGTCGTATAAAACCTAGGAGTGGACATCCCTTATCGGTTCCCTAGTCCATTATAGCATAATTCTCTGAAAATCACTCTATCTAGGAATGTTTCACCTATATTTCCTTTCCTCATTATGGTAGACTAATATATTGGACATCATCACATTAAAAAACATTTTATGTTTCCCATTAACTATCACTGAACAATGTGGTTTCTTATTTAATTCACAAGGATGCATAAAAAACTATCTGATGGGCCCAATAATGACATTAAAATAGCTTCTGTAACCCTAGATGATGATAAATTCTATAGTACACCACTGTGTTTCATGAAACCATCATCATAAATCTAAAATAATAATGAATATCTATTATAGTAACAAAACTGTACGATCGAGGTAGAAACTCATATACATAAAAATGACTCCATCGATGAAGAACCTCATATACATATAGATGATTCTAAAGTCTATTCATTCTAATAATTTACTTTTAATCCAAGGGCTACTAGTTTTATAAATTTAAATAAATTATGGATTCATGTATATGTCTTAAATCATTAATAGATCCCATGATTAACCAATAATTCCCTTGAATAGCTTTTTAAGATTCTATCCTCCCATTCTATCAGCATATGTGATTCCCTAAGAATTGTTGCCCAATTTTAATAAAACCTCCTTCATTTGGAAAATACGGTAATGAAACATCTCGAATAAGGGGAAAATTTCGGTTTTCCATATCAAAAAAATAAAACCTATTAGAAGCTATTTAATATGTTGAACGTAACATGAAGTATTTTGAAACTATTTTAACCCCCAAAGTCAATCAATTGAACAACATAATATCAAGGCCACCATATTTGTTAGAAACAAAAATATTGAACCTAATGTGAATCCTTAACTAATATGACTTTTTCATCCACATGTTAGTCCCCTTTTTTGATCTAGATTAAAGAGGAATAAATAAGAAAATATATTATGAATGTGTTTATTTAGTTAAAAGATACTTTGATGTGGCTTTCATGATTTTTTTTCACATGTATTTTAGAAACATACACCATGATACCCCTTCAACAAAACTGGTTTTATACTAGTTATGGAAGATTTATGCATTATCTAATCGACAAGATGGGTCCTTGACTAAACAAGGGATTCTATTAACAACCCATCATCGCCAAAGCTGGGTCTCAAATGTATTGGTCAATGAGTTCCACCAAAATCGTGTTGTTCCAAACCTGGAGACTACCAAACATTCCCTCTAGATATGAATACAACCCATCCATCCCAAAAAATGTTATTTTTCTTGAAGTAGACAACACAAATTTCCTTCTCATAATTTTTCAAGATCCTCTCCCTGAAATATGGAAATAAGCTCCTCCTTATTTTATAGAAGTTCTATCAAGATGCCACTGGTGATCTCATCTAGATAGCACATGGGTCTCTTTAAGAGGATTCTACAAGTAGTCTCCACCTAAAACATCATGTGACAATATGTCCTCAGCATAAGGGTTTTTTTCCTCATAAGTATAACCCATGTCACATAGACCTTGGCATGATCGGCGGCCTACTTAGGGAACCGACCAAACAATAGAAAGTCGATAACTCATATGATCCCTATTAAGAAGTCCTCCATTAAAATTTAATAGTGATTAATGATAAAAAAACACATAGAAATATTAAACAATATCTCCAATCAAATATAGTAGTAATATGTTAATTTATGCACACACCTTCCTAAGTCTATCAATTCTATCAGACTAACCTAGAAGCATCTAGATAAACATGTTAGCAATTATTTAAAACTAATGGTAGGTAGAACCACATCTCTTCCTCTACACTAGAGTATTGTTGGTATACACCCATAGAAAATGTAGTACATGATCATACACACACCGTTGTTCCAACAACATAATGGGTATACATACCGATTATAGTAGGTGATGTTACCATATACATCCCCATAATGGTGAAAGGATATAAAAAAATCCATTCCCACATCTTAGAAACATGAAATGATACAATAAAAAAAGTTATAGTTGTACAGGGAATAAATATAACTCATTTCCTTTGATTGGAGTGACTCATTAATTCATAATAGTAGTCACCCAATATGATACACACACCCACACCCTCATCCAAGAGGATAATGGTCAAAATTCCCACATGATCTATGGAGTACTAGATAAGCACCATACCCTAATTCCAACTAGAAGCCATTGTTCTATCTTTGTGTAAAATTCAAGGAAGGAATAAATCCCAACCAAAAATCTATAAACATGTTGGAAATTCTATGCAGTGACATGGGATACAATAAAATAATCATCCGTATATTAAAATCCTTATTTTTACCAATCCCTCATAGTCACTCGCAATAAAGAATCCAAAAAAAATCCCCACCAAAGGAAAATTTAATATGAAGATTCAATTTGTGATCCCACTCTTCATAGTTCATGAGTTCTTGAATCTCTCATAAGTTTATTTGTTGTAACTCAGGATACTAGCCTTATAGTACCAAATCATGGGAATAGTTATTGAAGTTATAAAGGTCCTCCTAGGAAATATCATCATGAAGGCATCTTCATGTCAATGATTTTATCGATATAAAGATTCCATCTCTTGAAGAGTCCCACGAATGAACTCCAAGTGTCGAGAAGAATAAATTCTTTGGATGTACTCCCATTTATATCATCCTCCTAGAAGGTCCTCCACATGGTGTATGTTGATTGAACTGTCCTCGTAGTCAAACATCATATCGAGATGGTATAACTACACATAACAACACTTAACAAAATCAAGTAGGTTCTCCCCATGATGATTAATTGATATGAAATCATTCTTACCATTAGGTACCTGAGAAAATGATTCTCGACTTGATTGATGCCTCCTTTTTGAAAGTGACTTCCTTTCTGAGAAGGAGGAAAACCCAAGGAAAAGGCCATTCTCTGAACCACCCATGGATTTCCTATATTCAAATCTGGTAGTGGAGGTATATACTAAACTATGCGTGTTATGGTTTCTATCATAATGTTATAAAGGAATCCAATCTAGTCTGTCTGATCCCAACATGAAAACAACTTTCATCCCCTGGGAATATGGAATAGTCCAATGTTCCCCACTGAGTGTCCCCAAACTAGCATCATAGTGGTAAACAACAAATGAATATATAATCCATTAAAAAGGCAACCATCAATGAAGAAACAAATATACATAAAAATTTATCAATAGATGAAGAAACCATTATACATAATGATGATTTTAAAGTTCATATATACTAGTTATTTTTTGTAAATTGAATGGAAACTTGTGTCATACTAGGGAATTAATGAATGATTTTTTATTGTGTATTAAATCAATATCATAGTCTCTAAAGAGGCATTAATTACCCAAAAAGGTTGATCTTATAAAATCCTCCCATTGTCTTGACTGACGGGATTCCCTATGCATTGTTGGACCATTTTCCAACAACCACCATGCTTTGGAATGAATGTTGGTGAAACATATTGAATAAGTGGACACATTATGTCAAAATCATAATCCAATAATAAATATTCCCTAATAGAAATGATGTGTACTGAATTCATAAGGTGATTGAAGAAAATGAAGAATTACCTCAAAATCAGAGATAAGATAAACCATTATGGTTACTTGTACCATTAATCCTAGGTCCACAATGTTTAAGGAAATTCCACTAATAATAAATTTTTCAATAAAATATATTCAAAATAAGTTTCTATATCATTATGTATCCCTTCAAATATCGTTAATATTGATAAAGTCCAATCAAATAAAACCTGAAAAGGGTGTTAATGACATTGAATATATTTTCAACAATAAACTCGTTAACCCATTATTATATCCATAAAACTTATGCTAATATTACTTCATGACTTTTATACTGCAAAAATATAATTCACCCATCAACCTCTATATTAGATCATATCTTATATAAAAAAATTACTGGAATATTGGTTTTATCATTGTATCCACAAAATATAAAATGGGATTTCGTTATTCTAGAATCCATGTAGAGAGGTAGAATAACATAAAATTTAAAAAAGGATAAAAATATGATATTCATAGTTATAATTAATATAAATCCAATAATGAAATTCCGAAATTTGGAGGGAAGGTTATGTTTTTACTAGTTATCATGATTCACTTCATCCAATATGATCAAATAAGTTTTTCCTTTTACTTTTTTTGAGTATATTGTGGCTTATCACACACATTAGAACTTGGATTGAGGAATTGAATCACATAATTCCTAATCTCTTTTAACATGAAACATTAGAGTGTGGGTGGTGAATTATTTGGTGTCCTATTCTCCTCCACCATATTAACTGGCCCATTAATAAAATTTAAACATTCCCATGATTTATGACCAGTATTTCAACATTTAATTCACCTCCCAATTATATTCGATAATATCACCCATTTTTTATTTCAACATTTATAGGAAGAATATATCAAGAAATTAAATCCACCATTTGTGATTTCATGACAATTGATCATTCTTACCTTATAAAATCCTTAATAATTTTTCAATATCCAACTTACATTTATTCCTATAGAGATAATCAATGGAATTATTTATTTCTATTTAAGAATCTTATATCTATGTCCTTTAAGAACCATGGTTTTAGGAAACTTAAGAATCAACCAATTTTTTGTTTCATGGTGGATAATTAAACTAGATTCATACCCTATAAGTCTTGTAAAATTATCTTAATGGGTACTAATAGATTCATCATCCTTTTAATACATATCAATGAATTAGTTTTTAATATTTTTTTAGAATACGATGTAATTTCATAATAAGAAATATCCCCTCAATCACATTCCATTATATATATATTTAATTTCACATTGTTCCATTGTATTCTTAATAATATTATATCATTAATTTTCTTCACCATTGAAATGATAAACAACCAAAATGAAAATTTCATTTTCAAAACATTGATGAATAAAAAATATATTTTTAGTGGTACTAATAAATTTCCCTTAAACTTGTATATTATTTGAATTATTAAATTGTTGAGTATGTTGTCTCCTAAAAGACTCAATAAGACATTATTTCCTCTGGTGGTTCAGAATTTGATAATGGTTCATTGCATAAGAAATTTTTTCTATCTTATCAAAAATATTTTTCATTAAATATCCTATAATGTTTGAATGCATAAGAGGAAAATAATTTCATTTTCTATTGAAATCACTATTAACACAATTACATTATATTCCACCCATTGATTAAAACTAAAAATTATATTCTGATAATCACTGATAGTGGTGGAAAATAATATACTAATGAAAAATTCCTTATAGGATGTCTATGCCATGAAACCTTATTTCTAATCTATTAGAATATAGGTTTTTACTAGGCCATTCATAGTCACCATCCATTTAAATCCATAATGATTGATCGTAATGATTTAGTGAATTTTGGAAGCACATCCCACTGCAGTGTCAAAATATATGTGTAGTAAGGACATTTCTTATGCACCAGGTGAAGATTGAGTACAAATAATTATTCCCTATTCATATTTATTTCCTCTAGGTACCTATATACTAGAACTAAATCCACTTGTAGTATCCATAAATAGATATAGTTTCTTAAGATCCACTAACTATGTCCTTTACAAAAATTCTAGAAGATTTATGATACTTTAATTAAAAATTATACATATTCTTAAAGACATCACTTGAAATATCCTTAGTAATATCCCATGGGATCTTAGTAATTTTTTCTCATCGTTGTTTTTAATGGTTATATAAAAATTACTCTAATTCCAACAATAACATCCCTGGCATTTCATATATAGATATTACGCCTTTTTAGATAAATAATCAATATATTTCAAAAAAACATGCATAAGGAAAAAAATGTTTACTGTATTCGAAGACTAGTTACACAATATTTTAATTTGGTGAAATATGTTAAACATATACAACCAATATATTCTCATTTTGTACTCATATTAGGAATACCATACCTATAAATTTCATTGTTACATTGGGAGGGAAATATAAGAAAGGGTTATCTTAGATTCTATGTTTGGGTTGTCCAAGACATACTAATGTATGATCATATGAAATCATAAAATAAGAATACAAGTATGTTCTCATAAACAGAACATACAAATTTCATTCCCAACCTATCATAGATCATAAACATGATTCAAAGATAAATACTTTATGATTTCCTAAAAATCCCATAATGGTGGTAAATCATCGTAAATAAATCATAAAACATAAGTTTATTTTAAAAAATTATGGCACCTTCAAAATTATTGACAAACATTTATTATGGAATTGTTAAATACCAAGACCACTAAAAAATTGGATCAGGACACATCACATGTTTTCCATTATGGATCAAGACACAAATATTTCCCATAGTGGATTAGGACACCCATATTATCCATAGTGGAGCTAAACACATATTTTTCCTATAGTGGATCAGGAAAAAACTATTTCCTTTAGTGAATCAGTACATTAGAAATGTTTCCCATCATTATTATACAAGATATAATGATTTACCCAATGCAATACATATACATATATGTCCCACCAAGCACATAATTAAAATAATTTATATTTGTGCCCCGAGATCATAAAACATTTATTATATCATAACCCAAGAAATGAAATGTGCACCATAAAAATTTTATTATATCATAACCTATGGAAAATAAAGAAGCTTCAAATTCATTTAACCCTATAATCATTGCATGAATTAAATATAAAGAAGTCATATTATTAATAATGTAATAATGTTATAACCCATGTCATTTAAATAGGTTTCAAAAACATTATTTGATCATAAATATAATCCATTAATAGAATTAATAAGAATTTTATCCTTTCTTCAAATCATGAGAAAAGTATAAGATATATGAAAAGATGTAAACTTATATAGAGAATTATTTTCAATGATAAATAACATATAACATTTCTTAAAGAATATAATAATATTTGGAATTCTTATTTAAAAATAAAATTTCTCAAGATAACTTTTAAATCCATTTATTTCAAAATATTCATGCAAGACTTTTAATGAAATATTTGTAGATAATTTAAAAATAGTCTTGAAAAAATACAAAAAAATTCTTTAAAAAACTATTTTAAAAATATAAGATATTTTGAAAATAAATTTACATGAAACTAAAAATGAAAAATACTATAGTATTCTTCAAAATAAATAATTATCAGTATTATTGGAAGACTCATTCATGTCTTACACATTAAAATAAGGGATCCTATCATATTTTCAGTAAAATCTAACGAAGAATTTTTTGGAAAATTAAATGAGGATTCCATCCCAATTTTTCATAGAATGTAATAAAATAGTAAAAATGTATTATAAAGATAATAAGAGAAATATTAAATCATTTTTTAAAACATTTTTAGGAAAAATTATTTTTGATGAAAATGGATTTACGACGAAAGAGATAAATAATGGTCGATTTTCTAAAAAAATATCAATTATTTTAAGTTCCAAAAGAGTGTAAAAATGGTACTATTATTATTATAAATATCTAGAAGAGAAAGAAACTAAATTTTTTCTTCAGAAATCGATAATAATTTTTATCATATGAAACATAAACATAAACTATCTCGATAAATGTTGATATTATAGCATTAAATCATTATAGATTTAGAAATGCGTAAAAGTTGAAATTATTAAAGAAAATAATTATATGAATTTAAAATAACATGTGGATAAATATTTAAATGAAATTAAATGTCAATGGTTCTTTAGATCGACATCATAAATTAATATATGTACATAAAATAATCATATGTCTCAAAGAATGAAAATTGAGACAAAAATCCCTAACCTATATGGAATATTTTGAACTATAACCCCATAAAATAAAAATACAAAAACAGATAAGTAAATAAAAAAATAATATAAATTATAATAATATTAATATAAATTCATGTAATGTATATACACCACATAAAATAAAAATGTGGTGAATATGACATGTGTCCCTTAGAATTAAAGAAAATAATTATATGAATTTAATATAACATGTGGATAAATATTCAAATGAAATTGAATGTCAATGGTGCTTCAGATCCACCTCATAAATTAATATATGTACATAAAATAATCATATGTCTCAAAGAATGAAAATTGAGACAAAAATTCCAAACCTATATGGAATAATTTGAACTATAACCCCATAAAATAGAAATACAAAAAAGGATAAGTAAATAAAAAATAATATAAATTATAATAATATAAATATAAATTCATGTAATGTATATACACCACATAAAATAAACGTGTGGTGAATATGACATGTGTGCCATAGAGAAATATAATAGTGAGATGATATTCATTAACTTATGTCTCACCTTCCACTGTACACATTATAACATCATGTATAAAAAATATAATTTTTTAGAAATAAATTAAGGATATATATATATAATAATATATATGATTTATGTATAACCTTTCAATTCCCACTTATTAACAACTCCATGTTAATGTAGCATTTCTAGGAATAACTACATGGTTTTTCATATATGTTTTGTTCTGTAGTTTTTGGTCCTTGATAGTTATTCATATTTAAATCATATCCAAAATATTAAAAATGAAATAAATATCACTTGAATACATCATTTATACTTTTAATACATATCATTAATGATTTTGTTGAGAAAATGAGTACATTATGTTCATGAAGATGTTAAGATGTACCTACGCATGTTTAACATCACCATTTTTCAATGATCATTATTCAAAAGAGTGAAGAAATATTTTTTGTATAAAAAATGATAATAATATTTGAAAAAATTATTTTGTTAAATATACATATAAGTATATCCTTCTAGTTCGGTGATGAAAATAAAGGGTAACATCACTTCGTGAATGCGGTAGTACCCACACACACGAACGATGTTATCTTCTTTTAGTGAGTGAAAAGGTAAAAATAAAAATGATATATTGTTTTCTAAGAAATAAAAAATTACATAATTATAATAATTATTTAATTTCTACCATATACATTTATTTACAATATACTTAATGTATTTCAAGGAAAGTGTTGTTAAAAATGAATTACATTGCTTCATGTGGCGGTAGTCCGCCGTACACACAAACAATGTTATTACATCCCATACGAAATTTAAAGTTAAAAATTAATATATAATAAAATGAATCAAAATGTATAATTATAATAAAAAATCTTAAATATAAATGTTATCCATCATCCTACCCATCTGTGGGAGGCGGAAATGGAAAAAACGAATAACATCGATTGCAAGGTGGTTGTTCACCATATACACTGTCGATGACTTTGTAACTCATTTGATGGCATATGTAATGGTTAAAGTTAATTATCTTAAAATAAATACAACTTATTATATCTATGATTCTGATGTTATATTTCATCATGGTTTATCAACAAATGATGGATCCAAAGGAAGAAATAAAATGAAAATGCTTGTTGAAGAACAATACGTCTTATTTGGGAATCCTCCATTGTTTTGCACGAAAGTCCATCCTAAGATGTATTAATGATAATAATAAGTTTAATAAGATGATATTAGGGAAGTTTAAATGTTATTTGGGTTGGTTTTGGTCATTAAAATTGGCTTGAGGTGTGTTAATAAGTGAGGCAAGTAAGTTCCCATTTATAATTGAGGAGTACCAGCATTTCTACAAACTCACAAATGTATTAAATAACAGGAGGTCAGTGTCAACTCATGTGGATAAAAAATTGATAAATAATTTAGGGTATGGATTATATAGCCAAAAATAACTTATAAATCAGTAAAATATTTTGAAAATTTTATTCCTTGGTGTTTAGGTTTAACCCACTTTTACCATTTCTATTTTACTATGTTAACTAGTTTTTTTAACATACGTAATTTTTCAATTAAGACCAAAATATAATTATTATAATCAAAAAATTATTAATCAATTATTATCAACATTAATACCTATTTATAAAATTAAAATTCCCTCTGTTTAAAAATATTTTTATCACATGTTCATGTAACAGAAAAAACCCTCTTTTAGTTTTAATTATAGTAATTAGTTTTATAAATTTTCAATAATCATTATGGTAGATAGTTAAGAATAAATTTTGTGATAATAAAATTTATATTCATTATGAATTTGGATTAAATTTTTCAAAATTATATTCATATAAGTGGGATAAATTATTTAAAATTAATCCCATTGACGTAACGAAAAATCCTTTTTTAAGAGAAAACATGTTCAAAAGTTAGAAAAGTTTTTATATCAATATATAATATAAAATTGAATATAATGACCTAAATTTGATATATATATATATATAAATATATATAATTTATATAATTTTACTTTTAAACTAATATATAATAGGATTACTCTTCAAAAATTGTTTTAACTAAATGTCAATTTTTAATTAAAATTCATTATTTCTCACTATTGATCAAAAAATTAAAGTTTTCAAAAAATTCCCAAAAATTATACCCAAGAAGAAATTTATATGGTTGTTTCAAATTATAATTTTTTCTTTAAAATATATTTTTTATTTTTTTCATAAATTAATTTTATCATTATTCAATTTTTTTTATAAAAATTACATTTTTTGAGTAAATAGTTTTTTTCATAAATATTGAGAATTTATTATATAATTTTTATTATTTATAAAAAACAATTATAATTAATACTAAATTTTTATATTAATGTTCATTTGAATAATTTTTATTATTATGTTATTCAGTTTTTTTCGAATAATATTAGTAATATATCACAGGTTAATTAAAACATTGTGTCGTGTTTAAGAAAAGCTGAACCTAGTGGTGTGTGTAAAAAAATAATAACTCAATGTTGTGTGTAATGAAATATATCAATAAAAATAAATTTATTCAAACAAATAATTCATAAAAACTCATGCTGTTACATCAACAAAAATGACAGTGATGGAATGATCAACTCTAATGAATATATCCAAGGTATGTAGTATCCTTTGATTGTCAGGTTACAATCAATTTTTTCTTAAAAAAATATAATGGTTTTGACCCATTAAACTTGTTTATATGTAATATGGTTAATCTAATATTGTCATAATAATGTAAGTCATTTTGTAATGACCTAAATAAGAGATTGGATAATGTACTGATATTGACCTTTCCATCAAGGATGGATTTATTTTTGATATTTAGTGATGAATTAGTGAAAGGACGTTGATGTTACCATATGAATAATGATGAGGTTATTGCCTAAGAATTTATGTAGTTAAGGAATAGTGAATAAAATTACAAAAACCCAAGATATTTTGAGGGAATGTATTATATTTTAATTGAATATATAGGGTTTTTACATTTCATTTCAAAAAAATGAAATAAATAGGGATCATAAAATATTGAATTATATATTCTCAGAAAAAACTCAACTTGATGAAATGATTATGGTTATATTTAGTCATGTATTATGATTTTGTAATACTCTATCACCTTGGTAAGGAAAACAAGGTGGCTGATGCATTAACTCAGAAATATCACAGATTTTTTATAAGAATTATATTTTTTAAATATTTATATTCCTCGATTTAGTAATTTTGGATATGAGATTCATTAATGAAGGAGAAACCTCATATATATTCTAATTTATTAACATAACATCATTTTTTGAAAAAAATAAATGTTCCTAGATGTATGATAATATTAATCAAATGAAAATTATTGTCATGAATGATTAAAAGTTGTTAGAAATCATATATACGGATTTTATATTGAATTTTATAAAGAGGTTTTGTGTTCCATCCATGCATGTGATATAAATTTAATTTTAGATGATTATTGTAGCAAAAAATTATTTATTCACCATGGTATAGAAAATGTATATTTATTTTAATGATCATTTGTGGATAATATGAAATAGTAAACTAACAAACATGTATCGTGATTCATGGTTCTTCAATAGGTAATTTTTTAATGACAACATCCTAATTGAGTCGTGCGGCCTATATAAATTAATTTATGGGAGTGGGATGATATTAAAATGTAAATTTTCAATATATTAAAAAATAATCATATAATTTAATATTCCATATATGTTATTATTTATCTCTTTCCCGTTTTCATATATTTCAATTCTATATGTGTAGTTCTACCTCTTGGGTTACTCACACACATCTATATTAATACTGTTTTAGTCTTCATAGTGAACCCATTTCAATTTAATTTGATAGTGATAATAAATTTAAAATTATATTTGAGTAGAGTATTTTTAAATATAAACAAATTAAGAAATATCAGAGCACCATCGATCATCCTTAGATAGATTGTCAATCTACAAAGACTTTTCAGACATTATAAAACATGTTGAGGATTTTATCAGTTGAAATTCAAGGTTTTTGGTATAAATATTTACTTATTGTAGATTTCAAAAAAAAAATAGATTCCCTTTAGTCCTTAAAATGATACCAAAAGATGAATTTCATTGAAAAAAGTTTCATTCTCCATAATTGTTTGATAGAGTTAGTGAAATTAAGCTTGTAGTACTATAACATATGGATGGATATAGATTTTTATATTTTTTTTCATGTTTTCTTGATGTTGTCTCCTAGTAAGGGTTTTATAAGGTTTTAAAATAATGTGAAACTAGTTTTTATAAAAAAAATTCATTTTAAATTATATAAATGAATGGTGCATTGGTTAATTGTATGAAAATGCTACCTAGAATATTTAAAGTGAATTATCTATTCCACGTCTCTTTGTTGAAGAAGTACATTCTAGACCCAACTCATGTTATGACCTATGGAGTAACACAATTGGAACATGATTTATCATATTTTTATGTTCCTATATATATTCCAAAAACTAGAGGAATTTTTTTAAAATTGAATGATTTAAATGGTAAATATACAATTTAGATATCATACTATAGAAGAGGTGATATGGGAAAATGAAAAATATCGTATGATGAACATCTCACATCAATATATGAGGTAAAATAATGAAAATATAGGGGACAAAATTTTAAAGGGGGGAAAAACATAACACCAGGCCAGTAGTTATAATAGGTTTTTATTTCTATTGAAATAATTAACAAATTCATATAAATTTATTTAAAAATGTTAGTAAAATATAAATTGAAAAAAAATTATAAATTAATTTTTTTTAATTGAAATTGAATAATTTATTTCATAAATGAAAAATAGATGATTCTAATTTTTTTGGATTTTTCAAAAATAATTTATTTTTTGGTTAATAATGAATATAAATTTTTCAAAAATACCATCACTTTTTAAAAATAATTATTATTTAAAAATGACTTAATGAATTTTAAAACAGTGTTTATGTGTCTATTTAGTTAAATATTTCAATTTAAAACATTATTTTGAATTTGGGAACCCAAGAATGAATATTATATAAGAAAGTTAAATTTTGTTATTTAAAAACCCCATTTTGGTATTTTCATTTAGGGGTTTGGTTGTATGTTTGCATTAATTTTTAGACTAAAAAATATCTAAACATTCATTTTTTAGTTAAATAAAAAATTAAATTATTGAAGCCAACATTTTTTCATGATTTCAATATAATATGGGTTTTATCTATGAACTAGGTATCACCCTAAAAATAATATTTCATGTGTTTTGTGTTTCTATATTAATGTAAATTTATTTTAAATATATACTTTAATTATTCTAAAAATTATTCCACATTTGGTTTAATCTTTTCATTTTTTAATTCCAATTTTATTTTCACTACAGAAATAAGTTCACCTAGAAAATGATTAGTAATCAATGTTTGGGTTAGACTTTATTTAAAGAATTTCAAATAAATTATAAGTCTTAAAATTTATAAAAGACATTTTTAATGTGTTTTTAGTTGTTTTTAGATCCGATAATATCTTATAGAGGAATTTTGAGTGCCTTAGTGGAACTTTTCCTTTAATAAGATATGCTAATATTTTAAATCTTTCAGTAATTACAGGAGTGACACTCCCCTCACATAAAAAAGGGAACCACTTATCCTCTATAAATCACACCACATTATCCACATATCTCAAAAACACCTACCTAAATCCATCACTATAAATGGAACACATTATAGATAAGATTTGGTCACATAAAAATAACAACCATTAATTATTAATGTTTATGTCAAATGAGGTCCCTAAAAAAGAGTTAGTCATCTATACTGACACATTCAATGTGTATTTCTTCTTATAAATCCTATAAATATGTTGTTATAATCCTAAAATAAGTATTAATTTTCAAAAATATATATTCATGTTTCCATGAATATGGGAATGAAAATTTTTAGAACCCTTTCATGCTATGAAAAAATTAAACAACTCTTATGTGTAAGCATGACCTACCATCTCTAGCTGGCGGTGTAATTCATTATTCATCACCACATAACATGGATGGTTATAGTTATGTAATTCATAAACATATATATTATATTTATGACATAATTATGGTTCTTAAAAGACCATATATTATTTAACATCTTACATTTCCACTCATAAAAAATTTATAATGTCACTTACGCATACGGGTGGACTACCACCTCCACGGAGTAATGTAATTCGTTGTTCATGGAAATAATTTTTGGAGAATTATAAATATAAATTTAATGAATTTATATTATATTTACATAATTATTAAAATTATGGATATTATAGATCCATGATCAAAACTCATGAACCCTATCTTTTAAATTGAAAAATTCATAAAAGACAAACCAATAACACCCTAATTGAAACATACATAAAAACAGACCAATACCACCCAAAATAATGATAATAATTAATGATTGTTAATTAATAAGTGATAGTATGTTATATAAAATCCATGAATTTTATTAAATGTTCCAAAATAATTATTGATTAAAATTATAAAAAAATTAAAATAATTACATGAGAGGTTGAAATTCGTAATGAATCAAGTTGGACATGAGGTAATTCTGTATTTTACAGTCTCATGTTTATTCATTATTTTTTATGTATAAGTTTATATTAGAGAAATTATTTAAATTTAATTTTTTTAAACCCATTTAATTTATTGTACTATAGTTATTTTAATAAATGAATTTTTTCTCTCCATTTCATCTCTCTTATTGTTGAATAGTTTAATATAATGTTTCGATGGAAAATAATTTTTTTCAATTATATCAGGAATATATTTATTTAATAACCATATTTCCATAAAAAAATTATTAAATAATGTTTTTAATGTTCTGTAATGACTAATTGAATTAATATTTATGAATGTTTGACATTCTATAAAATGATTTAAAATGAATCATCTTATTGATTTCAAAATGTCACACTTACTGAAGGTGTGAATGAATTTATTTTTTTAACCCTTATCACAATAAAATATTTTCCAAAAATAATGGATTTTCATTACCTTTAATATAAATTTACTATATTCCATGAGTAATTTAAATGAATTTATTTTTTCTTAAATTCTAGAAATATTTAAATTTTAAATAATTTATCACAAAATTAAAAGGGTATATTCATCATGAAATGTTATAGTTATATTTTAAAATTATTTTCATTTATAAAAGTATCCATAGAATAATAATATTATTTACTAGGGATATACTATAATGATTCCATCCAATAGACTAATTTTTATTTCTTATGATCTTGTTTTTATATTCTTTGATCAAAGAAAATTATAAAATTGTGTTTTCATTTTTATCAATATGAATGTATAAAAAGATTGAGTTTGGAAATTTTATTAATTTAATTAAAATTATGATTTAATTTGGATTAGAATGTGATTTAAGAAAAATATTATCACCCCTTTATGCATTGGGATGTCTCATGGGACATAATAGTTCCGATATTTGGAATATGGATTACCTATTTATGTGTGTTGTCATGGCAGGAGTCCTTGATGATATGATAATGATGTTTGACATTATGAATTACATAATTATAAAAATAAGTATTGTTATCCATGTGATTAATAATGTTACTATTTAATAAATTAATTTTGTTCCCTTTTATGATATTAGTTATAATGAATATTTGATTATTTCCTATCTCTTCCATGTTATTCATGCATTATTTATCTGATGATAGCTTCTATTGAGTTATTTCACTCACTATGCAAATTTATTTTGATCTCCTTTCCCTAGGTTACCAATATAATATTTATGAATGATTTCAAGGATATATTAGATGAAATGATAATGTTCACACTAGAATATTTTGTTGAATTTTATGTCATCAAATGTAATGAGAGAATAATATATTTTTCTAGACTCCCAATATAACTAATTTATTCTATTATTCAAGATGTGATCCCTTATATCATCTTCCTATTTAGTTAAATAACTTATGGTTCTCTGTTACTGGATATAGGGTTCTAAAATTCGAGTCAATGTGTGCCAAACATCAATCATATCACTGTCCCACCCATGGTTATGCAATGATCCTTGGATAAAACCTTTACAATGATATAATACACACCATAAAAATATTTTAACCCACCTACAAAATTTCCTAAAAAAAGGTGTCCCATACCTTTTATTGAAATCATAAATTTAAATTTCATGAAAATTTCTCAACACAAAATTATGTGGGTCATTACACTATGCACCAACTATGAACTTACCTAAATGTCCCCTTTCTCAAGGAAATTTTTACCTAGGAATTTATTTTAGTTCAACCTAAAAATGAACTAATAGTGAGCCTAACAATAACATTTTACAAACCATAAATACATGTTTATTCTTTAAAAAACAATCCTCTAATAGCACATATAATTAAAAAAATAAAAAATTTCCTCAAAATATGCGTTTAATATTCCACCCAACATTGGGATTTCTATCCTTATAAAACTAGATATTGGTGGGGTATTGAAAAGTATTGTTTCATTAATCCTGTATAAAAGTATCCCACTTCCACATATCCTCACCTAAAAATCCTTGTTTTTATAACACACACACACACCATGGGTATGAATCAGACACTAAAGATATTTTCATTTATATTCATAATTAAAATATATATGTGGATAAATTTTATATAAATTTTGAGAGTAATGTGATCCAAACTACCAACATGAATAGGGTTCAGATCTTAAAATTTTCAGTGAGATTCATAGATAAAAACGTGATGTATGTAAAATTATGAATGTATATTTAGTTGATCATCAACATCAATTGTATTTTCAAAAAACATAAATAGTAAATTATATTATGTACTTAACATTAATTTTTTTCCATTATTCAATTTCATAACTTTGGGGATACGATTGAGAATACAAGATCTCCCTCTTTAAAAGGTTGTAGACGATGATGATGAACTATACAATATTTCTAATATCATTAGATTTTTTAAATTATTGAACTTGTTATTAAATATTCTTATTATTATATTTATCATTATATCTTTAATTATAGAAGTTTCTATAACCACTAAAAAATGTTGATATCACCATGAATGGACATAAAATTCTCCAAACGTATTCATATGAATCATATATTAAAAATTATTATTATATAAAATCTCTCAAACATGATAATAGTCATACCATAACCCACTAAATTCCATTGCATATGACTTGAGAATTTCCTTAAATGTATTATTTGTATTCTTTTATTAGTGATCCATTTGAAGATGGCACTCCATACACATAGTTTACTATGATTCCAAATATTATTTCACTAACTACAAAAATAATGAAGTTTATATTGTATATCATTTAGAGAAGGTTGAAATAATAATACTGTTAATCATTCCCACTTTATAGCTGTATAAATTTTACATAATCATCTATAGATTGAGTCACTTTGATAAGAATGTAGTGTTTCAAAATTATGGTTTTGTTAAAACTCAGTCATATAGAATCATGAATTTGAAAAATATTAGGTATTTTTTTTTAAAAAAAATTCAATGTCTATATTCTCCCATATCCATGGGGGTATATGTAACATTTGTAATATGCTTAAATGTTTTTAGTGTTCAATAATAACTAATTGATGGGATTGAGATTTTGTGACATATTATTTCACTTTATTTTGTATTCATGACCTCCCAGAGTGGGGAATTTAATTCTCTATACATATTTAAAAGGAACTCATATACAACCCACATTGAAAGATGATAAACACGAATCATTAATTTGTATAATATTATAGGAACTATAATTTAATCATTAAAATACATGAATGAACTTCCTCCTGTATAAACTCATAAATATTATCCCCAACATTGAGGTTTGACTTAATGGAATGGTTACAGAGGTTTAACTATTAATTTTCCTTGGTTTGTTCAACCATGTGAGGAATTATTTTCCTCAGAAAAAATGATAACATCATCATGTTCGGTTAAATACAAGTGTATCAAGTAAATTACACCCATTAATAACCAATAATATCTTACATAATTAACCACTCAATCATAAAGATTATGACATAAGGATTCAACTACTAAATTCCCCTTCCCAGGTGCATAGTAAAAGTAAAATTACATGGTTTGGATGTACATTATTCAAATCCATTTCCAAAAAAATAAGTCACATTACGAAAAAACATACATAAACAAATAATTTTTTGTGCACATGGAAAAAAATTCAACAAAGAGCTAATGAAGTCATGTTTTTAATAAATAAACTATTGTGGTTAATTCAATATCATTTAATTGATAGATATTATTATGTGTTTATAATTTTTATGATCCATGATCTAATATTCACTGAAATACATATTTTCAAAACAACCCAATATCTTATCCTCAAGATCAAAATAAGGCAACCAGAATGTCTTGATGATATCAGTGCCATGAAATATGTATCTTTAATTATTAATACACTCTACACTTCCAATAACCAAGCCATGCTCCCTCTAAAACTCCATATAGATCTTTATAATAAAAATTCAATATAGAACATTATAAAACTAAAATTATGGAAATGGTGAAAAAAATAAGGATTTAAGTGTTACATAAAAATCGTTAATTGACCAGAGACAAAACAATTACTTTAAAGAGTAAAAGTGATATTATAATGGGAATATAAACTCTAAATAAAAAGTTCCTGGTAGTTTAACCTTGAGTTAATAAAACACACAATATAAATTATCCCAACACCGAAATATAGAAACTATATTTATAGAATCCCATTTAAACTACCAAATAATCATTTGAGAGAGAAATCATATTGGATACAATCTTCCTGGGCATCAAGTCACTTGATCAAATTAAATCAAAACCTCAACAAGATGACTCAGTTAATATTGAATGCTTCCAAATACCTATAATGATTAACTATTATGCAATGAATTTGGATTATATAAAATTGAATATAATTGACTCATTTATGGGAAAATTAATTTTTATCCAATAAATGGATGCTCAATATAAGCCTAATAAAATCCCACATGGGAAACATTTTGATGTTTCATCACTATGTCCTACATGTTACAAGTGCATACATTAATAACATTCTTCATTAGTTAACATATTCTAAATTCTTGTACAATTAGATATTACAGGACCAATATGTTATATATAACCCACTAAATCAGAAAAATGGTTGATTGTTTCCTATGAAAGAACGTTAGATTGAATATCTGCTAGAATTTGGATCCCTTTAATATTCCAAAACACCACTACCAATTCCTATACACGATTCTAGATGATGTTTTATTTTAGTTGAATACGCTTCATCTAGGAGTGGAATGATGGATTTTTGTCTGATTTTTTTCATACTCTAGCTATCATTGTATAATACATTAATCTCTTACATGCCTATGATTTCATATATAAATTCTAAATACTACACTTACCCCCTCGACATGTCACGACCCGTCCCCCGGGTCCTTGGTCATGACTACCCCAAGCACACCTTCAATAGGCTAGGGGTTGGGGACTAGCATCGAAAAGGTGTATCTCTAAGACGGGATGGAATTCCCTTTAAACATGTACACACACAGACTAGGTACACAAAAAAAGTAAACCACGTCTTAAAACTACTAAAGTAAATGTGAGAACTGAAGGGAAAGGGGATAGTATATAAGACCAAATGAAAGAGTTAATACAATATAAATAGAAAATATCTCCTGAGATCCTCCCCCAAGGATCCTACATGAAGGGTAGGTACAACTCATCATCATGGCTCTCCAAGTTAACCATTGACCTATGTGCACCATTTAGTATTGACCCCCTAACCTCGGTCAAAGATGTTAGTCTTCTACATAGTAAAAAACATGGTGCAGGTGAAGCCAGTGTAGGGGTGAGTATAAAAATACCCAGTAGGGACCCCGGGACCCCCCGATGGTCACCCATAATTCCACAATGGAAAACCCAAAAATAATGATCTCAATCACAAAGCATAAGGAAATACTCAGATTAAACTAGTTATACAACTTAAATAATAAGAATAAAGATGATTTTTCATGAAGCTAAATCATCTTATTAATTTTTTAAGTTCCACTATTGTACCATGAAGAAGTATTGCCAAATCCAATCAACATAGGGTTGTAAGTCACTGATCCACATAGGGTCATAAGTCATCAATCCACACATGGTCAAAAGTTGTTGATCCATGACGAGCCACTCTATGACTAGTCATCAATGGTTTGCGCTACTATGAATCCATACATGGTCATAAGTCGCCGATCCATACAGGGTCATAAATCATCGATCCACATGGGTTTGGAAGTAGTCGATCCATAGAGGGTCATAATTCATCCATCCACACAAGGTCTCAAGTCACCGATCCACACAGGGTCATAATTTCGTGAGCTATGATGGGCCTCTCTAAGGTTGGTCCTTATCGGGTCATGCTATTTTTGATCCACATAGGGTCACTATGATTCCAATTCACAAATAGTCATATGACACTAGAAACCCAACCACAATATTTCCACAGTTAGTACAATTGAGTTCTATGGATTCTACTCCTCATAATATTAGTCGTACATCAACTTCCATGAAGTACAACAAAGAAGTATCCTTAGGAACATCCACGTCATAAGGGTTCCAATGCAATGCAGGGTGCATCAATCAAACTCTTGATCTTTTAGTTATAGGAATTTTAGTGCTAGGGACCAGTTGGATTCGTGTCTAATCAAACTCAGCCATACATAACATTATCCAAAAACCACGTGGAGTATCTCAAAAAGGACAACCTCATGATAAGGATTATGTTGCACTAGATAGGTTATCAAATAGATGTTCAGTTTGGAAGATATGCCCCTTTAAGAAAAACGTTGCCTAAATGGGTACAGTTCGACCTGACCCGGCCCACTAGGCCTGACCCAAACCTACCAGTCCTGGCCCATTCCATTTGGTCCCAGTCATGCCCGTTGGGCTGTAGAACTGGCCCGGCCCACCCGGTTGTGTGAGGCCCACATGCCACTAGACCAACATGGAATGTTGGCTAGTTATGGCCTGATTGATGGTCACGGGGGTCAGTTCCCCTCCTGAACTGACAAAGTCTAATCATTTTTCCCCTATTAGCAGTTCTTGTTGGAATCTCTCCACATGAACGTTCTGTATAGACTGACCAACAGTGGGACATGCAGGGTGCGGGTCCGCCCACCACCGTGGCACGAAGCTGAGACCCTCCTTCTCATCTAGGAAATGCATCCCTCCTCGGTGGCATGTTGCTTGCCTAAACACGACCAATGTCGGCAGGCGGCCCACTATCCACCGTGGCACCATCAGGTGCCACCACTTCTTGGCAGCCGACAAGAGCCAGCCGATGCCTCCTTCGGTCATCAGTGCTTCCATGCCAATGGAGCTTCCTTGGGCCTTCGGTGAAGTTATGAAGGTCCATTTTCTCTTCTTGATTATTCCTATGGTCCTCTTAGGATTCTTTCATCACTACGTACCTCCTGGAACCATATTTCCTCCCTATTGGTTGCTCTCCCATTAAAACGCAACCCATGAAATTTATTGGAGGGTTTGGGCCTTCTTCAGTTCTGGCCACCCCCTTCGATTTAGCATTTTAACAAGGGGGAAAGTTCAAACATCATTAGGGGTTGATGAATTCATAAAAATCATAGAATAGAAACAAATCCCTACCTTGTATTCATTGGAAGGTGATATGAATGAGGAAGAAGTGTTCACAATCATTGATGTTCATCTACGTTCATTTACTCCATGATCTCTTTTAGAGTAGGTTTCTATCGATGTTTTGTTTGAGCTACTTCATGTCGATCTCGAAAACCCAATCCATATTATTGTTTAAATAGAGGAAAAAGAAGCACCTAGATTTCCTTTTATTAATGAGGTTTATTAATGAACAAAAGTTATTATTCCATTAATTTAGTGAACATCGTTGTTACACAACACAAAGGTCATGTCATTAAATGACTCCCCTTCAAGCCTGACACTACACTGTGGTCCCGCCTTGCACCCCTCAATGGTGAGAACGGAATAAAATAACTCATGGAGTTATTTTATTATTTGTGTTGTAATTTTAAATCATTTAATTTTTCATCTAGCCCTTGACAGTCTATGTTATGATTATTTTAAGAAAATACTATCACTATGAATTCAACGGCACCCTTGTATTTTTAATCCGAGCACCAGTTCAAAAGGTAGAAATCACCACGTGCACATTTACTAAGTGTACCTTAAAAATGTTCAAAAATTATTAACTGTCATCCCTGACATGCGTCGGTCATGGTTAGGCTTGGACTAAGGGGAATCCACCCTCACAAGATCAATGGTACTCTAGTATTTCTAATCTGAGTTACAGTTTAAGATTTATAAGTATTTTTCAATAAAATAATTTTTAATTAATTATTTTATTTACGGCCAAAAACTAATTTCAAATGTTTTCCCGCACCGACCAATGTTAGGATCTTCATAAGAAAATCATTCCTCAATATGATCAATGGTAGTCTCATATTTTTAATACAAGGTATCATTCTTGAGTTATAAGCATTTGAAAAATAAAATAATTTTACATTATACATTTATTTATAGTTATTTTATTTTTTTCATAATGGAGACCAACATCAACTAAACATAAGTCATTATTAGGGTAAACCAATGATATTAAACACAATAGTGCCCTCTAATTTCTGATTCGGGCTCAATTTTATGAGTTATTCTACATTTTCCAGAAAACTTGTCATGTTTCTATTTAAAGCATAAAATTTTTGACCGATCATTATGGGAAATCCAGGCCTTAGAATCATGTTCATTCAAATTTTACAGTCTCATAATAATTCCTTATAATTAAAAAAATTCAAATTTTCTTGGGTCGTTACATTCTCCCCACATTATGACTTTACATCAACAAAGGCCAAAACAAAGGACAGTCCAACATGTGGGGCACTGAGACTCTATCTAAGCCCCATTCTCCCATGTGCTCTCCTGGAGGATCTCGTGCTGCCACAAAACATGCAAAAGAGGAATCAAATATCCACATAGGTCCAACTCATATAGATCACCAATCTCTATATTGAACTTCGTAAATGTTTCCCCATCATCAATGTCTATCTCACCACAGTTGACGACGTATGATGGATAATGCGCATATCTATTCAGCTATGACATGTTGAAGAAATTATGTACTAGGTGCATCTTCGGGGGAAGAGTTAGGAAATACAGCACCTCAATAATTCTATTGAGGACCTAAAACAAACTGATCAACCTTAGAGATAGCTTGCCTCCCTGAAAAAATCTTTTTCTTCCTCTTTTAGGTAAGACTCGGAGAAAAACATGGTCTCCTTATTCTAAATTAAAGGGTCTCCATATCCTAATTTTATAATACTTATTTCTACTTTTTGGAGTCCACATATGCTCATGGATGACCTTAACCATATTAGTGATATCCTATACCAATACTCGATGCAATAGTGCTGACTACCATGGGTCATCCAGGCATGGAGGTGATCTTCATGGCTGCCCCTAAAAAGCCGCATACGGTTCCATGACAAAAGTGGGGTGATAGATACCACTGTATGAAAACTCTATCTATGGTGTTGGTCCTCCCAAATATGTCCAATATCTAAGAAACAAGTACGAAGCATGTCCTCCAAGGTCGGTATGGTCCACTATGTGTGACCATCTGTCTTGGGTAAAATCTGTGCAAATGTGTGTTAGAACCTGATGCTTAGCTTTCACTTTCGAAAAGTGATGGACCATGAAACGAACTCTACCACTACTTTCTTCATCCCATGGCACTAGTATTGACATCGGAGGTCCAGGTACATATTTTCCACTCCATGATGTACCAAAAAAGTGGATTTATGGAATTCCCTCAACACCTCCTCCCATAACATCACTAGTACAATAGAGAGTCCTCTGAAAAAGATGACATGCTCCCCAATGATCCAAAATCCATCAGGAGCCGGTCCTAAGGATATCTGGTCTTGTTGGGAATCATATTCAACATCAACAAGTTGTGCCTCCATAACATGCTGAAATAGTGGATGAGTGACAATCATAGACTAGATGTAAGACGCTCCATCATTATCCATGAAAAAATATCGACATCACATCAAGCTTCTCCATCGCCTCACTCAGCAACTGTAAACGAGAACTCTTGTTGAGCCCATATTCCACCATGTCCCCTTCCTAAGAGTATATACTAGCTCAAGGTCATAGTCCTGGCGGAACACCAATCATCACCAATGTCTCAACTTGTGAAAAGCCTATGGGCACCTTTCGGTCCACGCAAAAGGCTACCCCTTTAACTAATTGACATACTCATAAACCCTTTTGTATTTGGTACTCTCTCTCCATAGAGAATTTATTATGGTGTTGGTAGTCCACACATAACATCAATCATTATATCTTACTCTTCCCTTCCTCTACAAGTCCTCCACCTATGACCCCTTCTTTTGAAGCTTTATAAAAATACTCTGATATATTAATGTTGATATTTGTGCCATCCAGGGGTGTAGAAAGATGCAAGATTCCCTCCCCATATAGAGATTTATTCCTAGAAACATATTTTGAAATGATGTTCCCACACTCCGCAACTACTTTTGGGAACTGAAAACTCAAACCTCTTCTGCCATTAGTTTATGTTTGGCCGACTCAAAAATGATCAGTTGCATCCTTTTATGCATGAGTTTATCACCTGTTTCCTAGGATTCATTTTTATGACTAATGAAAACCACATTCCTACTCTATAGATATGAAACATCATTTTTTGAAAAAAGAATTCAATCGGAGAAAGAAAAGTGGATGACCAGTCCATATGCAAACTAACATCATATTGCATTATCATTGCAACCAAGATGTTCCATATGAAACTCTAGCCCCAAGGGTCAGATCACACCGTGGACAGAAGTGTGATTATCGAGTATCCTCCCATATGTATCTCTAGACATAAGGGTAGAATCATCATTTTAACTAGAAAACCTAGGTATTGAACAAGATTCCTGAAATGAAGGAATGGTTAGTACCTATATCTATTAATACCACAGCTAGTAGTAGACATAGACTGTATCTCTAATCATTCCTGGAGCCCATCGGTCACAGTTCATGACTGCATGCAGCTACTCTCTACCCCTATCCATTAGTGCCCTGAGCCTAGAGGGAACCCCATTGGGGTGGTGGTTGTAACATGTTTAAATGTATAATACCTCATGATACTCTCTTAGAACCTCTTCCACGTATGCTACCATATAAATTCATCTTTCCTTATCACATCCTATTCCCAAAACATTTTATACATCCATGTCACTGAGACTAATGTCACTTTCCTACATTCCTACTACTGACATTCATGGGATGTATCTGATTAGCCAAATAATTTTTAACCACAATTGTTCTCCCTAGCACCCTAACATAAGTAGGAATGCACAGAGGAATAGTTCAAGCTCAGATGTCCTGAAACACTTCTCACTCAGAGGTTCGAGCCCTTATGCATTGGTTGTATTGTATTCATCACGTACTTGTAATGGTCGGCATGCCTCGACATATACTCAACTACCCACATGTCGTCCTGTCGGAGCTATAGAAGCTCTTAGGAACACATAACCCTTATCTTTTTATGGAAAGAGACCCCTTCTCTGAGGAAGGTTCCCAAGAAATATCTGTGGAAAAGTCATTTCATCGTAACATAGAGGAAATCTAAACACTAACATCGCCCAGCTGAGCCAAGTAAAATGATCACTTCCAGGACTACCATCTGATCTAATGGTGCCCTGGATAAATGAAAACTAGGTCACCATCTCAAGCCAGTCCTTAGCTACCTGTGAGTCATGATTCCCTTGAAACCTAAGAGGTAACTGTTACTGAATATCATGTAAGGCACTAAGCCTATATATCTCTTCTACCGATAATGATTTTAGTAACTGTTGACTAATGGGTAGTGGTATTTCTTAGACACTGGATAAAGGTAACATCTCGGGCAACAGTCCTTATACTGAAGCCTCATCACTCTGTGGACTATCCTCATGGTGACACATTGGAATCTTTGATAGATGTCTGTGTGGGGGAATCATGAAAGAGAATCAAGATGAACCATGGTTAATAGGTTATACCAAGTGATATGACTCCATAGATATCAATAACAAAACATTTTCAAAACACATGCAACTAGTGTTTTCTTGTACCGAGCCAGAAAATAGAAATCAGGGTCCTAGTGTATGGATACATCAGACACTGCGCCCACAATGGACTCCTTGGATCAAAATCCAAACTTAGTTAATTTAACATTATTTCCCCTATTGAAAATACAAACTCGTAGATCGTCTGGTAGAACTGACTACCCTTTTATACCACTTTTTCATGACCTTCCCCCTGGGGTTCATGTCGTGACTACCCTAAGCTCTCCTTCCATATGACAGGGGTTAGGGACTAGCACTAGAAAGTTGTATCCCAAAGACGGGAAGGAATTTCCTTTAAATCGTTACACACAATGACTAGTTACACCAAAAAAGTAAACCACTTAGTAAAACTATTAAAGTAAATGTGAGAACTGACGGGAAAGTGTCTAGTATAGAAGCCCAACTGAAATAGATAATACAACAGAAATAGAAAACGGCTCCTAAGATTTTCCACCAAGGATATATCCTAAAGGGTAGGTATAGACCATCACTGTGGCTCTCCATGTCAAAAAGTCTCCTCCATACACAATCTAGTCCTGGATCCCTGACATCGGTCAAAGCTATTCATTTTCTGTACAAGACACAACAAGGTGTGAGCAAAGCCTGTGCGCGGGTGTGTATAACAATACCCAGTAGGGAACACGAGACCCCCAAAGGTCTCCCATAATTTCACAAAGGAAAAACCGTAATGAATGATCTCAATCCCAATGCACAATGAAATACTAAAATCAAACCAGGTATACAACATAATGAAGAGGAATTATGATGATTTGTCATGAAGCTAAATAATATTATTCTGTTATAAATTTCCATTATTGTATGAAGAATAATTCATTCCAAAGCTGATCCACACATCTTCGTAAGTCATAGATCCACATAGGGTTGTAATTTATCAATCCACACAGGGTCGTCAGTCATAGATCCATAGCCTTCTTAGTGATAAATTGATATTTGTTTTATAAGACTGAATTACCTATTCCCTCTTTATAGATGATGCTAAATGAGATGAAATCATTTTTATAGAATCATCACGGTCAAAGATATTCTAATGATGAGTAATTTCTTGATGACATTATTGAGGTTGAGTGTTAGAGATATGGTTCTGATATCATAATCACCACACATTGACCTAAAATGATATCAATAGAAATTATTTTGACGACCAATTTTACCATAATTATGCAACAATGAAGGTGTTGTTATACAATCCCCCTTTACATGATTTAATAATACAAAATGGAATCAACTAGTTTTGTTATTATGATGTAAATAATCCCCAAAAAATTATTATCTGGTGCACCACTACAATGGAAGTTATTTCCCCCAATTATTAGCTCCACCTCTTGATATCCCACCTAAACCTCATTATGTTTATGAATTCCCTCAATCAAGGGTCCCAAATAAAAACATTCTTACTTATTTAATTATTAATAATAACATTTCAATTTTTAGTGCATAACATAGGATACTTAGAGAGAATGAAATGTCCCAAACCTAATGAAAACAAATATTTCATGAGATATCCACTAGAATCTAGTTTATAAGTAATGAAACAATGTAAGTAAAATGAGATACATATTCCATTAAAATGATTTAAACTTACTTGTGATATAATAACTACATTTTATATGATAATTTTAAGGTATATTGGTAATTATTTCAATTAAATAAATATTTCAACACATCCCAAGTATGTCCTTCATAAATCCTCATTTAGAGAAAAAATTTGAACAGTTTATTTTATTTCCATCAATTGTGTAAACCAATAACTAGGTTAGGCAAGGTACACTCTCATATAAATATTATTATTTGTTATAAAAAGAATAAATTCATTTTTATGCCAAAAATGTAATTTCCTAAACATTATTTTCATGTATAATGTTTTTTATATAAAAATTATATTTTATTAGTTTTAAAAAATCGAACCAAATAAAATTTATTTTATATCTAGAATAAAAATTTTCACATAATTAATTAATATTAATTTAACTTTTAGGAAATATATATTTACTAAAGTAAAAAATCAGGTTTCCATGGTAATGTTAAATTGAAGAAAATGGTAAAAATTATTAGGTAACGTCATAAAATAACATAATGACTTATATATAAATAGTTCTATGATTGATTTAATGAACTCTCATTATATTATCTCTATTATTTATCAACTTTTAATCCATTTCCATTAGAAAATACTGCCCCTTTCATTAAAGAATGAGTATTTTTTGAAATGCCAACAAATATCTCATATAAGAGGACTTCTCATATACTAACATCAATGCAGACATTTCCTTAAATACTATCTTGAATACCAAAAATAATTATCATTATAAAAATACCACGTGAGGTTTGGAAACCAATGTTAATAAGATATAATCCCAAATCCTTCATTCTCATCATGATATGTAATAGAGGATTCAATTCTTGAATGTGTTTTTTATCCCATCCCAAATAAAGTTTTATTATATATTCCATCCCCTATATTTAATATTACTTATCAAATTAATATAATGATATTATAACCTTTAATCTTCCTTAAATGTGATAATTTATCAATTCATTAACATATTCATATTCACTCATTCAATAAACTATTTTATTATTTGGGTCATTTATAACACCAATAATAATGATATTATAACTTTAATATGATATAATAATTTAAAATTTATTATGTTATAATAATTCACTATTTAAAATATATAAAATTATATTCCATAACAAAATCTAACCGTTTTATTTAATTTAAATTCATAAAAACAAATATTTTAACTAATATGTATCATCTAGCACCTTATATTCTAGAAAATTTCTATTATACCTCATTAATATTTCCAAAAATCATTTGTAAACAAAATAAATATTTTATATTATATTATAATGGATGAAGGAACTGATTATCCATGTCAAAGAAAGTTCATAACAACTATGACAATTAAAACCTAGAAATATTTTTCCATAAAAATATATATTTTTTAAAAAAATTATAATTTTTGTAACTGTATGGTATAAATTACAATAGATTCAAATATCATATTTATATATATCAATAAAATGATAAAATTTATTATACAATAGGTTAAAGGGAATCTGATCAATAAATAATCCAATGTAATAATTTTTTTGTCCCAACACTCTTTCCATTGGGTAATAATATTTCATCAATGTCATGTTATTTTTAGATGTTTATATTTTACAATTTATGAATTCCATATAAAATTTTATCATTATATCCCATTAAATTACATTTTCTTTTAAAATATTATTCTTTGATAAATTTTATTCTTTATAATAATATGATGATGCTAATAACAATTATAATAAACTATATTAAATCTTTCTCCTCCATGTACTTTCTATTTCAAACTAGAAATATTTTATTTTATTAATTTATAATAAAAAATTATTTACCCATTTCATAATTAATATTTGTCTTTATTGCTTTTAAATTTTAATTTTGTAACTCCATCATAGATGAAGGTAACTCACTAATAAGATTTAAAACTCATTTCGTTTTACATTTATATATTTCATATAATTTATTAGATATTTCATTATATAAAAATAATTTCATTTAATGTTTAAATTATCATATATTATTTTAAAATAATTTTTTAAAATGTATTACTATCAAATTATACATAAAATATTTTTTAATTGACATGTAATTTTCTAACAAAAATTGTTATTTTTTAAAAAAAATTATGAATTAAATTCATTTTTTCACATTGTTTCTAAAAAGTTATATTTCATATATAGTTTTTTCCTAGAATCACCAAAAAAATTTATTATTATATTATTCTTTTGGGTGATTGATTTTTTAACATCAAAATAACCTAATATATTAATTTCATCCTTTAAGATATCAATATAAAATGTTATGTAACCCTTCTTATTTTGATTGGATATTCATGATAATATGTGTTATTTACTAATGTGTAACACTTATGTTTAGTTTATAATTTATTATAATTTACGGTCTAATATAATCATCGAAAGGATTGGCAAATGGTTTAGATCTCATGAGATTATTATGGATTATGATTAGTGAAGATCGATCATCTATGGGATGTAGATAGTGATATATAGAACACTATGTTATTGGATGAATGTTAAGATATATGATCCCTTATTTTATGACTATATTTGGGCTTAACCACTAAATATGTTATTATTTACATGATTATATTTTTATAACTTTCTTAGGTTATTTATCCATGGTTTATGTTTATTATCACATGTTTCCATAACATGATATATGTGTTATTCTTCAATGATGGTCCTTTTGTGGTCCCTTGTTCCCTTACCTTGATAAATGTAGATATATCATGGAATATGATTTGACTATAGCATCCCATTTTCTTACTCTTTTCAAGTTTCTCCCATGTTTAGGTTTTCATTCAAGATTCTGGTCTAGACAACTAAGACTCATTGATGTATTTTTCCCTTACTAATCATTTGAGATATCTCCTTTACATACATGGATATTTATAATAATAATTCCCATGTATATATGTTTTTGAGACATTTTAAATAAATAATGATCAATAAACAATTATTTAGATAATTTACAAAGAAACCAATCCTTTGGGTTCTAGTGTTACACATTTACTTAGGATATATAATGGATAAATTATGGAAATAATATAATATAAAAATGTTATTCTTGGGTCATCTCAATTTCTATTAAGTAAGGGTTTATATATATTGGGAATAGTATGAGGAGGATAAGAGTACTACTCAAAAGGAAACCAACCACATGTTGATGTTAATGGGTTAGAACATAACAAATTTTTGGGTGATGCTTTTAAAATTCATATAAATTATACATCTTATTTTATAATCATGTTATGATTTATTAATGATATTTATCATTTTGGTTTTAGTAAATTCTTTAAAAATGGGGGAAATTAGTTTTAAGTTAGTGTTATGTACTTTTTTTATTTATAATGGAATTTGAGATGTTATCTATTCATGAATATGTTATCTCAGGTTATGAAATTAAACATAAATCATATTGAACATTGAAATTTCCTAATAAATGAGAGGAATGCTATCAATCCAATCACGTGTTAATGAACACCATCAGTAATTAGATATTATTGTAGAACAATTTTTAGAAAACTGGTGATCATAATAGAAAAATATGTTTTTATTTAATTATGAAATTTTGAAATGGTATTCTTGGTTATTTTTCGTTAGAAGTAAAAGTAGAAAAACTATATACTTTGATCAATTACAAAACATAAAAGGTTGAATATGACTCTTTGTAATGGGATTAGTTTTATAAAATATTCTTAAAAATATACTTTCCTTAAACACTTTACAATAAAATAGAGAAATAATCCCTTGAGTATATGAATATGGAGGATGAGTCCATTAGTTTATATTTGGAAAAAATCAAGAGATATAGAAGGTATTTATTTTTTTATTATCAATAATGAAATATTTATCAATAACATGTTTAGGGTTCTAAAACAAATTATTCAAAAGATATTATTCATTAGGGAGTTTGGAATATATGAATAAATTATTCTATGTGAACGTGAGGTTGAAATAGAAATTGGAAAAAATTATTATTCTTATAGATATTGAGTGTTGAAAAATAAAATGGAATCACATAGACAAAAAATTATAAATAACATAATGGATAGAAAAAATAATTGGATACATGAAAAAAAATGTTGGAGAAACTATGGAAATTTCATCAATGTATGAAGAATATGTTTTATATATGGTATAGTATGCCAACAGGCACACAATTGTAAATGAAATAAGAATAAGACACATAAGAATAATGAATAAAAAGTTATTAACTAAATATATACTAAAACATCACTGGATAAAATATAAGGTATTAGGGAATTCTCCAAATCAATTGTTGAATCCATGGGTTAATGATTATAATATACATCAATAATCCCCAATGTAAAATCCCATGATTTTAAAAAATAACTTTAAATATAGTGTGATTGGTTTGTCTTACAAAAAAACTAAAATGATCCCTAATACATTGAATAATATTATTATAAGAGTAAAAAATATTTTATATAAATTTATATTAATCTATTATAAATGGATACAAAATATTATTATGAACACTTAATGCTTAGACAATTAATTTTTTTCAAAATGATATTTTTTTTTTATATTTTGATATTAAATTATTTTTTTTTAAAATTTTCTAATGTGAATTAGATAATGATATTTCAGTTTTTAAATTTATAATATTAAAATTATATATGTATTATTTTTTTTAAATTTTTGAAAATAGTAGATTTTTACGTAAATAGTTAATAATACAGTTTCTTCCAAAACTGAAAATTTTATGAAGATATAAGTATATAATAAGGGAATACATGTCTATTAAACCCTGAAATTGATCAAATATTTATTTAAAGAGTAAAAATATACTTTTTAATATAGTATTATGAATTTTTAAATCCCATGTTTTCTATTTTATAAACATTATTAATATTTCCCAAAAAAATGTTTTTATTCTCTCCGAATAGTTAAATATTATTTCTTAAAATTATGTTTATTCATAATTTTAAAGAAAAATATATTTTAATTTTATTAATAAAATAAAATACATTATAAAAAAACATTTATAATTTTAATATATATATATATATATTATTATTTAATGTATTAAATTTTTTAATAACTAGATTTTGAATGTTAGATGTGGTAATTTAAAATTTTACTTAAAGGAAAATATAAATTTATTTTGATAGAATGGTGTTTATATTTATAACCATTACCCATAAATTATTTTATAATATAATTATATATTTTTGGTACAAATTATAAATTATATATTTAAAAAATTGTTACCATAGAAAAATATAAAATGTTATAAGTACTAAATATAGTGGTAAAGGGATCAAAAAATATAAAACAATTTATCATTGAGTTTTTGATGGATTAAATACCTTTTATCATCACCCAATCCATTATTTTATATTTTTAGATCCATTGGAAATTTTTAACACGTTCTACCTTTATATTAGGTTGCTATAATTTTAAAATTTTTATTCTCACCACTTACATATGAGGCCCCTAACAACCCCTTATGGACCACTAAAATAATTTACTTACAATAAAAAAATATACCCCTTATCAATACATTAAAATAATATTACTTTTAATTTATCTTATGGTCATAACATACTGGATTAATACCATTATTTTTTAAGAATCTCTTAACAAAAAACACAATGATTTCAACAAGAGAATAATATTATTCTTAACTTATTTTTAATTATATATTTAATTCAAATATATAAATTTATATTTACTATAAAGTTAAATCTATTTTGATTGTATTATTAATATTATTATTCTATTAATATAACTATTTTTCAGCTGCCCCTTTTTTATCAATAAAAATTTAATCAATTTTCAGGTCTTGTGTAGTTCATCGCCTCCACAAAGCAAAGACATCTGATTTTCATGACATCCTCTATTAAATGATTATAATATTGAAATTAAAAAATATAAATTAAAAATTTAATAATAATAATATTATTATTATAAGAAATATTAATGTAAATCTTCTTTCTATCTCTTTCTTTGAGAAATGAAAATGTTAATCATGTGTTGTATGAACTACTGGATCCATAAAATAATACATCTCTATTTTCATATTCTTTATTTATCATGTATATAACCTCTTAAAATATGATAAAACAATATGAATTTATATAAATAATAATGTTTTTAATATATAATAATTATATTATTCCAAAATAAACCACTTTCCTAATAAAAAACATCCATTAATTATGGTATAACCAGGTTTGGCTTGGTTATTCCACAAACATGAATAATTATATAGACTATCATCATGGATGAATATGAGAGATTAAAAATTAATATTATTTGATATAATATTTTAAAAAAGTATTATATTTTGGTTTAATATTTGTAAAATTGGTATTCAACTCATTAATTAAGATAAAATCTTCCATTCATTAAAAAATAATGAAACATACTCAATGATGATTTCATGTGTATGGTTCATAACAAAAATTACAATATAATTCGATTATATTATTTAATGGTGATATGAAGATGAAATTTAAGAAAAATACTTCCCCAGTAAATATTGATCTTTGGAAAAAATGAATAACAACTCTATTATTACGAAACTTATTCAAAGCGATCAAGATCATATAATCCCGATATTTGAAATAAATAATAACCAACTAACATAAATGTAGAGAACAATTGTAAATAATGTTTATAATTTTTTCATAAACTAACGTGGTTGTAAACTTTTTGGATTAGATATTTATTTATCTAAATAGGATGTTAATGTGTGATCAACTAATTAGGAATTCATGGTAAGTGTTCTATAGAATCAATTTCTAATTCATTAGGTCACAGTATTTCTTACATGAATAAAATTTTCAATAATTATTTAATAATGAAATTATAATTTCATGTGTTGTTAAATATTTATATTTGTGGAATTTACATATTATAATCAATAACCACTTCTTTGATAAAACATTTTCCAAAATAAATGTATAACATTGGTTTGAATAACTCTCACTATTTCAAATAAATCTCTAATTCCATGTCCACAGGTTTCATATAGAATGTAATTTGTTTTTGGAAATAATTTTTTTTCTATTTTATATTATTAATATTCATGTTATGTAATTTACTAAATTAAAATCTTCCAACATTTCTTAAATTTATTTTTTCTTTAAAAATTCTAATAATATTAGATAAGGGAATTTATTTTTATTGTTTACCACACTAAATTTATTTGATCCATTTTTTGATTCATTACATGGATTAATTAAAGAAAAATAATTATAATTAAGTATATTATATTCTTCAAATTCAATTCCAATAATTAGTTTTGAGTGTAATTTTCACTTCTGGTTTTATAATATTGATTAAAAGTCTTATGGATACTATTTTTTTATTTTGACATAAATTTTTTATCCATGTTTTATCTCTCAAGATGTTATGTTTTGATCACATTATATATTTTATTATGATATTATTTCTTTTGGAAAATTAAAATTTTCATATCTGTTTATTTCATAAATTTATTTTCTGTGATTTTTTTTGAAAGGATTAAGAAACCCATTCTTTTCCCAAGGTCACATTAAGATATGATGAAGATTTATTTTTTAAGTGTCAGAAATATGTGTAGATTATGACTGATGGGTTTCTTTATTTTCCTAAAACGAGTTTATTTTTTCTATATATCATGGGATTATTATCCATGGAAAAAATAAGTCTCTTTATACAAGAGTTAGAAAAAGGTGTTTGTTCACATAGTCATGAGAATAAGTTTATTTCTCACAAAATATGTCATATTCTTATGGTTATGAAAAATTTCCATATTTATTATAGTATTATGATAAATTTAATAGATTATTATGATAATCCTTTACTTTATCTTCCTTATTGTTTTTCATTATTCAGCATCTTTTTGTTAGTATATCATGTTTGTGTTGAGATATATTTTGAGACATGTCATAACATTATGCTTTATTAATGAGTATTTTATTATCTTATGTTTATCTACCACGTTTTATGGATATTATATTTGTTTCCATTATATTTGAATAATATATTTATCCCATCGTTATGTTTACAAAATGTTTACAATATGATAAATTATCAAAATTGTTTCCTTTACTAAGTGTCTTAGAACACCCCTTTATTATAATTCCATTAATCATGTTATGAACATGATTATATCATGAAATATGTATATAATAGGATATAAGTGATCTAAATTATTTATTAATATTTAATACTATTATAAAATAATATTTTTATATAGGTAATCTGTAATTCATTAAACGATTCGATCCTTGGGTTGTGTGAAATTTTTTGAGATATATTTACAATATCATCAAATTAATAAAATTTTTTGTTAAATTAAGGTTAGGACACATTAGTTGTTATCAATTTGTTTTTGTTTTTTCATTTTATCTCATATAATTCTATTGAAATCCATATAGATATGTCTAAATATATTATAGTATATGAAAATTTTCCAAAAATATAAATTCTATTAGTTAACTTTAAATTAAATCCCAATCAAGACACTATTAGTGGATGTAGGCTCTACCATAGAGGTACCTAATGCTATGATAAAAATTAAAAAACATGTTTGGATCCTGAATGCACTGTGAAAGGATATTCACTCTATTTATTCATTCATGATACCAAATCTGCATTCCTTTTGTGTTGTTATAATCCACCACATGATGAGCAATGAATGAATGTTATGGAAATGATATTTTTCAATATCTAATTACCAAAAAGATATGTTCATTTGAGTAATTAATAATTTAGATGATTATGATTAACACTTGGGGTTATAATTAATAATACCATTTAAGATTAGAAAGTAAACTCTATATAATGAGAAATGACCAAAAGAAATTTTTAATTTTGAAAATTTCAAAAAACAATTAACATTATTATTTTGTGAGAATTAGTGAAATTTAAGGAAAGATCATAATAATTGATTGTATATTTTTAAAAAAAATTAAAAATACTAATAAGATATTAAATTTGTTTCAATATTCATATTTAAAGTAAAATTTATCACTTATTTGCTTTATTAAAGCCTAGTTTTATAAAGGAATTATCTATAAGAGAATTCTATAGCTATTGAGTTTTTTTTGTGATGTTCAATTAAAGTTGAGATAGTAATAATAAACACATATTATTAAATAGAATGAATAGAAAAATGGAGTAACATAGAAGCTCCTAAGATAATACACATAGTTGTATGAATGTCTCATTTCTAGTATACAATAAATGGGGGATAAAACACCGAATTAATATAAATAGGGGGTCATAGAAGTGTTTTTATGGTAATGTAATAATCGAGTCCAAAAATTTCAAAGTTAATCTAAGAGGATTATTTATTAATGAAATAATTATATGTTGAAAACTAATATCCCACCCACACTACAATTATTTATGTGTAATGATTCCATAAATTTTGTGAATCAATGCCCCACACAACAAGCTAATGAGGAAAATAGGCTCCATAAATAATCTAAACCAATGAAATAAGGAAGTAAATCTAAAGCCACTACCACTGAGCTACATCACAATAATAACGTAACATAATGTGAACATGATATATTTTCATGATCTTCTAACAAATTATTTAATTTTGATGATTCACATTCTTTTATATCACTCACGCTTTTATGGAATATGGAATCACCAACTCAAGAAATAGATATTAAATATTCTTTGAAACCCCATAGTTTCATAATTATTTAAACTAATATATATAAATCTTCTATGATTGTGATTAGTGGGAGGATGCATATTTTAGATCAAATTTTTATTTTCCATGGTTGATTTTTTCATTATATTGTATATGAATGGGATTTCCCGTCGTAAAGCACATATCAATTTTTTGGGAAACTAGATCTCATTTCATATTTTTAATCATTATATTATCATGTATAAATATATGAATAATAATGAACTATCATATGTGTAAAACTATATTATATTGATTCTGATACCCAACAATGAGGGAATGATGAAAAAAATGGACTAGGGGGAAGTGAAAATCATGGAAATACCTATTAAACCAGAGTATATTAATGTATATTGATATTTATTTCCTAGCCTTCCCTTAGAGTGTTTGTTTTATCTTTACTTCAACATCAAAACTAGATCCATGTTTAACTTTTATAGTTTGTATAAAATGTCACTCATTGAAATAGAGGAATTATATAAGAAATACATGAGAACCTAGAAAAGGGTTTTATATGCCCCAGTGTTTCACCATGTGGTGCCCCATTCTTTTTTTCCAAATAGGAGGACAGATCCATGTGGTATTAATTAATTACATTTAGCTTAATAAAATCAGAATAAAATTAGTATACTTTACCCTATGTAACATCCCCGACCTGGGATCCATTAATCTGGTTCCCAGAGCTATATTTCTACTTGACCTCACTCATGCCTCCCTGTACACCAGAGGGGGCTGACTAGCAGTGAGGGTCTAATAGGTTATGTAGGGAGACTATACCCTCAATACCAAAGTAATCCACAATAGATAACAATTGAAATAGATGAAACAAAAGATAAAACTCCACAACATTCATAAATAACCAAATCCCAAGAATGGGAACAACCATTTACAACAGTAAATAAATCATGTCATGCTATAGTGTTCTGTGAACAGAAAGCCAAATGAAAGAAAACATTAGAATCCAAAAAATGGTCTAGACTCCAAGTATGGAACCTCTCCCAACCATGTTGCATGTCCAACTCAACTCCCTAGCATACGTCCTGTTCCCTAGTCCTGGCTTGCAAGAATGAAATCTTCTCAGGTACCCAACGACGGATTGAGAAGGGTTTGAGTATAATGTATTAGGCCACCAACAATGGTGTCTAAAAACTATACAGCAATGTAGATAGTGCATGCATGTGGTAATAATAACATGTAAAGATTATAGTTCAAGGGTCCATTCTAGACTATGCTCCTTTTAATTTTACCACCATTGAGTCTGTATCCAATACTTAGGAATTTCATGATTTAATATACCTTTCTCATGAGTTCAATGGATTAAGAATATTCAACATTTTAAACATATGGAAATTAAACAAGTCATATCTCAATAGGCATCATATCACATAATTCCCAGTATCCTCACCGTGAATCCTCAGTTTGTGTGGAATGAAATCGTTTGGTAAATAGAACTTAATATCCCTTCCCTAACCTATTAATTTGGGTAAGGATCTAGAAACTCCATCCAACCCATCCTGTGGGTGTAGAACCTCATGTCAATGCACCAAATCAACCAGGCCATGTGTACATGATTATTTGTCGTTCACCCCAATAAACCATATCACCACCACATAGCCAATAACATTTACAACATCACAACAATATCAATAAAGATTAGAATTTAACATTTACGATAAATCAATTAAATAATTCATCATTTATATTACTTAACCCTTTTATCCCCATTCAAATTTCCCATTCCTATAACACTAATCATTTTAAATTATAAAGCTAGTCCCATATATATTTTTCTATTAAAACCTTTAACCCTTTTTCATGCCCACCAAACAATTTCTTTGTCTATTACACAACCTAAGTGTATTAATAAACACATATTACACAACCTTCAAGAATATTAACATATTCATCTTTGGCTCTATGTTCTCACACAACAACATTACACTTACGTAGCTAGACTCTATGTCCAGGGAATATCGACACACCCCTCGGGTGCCTTAATTTGGTTGAGTCATCCTTCTATCATATTATGGGGATCAATAGGGGATCAAATAACTATTTTGAAACCCACTAAATCACATCATGTCAATGGTGCCATGAAATCTTCAAAATTGGGCAAGAATATAAACCCTACATGAACAAAAATACACAAAAAACTATGAACATAACATTGTAGACCACTTGCCTTGAATCTGTTGGCAAACACATTCTCAACCGAGGCCTTAGATCACTATTTGACCAAACCATTATGATTTACCCAAATATCACCAAAAAGTAGGGTTTGGGAGCTTTGGATGGTATGGGAAGGAAATACAAACACTAATCCAAAAAGAGGAACATGAGTGAGGTTATCCTTACTCAGATCTTCAGTCCATAACTGACGACACTATAAACAAACCTAATATGAGGGATATTAGTCTTGGGATTGTCTTGGAGATTTTGGGCAACACAAAGGATGGAGGTGGAAGAAGGGAGGAAAATCCCAAGTTCCCCCTTATTTCTTTCATAATGGCATTTTTGTAGTTTTTTAGAAATTCCAAGACTGTAGGGTTTACCCACACTGTTTTCCAAATCATGCGCAAACCATGAAGAGGATACTACCTGCATTCCCTATCTCACACACATTTTGACACAACATTTACAAATCATGCAGATTTCCACTTCCCTTAGGGTCTCCCCTCACACGGTTTTCAAAACTGTGTGCAAAACATGCAGACTTCCCAAAACATCAACTTTTCCCAATTTTTCATGTCCCGAACCCCCAGAACACCCCCAAACCTTCCCTATAACTTTTGATAACATTTAATTAAGAGTAAAAGTTCCTAAAACTGAAACATACACAATAAAAAAACCTTATCTAGAAATCCAGGATCTTACAAACTCCCCACCTTATATAACGTCTCGTCCTTAAGCCGCTCCTTCTGAGCATCATCAGTTTTCCGAATCAAAGAGGTCGAGCCAATGGACCCACACATCAGACACCCACACCCATTTTTCCTTGTGAAAATTCCTATGCTACCATAGAACACGGACCAAGGGTATAACCTTTCTACACAAAACATTCTCACAATGATCCACAATATGAACCGTGTGCTCCTCAAAGGACGAGTTAGCTACATTCTCGACATCCTCAACATTTATTACATGAGATGGATTAGGATGATACTGTTAGAGTTTTGAAACATGGAAAACATCATTCATACCACTATACTATTGTGGAATATCCAATCATTATTCCATGGGTCCAACCCTCTCCAGAATCTCAAATTTCCCAACATATCTAGGTGCCAACATGCCCTGCTTCCAAATTTGATGGTGACCCAACCTTGGCGACACCCAAAGAAACACACTATCACCCACCCTGAAATCAAGAGGTATATAACTCTAATCTGCATAAGACATCTGCCTACTCTGAGCTGTTTCCCTACACATTTGTATCAAATGAACCTTCTCTAACATCTCCGGTACACGACACAATCCTAATAGCTCAGACTCACAGCCACTAACCAACACAACAGAGATATACACAATCTCACATAAAGTGCATTAAAATTTGACATCTGAAATATAACCTGTAATCTATTTTTATAAGAAAACTCAACAAGAGACAAGTGATTTTCCCATGAACACCCAAAATACTGAAAACATAATCTCAACATGTCTTCTAATACCTGAATTTTATGCTCTAATTGCCAGCCGATTTGCGGGTGTAAAGCCATACTGAAAAACACATGGGTACCGAGTACCTTCTGTATTCCCTTCAAAAAAAACACAAGGTGAAACAAAGATCATGATAGGAAACTATAGTTCTTGGAACACCATGCAAACATATTATTTCTTGAACATACAACTCCCTTAACGGTTCGACTGTATTGGTCTCTTGAATCAAAAATAAATAGGACACTTTCATCATCCGATCTACCACCACCCAAATTGCATCATTCTTCTAATGTTTCTTCATAGGACCAACTATGAAGTACATATTAACGCATTCCACTTACACTCTAGAATATGAAAATATTGTAACAACCCACTTGGATACTAATTTTCAGACTTCACCTACTGAAAGAAACTTCATCGGCATAGAAAGTACAACCCGAAGGTGACTCCCCACCTTCAAGGATTTCCTTCATATCAAAACACTCTAGATAGACAAACTGGATCTCGTTAACATATCATAAAAGTTCATATTCCATGTCTATAGAAGCAAGGGTCATCTTCCCATGCACATCATGTACCTCCAAATGCATCTCTGCAAGCAAGGCCATTATCAACCAATATTAACTAAATTCCTGAACTACCTAGTCCCGAGTCTTCTGGATTAGAGCATCAGTGACACTATTTACTTTCCATAGTGTGTACACCAAATCATTATCGAAACACTATAGGTAATTGACTCGCCATCACTTTCAAAGATTCAAATCGCACTGAGAGAATATGTATTTGTAACTTTTATGGTTGGTAAACATCATAAAGGGATCACTCAACATGTAATTCCACCAACATTTTAAGGCATGAACCACATAAGCTATCTCCAAGTTATGTGTAGGATAATTCCTTTCGTGTGGCCTTAACTTTCTCAACACATATTCTATAACCTGATCATCCAGCATCAACACTGCCCCGTGTCCCACACCAAAAACATATCAGAAAAAGGCGTACCTCTTACCTGGATCATGGAATATCACAATAGGTGAGGTAGTCAACATATTTTTCAACTCTTTAAAAGCATTCTCACAATCCTCTCACTAATATAACTTAACCCCTTATTGTATAGTCTGATGAGAGGCGATGTCAAACAAAGTAAATATCTAATAATCATTTAGTTATAAGCATCTAAACCAAGAAAACTCCGAATATCAAAGATATTATTAGGATACCCTAAAGAAACCACAACTTGTACCTTTTCTAGATACACAAACACACCTGATTTAGAGATGATGTGTCCCAAAAGGTGCACCTCATCAATCCAAAAATTATATTTTTATAGCGTGGTGTAAATCAAATTCTCTCTTTGTGTACTCAATATGATGACAAGATGTTTTGCATGATCATCACATTTTCAAGTGTAAACCAAAATTTAATCAATGAAAAAACTAAAATATGATCCAGATATGGGTGGAATACCTAGTTCATTAAGGCCACAAATACCATTGGGGCATTGGTCAAAGAAAATGGAATCACCAGAATCATACAACTATACCTGCTTTAGAAAGTTGTTTTGGGTATGTTAGAAGATCTCACCATCAAATGATGGTATCTCAATATCAAATCAATCTTAGAAAACACAGAGGTACATCTGAGATGATCAAATAGGTCATCAATTCAAGGAAGAGGGTATTAGTTCATAATTTTCATCTCGCTCAGATTATTATAATCGACACATAGCCTCAGTGATCCTTCTACCTTCTTAGAAAACAACAAAGGGGATCCCCAGGGTGATGTAATAGTTTGTATGAATCCCTTATGATCTAATTCCTATAACTAAACTGTGATTTCTTGGAGCTCATCAGGCACTATTCGGTAAGGTGGAATGGATTATGGCTCCTCTCTAGGAAATAATTTGATCGTAAACTAAACATCTCTCTTGGGTGGTAACCCCGAGAGGTCCATAGAAGACACATCCTAAAATCTGTCCACAAAAAAGGATAGACCGACTATCCCTTCCCCCCATTATCTAAAATAAGGCATTCCACCTAGGTTGTGAGTTCTCCCAAATTTTGGCGTAGCGGCCCTGTGTGGCCCGCTCAACTATCCAACACACGACAAAGGATATAAGTGCTCACATCAAATGATGTGAACATTTCTCGATATAGGTAACAATAGATGTGGGAATTATATAATTCCATCCAATCAATCCACAAGAATATATCAAACTTAGACATATTTTAGGAAAAATATATCCCATTGAAATTGATACCCACCATCCTCTAGAGAATTACCATTACATGACCTGATTTCCTCAACTCGCACCCCTAGTGGAGTATCAAACGGCATTACCGCACATGTAGCCTCCACAGTTTACCCCAATATAACTACCAAATTATCCTAAATAAAGTAATGTGTAGCACCTATATTAAATAATGAAGGAGAAAGAAAGTAAGCTATAAGAATCATACCTTGAACAGTAGATGGTACTGCTTCACCACCTTCAGGTGCAACCTACACTGCATAGAGATGACCCATGCCTTTACCCTGGGCTCTAGCATGAGCACCCTTCACTGCACTACTTTGTTGGTAAGGGTGATCTTTCCCCAAAATTCGATGCCCACTGCCCCTACCAGTATGTCCCGTGGAACTCGAACTACTTTCCTAATACGTCGTACCCAACCCCCTTACAACATTCAGCATCTGCCTCTGACATTCATCATTCCCTAATTATCATGGATTAATGCAGAACCTCTACACGTGGCCAAACCTTCCACATTCTTAGCACTTGAATTTTTTCTGGGAATAGTATTCATGCTTATTCCATGGCCTTCCACACTAAAAAAACAAGACTTCGTCACCACATCAAGAATTTTACCCCCTCTTCTGACTGCTCTATACACTCCCTCCATGTTGAATGGTTATAAAGTGGCACTTCCTACTATCAGAAGCCACAAAAATATCTCACCCACCTAGCACCACAAGTACAATGCCTAAATCTCCCTCCAAGTTCCCTTCTAAGATAAGTTCATGGTCCACCACTTTGGAAAAACTTTTCAAATGGAAGATATTCACCTGAGACTGGATCTCGTGTCCTAGCCCATCCTGAAATCATTTGTCGACAACTGTCTCATCTCTCTTAAACGTCAAAAAAGCATCTCAGATTAGTAAAATGACTAGCATTTTCCATCGATGACATTGTCCCCTATGTCAACCTCATAAAATCCACATTATTCTCCTACTTCAAGGTTTCTGGATAGAAGTTATCAAGGAACTTTTCTTGAAAATACTTCCACATCATTCCTTCGTCCTGCTCAGTCTGAACCATAATGTCCCACCAATGCGTTACTTGACCTTTAAGAATATAGGTCGCCAACATTACCCTCTTTTGGAGAAGAGTCTCTAAATAAACGAGAATAGTTTTTAGGAACTCTATCCAGAGCTTTTTTTCTTCTGGCCCACCCTCTCCAGTGATGGTCGGAGGGTGCTATAGGTGAAACTCCCTGGTTATCTCTAAAATACTTGGTGGATCCTGACCAAGGTATCGTTCCCTAATCTTTATAAAACTAGTAATTTTTTCACAAAACATCTCGTCTGTATCTCCTAGGATCACCACTTTCCCTTTCACCATTACTAGAGAAGAGTTCTCACCAACATCCTCATTTTTCCCAACCAGCACACATCTTCGTTGTGGAATTTCTCAATAATTCCCAACATAAGCTTTAGAACAAAATAATAAAACTTTTATATAAGGAAAAAGAAATAGGTAAGATCATGAAATTCCACCAACCCAATATTTAGACACTACCCAAACGAGGACACTCAAAACCAAATCCTTACCCTAGGTTATCTCTCCAAAGGAGATGGCTATCACAGGTACCTAATTTACAAGGTTACAAGCCTGATCTTTTATGCCAATCCAAAACCATTTCCATATCCCAATTTACTTTTACAACATTTTATCCCGATTTCACTTCATTAGAAAAAACTATTTATAAATTACTACATGACATTACTACTTCCCTTTTTACCCATTCAAACCATCTCATTAGGAATATAACTTTTAAGAAAACATATGCATCATATCCTTTATATCCTACACACCAATACCATGAGTGTGCATATCATGATACAATCCACTTACGTACATAAGTGCCTAGAATGATGCAGTAATACACAACCTCGTACCATTTTGTCCATGAGATAAATATAAAAAACCCATCAAATCACACAACAAGTGCATCACCAATGGTGAAATATCATCAAATATAACAATGAAAAATATGAACAAAAATCCCCACCCAGGGTGGCATGGTTTTATCCCATACATGGGTAAGCTAATCCCTAAAACAAGCACTTTACCAACGCCCAACACTTCCCAAGCATCCTGTCTACCATACCTAAATAGTTAGAGAGAGAACAGAACATCTTTGATACCACTTTGTAACATCCCCGACCCAGGAGCCACTAATCTGGGGCCATATGACGTGTCACTAGAAAACTTCAAGTGTGCCTCCCCGTATTTCGTAGGTTGCCGACTAATAGTGGGGGGTCTAATAGGTCATGTAGGGAGACTATACCCTCAATATGAGAGTATGCCACAACAAATAACAATTGATGTAGTAGAAACAAAAGAGAACAATCCATAACATAAATAAATAACCAAATCCATTGAATAAGAACAACCATATATAATAGTTAATATGTAATGTCATGCTACAGAATCATGTGAACAGGAAACCAAAAGAAATAAAATAGACGAATCCCAAAAATGGTTCGGACTCCATGTCTAGAACCTTGCCCAACCATGTCCCATGTTCAACTCAACTCCCTAGAATATGGCCTTTTCCCTTTTCCACACCTATAAGCATGAAATATTCTCAGGTACAAAATGGCATCCCCAACAGAGTGTGAGTATAACACAGTAGGCCACCACCAACGGTGTCTACAATATAACCCGAAAGGATGATAGTATAGGAAAGTGGTAATAATGATAACTAAACATAACATTTTTGCAGCCATTATAGACTATTTTCCTTCAAATTATACAACACTTGATTCAATGTTGACTACATAGGCATTTCAAGATTTAATCTCCCTTTTCATGTATTCAATAAATTAAGCATATTCAACATTATCAAAACGTGGTAATTAAATAAGTCATATCTCACTAGGAATCAAATCACACATTTCGTAATATCCTCACCTCGAAGCCTCAGTCCAGATGGAATGAAACTATTATGGGAATAGAACTTTGTCCACTTCCGTAACCCTTGCATTTGGGGGAGGAGCTATATCCTCGGTCTACCTCATCCCATGGGTGTAGAATCTCAAGTATATCCACCACTCAACCAAGCCATGTGAAAATGATTATTTACCACCCCCTAATTAACCATATCACCACAACATAGATAATAACATTTAAGACATCACAACAATATCAATTAATATTTGATTTTAACATTTAACCTCAATCCATTAACACATTCATCATTTATAAAACTTATAACTTTTTTCCCCATTCTCATTTCCCATGCCTATCTAACTAAGTATTTTCAAGTATAAAGCTAGTTCGTAGAATTTTAAATTAATACCTTTAATCCTTTTTCATTCCCACCAAACCATTTCATAGGCCATTACCCAACCTAAGTGTATTACTAAACACCAATTACACATCCTTCAAGCATATTAACATATTCATCATGGGCTCTATGTTCACTCACAACAACTATACACTTACTTAACTAGACTATATGTTTAGGTAATATTTATACACCCCTCAAGTGGACCTAATTTGGTTGAGTCATTCTTCGTGCATCCCATGGGGGTCAAGAAGGGATAAATTAACTATTTATACACCCAAAATATCACCTCATGTCAAAGACCCCAATAACTCTCCAAATGTGGGCAAGAAGATAAACCCTACATGCGAAAATCTACACAAAAACATAGCGATATAACTTCTAGACCACTTAACTGGAATTAGTTGGGGAATGAACTCTCAACCGAGGCCTTAGATATCTATTAGTCAAACCCTTGAATAATTACCCTAAATATCACCAAAATGTAGGGTTTGAGAACATCATATGGGGATGGGAAAGAAATACAAACCCTAAACCAAAAAGAGTGACTAGGGTGAGATTATCCTTACCAAGATCGTCAATCTGCAACTGACGACACTCCAAATATCCTGAAGATGAGGGAGATTGGTCCTTGTAATCACCTGAATCTTTTGTGGTGTTATAAGGGCCGGAGGAGGAATAAGGGAGGGAAATAATGAGTTCCCCTTATTTATAACATAATGGAATTTTTTTTAAAATTTTATAAATTACCAGACTGCAAGCTTTACCTGTATGGTTTTCCAAAACATGCACGAGCTCTACGGAGGATACTACCCACACACCCTCTATCTCACATGGTTTTCTAGACCTTGCACAAAAATGGGGATTTCTACTACCTGGATGGTCTCCCCTCGTACGGTTCTCCCAAACGTGTGCAAACTGTGCAGACTATCCCGAACACCACCTTTCTCTCCTTTTTTGTGTGTCAAACCCCAGAACAACTTTGATCCTTTTCAGGTACATGGGAAAACATTTAAATAACCAAAAAAGGGGCTTAAACTTAAACATACATAAGAAAATAACTTATGGGGAAATTCGGGATCTTACAGCAAATATCAATGATCGATTCAATCAATACTAAGGGAATATTTTTCTATCAATGATTGACATTTTATCTAGATGTCCCTAGTTAAGAGTAAAAAGTAAAAATCATTCTACAAAATAGCTTCACATAATGAATGTAAACCATGAATTTATAGTTATTCTATTTGAAAATTTTATTCAACCACTATTTTTTTGATTCTATTAATGGTTTATTTAGGGATTACATTAATAAATTAATGGTTGTTTCTATAGACAATATTCTCACATATTCTAAGAGAAAGGATAATCATTTAGGAAATTTTTGGACTGTATTGAAAATAATAAAATGGAGGATGTGTATTCCTAGGTAAGTAAGTGATAATTTTGTTCATAAAATGTTCCATTCTGGGATGATAAATCTAAATCAATATAACGTAAGTTGATCCATTAGTGGTAAATATTATAAAGAAATTCCCATGACTAACCATAATAACTAAGATCTATAGTGGTATAATATTTATTTGATAATCTTTATGTACTCCGAGAAATTTATCATGGTTATACACTCAACTAAACCATGTTAAAATGGAATGGAGTAATTATCCTTTTGATAATGGAATGATATGTCAAATTTTATCAACTAAAGAATAGTCTGGTCACTGAACATGCTCGTACATTACCGTGTTGTGGGGAAGCGATTTTAATATATAGTGGTGGTTAGAAAATGGTATTGGGTTACATCCTCATGTATAATTATAATGTAATTTGTTATGAATCATTCTAATTAATGAATCATGTGAACAATTATGAAACAGATGATTTTGAGATGGTTGTAGTGACAGTTTTATCAAATATATAGTGACATTATCACTAAAATTAAATGTATGATATATATACTGGTCGCAAGATCTTAAAATATATATTCACAAAAAAATATTTGAATATCTTCCAAATGAAATTTCTGGAACTGATAAAGATTATGACTACTCAAAACATTTTCACATGATGTAGTAAAATAATGTGGTTGATTCTTAGAGATGGAAATACCATATAACCGATAAATTTATTGAATATTATAAATGTCAACTATGATAAAGATCAATTTATATGTTTTTGAAACAAGATATATGTCCAATAAAAACTATAAGTAATGAATGAGTTTTTAGATGATGACCATAACACATCCTTTTTTCTTCATCTATGAAATATGATGTTATATAAAGATCTCAAAAAATTGTACTTGGATATCATTTAAGGATAAATTAATAAATATGTATTCTGATTCTTGGTATGGAATGATGTGAAGGATTAATGGTAAAATTATAAGGTTGTTTTGCAACCACTACCCATACACACATGAAAATGAGAAAACATTACCATGCATTTCATTATAGGATGCTCCAAAAAATAGTAGGGCCATAATGAAATTTTGGTTATTATTGACCACATTACAAAGTAATTAAATTTAATTTTGATCAAATATGATTCCACTCTTTACTAAATCAACATGATATTAATAAAGAATGTTACAAGGATGGATGGAGTACTATATACAATATATCTTATCAGGATCATAGTTTTACCCATATGTTTTTGATAAGTCCTCAGACAGAATTGGAGATAGAGTTGGGTTTTACAGTAGATTATCATCCTTTGATAGAAGGTATGTCTTAGGAGACCATTCATAATATAGATGATATCATGAGATATTCTTTATTGATTTCAATGAATATTGGTATCAACAGATCCCCTATTAGATTTATCATGTAAAAGTAGTTCCCATTTTATCATTTATATGGAATAATAAGAGGCCATTTATGAGAAGAGTAATAGGATTCCAATAAGCTAGGATTAAGTTGGATATTGGAAGTCGATAGGTCATGACATTATCTAATAAATAATTTATAAATTTTCAATGAAATAAATAACACCTGAAAGAGGCATATAGTCTAAAGAAGAATAATATAGATAATATTTGACAAGAACTATAGTCTACAATCAATGATAAGGTGTTGCTTCAAAAATATCCTAGGATAAGGGTTATTTTATTTCAAATGAATGTAAAGTTATGGTCTACATAAATTGGTCCCTTTAATATCCATGATCTTATCTAGGTCATATTATATCAAATATAAATCCCACAACACCTATCTAAAGAGATTGATGTGCTTTATAAAGCACTTTTTCTAATTATATACAATATACATCACATGTACTAAGCTCAAAACCCTTAAAAATTGAACATGTCCTTTCATTTGAGGAATAAATTATTTAAATATTAAATATAAGAGACATAGATTTGAGAAATAAGACCACCATTATAGTCAATGGCCTATAGGGAAATCGTTTTTTAGGATGTTCCAAGGGAACATACGTATGTGATGAGAGAATTCACCTAATATGTTTTCCTCATTGAAATAAATATTTTTCAAATGAAATTACTTTGAAGGGTGGTAGATATCAACGACCAACTATTTTATTAAATAACTTTAAATATAGTGTGATAAGAGTTTATTTTATGAAACACTGAAATAAAATGATTTTTGGCTTATTATATAATAAATTATTAGAAATAATATATCATAGGGTAGTAAAAATGATAGTAACTAATTGTAAATTCCATACAAATGGGGATAAGAACACATAAATCCTATAAGATTAATTTTTCAATAAAAAAATTTACTTCATATTGTAAAATTTAATTCCCAAAAAATACTTATAAATTTTACAATTTGAATTATATAATTAATTATCAATTTTGAAAATATAATATGAAAATTATCAGGTTATGATTTTTAATGTTCTTCGCATATAGTTTATTTGATATTAAATAGTGAAAATATAGTTTTTATTGAAACATTAAATTTTATTACCACATAATTATATAAAATAGGAATAATATTTCATTAATCCTATTAATTCATAAAGAATTTATTTTATGAGTAAAACAAAATATTAAGGAAATACTATTTTTAATTTATATTACCACGGTTTAAAAATTTAAAAAACAATTAATAATTTAAAAAATTATTATTATTAGTATTTTTTTAATTCAATATTTATTTTGGTAATACTAGGTTCTATGGTTTCATTTAAAATCAAATTAATTTTTTTATATTAAAACAATTTCTATCATAGAAATAAAATAATATTTTAATTTTTTCCCACACATAAATTTAACGAATAAGGATTCTATTTTTCTAAAATAAGATTTTACTAATTACATGTACTAATATCAAAATTGATTTTTCTTATAAAATAAGATTTATCTATAAAACATGATTTAATATTTTTAATTTGTAGAAATAAATAATTTAATAAGGTCAATTTTAATTTCAGACTAAATGGAAATATTACTTAGGTAAAACAAGTTACACTGATAAAAACAAAAATGATAAATGTTATAGATGTACGAGTAAAAGGATAAAAACATGATAAAAAAAAATTTCTAATTGAGTGATTATGTATTATAAAAAATATTTCATACCCCACTCCATTAGTGTCTCTTGTTGGGTGAATTCACTTGTTTTGTATGTGATTCCTTCATATTAAGTGGTTATAATAACAAAAATTTCATTCTCCCGTCTTATAAGAGTTTCCTCCCAAAATCCCTTCAATTAATATAATGGCATTACATTTTCTCCAAAAACACAATCCATATAATTTTTTTATTTGTTTTTATTTTTCGACTATCCTAGGTCACAATTGGTTGTATTAAGATCTCCATTTCTGAGCAATCCATTAAAGAAAACATAATGATTTCAACGTGAGTAATATTTTTTCCCAAAATTACTTTCCTTTATATATTAAGTTAAAAAAATAATTACTATATAATGAAATAATTTCATCTTTATATTAAATTTTATTATTTTATAGTGATAAATATTAAGCACTATTCTATTTTATATTATGAAAAATGTGTTTTTGATTCAAATGTTGTAAGGACTACAGGCTCGAAGAAGAAACGACTTCTTTTATTAAATACCGGCTATATTTAGTTATTATAATGATTATGATTAATAATAAATGTTAAATATTTAATATTTAATGATTATAAGTTGAAAATTTTAATTAATAAAAAGTTCCCCTCATTCATTTGGAAATGAAATCGTTAACCGTGTGTTTTGTGAACTACCGCCTATATGACGTAACATAACATATTTTTATTTAGTATATTTATTATTTATAATATATCTTAATGTATTATTTAAAATGATAAACATATATAAAAAATAAAATTATTATTATATAATAATTATCTTATTCAGTGATAGGATACTTTCATAATCATAATCATCTACTAAATGTGAAATGCTCATGTTTGGGTCAGACCGACCAACAATTTGATAATTTATAAAAATTAATTTCACTACTAAATATGAGAAAATAATTACTATTTATATATTATATAGATGATTAATTAATGAATTTATTTTTTATATGCAATGGAAAAATTAATATTCAAATCCCCAACTAATATACAAATTTTCATTTATTTAAATTTCCCGTAACATGCTAATTGAATATTTCATATTTAATGATAATTACAAAAAATCACCCTGAATGATATTATTACCTTATAAATAAATATAAATAAAAAATTACATTAAATTATATAATTTTGGAAAGATTAATGTCTGGATAATAATTAATAACGACACCACTATTAGAAAACATGTTTAAAATATTATGATTCCTCACATGAGATATTGTAAATAGATAACAACCAACTAATATGTATGTAGGGAATACTTATAAATGATGTTTATAAAACATTATATATATGAATATATTTCTATAACAGCTGATAAGGGTATTTATGGTTTTTATATAGGAGGTTATATTGGGATAAGAAAAGTGGAAATTTAAGGCAATAATTTCATCATTATAATTTTTGATTCATTGGGTCACAGTCTATCTTATGTTAATATTCATTTTCAAAAATATTCTATCTTTTAAAATTTTATATTTTCATTCATCTTTTTCAAGGAGTACATAATTTTGATCATAAATAACATATTATTTTTTAACATTTAACACTAATAGAATAATTATAATGGAATTAAAAAAATCGTAATTTGATGTGATTATTCTCCTATATTTCCATGATTTAATTATAGAAAAAAATTTCATTTATAAAATCAAGGTATGGCATTGATTTTATATTCTTAAAATTTTACATTATATGTTATATGAAATAAAATTATTCTAATATTTCATTAATTTTGGTTTTCATTAAAATAGCCTATAAATATAAATAAATGTATTTTATTTTATGATTTACCACAATACATTTATTAGATTTATTTTTTGTAATTATAAAGTATTATTTATTTCAAAACATCTTTATTGTCAAATTTATCTCCCTTAATTGTTTATCTTCTATTAAGTGACGTTTTAGTGATCATGTATTTATTTTTATTACAATATATTTTTAAACTGTTATTTTTTATATCATATTATTTCAAAATTTCATATTATGTTTTGCTAATGTCTTATAAAATGCATATTTCACTATGGGTTCTCTAAGATATTATGATGACTGAGATTAAGAGTAACACAAATATATGTATGAAGAATGGTGGGGTCTAATATTACCTTATAACTAATTGGTTTATGATTATATCTCAAGATATTTTTATTCATGAACATATTGAGTATGTTCTCATAGGAATAGATATAATAAGGTTGATCACATTTTTAGGAATTAACAAAATTAGTTAAATCACTTATGTGTGGGAAAATGAATTAGCTCAAAAAGGTTTTATGATACTAATATTTTAACCACATTTATAGATATTAAATTGAGTTATTCTAAATTACCATGATTCTTATCATTTTGAAGAAATTTCATGTTTTCATATTACACATTATTTTATCAATATTCCACACATTTATGTTATTGTCCACATTTTATGATTATTAGAGTGTATTTTGAACCATTCCATTTATTTTATGCTTACTTAGGGACATTTTTAGGATGTTATATTTCTATACCATGTTATATGATTTTCATATATAGTCTCATGCAATTTTATTAATATATTTATACCTTACTCATTCTCTCATTCATGTTTATGGTCTGATAGGTTATAAAAGTTTTTACATTATTGAGAGTTAGAGAAAATATATTTCTTATTTCCATTACCTAGGTTATAAATATGATTATATCATGTGAGATGATCGGAAAAGGTCAAATATATTAATGATTGTGTACTAATTTTTTTTGTTTTTTATAAAATAACATGTTATTGTAGCTAATGTCCAACACACAAAACCTCTTTTATCCTTGGGTTATGCATTTTTTTGTGATATGTATTATTTAAATCACAGATTTAATGTGATGTTTATTTTTTTCATCATGGTTATATTTATCCAAATATAAATTTACAAGGAATATCTATTTAAATCACTACCAATAAAGTGGATCAAAATAATAATTTATTGATAGGTATAGTTATTTTCCAATCCATATCCAAAACATAATATTATATTACCCTTATTTACCTTATTTAATTTCAGGAAAGTTTGAGATTAATTTTGATTTACAACCTCAAATAATTTAAATTTAATTATTAGTAAAGAAACACGATGATGAGACTATTGAAACCCATAATTTCCAAAACTAAATATATCGCCTATTAGAAAAATATTCATTACATAAAAATATTATATGTTCTATAACCATACTGGTTAAGTGTATTGGGATACTTGGATACATAAATAAATGCTACATAATGGATTGACATCATTTAGCATGATATCCCTCAAGACTCGAACTCTTATGAGAAATATTATACTTAAAAATGTTCTTTTTATCCTTTGGAAATAAAGCGTAGTTAAGGGATATAGAAGATTCTTAGTAAGATTAAACAAAATATATTTCAATATATGATCATAAATGAGAATAATATATGAATGGTTTTATGATAATATGATCATAAAATGAAAAATCCATACCCAGATTTTTCATGCACTATCAATAATGATTTATGGAATATTTCTCTAATATAACAAAAGAAATAACTCACAAGAGAGGGTGTATCACCCCAAGATTTTCTGAAATACTTTTAAAATTTAATTTAATATTTTTAATACATTTAATTTCATGAAATACTAAATATAGCATGTGTTATATAAAATCACTAAATTTGGAAATTGTTTCAGGGAAAATCATGTAATTATTGCACTACATGTGACATATAGATTAGCTTGCGGTACAAAAAACACTATTTTGGATTTTGTTGCACTTAATGTCAAGTTCCTTCGATAACATCCATTACACACAGGGATGAGTTTTAAAAAACAACAATATAATATTAATATTATAAATAATATATAATTTTAGTAATTACCTAACTATCAAAATGGGAGTTATGAATAGAATTAATTTAATTATTAAAATATGTTTTAAAGAGATATATAAAATTAATTCATTGTTTATAAAAAAGTCTTAAATGAATGTATATAATATTTAAAAATAATGAAACCCAATTTCATACAAAACTATGTACAAACATCATTTTAACTATATAAATTAAAAAAACGCTATCGATGGAATTTAAATAAAATGTATCATATATTTAATAAAAAATTTAATACTCATTCTGATGTTTTTATAATCATAAGATAATAGTAAATTCAATTTTATGAATCAAAAAAAGTTTATTTGTGAAGGTAATTTTAAATTATTTTAATGGAGAACACATTTTAAATAAAAATTTTGACATTTATATAATTATTTTGACAAAAAAATATTATTTTTGAAATAAGAATATCAAATTTGGAATTACATGATTCTTTTTCTATTTTTTGAGATGTTTAATTTTTTTCTGACTAATTAAAAAACATTGACTCTTAATTAAAAACATCTTCTACATCTAAATAATTTATAGGATAAAATTATATTTTCAATGATATTAAAACATTAATGGGATAAATTAAAAATATTAACCAAATATAGGTAATTATATCCATTTTTAAATTGAAACTGGGTATAAAAAAATTTCAATATTCTGAAAACTTTTACTTTAAAAACACTCATTGTCATCTCGTTTGTGGGATTAAATTTAAATAAATTTCATCCACTTTAGTTTTTGAAATTTGTATAAAGGGATTATATATTTGGTATAATTTTAATTTATATATTCTAATAAGGTAAAATTATTTTTTTACCAAAAATATTGGTGAGTGTGATTAAAATTCATTATAATGATTAAGAGAAAAAATTGGGTAATAATGGAATAAACCTTAAACATAAGACAAAAAATTACATATAAACATTAAATAAAGCTAGTTTATATTCATATTCCCACCCTATACTCCATTTTATCTAATTTTAACCATTATTGGAGCCATTGTACATGATAATAACATGGGGTAAATTGTTTTTATAAACTAACAAGAATTATACTCCTCCTCCACTATAAAAGGTACTCACCAATCAAAATTATTCACACTAATAAAGCCATTTTTTATGGAATAAATCTACCAAAATAAAAATACAACATACCTTAATTAATCTGATAATCCTATTTTTGAAAAGAAATCCAATCTATGGATCACATTGAAGCAATCCAAGAGGAGTTTCCCAAGGAAGAAGTAACAAACATACTCAAGATCTTTTGTATTATTTTCATTCTCCACCCCTAAAATATTCTTATTAATAATTATATAATAACAAATTTATCATAAATATAATAATATGTTCTTATTATATGGTTTTCACCTAAAATTAAACACACTTTCAACTAATATTTTACAAACTTACTGTTCATATGTATAGAGAACACCTGCCTCACGAAATGATGTTGTTCATTTTTTTCCATTACAAACTATCATGGTTGGGAATTATGATGAAAAATATGTTTTTAATGGGAATGTATGATATTTATAATTTATTTATTCTTATATTACTTAAAATTGATAAACCATCAAGATTTCATTTTTGTGTAAAAATGATAACTTTGTTTGTTGACATGTGGACTAACACCTCCTCAAAGCGATGTGATTCATTCACAAATTAAATTAAATGTATTAATGATGGTTTTAGTAAAATTAAATTATATATATGAAATAATAATTATACATTAATGAAATTATATATACAGACAAACATATTTCTTTACTTTCATTCATGTAAGAAGATAATGAAACAGAATCAATGTTAATGAATACTTACGGCCTAACATCTCCCTGAATGGTGTTCTCATGTTCATATCTTAATATATTATATATTATTATTAATACATATATACAAAATATAAATTAAATTTATATAAATTTTAAAATAATTAAAATAATTAAAACATTATATATGTAACAAGATCAATAATAAAAAACCAAAACATATATAAAAAAACAAAGTAGATATTAAAAAAAAGGTAACATTAACATGTACTTATTAATAAATAGTCAATATAAAGTCAAAAAAAAAATATTTTATTTGATATAATAATATGGTTGATTGGTAAATATTTAATAAACATATATTTATTTTATAAGTGGTGTTAACATGTGGGATGACTGTCAAGACTTAAGGAAACATATTTCTCATTTCCCTTTTATATAGGTGAGATACATGCCTTATTCACCACTCATTTATTTTATGTGGTGCATATAATTATGATGAGTGTATTATATGAATACTATACATAAATTTTTTTTATTTACATATCCACTATATGATCTTTCTTTCATGGTGTTTATGGTTCAAAAGTTACTTAATCAGAAAAGTAATTTTTTTTCTAATGTTGCCTTCAATGAGACACATACCATGTTATGTACCTCTATTATTCTATGGGGTCCATATACATCCCTTTTACATATTATAACCTGAATATATTTATTTAATGATATTTTAAGATTCATGTAATATTATTATCTCATGCATATTCTGATTTAAATTTACCAAAATGGTAATAGTTTGTTGGTACAATCTCATCATTTATCAGTATTGTTTATGATTATGCTTCCATGGATGAACTATTATGAAAAATATCTCAACAAAAACTCACCAATTATATTTTCCTATGGTTAATAATGACATATTCTTGTATTGAAACCTTTATTTCCACTCAATGGTAATGATGATAGTTTAAAAAGTGTTTTTAATAAAATTTTGAATAGTGTCTCTCTTTGGTCGAATTTTTTTTTCATTCTAAACCAAGTTTTCTATAAAATGTTTTCAAAATTTATTTTGGTTTAGAAAGTGTTATTTGTGTTTTAAAGAACCTTTTATATTTTTTCATGGAAAATATTTTTCTAAATATTCCAGGATTCATTTATACATTTTCTATAAATAATTTTCAAAATGATTTCAAGACGTCATTCAATGATTCAATGTATTTAAAAAAAACTATTTTTCAAAATACCTTCATGATAAATTTATATGATTTGAAATATATTTTAAAAGAAAATGTTTTTAAAAATAATTTATTTTTTTAAAACCCATTTTTCAAAGATGAAATTATATTTTCCTCAAGAAATGTTTTAACTGAAATTCTAAATCATTAGTTATTAAAAAATTATTTTTTAAACAGTTTTATGAAAAGAATTTTCAATGAAAGGATATTTACATTATGAAATGTTTCATGCAATCATTAAAAATAATTCTCTATCTAAGATGAAATAATTTCTTATTTTTTATGATTTCCTATGTATATGATCCATGAATACCATTTGTATTCCTTCTTGAATGGTTTATGGTTTGATGGAATGATGTTTATGTATCTTGTGTCTCTTACACATGATATATTCCATTGAAACCCACTTCATTTCACTAGTTATGCCTTGTGAAAATGATTAAGTGAACTATATATTTTTCATAGGTAGTGATATGATGAAAATTTTATGATAATTAATTAATTGAATGGGACATGATGTGATTTTTAGGGAACATATATTTTTTATTTATCATGATATGATACATGTTTTGTATTATTTTTCAACATAAATGTATGATTTCATTATAGAAATTTTGGGATCTATATATCCTTATAGTGAATTGGGTAATGATATATGTTTTATGAGCTAAAAGGTTTCATGAGAGGGAATACCATGCCTGAAACAAGAGGTTACATGGGAGTGCATCCCATGAATGAAATGAGAGGGAATCCCATTCTCAAAATAAGGGCGTACAAACTAGGTTATTACATGCTCAAAATAATAGGAAATCCCACATAAAAAACAAGAGTGTAAAATGGAAGGAATTATATTCTCTAAAATAGAGGGTACATAGGAGGGCATCCAAATCCCCAAAATAGATGGTACATGGGATGGAATCCCACTCTTGAAATAAGAGCATACACAGGATATAATCTCAAGCCGAGAGAAGGTACACAAGTTATTAACCTATTCCGGGGATATTTTTAGGGTCTTGGTATTTACCCTTGATGTAGGATTTTATAATATTATGTGTCTTCCACAAATTCTTTGTCTTATTCGTATAGTATTCACCCATGGATTATTCTCTGGATTCCACTATTAATTATTTCTTATAAACTTCCAATATTTATCCCATCACCCATGTATATGATATATGATATCTAGGGTATGACCATCTATTGTTTTTATCACATTCACATACACATATGCTGATGTTTATTCCTACATATCTCCCTTGTTTACCCTTACAGAGAAACTCGTCTCACCCATTTCTTATGTTTCATTTCCCCAGGTTATGAAAAATGGTTTTAAATAAAATTAATTATTGAGTATATCTTTCTAAAAACATTGAAGATCATTTACCATGTGATAATATTGTGTTACAAGTTTTTAAAGTAACAAAACTATTATAGTTCTTAGGAATTTACTTTTCTAATATTAACAACATTTACCCAAAATAATGAAATATCCTTTTTATTAATCTTGGGTCACTATAGTTTGTATCAATTGAATGGTTTACTCAAACTTTGGAAAAAAATATAAGGGAAATCCAGGGATATCTCTAGGGATGTTTATAAGTATATGTCTATTGATGTCTAAATGGATAAGTCTAAAGATATGATAATGTATATTACAATGAATGAAATTTTTGGTAAAGGATACAGAAAGTTGTTTACAATAAATATGTCTTTGTCTAGATATAAAAATTTGATGTGGCTCTATAATTGATGTACATAATGGTAACAAACCTGAAGATGTTGTATTGTTCTAGACTCTATAAGAAAACGATGTCGGACAACATGCCCTACTGCACCCCATAATTTACTCTCCCAAGGGATATGATCAAGGAATTCACTAACTCTTTATGAACCCACATGAATAATTTAAATATATGATAACTATGAACCTCCAAGGATAAACCGGATGTTTCATTGATTAATATGGAATGTGTTATGATTTAGTCATATTATATGTAATTTTTCATAATTATTTTGTTTCTACTATGATATGTGTTTCTCACCCTATGCTTTCTATTTTTTGTCAATAGAGGGAACTATAAGGAACATGGTTAACATTAAATGTTTTAAATATGGAAAATATAAGAATTATAAAAATAATTTTTTTAATTGGAAATTTCATACAGAGAATCTGAATGATGGTATGGCTATTTTCTATAAAATAGAGGGTTATGCGATAGGAAAGGACATGTAAAAAATATGGGATATTAGAATATAATTTTTTACATTAAACATATGAAGAATGATTATATTTAGCTTGAGGAAAATTAAAAAATTATTAATATTTCATATTCTAGGAAAAATACATATGAAGGTGTTAGGTGATTAAGGTGAGTAATGCTTTATGAATAATGTTGGACTATTGTAGTGAATATGACTTAGAAATAAAATATTATATTATACTTACCTAGAAATATATATGTATTTTTAGTATAAAATTTTCATTAAAGATTGATAAATATATTTTGAATGGCGTGGAAGACATAGAAAATTAATTTAATAGAAAGGTTTTATTTTGAATAAGGGAAGGTATCACTTAATGTGTTCCTGATATTATGAATTTTATTTCCATTTTGTCTAAATTGATAATTATTATGGATTAATAAAGATGGATAATACTGATTACTATATAATAAATTATTGATCAATTGAAAAATTGGTCTCTGTTATCGTGGATGAAGTTTACGACTTCATGGAATTAAGGAATATATCCAGTAATTATTAAAATATTGAATAATTCATGTTTTTCAAAAGGATTTATGGTAATCTAGGTAATTACAATTTATCAAAACAATACCATATGACCTATTAAAATGATTATTATTTTATAAATAAGAGTGGATTGATGATATATGGGGGATACATGTTAATCTGATTTTGGGTATTTTTATCAATTTCATTCAAATGTTGTGGATTTTCATATTTTCAAAGGGTGTCAAGGATAACCATTTATCAATGTTTTAAGTTAAATAACAGATTATGTTTGTGAGATTAATGTATTTTCCCACCATATGTGTATTGATTTATTTTGAATAAACTATGAAATACATTTGGTAGTAATGTTAACTAATGGTAGATGGAATGACTTATAATTTTATTCATGGTTCTCATCATATGTTAATTATTCAAGAATGAAAAATTAAACATCATTCCCTAGAGTAATAGACTATGTTTGAATTGATCATGGCCTAAAAAAATTATGAGATTGTGTGAAATAATGTAAGTACATATAGAATTGTGATCATTATATTTCCCTTAACCATGTTTTCTATCACTCTCCATCAGAACATGATAGTTATATATCTCTTCAATTTCTATTTTTTCACTTCCCATCAATGATTACCTTTGTGAAAACATTGTAACGTGTTACATTGGTTAATTGTTATGTTTAAATATTTCCATTTTAAAATAAGTTTTGAGTATTAAATTTTATAATGTGGGTGAATATGGAAATGTATTTCAAGAACTACGAAATTGTTATCACAAATGATATTTAAATAGAAATTCATCTTAATTAGGGTATAATTTAACAACCCAAGGTATTGTGAAATATTATTTTTTTCTATTTATTTTAATTTTTTTATATTTTTCATTTCACGTAACACTAAATATTGATTTATTTATATGAAATCACTAATTGTGGATAGATTTTCAATCAAAACAAGTTAATATTAAAATAAATGAAATGCATTGATTATGTTGTGGTAAATACACCACCCTGTTTGTCTTTTGTTACACATAATGACATGTTCCTTCTATTACTTGTGTAAAACACAAGGATGAGTTCTAAAAAACAACAATATACTAAAATATCATTATAGTTACCACTTAGATATTTGAATGGGAGTTATGAGTTGGATTAATTTAATTATGAAAAATGGGTTTACATATTTATTTAGAATTTACCCTTTTGTTATCAATTAGTTATAAATGAATGTAGTAACCTTGTAAAAATAATGAAATCCATTTTCAAAGAGAAAATTCTTCAAATTTGATTTTATTTCAATAAATTATAAAACCCACTATTGATGACTACATTTATAATGACCCAACCTTAAACATTACATAATATTGAATTAATTTAATAATTCACATTGAGGATATTTTCTGGTTTAGAGTTTTAGATAATTAGGCCATAACTATTAAATTTCAAAAAAAATTACAAAGTAGACACTTCCACCCACTATCCATTTTTTTACAAAACATGGAATCTTGAAAAAAATAGTCATGTCTAGTTCCATGTGTATGACATCATGAACTTTCCTTGATCTCATCCTTAACCCTATTCCACATTATGTCCTATGAAAAACATTTCAAAAACATGGGATGAGCATAAAAAGACCAGTAAGGGATACACAAAGTATTAAAGTGTTAGTTTTTCAAATCAACAAGAAAACCATGAATACTTTAACATGAGTAATAATTTTCACCTTTATGAATTAGTAAATACTCGACACTGAATAAAAGTTCATTACTTACCCTTCTGTAACTAGAATATTACCATAAAACCCATATAAAGAACACATAACATATAAAGGTAACTTTGTACATAAACATACATAAATGGAATAACCATGCGGTCGACTTCCACATATATCACTAAATGGAATAGCCATACGACTGACTTCCTTACCCAATGCATTGGATGCTATAATGTAACCACCCGTCCTAGTATTCATGACACCACCCGTATTTTGGTTTATCACGTAACCACCCGTCAAATATCTAAGTACCATTATAAAATCATAACACATAAAACAATTATAATGGAAATAAAAAATTTCCACATTTCAATCACAATATATCACTTAAATATATTGACATAAAAAATACATTATCAAAAAAAAATTCAATACCAAAATACATAAAAGAATATATGGTATTTTTTTAAAAAAACATTATTACTTGTTGAGGAAGCCAAAGATCAAATAATACTCGCGGCGGCAGAAAGGTCATTGTCACTGCTTGCGTTTAAAGAAACATTCATTTTTTCGTTTAGTAAAACTCTTTTTATAAATAATATTCCCTTTGATAATTCAAAGGTGTTTATATTGTGTATAAAAGAAAGTCATTCATTGAAACAAAATATGCCACAATGAAATGAGATTGAGATGAAGTCCATTACCTCATGTCCTACTTGACTCGATCATTATTTGATCTCCGGAATAATAAACTACTGTTAATTTATACTTTCTTAAGAACATTTTTAAGTTTATTATTCCTTTTATTTCACTTATTACCATGTTATAAATATTTTGTATCCATTTAAGTTAATAACGTTCGTTTTGTCGATATTTAGCACTTGAGTCAAAAATGGACTACTTATAATTACATGTTTTTCATCTGGTCAAAAGTTCATTATATCCAGAATGATATTCATGATTTATATATCATATATATCCAGAATATTGATGTATTTATAATAGTACATTACATTTAGAGGTAATAAATAAAATGCACCGGTCATGGAGACGGTAAATCGTACGTACGCATGAATGCTACTTTCATTTCTATTTCTTATTTTAATGTAAATAAAACATCATGATACATAGGTATATTATAATTCTAGTATAATATAATATATAATATTATTAACTACATCCTTTATACATCCAACATAAGGTATTAACAAATAAAATCACTTTGAGGGGGCGGTAGTCCGCACTTCCTCAAATGAGATTATCGTATTTAACCACTATGGAAACCATAAAGGCATGATATAAATGGAAAATATAGAAGAATAAAGAAAACATAAAAATAATATATATCATATATAAATACAGTTTCTTCATAATGGCCACCATGAGAGGCGGCAGGATAAAATCAAACAATCATCATTTCATGAGAAGTGAGTTTGTTATCCATAGAAACATTATGTTCTTCATCAATTAGATGGAGGTGTGTGTCAGTGTAGTTTTAATCCTTCTCATAACAACATACTAGTATATTGAAGATATTTTTTTTGTTACAAAAGAAATAAATAAATAGAGTTTAGGCATTTCAGAAGTAAAAAAACAAATTAAGAGAAATTGTTACCTTTAATTTGGGTAACTCCCTTTGGTTTGAACCAAAGGACTTCTTGAAGTGCCTTCTGCATAAGATAAGGATTCTAGGAGGAGGAGAGATATGTAGGGAGCTTAATTAGAGGGAGGTTGGACGAGCCAAATGGCATGATAGGTGTGAGGAATTGGTTATAGGTGGTCTCCAATTAAAAGGGAGAGGAGGGGCTCTTTAAGAAAGTGTGAAAATATTATTTTATAATATAATGATATTCGGTTTTTAAAGGTCCAAAAATAATTAAGGTCAAATATAAGATGACTCATATTCGAAATAAAATCATCCAATCAGGATTGGAAATGTTTTGGATAATATTTTAATCATTATAATCTTATTTATTTAAATCATTTATTAATGAGGTAAATACCGCATCATTATTGTGTCATAAATAACTTAATTTATTTGATTTCCAAAAATTATTAAAAAACTATCATATAGGAAATATTTTTACCTTTCAATTGAATATTTATAGTTAAAATGATAATTTACATAACCTCTTCTAAAAATTAATTTACTAAAAAATATTATCTTTTGTCACTTTTTCCTTTACTTTATGTTAATTAATCTAAATTTCCATGATCACTCCCAAGTGGCTCAATGGGGTCCCTAAATCGACCCAAGGATGAACAGGTTCGTTAAAGACTCAACCAATAAGTTTTGGACAATTGTTAAGGTAATTTTCAATTATTATAATATTCATTTAACCTTGAATTACCTTATTTATATTTAACCGCGGTAAATAAAAGTCAAAAGTTAGTATTCCCCAAAAATTATTTTTATCTTAATAAATAACATTTTACTTCTTTATAAAAACCATGTATGTTGTATTTTTGAAATTAAATTCACAGAAGTGGTAAAATTTCATTTAAATGGAAAATTCAGTTTTTTTAACTACCGCTAAGTGGTTTCACTATTCATCAAAAAATGAAGTTTTTTAGAAAAATACCAAAAATTCAGCATAAGCTATATTTGATATTCTGAAATAAAAAATGAATTTTATTTTTCGAAATTCAAAACATAGAAGTGGCATTAATTAATTTTAATATCAATTTCTATTATCAAAACAAATAGCTTATTTTTAACAAACAATACCTATCAAAAGATTGACACTTGGTAATGTCCAATTTCAAAGTGAAATTAATTCCAATGAACAAAATTGGATTAAATGGTAAAAATTTATTTTAATTTAACTTTAAAAACAATTAAAAACATAATCAAACTATATAAATAAATTAGATTAAAAGTTACTTTTGAATTAAAATACAATAATTTTCATTATACATAAAAAAATGAACTTTATCAGAAAAATTCCAAAAAATTACACAATGTAAATTTTGATTTCCCCATTCTAAATAAGGATTTTATTTTGTCATATAAAATGTATTAAAGTTAAAAAAACTAGATTTAAATATCATTCTCCATTAAAAGCTGATAAATCGGCCTTTTAATGTAAATTATGCTTAAAATTAGATTCATTCACATTTTAAGCCTTTAACTTTTTATTGGATAACATAAATACATTTAAAAATCATGTATGATCATATTTTAGTTAATTTCATTCATTCTTTCCAATATAACTTCAGGGAGTTAATTACCATTTAAAATAATAATATTATATTATTAGTGTGTAATGTAATATTCCAAAGAAACCGGTTGTTGCGTATCAGGTACTCTATCGAACATAGCAACCCTTTTAAAGTAAAATTAATATTTAATTCAAAAATATTAACAAGTATAAAAATATATTATTCTTTATTTACTTGGGATGTTACATCCTTCCCCCCTTTTGGAAATTGCATCCTCATAATTTTTATTCACTTATCAAAATAAGTGGGGGTATTTATCTTTCATAGAATTTTCAGATTTCCACATTGCCTCTTCAACCATATGGTTTTTTCAAAAAAGCTTCACCTGGTAAATTACATTTTTTCGCAACACTTACTCTCTATGGTTAAGAATTTGGACTGGTTGTTCTTCATAAGAGATATTCTCTTCCAATTAAACTACCTCTGGGCTCAAAACATGAGATAGATCTGGAATATACTTTCTCAACATCAAAACATAAAAATGATTGTGTATCTGGGAAAAACATGGAGGTAAAGACACTCTTTATGCAACTGATCAAACTTTATCCAGGATTTTATAAGGTCAAATGTACCTCGAACTCAACTTTCCCTTCTTAACAAAACGCATCACACTTTTCCATGGAGAAACTTTGAGAAAGACATGATCACCTACCTCAAATGAAAGATCCTTCCTCCGGTTATCGGTATAACTTTTCTGTATTCTCTGAGTTATTTTCATGTGCTTCTGAATCAACAAAACATTATCTCCCATCTCTTCTACTAATTCTTCTCCCATCAGCTTCCTCTCACCTACTTCATCCCAAAAATCTAGAGTTTGACAACGATTTCTATATAATGCCTCAAATGGTACCATCTGTATACTAGAAGGAAAATTTTAATTATATGAAAATTCGAAAAAAAAGATGTTGGAACCAACTTCCCTGATAATCCAGTGAACAAGTACATGGCATATCCTACATGGTCTGTATTGTTTGTTCTGACTGCCCATCTAATTGAGGACGAAAAGCTTTACTAAAATTTAATTCAATACCAAACGACTTTTGAAGGCCTTTCCAAAAGTTAGAAGTAAACCTTGGATTGTGATCAGATACAATAGAGAGCGGAACTCCATGCAACCTGACTATCTCTTTAACATACAAACAAGAAAGTTGATCTAGAGACAATGTATCTCGAATAGGAAGGAAATCAGAAAATTTAGTCAATCGATCAATTATAACCCAGATTGAATTATTACCTCGAGATGTCTTTGATAATCCCACAACAATGTCCACAGATATATTTTCCCATTTCAACTGTCGCACTGGTAAAGGATGAAGCATTACTTTTGGTAACTGCTACGTTGTATTAACCTTCTAACAAGTCAAACACATCACAGTAAATTCAGAAATATATCTTTTCATTCCATCCTACCAGTAATAATCCCGAAGATCTTTTTACATCTTAGTACTACAAGGATGAACCGAAAACGGAGAACTATGAGCTTCACATAACAACTTATTCTTCAACTGTCAATCAAAAGGTACACATAATATTTTCCCAAATCTCAAAACACAATCATTATCAATGTTAAATTCTGGAAAAAAAACATTCTAAACAAACTCTACCTTTTTCTGTAACTCACTGTCTTCTTTCTGCACTTGCTTTATTCTGTTTCATAAAGATGATTTCACTGACACCAGAACAAAAACATATGAACTCCCTACACCAACAACTTCTATGCCAAATTTCATCAAATCAAAAACCAAAGGATCTCGTTCCAAACGTAGCATGGTTAATGATGTATTAATTTTTCAACTCAAAGCATCATCCACTTTTTTCTTTTCTTGACTGATAAAGGATCGTGCAATCATAATCCTTGATTAATTCCAACCATCTCCTCTATCTCATGTTCAATTATTTTTGAGTGAATATATACTTAAAACTATTGTAATCAGTATATATTTCACACTTCACTCCATACAAATGATTCCTCCAAATATTTAAAGAAAAAAGAAACAAAAGCTAATTCCAAATCATTTGTAGGGTAATTTAACTCATGAGGTATCAATTGACGTGAAGCATAAGCAATTACCTGATCATTTTGCATTATGACACATCCCAGTCCATCCAACGAAGCATCAAAGTAGATAAAAAACTCACCATTTCAGGATGGCAGTTCCAAAACTGTAGCATTCACCAATCTCCTTTTCAATTCCTAAAAACAATCTCCACATTCTTTTGTCCAGATGAACTTAACACCTTTTCTTATTAACTTAGTCATTAGACTAGATAACCATGAAAAATTTTCAACAAACCTCCAGTAATAACCTTCCAAACCAAGAAAATTATAGATCTTATTTATATTTGTGAGTCTTTTCCATTCTTCAACAACTTTTGTTTTAGCTGGATCAATAGTTATGCCATCTTTTTAAACAATGTGACCAAGGAAAGAAATTTATTGTAACCAAAACTCACACTTTCTGAATTTCCCAAATAGTTTATTTTCATTTTTGGTTTTCAAGAAAAACCCTAAATGACTATCATGTTCCTCCTTACATTGGGAATAAACCAAAATATCAAAAATGAACACAACCACAAACTTATCCATGAACTCACGGAAAACTCTATTCATAAGATCCATGAATACAACAGGTGCATTGGTAAACCCAAAAGGCATAACTACAAATTCATAATGGACGTATCTAGTATGAAATACAGTCTTTGAAACTCCTGCTTCTTTTACTATCAACTGATTGTACCCAGACCTCAAGTCAATCTTCAAAAAATATTGAGATCCCTGGAGATGATACTACTTCGTTTGATGGCCCAACATCTTCTGAAGTAGTTGCAAAGGATTTCACCACCCCTTTTTTGCTTGTAGTTTGGATGCTTTCCCTCATTTGAGTTCTTTTCTACACAATAATTTTCATAATGACCCATTTTATTATACATAAAACATCTTATCGATGGTTTTTCATTGCCTGCTTGATCATCTTCTTTACAGTTACGAGTAATATAACCAAACTTACCACATCGGAAGCACTTTTGAGACTTCGATAAAAATTCTCCCGGATGCTTTTTACCACACTTCTCACAAGTTGGATATTTAGTTTTCTTACCTCCAGGCTTCTTTGATGAATTCTTCACCTTTTCCTTCCAACCAGACCTCTTATTCTGTTGTTTTTCAACGAACACTTAATTATCGGAAAACTCCATTTCCACCTTCTCCGCAAATCAAACAAGTTTTTCAAAACATTTGAACTCACGAGAGGATAATGCTCTTTGATATCATGGATTTAGTCCTGAGTAAAATCGGTTTATCTTACTATCAATGTCTCAGATGATATTTGGTGCATACCGTGCCATTCGAGTGAACTTTGCTTCATAAGCGGCCACTAAGTCATCCTCCTGTCACAATTCCAGGAATTGTCCTTCCATCCTAAGATGAACCATCTTAGGAAAATATTTCTCAATAAACATAACTTTTAATTCATCCCAAACAAGATAATCAATCCCCTCGCTATCCCTAATATTTTTCCCCATCTACCACCACTGATCAACATCACCTTCAAAACAGTAAATAGCGAGATTAACCTTTTGTTGTTATGAACATCCCATAACATTGAAAATCTGTTCCAGTGCTTTAATCCACCCTTCTTCTAGCATAGGGTCAGATGATCCTATGAATAAAGGGGGATGTTGCCTCATGAAATGATCTACTACTCATATGTTCCATTGCGGTTGATCTGGCTAATCTTGTGCATGAATACCACAAACATTTATAGCCTGAGTCAAATGTGCAACCACTGCAACAAACTGTTCAGTTCCGATTCCGACTATCTCAGGTAACTGATTTGGAAGGTTTTCTTCCTCCTAATGTCTTCCCAATATAGCTACCCTATTTCCTCTGCAGAAAATCATTCTGAACACATAAATATCATAGGCGGAGCAACATGGTAATATGTAAATGCTACATGATCTCGATATTAACATAAATTACTTTATGGATATTAATTTAACAATATCCTAACTCCTAATGTTATCTAAAATGGCCTCTGATACCAACTATAAGGACTTGGACATAAACATTACATAATATTGAATTAAATGAATAATTAACATTGAGGATCTTTTACGGTTTACAGTTTTAGAGAATTATGGCATTACTATTACATTTCAAAAAAAATTAAAAAGTAGACACTTCCACCCAGTATCCATTTTTTTACAAAACATGGACTCTTGAAAAAAGGAGTCATGTCTAGTTCTATGTCTAAGGCATCATGAATTTTCCTTGATCCCATCCTTGACCCTATTCCACATTATGTCCTGTGAAAAACATTTCAAAAACATGGGATGAGCATAAAAAGCTCAGTAAGGGATACACAAAGAAGTAAAACTGTTAGTTTTTTAAAACAAAATGTTAACCAGGAATACTTTTACAAAAGAAATAATTTTCACCATTATGAATTAGTAAATACTCTTCAAGGAATAAAAGATCATTACATACCCTTTTGTAACCAAAATATTACCATAAAAACCATATAAAGAACACATAACATATAAAGGTAACATGGGACATAATCATACATAAATGGAATAACCATACGGTCGACATCCACACATATCACTAAATGGAATATCCCCATGACCGACTTCCATACCTAATACATTGGAGGTTATAACGTAACCACCCATCCTTGTATTCAGCGAACCACCCGTCATTTGGTTTATCATATAACCACCCGTCAAATGTCCATGTACCATTATAAAATCATAACATATAAAACAATTATAAAGGAAAGAAAACATTTCCATATTTCAATCACAATATATCACATAAATATATTGAAATAACAAATCCATTATCAAAACCATTTTCAATACCAAAATACATAAAAGAGTATATGGTATTTATTTTCTTTTAAAAAAATTACTGCTTGTTGAGGAAGCCAAAGATCAAATAATACTCGCGGCGGTAGAAAGGCCGTTGTCACTGCTTACATTTAAAGAAACATTCCTTTTTTTCATTTATTAAAACTCTTCATAGAAAAAAGATTCCGTTTGAAATGTCAAGGGTTTTTATACTGCGTATAAATGAAAGTCGTGTATTAAAACAAAATAATCCTCAATGAAAGGAGATTGAGACAAATTCTCTTACCTAATGTCAGACTTGACTCGATCGTTATTTATTATCCTAAATAATAAAATAATGTAAATTTCTACTTTCTTAAGAAACTTTTTAAGTTTCATATTCCTTTTATATAACTTATTATCTTGATATTAACATTATTTAACCATTTAAGTTAATAACATTTGTTTTGTCGATATTTAGTAGTTGAGTCAAAAATAGACATCTTATAATGACATGTTGTTCATCTGGTCAAAGGTTAATTATATCAAGAATGATATTCATGATTTATATATCATATATATCATATATATCCAGCATATAGATGTATTTATAATAGTACATAACATTTATAGGTAAGAAATGAAATCCACTGTTCATGGAGACGGTAAGCCGTACGTACACATTAACGCTACTTTAATTTCTATTTATTATTTTAATGTAAATAAAACATAATGATACATAGGTATCTTATAATTCCAGTATAATATAATATATAATATCATTATCTCCATCCATTATACATCCCACATAAGGCATTAACGAATCAAATCACTTTGAGGGGGCGGTAGTCCGCACTTCCTCAAATGAAATTATCGTATTTAACAACTATGGAAACCATAAATCCATGATATAAATGGAAAATATAGAAGAATAAGGAAAAAATAAACATAATATATATCATATATAAATACAGATCCATCATAATGGCCACCATGAGTGCCGGTAGGATAAAATCAAAAAATAATCATTTTGTGAGGCGTTAGTTTTCCATCCCCAGATACATTATGTTCTTCATCCAATAGATGGAGGTGTATGTAAGTGTAGTTCGAATCCTTCTCATAAAAACATCCTAGCATATTTAGGATACTGTTATTGTTACAAAAGAAAAAAATTAAAAGAGTTTAGGCATTGGAGAAGAAAGTAAAAGAAAACAATTTAAGAGAAACTATTACCTTTAATTTGGGTAACTCCCTTTGGTTTGAACAAAAGGACTTGTTGAAGTGCCTTCTGCGTAAGGTAAGGATTCTAGGAGGAGGAGAGGGATGTAGGGAGATTAATTGGTCCGAGGTTGGATGAGCCAAATGGTCTCCTTTTATAAGGGAGAGGAGGGGCTCATTAGGAAAGTGTGAAAATATTATTTTATAATATAATTATATTCGGTTTCTAAAGGTCCAGAAAACATTAAGGACAAAAGATAAGATGACTCATATTTTAAATAAAATCATCAAATCAGAATTTGAAATGTTTTGGATAATATTTTAATGATTATAATCTTATTTATTTAAATCATTTATTAATGAGGTAAATACTGCGTCATTATTGTGTCATAAATAATTTAATTTATTTGATGTCCAAAATTATAAAAAAAATACTATCATATAGGAAATATTTTTATCTATATAATTAATATTTATAGACAAAAACATAATTTATATAACCACTTCTAAAATTAATTTACAAAAAGTTATTTGCTTTTGTCATTTTTTCCTTTAAGTTGATTAATCTAAATTGTCATTATCACTTCCAAGTGGCTCAATAGGGTCCCTAAATTGACCAAAAGATGAACATGGTCGTTAATTACTCAAACAATAAAGATTGGACATGTGTTAAGGTAAATCTGAATTATTATAATATTCTTTTAACCATGAATTTCTTTATTTACCTTTAACCGCGATAAATAAAAGTCAAAAGTTACTATTCACCAAAAATTATTTTTTTCATAATGAACCAAATTTAACTTCTTGATAACAACTATGTATGTTGGATTTTTGAAATTCCATTCACAGAAGTGGTAAAATTTCATTTAAATGAAAAAGTTTGTTTTTTTAACTACCACTATGTGGTTTCACTATTCATCAAAAATTGATGTTTTTCAGAAAAATACCAAAAATTCAGCCTAAGCTATATTTGATATTCTGAAATAAAATATGATGTCTATTTTTACAAATTCAAAAAATAGAAGTGGAATTAATTAATTTTAAAATTAATTCCTGTTATCAAAACAAATGGCTTGTTTTTAAGAAACAATAACTATCAAAAGATTGACACTTATTTTTGTACAACTTCAAAGTGAAATTAATTCCAATGACCAACATTAGATTAAATTATAAAAATGTATTTTAATTTCCCTTTAAAAACAACTAAAAAGATAATCTAACTATATAAATAAATTAGATGAAATGTCACTTTTGAATTAAAATACTATATTTTTCACTATTCATTAAAAAATGAACTTTATCGGAAAAATTCAAAAAAATTACACAAAGTAAATTTTGATGTCCCCATTCTAAAAAAAATTTATTTGGTCATATAGAATTTATTAATGTGACCAAAACTAGATTTAAAAAGGGTTCTCCATTAAAAGGTTATAAATCGGCCTTTTAATGTAAATTATGCTTCAAATTAGATTCATTCACATTTTAAGCCTCTAACTTTTTATTGGATAATGTAAATGCATTTAACAATCACGTATAATCATATTATAGTTAGATTCATTCATTCCCACTAATACAATGTCTATAAGTTAATTACCCTTTAAAATATTATATTATTAGTGTGCAACGTAAGATTCCAAAGAAACCTGTTGTTTTGTATCGGGTACGCTATCAAACATAGAAACCCTTTTAAATTAAAATTAATATTTAATTTAAAAATAATAATAAGTATAAAAATATCATATTCTTCATTTACTAGGGATGTTACATCCTTCCCCCCTTTTGGAAATTGCATCTTTCCAATTTTTATTCACTTATCAAAATAAGTGGGGGTATTTGTCCCTCATAGAATTTTCATATTCCCACGTTGCCACATCAACCATATGGTTTTTTACACAAATCCTTTACCTGGTAAATTACCTTATTCCTCAACACTCGCTCTCTATGGTCAAGAATTTGGACTATTGTTCTTCATAAGAGTGATTCTCTTCCAACTTAACTACCTCTAGGCTCAAAACATGAAATAGATCTGGAATATACTTTCTCAACATCGAAACATGAACAAAATTGTGTACCTAAGATTAACATGGAGGTAAATCCACTTTGTATGCAGCAGATCAAACTTTCTCCAAGATTTCATAAGGTCCAATGAACCTCAGTCTCAAATTTCCCTTCTTACCAAAACACATCACACTTTTCCATGGAAAAACATTTAGAAAGACATTATAACCTACCTCAAATGAAAGATCCTTCCTACAGTTATCAGTATAACTTTTCATTATTCTCTGACCTGTTCTCATGTGCTTCTGAATCAACTAAACTTCCTTTGCAATCTCTTCTACCGATTCTGGTCCAATCAGCTTTCTTTCACCTACTTCATCCCAAAAAGCTGGAGTTCAAGAATGCTTTCCATATAATGACTCAAATAAAATCATTTGTATACTAGAATGAAAAATTTTATTATAAGAAAATTCAACAAAAAAAATTTTTAGTCCCAACATCCCAGATAATTCAGTGAACAAGCACGTAGCATATCCTCCATGGTCTGTATTGTTCATTCTGACTGCCCATCTGATTGCGGATGAAAAGCTTTACTAAAATTTAATTCAGTAACCAACGACTTCTAAAGGACTTTCCAAATGATAGAATTAAACCTGGGATAGCGATCAGATACAATGGAGAGTGGAACTCCATGCAACCTGACTATATCTTTAACATACAATCGAGAATGTTTATCTAGAGACGAAGTATCTCGTATAGGAAGGATATGAGAAAATTTAGTCAATCGATCAACTATAATCCAGATTGAATTATTACCTTGAGATGTCTTTGATAATCCCAGAACAAAGTCCATGGATATATTTTCCCATTTCCACTCTGGCACTGGTAAAAGATGAAACATTCCTTTTGATAACTCCTGCTCTGCTTTAACCTACGGACAAGTCAAACACATCACAGTAAAATCAGAAATTTCTCTTTTCATCCCATCTCACTAGTAATACTCCTGAAGATCTCTGTACATATTAGTACTACAATGATGAACTGAAAACAGAGAACTATGAGCTTCACATAACAACTTATTCTGCAACTGTCAGTCATAAGGTACACATAATATTTTCTCAAATCTCAAAACACAATCATTATAAATGTTAAATTCTGTCAACTTACCTTTCTAAACAAACTCTACATTTTTCGGGAACTCACTATATTCTTTCTACACTTGCTTTATTCTGTTTGATAAAGATGATTTCACTGACACCTAAAACAAAACAGATGAACTCCCTGAAGCAACAACATCTATGAAATATTTCAACAAATAAAAAACCAAAGGATCTCGTTCCAAAACGTAGCATGGTTAATGAAGTATTACATTTCGACACAAAGCATCAACCACATTATTTTCTTTTCTCGACTAATAAAGGATCTTGCAATCATAATACTAGATTAATTCCAACCATATCCTCTGTCTCATGTTCAATTATTTCTGAATGAATATATACTTCAAACTTTTGTGATCAGTATATATTTCACAAATCACTCCATAAAAATGATGCCTCCAAATATTTAAAGCAAAAGAAATAGTAGCTAATTCCAAATCATGTGTAGGGTAATTTAACTCATGAGGTTTCAATTGACGTGACTCATAAGAAATTACCTGATCATTATGCATTATGACACATCCCAGTCCTTTCAACGAATCATCACAGTAGATAACAAACTCACCATTTTAGGATGGCAGTGCCAAAACTGAAGCATTCACCAATATTCTTTTCAATTCCTGAAAACAATCATCACATTCTTTTGTCCAGATGAACTTAACACCTTTTCTAGTTAACATAGTCATTAGACTAGATAATTGTGCAAAGTTTTCAACAAACCTCTGGTAATAACCTTCCAAACCAAGAAAACTACGGATCTCGGTTATATTTGATGGTCTTGGCCATTCTTCAATAACTTTTGTTTTAGATAGATCAACAGTTATGCCATTTTTTTAAACAATGTGACCAAGGAAAGAAATTTGTTGTAACCAAAACTCACACTTTCTGATTTTCCCAAATAGTTTATTTTCTTTTAAGGTTTTCAAGAAAACCCTTAAATGGCTTTCATGTTCCTCCTTACTTTGGGAATAAACCAAAATAACATCAATGAACACAACCACACACTTATCCAAGAACTCACTTAAAATTATATTCATAAGATCCATCAATACAGCAGGTGCATTAGTAAACCCAAAAGGCATAACTACAAATTCATAATGGTTATATCTAGTACAAAACACAGTCTTTGAAACGTCTGCTTCCTTTACTTTCAATTGATGGTACCCTGACCTCATGTCAATCTTCAAAAAATACTGAGCTCCCTAGAGCTGATACTACTTGGTTCGATGGCCCGACATCTGCTGAAGTAGTTGCAAAGGATTTCACCACCCCTTTTTGCATGTATTCTGTCTACTTTCTGTCAGTTGAGTTCTTCACTGCACACTCATTTTCATAATGACCCATTTTATTACACTTAAAACATCTTACTGATGGTTTTTCATTTCCTTCTTGATCATCTTTCTTACAGTTACGAGAAATATAACCAGACATACCACATCAGAAGCACTTTCCAAAATTTGATAGAAATTATCCAGGATGCTTTTTACCACACTTCTCACAAGTTGGACATTTAGTTTTCTTACCTCCAAGCTTCTTTGTTGAATAATTCCCCTTTGCCTTCCAACTGGACCACTTTTCTTGTTGTTTGTCAAAGAAAACTCGATCATCGGCAAACTCAATTTCCACCTTCTCTGCACATCAAACAAGTTTTTCATAACATTTGAACTCATTAATGGCTAATTATCTTCGATATTGTGGCTTTAGTCCTGGGTAAAATCTATTTAACTTATTATAAAGATCTCAGATGAAATTTGTTGCATACCTTTCTACTCAAGTGAACCATTCTTCATAAGCGCCCACTGAGTCATCCTCCTGCCTCAATTCCAGGAATTGTTTTTCTATCCTAAGACGAACCACCTTAGAAAAATTCTTTTCAAGAAACATACCTTTGAATTCAGCCCAAACAAGAGAATCATTCTCCTCACTATCCATGATATTTTTTACCATAGACCCCCAGTGATCAGCTTCACCTTCAAAATGGTAAACAACGAGACTAACCTTTTGATGTTATGAACATCCCATAACATCAAAAATATTTTCTAGTGCTTTAATCCACCCTTCTGGTAGCATAGGGTTGGATGATCCTCTGAATGATTGGGGATGTTGCCTCATGAAATGCTCCACTACTGACATGTTCCTCTATGGTTGATCTGGCTGATATCATGCATGAATACCACCACCATTTATAGCCTGAGTCAACTGTGCCATCACTGTAAAAAACTGTTCAGTTCCGATTCCAGCCATCTCAGGTTTCTGATTTGGATGGTTGTCTTCCTCCTGATGTTTTCCCAACATAGCTACATTGTTTCCTCTATGGAAAACCATTCTGAACACATAAATATCTTAGGTGAAGCAACATGGTAATTTGTAAATACTACATGATCTCGATATTAACATAAATTGCTTTATGGATATTAATTTAACAATATCCTAATGCCTAAAGTTATCTAAATTGGCCTCTGATACCAACTATAAGAACCCATCCTTAAACATTACATAATATTGAAATAAATGAATAATTTGCATTGAGGATCTTTTCATGTTTAGAGTTTTAGAGAATTTGGCCATAACTATTACATTTCAAAAAAATTACAATGTAGACACTTCCACCCAGTATCCATTTTTTTACAAAACATGGACTCTTTAAAAAAAGATTCATGTCTAGTTCCTTGTTTAATACAACATGAATTTTCCTTGATCCCATCCTTGACCCTATTACACATTATTTCCTATGAAAAACATTTCAAAAACTTGGGATGAGCATAAAAAGCTCAGTAAGGGATACAAAAATAAGTAAAATTGTTAGTTTTTCAAAACAACAAGTAAACCATGAATACTTTAACATAAATAATACTTTTCAACTTTACGAAGTATTAAATACTCTTAACTAAATAAAAAATCATTACTTACCCTTTTGTATCCAAATTATTACCATAAAACCCATATAAAGAACACATAACATATAAAGGTAACTTGGGACATAAAAATACATAAATGGAATAAACATACGGTCAACTTCCACGCATATCAATAAATGGAATAGCCATACAGCTGACATCCATACAAAATGCATTGGATGTTATAATGTAACCACCCATCCTGGTATTCATGACACCAACTTTCATTTGGTTATCACGTAACCACCAATCAAATGTCCAATTACCATTATAAAATCATAACACATAAAACAATTATAATGGAATGAAAACATTTCCACATTTCAATCAAAATATATCACATAAATATATTGGCATAACAAATCCATTATCAAAACCAGTTTAATTACCAAAATACATAAAAAAGTATATTGTATTTATTTTCATTTAAAAACATTACAACTTGTTGAGTAATCCAAAGATCAAATAATACTCTTGGCGGAGGAAAGGTCGTTGTCACCGCTTATGTTTAAAGTAACATTCATTTTTGTTGTTTATTAAAACACTTCATAGAAAAAAGAATCCCTTTGAAAAGTCAAGGGTGTTTATACTACGTATTAAGGAAAGTCGTGTATTAAAACAATATATGCCTCAACGAAATGAGATTGAGAAGATGTCCCTTAACTTATGTCTGACGTGACTCGATCATTATTTAATCTGCTGAATAATAAACTAAAGATAATTTATACATTCTTAAGAACCTTTTTAAGTTTATTATTCCTTTTATATCACTTATTACAATGTTATAAACATTATGTAACCATTTAAGTTAATAATGTTCATTTTGTCGATATTTAGGACTTGAGTCAAAAATGGACTTCTTATAATTACATGTTGTTCATATTGTCAAAGGTTCATTATATCCAAAATTATATTAATGATTTATAAATCATATATATCACATATATCCAGCATATAGATGTATTTTTAATAGTACATAACATTTAGAGGTTGGAAATGAAATGCACCCTTCATGGAGACGGTAAGTCGTACGTACGCTTGAAAGCTACATTCAGTTATATTTATTATTTTAATGTAAATAAATCATAATGATACATAGGTATATTATAATTCCAGTATAATATAATATATAATATCCTTAACTCCATCTTTTATACATCCCACATAAGGCATTAACGAATCAAATAACTTTGAGGGGGTGGTAGTCCGCACTTCCTCAAATGAGATTATCGTATTTAACAACTATGGAAACCATAAAGGCATGATATAAATAGAAAATATAGAAGAATAAATAAAACATAAACATAATATATATCAAATATAAATACATTTCCATCATAATGGCCACCATGAGAGGCGGTAGGATAAAATTTAACAATCATCATTTCGTGAGGCGTTAGTTTTCCATCCCTAGAAGCATTATGTTCTTCATCCATTAGATGGAGTTGTTTGAAAGTGTAGTTCTATGACATATCATAAAAACATCCTAGTATTTTTAGGATATTGTTTTTGTTACAAAATAAATAAATAAAGACTGTTAGGCATTGGAGAAGTAAAATAAAAGAAAAAATAATAAGAGAAACCGTTAACTTTAATTTGGGTAACTCTATTTGGTTTGAAACAAAGGACTTCTTGAAGTGCCTTCTGACTAAGTTAAGGCTTCTAAGAGGAGGAGAGGGATGTAGGGAGATTAATTGGGTAAAGTTTGGGCAAGCCAAATGGCTTGAGAGGTGTGAGAAATTTGTTAGAAATGGTCTCCTTTTATAAGGGAGAGGACGGGCTCTTTAAAAAAGTGTGAAAATATTATTTTATAATATAATGATATTCAGTTTCTAAAGGTCAATAAAACATTAAGGTCAAATATAAGATGACTCATATTCAAAATAAAATCATCCAATCAGGATTTAAGATGTTTTGGATAATATTTTTGTCATTATAATCTTATTTATTTAAATCATTTATTAATGAGGTACATACTGCATCATTATTGTGTCATTAATAATTTAATTTATTTGATGTCCAAAAATTATAAAAAAATACTATCATATAGGATATAATATTATCTTTCCAATGAATCTTTATAGTAAAAAATATAATTTATATAACCCCCTCTAAAAATTATTTAACTAAAAGATATTTGTGCATGTCATTTTTTCATTTACTTTATGTTAATTAATCTAAATTGTCATTATCACTCCCAAGTGGCTCAATTGGGTCTCTAAGTCGTCCCAAAGATGCAAATGGTCGTTAATGACTCAAAAATTATGGTTTTTACAAGTGTTAATGTAATTTAGAATTATTATAATATTCATTAAACCTTGAATTACCCTATTTACCATTAACCGCGGTAAATAAAAGTCAAAAGTTACTATTCACCAAAAACTATTTTTATCTTAATGAATCACATTATACTTATTGATAACAACAATGAATGTTGTATTTTTTAAATTCAATTCACATAAGTGGTAAAATTTCATTTAAATGAAAAAGTCAGTTTTTTAACTACCACTAAGTGGTTTCACAATTAATCAAAAATCGAAGTTTTTCATAAAAATACCAAAAATTCAGCATAAGCTATATTTGATATTCGAAAATCAAAAATGATATCTGTTTTTTAAAATTAAAAAACATATATGTGGAATTAATTAATTTTAATATTAATTCTCGTTATCAAAAAAATAGCTTATTTTTAAGAAACAATAAGTATAAAAAGATTGACACTTGTTTATGTCAAATTTCAAAGTGAATTTAATTCCAATGACCAAAATTGGACTAAATGGTAAAAATGTATTTTAATTTCACTTTAAAAACAATTAAAAAATAATATAACTACATAAATAAATTATATTAATAGTTACCTGTGAATTAAAATACAATATTTTTCACTATTCCTTAAAAATGAACATTATCGGAAAAATTCCAAAAATTTACACTAAGTAATTTTTGATGTCCCCATTAGAAAGAAGGATTTTATTTGGTCATATAAAATTTATTAAAGTGACCAAAACTAGATTTAAAAAGGGTTCCCCACTAAAAGGCGATAAATCTACCTTTTTATGTAAATTATGATTATAATTAGATTCATTCCCATTTTAGGCCTCTAACTTTTTATTGGATAATTTAAATACATTTAACAACAATGTATAAGAATATTGTAGTTAGTTTCATTCATTCCCACCAATAAACCTCACTTTTATTTTCATATGTTCATTATTCTATGAATGGTGAATGATTTACATTTGAATGCCCTGTGAGAAATATTTTTATTTCCATGGGTTCTCTATAACAATTGAATAATTTCATTATAATATTTTTGGAAACAAATTTTATTTCCTAGGATTAATTATGATGATATAAGTGAGTGATGATAAGTTGTCACACATACGTATGGATAAAGTAGGGTTGGGTCCGTTATCACCCTCTAATAAAATTTATTAACATAAAAATCTCTTAAAATATGTATACACGAGTAAAAGTTATTTGTTTCCAAGAATGGGTTCAATATTGTGAGTCCATAAAAAAATATATACATGGGTAAAATAATATTGTCCTACAAGAATTGGTGTAAGTGTGTGGATCATGAATGAAATGATTACCATTGCTGATTTTTGTATCATGATTGAATGATGTTATGTATTCTTATGTTATGTAATAATTATTCCAGAATAATGTTAAATGTTTCTAAGACATGTTATAGATATTATGTATCCCATGAATATTTTTAACATTAAGTTTCTTATGAGATGTAATTTGAATCTGAACTTTGTTTTTATGATTATTAATTATATTTATATGATATTATTACTATGATCCTGGTGTGTAGTATTCTTATGTAATCCCTTTAATTATATGATGGTACATATAATATTTTCATTACTGTGAATTCTTACTCACCCCAATATTATGTTTTCCCCTAGATTAAAAGGTAGGTATTATATGTGTGTTGTTTTAATGGGATTAAGAGTTAAGAGGTTTTAAATAAATCAATATGATTATTGTAAAATAGTATTTTTACATTTAAAATCCTAAACATAACTAAATCATAAGTCCCACATTTTCTGCAACTATTTTTATATGGATTTTTTATTCATGTAGATAAATGATATAAATGTGTACATTTTTTGTAGGTATCTATTCATTATTCCACATTGAATATAATTTACCAAAAAATACATTATTAGATGTTGTTTTATATCATTTCCATTATTCACATGTTCTTTAATGTTACTGGTGTTTATCGACATCTCAATCCCATAACTTAATTTATTGATTTTGATAGTGCCAAAATTTCTAACATCTAAAACATCAAATTTCATGGGGATTCTTACAGAGAACATGATTTTCCTCTATCATGATAATTAGTCTCTTATTTTTTGTATTATAATCATGATTTTTCAAACTATCCTTTAAAATAGATCAAACATCTTTCAATTCCTTTAAAACATTCGCTCATGTATTTGTCCTCACATTTTTCACCTCATAGGGAATAAATCTTCATTCCTTAATCATATTCATCCCCTGAACATCCATGAGACTCTATTCATAATTTATGTGGTGTTTTTTTCAATCTCAAATATATCAATTATTTTAATTTTAATACTTGATTTCTATTTTTACATAATCATAAAATTTTTTATTTCATCACTTATCCCATTAAGGTATTCCATTGGATAATATTAAAATTATCATTTTCAACTATTGTTAACTTTATTACTATAAAATTGAGTCATTAAAAAAATTAAAATAGGTTAAAATCAGTAATTAATAATTAACATCATAATAGGGTTAGCATAAATTATCTCATGAATAAAATCAAAAATAGAAGACTAACACTATGACATTATCACATTATATTTTAGTTTAACCTAAATCAATATAGGTTAGTATATTTTTAATTATATTAGGCTCTTTAATAAATATTTATATATTTACATAACATAGTATATCCATAAAAATGGATAATAAATATATTTTTATTAACCTAATAATATCCCTCAAGAGTGTCTAACTGGGCATATAGTTAGGCCTCATTGTCGTACACCTCTTGGAGAATGATTAAATGCCCAAAAAACCATTTTCAGGGTTATTACCACTAGTTAAATCTATTTTATACTCACATCTAAAAATTTTATCTAGGGAGATATATAATATCCAAGGAAATGAAATAAAATATATGTTACTAAAATTTAATAATTTTATTCTATACATAGTTATATCCCTTACATTTATCCCTAGGGTATTCACTAATATTATCTGAAACGAATCCCTAACATAAAAAATAATATAAAAAACAACCTAAAGTGATATCTGTAACATTGAAATTCTCACAACCATAACATATTATCCCTTGAAATATCCCCTATGTAAATATTATACCTAAATGTTAGATAAAACCTACACTAATACCAACTATGTCACCCCATAGATATAACCAAATAAAATATATAAATTAATGAAAATATTTCATTAAAATAAATTCTAAATAATATTTAGGTTTGGAGTATTGATAATTAGAAAAAAAATCAAATGAAACTCTTGAACTTTTTAAACCAATGTTCATATCACCACTATATAAAAATATTCTTAACACATATCAAGTATTTATAATTTCCAACAAAATATGAAAAAAATACTCTACTATAGACACACATTATAAATATTATTTTTCATAAAAACTTTCTAAAATGGAATCATATTGATGGGGTGATCTTAAATTCATAGTAAGGGTAAACATATGTGGAAAAAAATCCATGATAATAAGAGACAATAAAATGAGAAAATAATTATAATTAATATACATAAGATAATATTTCCCAAAAAAGCATAGTTCATGATAAATAAGTAATGGAATAATAAACATAATAATATAATAAATTAATCATGATAGTATGGAAACATGAGTCTATAATGGAGACATGTGATACATATCATAGTACTAAGAGTAAAAATAATATTATCCCACAAACATTATCATAATGTTTCATCACATTGTTAGAAAATCCATGATGGCCCACACATTAGTGTTTGAGAATATCCAAGAAGGATCACACATTATTTTATAATAATATAATTTATGTATCACCAATTTGTATGCAATAATATCCTAGAAGGATCACACTGCATTATCTCAAAATATGTAAAACAATATCCAATAAGTTGGAATGAAATATTGTACCCCACCCTACACCATCCAATCATATGAGTTTTACTTGAAATAATTATAATCATTAAATCCTAAAGAACCCACAAAAAAATTAGGTTCATTTATCACATCATATATAACCCATGGAATGAATTTTGGTTTCGTATCCTTTTCAAATTTATTTACATATATAAATTCATTATAAGTCTAATAATAAATATAACATGGTAAACCCTGGGAAAATAAATAGGTTTACAAGGATATTATTTATGATTTTACGTAAAGGACACTCAATCAAGATAATATAGATGATTTTTTATACTGAATAGATAATGGTAAAACGTTTAGTTAAAAATTCCCTATATCAATCAATAAATAACTTATATGTGAACACCCTTCATTCAAACAAACCAAAAATAAGGTATTTAGAAAGGAATGACATTGGAGGAAAAATTAATTTTTATACACATAATATTTTTGGTAAAATAAATTTTAGGGATAGATCAATTTTAGCTTTTAATTTTTATGTTTCCCATTTCTGAAAAAATTCTTAAATAATAATTCAGTAGATTAAGAATAATTTTACAATAATAGTAAATTTTTACATTGAAAAGTTTGATTAATAAATCATTCCCACTTAAAACATTTTAAATAACATTCATAGAATAATGGAATATTAATTTCAATTAAAATAATTTAATCCGATGAAATATGATTCCCATTGATGGAAAATCTTTTCATGCGAAAAATCATAAAAAATAAGTTTCATTTCATTGTTATATAATTATTTATCTATGAAAATTTAGCATGTTTATATTGGAATTTCATTTCACTACAAGAATGGAAATAAAACATTTAAGATATAATCAAACTATAATTTTTTTAAATATCCAATAATACAATTTTTTACAAGAAATAAGGTTTTTATAATGAAATATTTGTGTGGAAGATAATTAATATAACCATGGTACGTAAAGCCTTTAAATGTGTTGAAAATACCATTGTTGGAAACCCACATTATGAATAAGGAAATTAAATTACAAATTGAAGTGTAGTGATGATAAATAACAGGTTCATAGTAATTAATACTTTTTTGAGAACACTAAAATAGGGGAGAACAATGGCATGATTTAAAATATAGAAATTGAAGTAAAGATTCTAGGTTAAGAATGGGAGTTATTAATTCGAATGTAATAATTCAATTTAGTAAAAAACATCATCAAATAGTTTTTTGTGGATTATGAAAATTTATTTCCCCAGATAACAAATGTAAATTACATATAAAATAGTTTGATATTATAATGAAATAAGTCTCCCAAATTATATTCTTGAATGACAAAATAGGAATTACTGTTTTTAGAATTGAGTTGATAAAACCATTACAACATTAGAAACATTCAAAATAAACCCCTTGAAGGATATGATTTCACAAGAAACACTAAAAAACATTAAAAATGGGAGGATCATGATATAAAATATTAAATTTATAGTATGTACACACTTCTATAAATATATTGTGAGTATTATTAAATACATCTCATCAAATTAAATTTGAGACAACAAACAGTTATATTTTATTTCTGCTTACACAAACACACTGTAACATCATGAATTATAAACAAAACTATGTTAATAACTGATTTAATATCCGTATTCATGTCTATAATCTTTTATAAACATCATTTATAATAATTCTTTATATTCATACTAGACATTTATTATCTATTATTAATATTAGGTGTGAGTAAGCTCAATAATTTTAATCTCATTTTTTAATAATAGTTTAATTATTCATTATTCTCACATGATTAATTATTCCTATAATAATAGATATAGAATAATTATTATTTATCAAATATTCCTTAAGTAAAATTCCATTTGGATAAAGTAATGGATATGGTTTAGGAAAAAATAAATTTTGATCAACTAGTTTCAATAACATTAATGATTGATTGATGATATATTAATAAATATATTAAATATTATTAATTACATTTTACAATAACTAATAATTATGAACTATATTATTATTAAATTATATTACCATTACCTATCATTCCTTTTTCATTAATTGTTCAACATTAAATCATTGTTCAAAAAGGATGTGAAATCCAACCATAATGAGAGTTGTTTTATAATTATTTTATGAGTAAGGAATGGTTTTCATATAATGTTAATGAATACTTTATTATAGAATAATGATCCTATTTAAATATTAAATATTCTTCAAATTCTTTCTTATAACAATCCACAATTTGTAGTTATGGAAAACAAATTTTATCTCATAGAGGTTGTTGACCTTTATACGCATGACTAGTGATTAAATTTATCAACCAAATGGATATAATGACGCTATATGATAAATTATAATTTTATAATTCAAATTCTTAATATAATTATTATATTAATACAATAAATATCACCATTTTTACAAATTTTGATTGTGGTGATGAAAATTGAACCACACCATTCAGTAGTGGTGGTTGTCTACACGTAGACACATTCAATGTAATTTTTCCTTTATCAATAGAATTTATTAAATAATATATTGTATATAAAAATATGATTATTAGAGTGGATAAGTAATTATTTCTATGTAATATTAGGTTTTATAAAAAAAATTCTAACAGGAATATTAATAATAAAACACAAGGGAATATAAAAATACTTAAGTTGAGAGATTTAGATTTATCATGGAAATGACATCAGAAATTGATGCCAGAGGATATCCAATTGAAATTTTTTTTTAAAATTTTAAATATAATTAAATTATGAGAATAAAATAAATATTTTGGGGATGAAATTTCAAGGATGGGTTTGTCATCATGGGGTGCCATTATGCCCCTTTTATAAGGGAAGAATATTGAACTTCTATGAATACCATTACTATTTAGTAATAGAATAAAATTAGTTAAAGTTCAAAAGCTCAAAAAGTAAAAAATAAATATGGGATTTTATAGGGTATATTACCCATATACCTCGAATTTGAATACATTTTTAATCATGTTTCAATTCATTTTAAAATATAATTTTATATTTTTCTATTACACTTTTTTCCTAAATATCTAGTTTTTAACAAGGTTATATATGTTTTACTAAAAATATAAAATAAACCCTATTAAAAATTCACGTTTCATGGATCCTATTTTATCTAATATTTCATCCTATTATATGTTTAAGTAGTGTAAAATATTAATTGAAATTAAAAAATTTAAAAAATAGAAAAATAGGTTTCAAAAAATATTTTTTTTCAATTAAGTGTTTCTGAAGATATTTATTATTGACTAAAAATTAAATGAGTGAAAATAAATTAAAATATAGTTAATTTTTTTACTTAAATCCATTTTATTGAAAAAATTAATTTATTTTATTATATAAAAATAACACAATATTAATATAACAATTCTTTAAATGTAATAACATTAACAATTCCTTCTTCGTTAAAATTATTTTTAGTAATCACACTTTCATAATCATAATTGAAACTTTCCTTATTAAATTAAATAAATATATTTATCAATAAATTTATAATAATTTTATCAAATAATATTTAGAATGGGTATATATGATAATTTTAATACTTCAACACATAACCTATAAGATCTGGGTTTAGAAAACTTTTGTTTTTTAATCATAAAATGTACATGTATTATAAATTTCCCTTTTTCATTGACTCTTATATTAAAAATTGGTTTACTATAAAAAATTATTTATTTTTCATCCAAATCAACCCAAAACTGATTATTTCCATTTTAATTTAAAAAAACCGATTTCTAAAATTAATTTTTTAAATATAATAAATTTTTTCTTTTGTTCTAAAATTTTTAACAATGGATTTTATGTATAAAATTATTAATTAAAATATATACATTTTTAATAGTTAAAACGTTTTGTAAATTTTTTTTCTTTTTCATATATTAATAAATTTATAAAATTTACAGTTTTGGAAAAACAGTATTTTCAAGATTCACATAAAATTTCAGGATCTCAAATATAAATTAAAAAAATAACTTTTAGATAATTGTTATTTACTGAAATAGTAAATGAAAATAATTTCTAAAAATTTAAATCCTAAAATTTTATTATTTATCATTTATATGAATCTACGATGAAAAACTAAATGTTCTTTTATTGATAAATTAACTTTTAATAATATATGTGGTCTTAATCATTTAGAGTGCATTTATTATTGATAGTAATATTTTATTTACATGTGGGTTTATAATTATAAAACATTCTTAATAATATTAATAAAATTCTTCATAACTCATTTATTTTGTGTCATCTGTGGATGAATCTATCAATGATAGTATTAATTTGGGAAAAACAAAATCCAAATTATTAATGTGACACACGTTTCCTAGGATTATCAACTCTGAATAGTCTAGTTCACTTTCCTTGTAAAGTGGGAAGTTATGATATTGAACTTGAATAAGATTAATTATTGATCTAATATCCAATAATTATTGATGTATGATAACATAATCATGTATTTAAGAAAAAATATTAGGATTATATGTTCCCTTATTTAACAGCATCGTGATCAATCCCTATGATGGTAATAACTATGTGACTTTTTGAAGGATAATTTTAAACATGATAGATTTAAGGACTAACAAATTCTATTTTTTATTACAATGGGATTGTAATGAAATCAATTAGGTCCTCAATGTGTTCATTTTAGTGATGGAGATGATCTGATATATAAATTCATGGTAGGAAAATGGAAATATTCTTTAGTGCATCATATTTTTTTAGTTAGCGATTGAGATCTCTTTCTAGTTGGTTATTCCCTAGCATAATGCCTAACAACTATAATTGGTTTTGATGATGACACTTCAACTCCTTAATTAATGTGTGTCGGGTTTTTATTCATGAGGTAAGAAAAAATAATTTATCCATTTTTTTCTTGAAAAGGTGATTATGTTCACTATTGTCAACCAATGGTGGTGATTATGTTTAATATTGGTGGTTATTGTGTATGTGGTGTGATTTTAGGAGGTGGTTAGGTTCCAAATTGTGACACCCTGACTCCACCCCATAATCCTGGAGTTGGTGAAATTTTTAATTACATTGGTATGATTATAATGAATCTAATCATAATGGACTATTTAGTTTAGTAATCTGGGAATGCCAGATTACAAACATGATAACCGTAATAAACATGGAAATAGAAAGTACAAACCGGGTACACAATAAAATGAAATAAAATAAAACCTAAAATGTTTATCCAAATATTTCTTCTTAATAACTATAATGACCCAGCATAAATTAGGTATGGACCATCTTTACTTTATTATAGTCTAATTATTTAAACTACCTGGGGTGTATGCCTCCACACCTCGCTGCAGGTCCTGGTAGCTTTGTAATTAATTTAAATCGTTGCTGATGTTTTACGAAAACATTTCACATTGTGCTTTGGCGTCGGGTCCTAGTTTTAAATTAATTATTAAGGATTGGAAAAGAGTAATAAGTGATTTAAATAATATTTAGAATAACAGAATAAAGGATAAAAAGAAATTCTTTAAGAAAATAAAGAGGGTGTTACATAAAAAATAAAATAATTAAAATGGGGGATTCCCATTTTTAATTATTTTTATTATTTTTCATTCCATTATTTTGTTTTATTTTATCTTTTTATTTTATTTTGTTTTTTCGTTATCTTTTATTTTTCTATTATATTTCTTTAATTTTATTTTTATTTCTTTACTCAGTTTTTTTTCTCTCCTCTCTCCCTCTCCCACTCATCACGTCGCACCGCTCAATCTCTTCACACATACAAACAGTCCTTTCGTAAAGTTGTTTCTCTTCTGTTCGGTGTCTGATTCCCTCTCCGTCTTGTGAGAAATAAAACTTAGGGAATGGATAACGTTGTGAAAGTGTAATCGTTTCATTTCATTGAGTATTCTATGCGTAATTCGTCGCGGATGATTTATAGCATATTATAGGGTTTTTTTAAAACCCTTTGTTTTTATCCTTTTTAGGTCAAATCAAAGTCTACTGTGGATCTTAAAGTCATATAGGACTACAAGGTAGGGTGCCTACTTTCTTTTCCTCTGTTTCGTTTCAATTTATAAATAATGGGCTATTGTGCCATTAGTCGGTGCCTACCAACTTTGTGCAATCTACTAATTTTAATTACATTAATTGTCTTGTTTTATTTTTGTGGACTTAATAATATTAAATTAATTTGTTTGAATGGTTTCAAGAAGATTGAACACCACTATGGGTGTGCTGACATAGTCGCCACATTTTTTCCATTAGCCTGGTTATTAAATTAATTAGTTGCGGGTATTGTGCAGCCCGTTTTTATTGTTTTTAAATTAAATAAATAGTTGTTTGAATTATTACAAAAAATTTGGATGACCCTTTCGTCATTCCAACATGATCAGTTTATTCTATCATTAGCCGAGTTTGTAGTTTGATTAATTGCATGTGTTGCGAAGCAACATTTCTTTGTAATTAAATTAAATAAATAGTTGCTTGAACATGACCTTCAATTGTTGGATCATTTGCACTTGTTTTGCCGAACTGTTTATTATATAAATATGAATTATCTTCAAATGATGATATGATATATATATTCCCTTGAAAGTTGTTGTGTTATACTGTTAAATTTATGCCTTTTCATGCACTAGTGTACCTAGTTAGTTTTCAAGCTGTGACTTTACATACTAATTATGTAATATCTGCTACTATGAAAATGTTAATTAAATTTAGGCCAGGGAAATGATGAGGGACTCGTATTAAGGTCCATTCTTAGATCCTCTGTTCCTGACAAGTTACCTCTTTTTTCGGCGGTGGTGTTGTTGGCTTTGCCGGATCGAGACTACCCTAGAATTTCTAAAACTATTGAGTGATACCGGTTCCAAAAAGGCATATCGGGACAGATCCATTGGCAATGAGGCAAAGCCAGCCTCAGATGACACTCGACCCCTTTTGCGAGATCAGGATGGATTCAGGGTAAATCCATGCCTCGAGTGATACTTGGCCTTTCGAAAGATTTCCTTGGACGAGTTCAGTGGCATTTGATAAATTGATAGATGTTCTATAGTGATACCTTCGGCATGGGTTTGGACTCCAACTCTCAACATGAAACTTAAATAATGATGCACTTAAAGTTTATGTTATTTCTAATTGAGTCTCTTGAGAATTGAGATATTTCCCCTGATATGTGGATGCGGGCCTGGTTGACACTAGACTCGAACCCCAAGTTAAAGCACATGCTTGGGGTATACATTTTTACTGGTTTTACCTTGATTTATGGGTTTTATATATATATATATATATATGATTGTGTTCGTCTGTTTCTGTTGACAGGTACCCTTTCAGACTACCAGCATAGGCTGAGGCAGGTGAATAGGCACGGGTGACGTGTGGGACCTGGGCTAACTTATTTATTTCATTTCACTGTATTTAATCTATATGAAAGGGTTATGTAATGTCACACTGTATGTCTATTCTTCTATGAAATGGAATGGATTAGACAATGTGGGTGTCAGACTTCTGAGTTTTTTACTCACACCCTGCTCAGGCATCTTAGACACCCGAGTATATTACATGATCTCATGTATTGACAAGGGGAAGTGTGCTGCTTCTGATGCTTGATTATTCATTACTTTTTAGGATGGAGTGGAGGACCGAGCCTTTCTTGTGATTTAGTTTCTTCTTGTGTATTTTCTTTTAGTTGGTTGTGTGTTTGAGTTCTGTTTTCCGTACTTTATATTTAGATTCTTATCATGGCATGCAACTCTTTTGTGAGTTTCCGCACTTGGTATTTATTATTCTATTGGATTATTTACATTGCTTCAGCTATAATTTATTTATTCAAATGCTTCAACTACTAATTATCTGTTTTTTTACTTTTGCTGTGATATTATTTCTTACATATGAGGGAATAGTCTCCCCCATAGACATAAAAAGGGCCCTCGCTGCTAGTCGGTAGCCTCTGGAATTCGAGGAGATGTTCTTGAGGTTATGTGACACACTGTTCCAACCACCGTCTTAGATGTGAGCCGGGTAGGGTCGGTACAAAGTGGTATCATAGGTGGTTTTCCTTTTGTCTTACTATATTGTTAGATAAGAAACTTGGATATAGGGATTTGGGATGTACTCTGTGCTTGGATGTAACAAACCCATGTACAAGGGAATACTCAAATACCTGGGTTGGGATTGCAGTTATTGATTATGCCAGTTACTGTTGATATGATTTCACCTTGGTTGACTCACATGTATTGTGTTGTTACTATGCTAGTATTATTGAAATAATGGGTTTACCATTACAGCCCGATGATACGAGGGTAAAACATCCCATGCATCATGATAGGCACTATATGATTTTATTGTCATGATTTTCGCCATGCCATATCTAATTTCAGCAGGCGTAAGCCTATTTCATGTCAGTGTTGTTATACCTAGTTGTAGAATTGGGAATTGTAGGTTTATTAAATATAAGTTTGTGTTCATCTGTTATATGTTAGCCTAACTCAACCTAGGAGTTAGTTGTAGAAAAATTTAGTAATCCTATTTAGTTATCTTTTCTATATCGAAACCCAACTCTTGGTGTGGAATTTTTGTTGTTTAGATCTCAATGGTAGGATATGTACCTAACCTCTTATTCACCCTACATATTCTCTCAACTTTTTAACACCTTTTTTAATGGTGTGTGTGGATAACATAGACAATTGTCGCCATGATGTATTTGTGATGTGTCTTAGGAGAGTGGCAATGAGTGCATTCTAGATCCCTATGTGGCATTACCTTCTATCGATATTCCGAGGGACCCTAATGCTCAGTTTATTGATATTCTCCTCAGGTTTATGTAGTCAGTTCAAGAAAATCCCCAATCCTACCCCGCCTATGGTAGACCTTACGCAGGGCTTTCTGTAGTAGCACCCTCCCACATTCTCGGTGAGTGGCGGCCCTCATGCTGCAGAATCATGGATAGAAGTTGTACGGTCTATCTTCGACCACCTGGAGACACCTCTAGAGCAAAGGGTCAAGATTTTAGTCTACATGATTTGTGACACTGCCAAACGCTGGTGGGACGTTGTTTCTCAGGCTGATCGGGTTAGTGACATGGCTTCGTCTGATTTTCTAATAGCCTTCTACAATCACTTTTTTTCACAAACTCTGAGGGATGATTATGCATGAGAGTTCCTACATATTCTATAGGGATTTGTGACTATGCTAGAGTATTCTAATAATTTCACATAACTTTAATGTTTTTCTACATCTCTGAATGGTGACGCGTAGACTACTGCGATGCGTTTTGAGGAAGATCATGAGTACACTATTCGCTCACAAGTGAACATCTTCCATTTGACCACTATTACCAAGATCATGAATCAGGCTGTGATCTCAGAGTGAAATGTCATGGAAGCTAAACTAGTGAGTCAGGGGGTCAGTTCCGAGATAGGGTGATGGATCTTTTGGCAGCATGAAATGTCATTTTGAAAGTTCACGTGGAGGAAATCCTAGCCAAACAGCCCATCTTGACAGCTCTGTCACATATTATCAGTGCGATAAGGTTAGTAGCAAGAATCCACAGTGCACGAGAGAGAAGAAGGAGTGCCGAGAATGCAGTAGGATGGGTCACCATCAACGTTTCTTCTATTCCTTCTCTTCAGCATCCAATGATAGAGGATCCTCACCGGCACCTCCGTCAGGTATGGGATATATGACTCCACAGCAGGTTGAAAGTTCTTTTTCCACCGTTCGACCAGGACAAGGAAATGGTGGATGTTGTGGTCGAAGAAATCAAGTTCTAGACTATCAGTGTCAGCAAAGTGGACTTGCTCAGACCAACCGGGATGTGTATCAGGGTCATGGCTCAGGTCCCATATATGCAGTGCAATTTTCACCATAGGGGCAGAGTGTAGGGACATATAGAGTTAGAGGTACTATTCTAGTAGCCTCTAATTCAGTTTATTCTCTTTTTGATACTGGTGCATCGCACACCTTTATATCTTCTGTTGTTGTTTAAAGTCTTGGTTTTCCATTTGAGTACCTTTGTGGCGTCATGTCTCTCAACACCCCGCTTGGGGTCATCATAGAGGGCATTCACCAGTTCCATGAGTGCCTCCCCAAGATAGGTGGGTACCGCTTTGTTTTGAACTTCTATATCCTCAATATTTCTGGCATTAAAATCATTATTGTTATGAACTGGCTTTCTCCTTACCATGCCCAAGTGGATTTCAATCACCTTCAGGTGTCTTTTACAACCCCTGTGGGTGACACATATCTTCCCAAAAGAGAATGGGATCTTCAGGAAGACCAAGCTAAGCCTAAATACAAAGGGTTGGGCTAAGTGACAGCTTTGTTGGAAAGTCTCTTCATTAGCGATCATGGAATGTAACTTGTTGAATTCCCTCTAGTGGTGGATATTTTTAGGGATGTCTCCCTGGATTATTTATCTATATTCCCTCCAATGAGAGACATAGTGTTCACTATCAAACTCGTGCCAATTGTGGCACTAGTGTCTATTACTCTTTATAGGATGGCTCCAACAGAGCTACAAGAACTCAAAGAGCATCTTGAAGGCCTTGAGGCTAAGGGTTTCATCAGACATTGCACGTCGTCTTGGGGTTCACCTATCATTTTTGAGACGAAGGATGATGATACCCCATGGTTATGCATGGATTATCATCGACTCAATGAGATAACGGTAATGAATTGATAACCATTGCCTCGTATAGATGATCTTTTTAACCAGCTCCAGGGTGAAACTGTTTTACCCTAGATTGGTCTGAGGTTGGAATATCACCAGGTGTGTGTACCAACATATGACATACAATGTACAACATTCCAAAGTATGTATGGCTTATATAAGTATCTGGTTATTCCATTCGGCCTCACGAATGCACCATCAGTCTTCATGGATCTGATAAACTGGGTTTTCCATCCATATCTTGATTCTATTGTGGTAGTCTCTGTGGATGACATCATAATGTATTCAAGTTATAAACAAGACCATGAAACCCATCTTGAGATCGTACTAATTACACTAAGAGAGCACTAGATATATGCTATGCTTAGTAAATTACACTTTTGGATTGATAAATTTCACTTCTTGGGCCAAATTATATATGATGCATGGGTATTAGTTGACAAAGAAATGGTGAGCACCGTGGTTTCATGGGAGCACCTGAAGAGTGTCTTCGGCATCCGCAGATTCTTGTGGATTTCTTGTTATTACAGGCGATTCATACAGTATTTATCCCGCATAGAATAAACTCACATGGCCTTGACTAAGGAAGGTGTAAATTTCATCTGGTCAGAAGATATTGAAATTTATTTTCTAGAGATGAAAGAAATTCTAGCCTTAGCACCGATCATGATTCTTCCTGAACCATGTAAGAGATATACATTTTCCTGCGCTGCTTCAAGAATTGGATTGGTTGTAGTTTTAATACAGGGTGATTGATTCATGGCTATGGATTCCTCTAGGTGATACCACATGAACAGAATTATCCTACACACGACCTTCAGTTGGTAGATGTGGTTCATGCTCTACATTATTGGAGATTCTATTTTTTGGGTGAGAGATTCATTGTTTAAATGGATCCTAAAAGCTTTAAATATATCTCCACTCAATGACACTTGAACATAAAGAAACACAGGTGGGTCAAATACTTGCAGTCAATTGATTTTGAGCTTGCTTATACCCCTAGTAAGGGAAATGTTATGGCGGACTCTTTAAGCAGAATGACATAGAATCAGGCCGTCCAGGTATCTAGCAGAGAGTGAATGATGATGGCCGTGTATTCAGATATGAATTTGGAGGTACAGTAGTAGAGTGGACCACCGGTTCTAGCCGCTCATACAGTGACATCCTATCTTCTAGATGTAGTCTACGGGAAACAGTTGATTGACCCTGACGGTCTCATTTTGACGGACTATGTTACCAAAGAGAATGCGCCTCTTGGTTGGGTTATTGATGGCAGTGAAACCCTCCTTTACCGTGACCGTGTATGTGTACCTTCAGGTATATAGGATGATCTGATGGAGGAATCTCACAAATCTATTTTTCCAGTTCATCCTGAGCTGACCAAGATGTATAGAAACTTGTATCGACAGTATTGGTGGCCTGGTATGAAAAAGAAGATTGCAGGTTTCGTCACTCGGTGCTCCACCAGCCAACATGTGAAGGTAGAGCACCAGCGACCTGCTGGACTCCTACAGCCTCTATCCATTATTGAATATAAATGTAATGACATCAACATGGATTTCATTAAAGGCTTTCCAAGATCTTCTTGAGGAAGCGATGTAGTACGGGTGGTTGTTGATAGGATTACCAAGGTTGCAAACTTCATGCCTATCCAACAGACCTTTATGATTGATGAGTTGAGAAAGTTATATATCTGGAAATTTGTGTGAATTCATGGTGTAACATTTTCTTTTGTCTCGGAAAGGGATTCCCGTTTAATTGACATTTCTGGAAAGGGTTACAAAAGGAAATGGGCTCCCAAGTACTTCTGAAAACTACATATCACCCCCAGACTGATGGGAAATCTGAGAGAGCTGTACGAGGGTTAGATGATATGTTATAGGATTTTATCCTTGATTTTGGAGGTTCGTGTGAGAAGCATTTACCTCTTGTCAATTTTACCTATAAAAAAGCTTCCAGGTGTCAATCCAAATCGCTCCATATGAGGCTCTCTATGGTAGACCATGTTTTTTGCCTTTATGATGGCTCGAAGTAGGTGAGGCTGCTCTATGGGGTCCTCATCTCATTTTGGAGGCTTAATTACATGTTCAGATGATTCAAAAGTGTATTAATACCGCTCAGTCCAGGCAAAAGTCCTATATTGATTGTCATTATGGACCTCTGGAGTTCGAGGTTGGACATAGAGTCTTTCTGCGTGTTTCTCTGAGGTTGGGTCACAGGCGGATTAGTCGATGGGGGAAGTTATCATCGAGATACGTCCATCCATTCGAGACAGTGAAGAGAATTGGGTCGGTAACCTATTGTTTACTTCTACCTCAGAGGTATCATGTCGTGCACTTCATTTTACATGCATCTCTGCATCTACAAAATTATCCAGACCTGTCTCATTCTTTTGACACTGACGACATCGAGATTTACACTAATGCATCCTTTTCAGAGCATTCAATCTATATCATTGACCATGTCATGAAAGTCCTCGGAGGAAATTTAGTCCCACTAGTCTGGGTGTTGTGGCAATATGGACATGTTTATGACAAGACCTGGGAGCAAGGGACGGATGTACGTGCACAGTGGGTGAAACTCTTCTCTGGCGACATTCTACTACCCTCAGAAGGGAAACTCAGAGATGAGCTGTCTTAAGGAGGGTAGGTTGTAATGTCCCAGAATTAATTAGGTATGGACCATTTTTTACTTTATTGAAATAAAATTAATTAAGCAACCTGGGGCGCATGCCTGCGCACCTCGCTGCGGGTCCCGAGCATCTTTTTTTGTAATTTAAATAATTACCGACATTTAATGAAAAAATATCATTTCATGCTTTGGCGTGGTGTTTGGGTATTAAATATTTAATTATGGCCTAGAAAATAGTAATAAGAGATTTAATGAAGATTTAAACTAAGGCATGAATGGATAAAAAGAAATTATAAAATAAAATAAATAGGGGGTTATGGGAAAATAAAAATAATTAAAATGGGGGATTCGTGTTTTTAATTATTTTTATTATTTTCACATCCATTATTTTATTTTATTTTATCATTTTATTTTATTTTCTCTTTTCCTTTTCTTTTATTTTTCTCTTTTTTTCTTTTTTTTTTTCTTTTTCTTTCTTTTACCACCTTTTTTTACTCTGCTCTGTCCCTCTCCCACTCATCACGTCGAACCCCTCAATCTCGTCACACCAACCATCAACCCCTTTAGAAGGACATTGTTTCTTTGTTCGGTGTCTGATTCCTTCTCCGTCAAGTGTGCAGTAAACCTTAGGGAAATCCAAACATTGAAAAAGTGTAATCACTTGATGCCGTTGAGTATTCTACACGTAGTTCATAATGGAATATTCTTACCCTATTTTGGGGTATTTCTAAAATCTTTTGTTTTCCTACGTTTTAGGTCAAATCAAAGTCTAATGTGGATCTTAGATTCATCTAAAACTACTAGTAAGGGTTCCTACATTACTTACCTCCATTTCATTGTGATTTATGATAAATGAACCATTGTGTTGTTTGTCGGTGCCTATAGTCTTTTGGGAATTTTATCCATTTGAATTACTTTTATAATTCTATTTAATTGTTTTAGCCTTAATCATATTAAATTTATTTATTTGAATGGCTTCAACACGATCGAACACCCCTTTGGGTGTGCCGACATAGTCGTCGTATTATTCCATTAGCCGAGTTATTAATTTAATTAGCTCTGGGTATTGCACAACCCCTTTTATTATTTTTAAATTAAATGAATACTTGTTATAATTATTGCAACAAATTTGGATACCCCTTTGGACATGCCAAAATGATCGGTGTATTCTGTCATTAGCCGAGTTTATTGTTTGATTAATTTTTTGTGTTGCGTATCAACTTTTTATTGTAATTAAATTAAATAAATAGTTCCATGAACATGAAAATAAATTGTTGGATCATTGGCACTTGTTTTGTTGACATGTTTATTATTTAAATACTCATTATCTACTGAGGAGGATATGATATGTATCTTTCCTTTAAAGTTATTGTGTTGTACTGTTAAATTTATGCCTTGTGATTCACAGGTGTATCTGGTTAGTTTTCAAGATGCTACTTTATATGCAGATTATGTCATATCTACTACTGTGAAAACTATAATTAAAACCAGGGTGGGGAAAGGAGGAGGGTCCCATATTAAGGTCCACGCATAGATTCTCTGTTAATAATGGTTTACCACTATGTGCTGAGGGGTGGTGTCGTTGGATTTCTCAGATCGAGACTTCCCTGGACATTATATTACTTTTGAGTTATACCGGTTCCAAAAGGGCCCATAAGGATGGATCTGTTGCAATGTGGCTAAGCCAGCCTCGGATGGCACTCGACCCCTTTTTACGAGATCGAGGAAGACTCAGGGTGAAGCCAGGCATCGAGCGATACTTGGTCTTTCAAAATATTACCTCGAACGGGCTCGGTGGCATTGGATAAATTGACAGATGTTTCATTTCGATACCTTCGAGATGAGCTTGGACACCAACTCTTAACTTGAACCTTAAATAATTATGCACATAAGGTTAATGTTATTGATAATTGAGTCCCTTGAGAATTGAGATATTTCCTCTGATATGAGGAAGTGTGTCTGGTTGACATTGGACTTGGACCCCATGTTAAAGCACAAGCCTGGGGTATAATTTTTCCTTGGTTTTACCTTGCTTTTGGGGTTATATATATATGTGTGTGTCTTTGTGTGTGTGTTCGTGAATTTTTACTGACATGTACCCTTTTAGACTACCAGGTTATACTGATGCATGTGACTAGGCACGGGTGCCATTTGGGACCCGATCCGAATCATTTATTTCACTGCACTGCAAATAATTTATTAGAAATGGTTATGTAATGGAATGCGGTATTTTTATTTTTGCACAGAATGGAAAGGTTTAGACACTGTGGGCACCGACCTACTAGGATTTAATATCACACTCTACTCAGGAATTGTTGACACTTGAGTAGATTACATGCTCGTAGGTATTGACAAGGGGAAGTGTGCTGCTTCCAATGCTTGATTGTTCATTACTACTTAGGATGGACACTGGGGGAGAGTACCAGGCCTGGCTCGTGATTCAGTTTCTGCTTGTGTCTTTTATTTTAGTTGGTTGTGTGTTTGTGTTCTATTTTCAGTACTTTCACTTTAGACCTATATAATGTCATGACACTCTTTTGTGAGTTTCTGCACTTGGTTTTTATTATTCTGTTAGATTATTTACATTTCTTTTACTGTTGTTTATTTATTCACATGCTTCCACTACTTATTATTTGTCATTGTTTACTTACATTGTGATATTATTTGTTACCTATGAGGTCATAGTCTCCGCCACAAACCCAAAAAGGGCCATCACAGCTAGTCGGCAGCCTCTAGTGTTCAGGGATATGCGCTTAAGGTTATGAGATGCACTGGTCTGGACACTATCATAGAGGTGAGCTGGGTCAGGAAATTATGATAAATTAGGGAAATAAAACATAATAAGGGTGATCACAAATGATTAGTAAGGGTAAGTAAAATAGAAACTATAATGAATCAGTAAGAATAAATTAACATTGAAATGTAAATAAATAACAACAAATTTTATTCAAGTAACTATATTAGGAAATATCAACATGGAATGGTAAAAAGCTAAAATACATTCAATTTAATCAATGAAATAAAAAGTAAATGTAACTATAGATGTGTCGTCACAAAATCTAAGGGATTAATATTAACTGAAAAAAATGAGGGAAATTCTTAATTATTGGACACCATATTTCATTGGTACATGGAACCATTACCTTCATGAATATTCCCAAGATGTTTTAGTTTTCATTTGAAACCCCATCAATCTTAGCCTACTATTTCATCTCATGAGACTATTGATGCATCGAGGGGATTTTATTGACCGGTCTGCAACCTGTTGGGATTACCATAAATGACCCCAAATCCATGTATTTTCTATCCAAATCATTCATCATATATCAAATAAAAAATATTCCTTATCAAATATACATACTTAATAAATAATATTGATTTATTAATAATTACTTAGAGGAGGTTATGTAACAACAAGGGTTATTAACATTAAAACATTATTAAGGAAAAATATTATTTCAAAATTATTTTATGTCTCATACAATATTAAAAGAGTTAAATAATAATTTCCCATGAAATAAATGGAACTCATATTATCATAGAAATAATTAGATTCATGATATAACATGTTAAACACTAGTATATCAAAAAATATTATTTAATTGGAGCAAAATAAAATAAGACTCAATGGATAGTTAATTGAGACGAAATCCCAAATAATAACACTAATTTTTTTGTGTGATCCTTATCCTCATGTATATTGATTTAATATATGTTACTATAATATAACATAACCAAAATCATGCGTATAATTTCAAATATTAACTTCTTACAGTATTTTATTACCTATTTTCTAAAACACATTCAATATATTAACTACATAGGGTTTAAATTACCTTATTTTCTCATGTAGGTTTCAACTTTTTTACATACTATTAATATTACATAGATCATGATTTCAAAATCTAAAAATTCTAAAACATGACATAATTATCATTTATAATGAGTAAATACATATTTATAATTTTTCATAAATGTGGGAGATATAAAAAAATGCACCGTTCAAGGAGACGGTTGGACATACGTACGCATGATCATTACATTATTTCTTTTTTCATATTAAAAGAATGAAAAATAAATTATACATATTTATTTCATAATTAAATTATAATTTCTATGTTATATATGATATATAGTTTTATTAAATTCATTCATAAAATGTTTTATTTATAACATGAATAAATCACATCTCTTCGAGGGGGCGGTAGTCCACACATCCACAAATGATGTTATCGTATTATCATAAACTGGGAAGTATTAATGGTATGTGACATAAAATAACTAAATAAGAATAAATACATAAAAAATCATATATATCAATATAGAAAGTGTTTCCATCATAATGACAACCATGGGAGGAGGTAAAAGAAAATAAACAATCACCGTTTCATGAGGAAGTAGTTTTTCGTACACAGAAACAATATGTTCGTTACCAATTAGATGGAAGTGCGTGTATGTTTTGGTATAAAACATATCAAAAAAACATCATATTACATTTTTATATCGTTATTCTCAAACAATCATCAAATAAAAAAAATTTAGGGATTGCAAAATCAAAACAAAACTGAAAAAGTTATGGTTGTTACATCCTAATTAGGTAACTCCTTTTGGATTGCACAAAAAGGGATTCCTTTAATTGAATTATAATGAAGGGGACACTAACTGTTTATAGTTCGAATATATTTGGGTAGATATTGGACCAAAATATATTTATTGTGAGGTGTGAGTAATGGGTAGAATGCTTTCCTTTTTATAGTGGAGGGGGAGTGGCACTAATGTAAATAATTAAAGGTATTCATTAACGGGATTTATAACATACCTAAAGTTCCTAAAAATGAAAAATTAATGTATTAAATAGGAATAATTTTTTATTAAAACTTCCACCACATGAAAATATGTGCATTTTTAAAAATTTGGGACCTCAACTTATAAGATTCCCAACATTTATCATAGTGCTTTTTATCAAAGCTTCTAGTTTTCCAAACTATTTATTTTTACAGTTAATACTGAAAGAAAGTAAAATTTATTAAAATAGAAAAATATACCTAATTATAAATATTATATCAAATTAATAAAATAAAAATATAATTTTTTTTGGAAATTAATTTGACAAAAAGAACATGTTATGCTGTAAAACAATATTTAAACCATACCCTTTAAATAATTTTTTTACAATAAATGGGTAAATATATTAATTATAAAATGTTAAACATGTCTATTAATAGATAATATTTAATATTTATTAATTATTACAAATAACTATGAAAATATGGTAATTTTATTAAATTTAAATCATTTAATAAAAAATCATTTTTTGTAATATAAAAATAATGTCAATTTTCACATTATTTATTAAATTTTAATTTTAAAATATAAATATAATATTGTAATTTAAAAATATTATATTAAAATAATTTTAAAATGATATATTCATCTTAAAATAAATAAATACAATAATTCGATCAATTCACATCACTTTTAATATTTATAGTCAAATTTATTTAAGTTAATTATTAACTAAATAATCACAATTTTGGTGTTTCATAAGTATTTTAGGTAACTAAACCAAATAAAACAATTTTAACAAATTATTAAAATAAAAATTACCTATTTATCATTTGAGAGGATATGTATAACCAAAAATATGATATTTTTTTAAATTTTCCCAATATTTATAAATTTTAAAGGTAATGTATCTTCCCTTTTTTATTTTTCATTACATAACCATTGATATTGGAAAATTCGATTTAATAAAATCCCAATAACCAATAAAAATAAATAAAACAAGAAGATATGGTTGAATCATTTTAATCTAATTGATTTTGTATATGTTTATTGGTCATTTTGGTCCTTAATATTTAGGTTTGTTCCCTTATGTTTCTTAATCTTACCTTAACCACTGTAATTAATTTTACTGAGTTTCACTAATATTTTTTGTACACAACTATGTTGATATTTTTAGACCACAAATATTGTACTGAGTAAAACCATTTATATCCATTTTTCAAAATTCAAATCACATATATCAGAAAATAAAGATTAATGGTAATCTTGCAAATGTAGTGAGAAAGAGTTGTTTTAAAGTTGATACGTTAATTGGTTTGATAAGATTTTATATATAATGTTAATATAAAAGAGATATGAAGGACCTAAATATGATTAATATATTAAAAATTATTTATATTTTCTTTTTAAACAAATTTAAAATATAATATAACAATTATAATTATTTAAATGAAAAGATGTATTTTGTTAAAATGCATTATTTTTCATTAGTCATTAGAAAATAAAACCTTTTAGAAAATACAAAAAAATCACCGAATCCTAATTTTTACATTTTTAATTAAAAAATAATATTTATTTAGAAAAATATAATCTATAAAATTTACAAAATTGATTTCTAAACTAGGTACTCCACTAAAAGTATAAAAAACCAAGTCATGTGTGCAAAGTAGGCTAACTAAGTGTTTTGTTTCGTGTAAACATAAAGTGGTGTTTCATACAAACAGAGAATCAAATAATATGTATTATAGAATAAAAATATTGTAATGTATTTTCTTGTTACATTTTCCACACCTTTATTTAATTTTTTCCTCACAATTTAAACTTGATCTTAGAAATCAAGGTAATAATAATTGAAAATACTATTGTTGAAAAACCCACATCGTGAATAATTTTAAGAAGACATCTTCTTGATAAGAGATAATAGAAAGTACAATAGTCACATAACTAGGTTTCCCAAACGAGAACATTGGTTGTATATAGAATCATAGATAAAGTGGTAAAATATAACAATCAAGTTCTCATGGAGAGTGCAAGAGAACAAGGTTAGGATGATGTTAACAATAAAAAGACTTAATTCTATGATAATCTAAGGGGCTATTCTATTCATAGTAAATGAATGTAACATGGAAAATTTTGGTTTCAAGATCATTTTACCTATATTTGAGTAAATCATTTACTCTTTGAGAGTATAATCAAATATAATTACTTAATATGTTTATACAATCTTATCCATTGGTCATTGCTTGATATTTTTATACATCTTCTATTAGCAAAAGATGAATTATATGGTGAAGTTATACATTATCATTAAAACCCCATCTGGAGATCAACATAATCCATTTCAGAAATGGTTACCTATTGCAAATGATCATGATAATACACATTATAATCATATCCAATGTATTTAGTAATATCCAATTTATGTTTCCATATCAGCCATATTTTTTTCCAAAAATCATAATCCCAATATCCAGAAGATATCAAGGATTATCTTTCCCTCAATGATGAGTTTTCCAAAATGATTAACATGCATCCAAATCACTCTTTATGGTACTATTCAACATAAAATCTCAAATCCTTAACGAAAATTCACTACAGTACAATCCTCATGTATTCCATAATTCTTATTACAAATATATTGATGATAATATATTTAAATTAATAGTAATATTAACAATTTATCTTCATCTACGGTCGTTTGATAACCTGGTTATTATTCTGTACCATCATTTGGCTTTTATATCTATGATGCTTGAGACATTGATTTTCATAGTATCACATATCTTTATAGATGAATCATTATACATAGTATATTTATTTCTTACCCTCACAATCAAAATAAAGGAGGAATTTCCATCCATAGTTGTAAAAAAATACCATTCCTTTCATGCATTTTCTAGGTTGATTCTTTCCATAGTAATCACATGTGGGAAAATACCTCATTCTGTTCTTACTTTTAGCAATATTTTCATATGGCGTCTTCTTCTTCTCTTGATTCCCTTAAAAACCATATTAATTGGATAACTATTTACCTACCTCATTAGAAAATGATAATATTTTCTCATATGATGATAATACTTGGGACAATACTTCCCTCCGAAATGAAGGCATATGACCATTAATGATATGATCATTTATAGTCTTTGGATCACACACATTGGTGGAGTTCTTATTCCTTATACTACGGGAAATTTCTAATAATGGCATATAATGGATCCAATCATAACAAAATGTATAATTCTAAATATTGTGTAAGATATAACACAAATTTATGCACTGTGAATCCAAAAATCATAAACTTTAGTTGCATTGGAGATAATATTTACATTAAAATCCTTCATAATGGTATGTAATATAATTTGTGACTATCCTAAGAATATCCTAATTTATGGTCAAAATAGGTGCACAGTAAGGAATATTTTCATTTATTAGGTTACCTCATGTCAATCTCGGAACAACTTTTAGGATTATTTACTCATAGGTACATTTTTTCTAAATACTTATCTATTTGTAGTGTATAGACATGTATTTAATTCTATCAATACCCCTATAACCTCAACCTTGCCAAACTTTTATAATTTTGTTCTAAAATTATCCTCAAAGTCTATATTTGGGTTATGTTCTCTAATCAATGTTTTCTTAATCTAGTTTTCGAGGGTTTTTATAAACATCCTTTGATACCAACTGCAACACCCCGACCCGATATTCCAAGAGACATTGAATTATTTTATTATTAGTGTGATTACAAGGAATAAAATTCTTATATACCATTTTTCTTAGAAATCAACGAAAATACAGATTACATATATAATACACATAAACTATCAGAAAATAATAATAATAAACATGATACATAATGAAATTAAATAAACATCATACTTGAAAATTTATTAAAATATTTTTTCTTCATTACATTTGGAAAGAAAACAAAATAAATGTGAGCTCAAATTAATAATAAAGGTATGTAAAAGGGATGAAATAATGAATCAATATGAATAAATTAATAATAAAAGGTAAATATCTGATAACACATTCAATTAAAATAACTACGTATGAAAATATCAAAATAGAAATCTAATAATCTTAAACACAATACATTTAATCATTCTATTGAAAATTAATATTTTCCATATATATTACAAAGAAATCTCTCATGGATGGATGATAACTAAAAATAAATGACTGAAATGATTAATTATTAAACTCCATATTTTCTAGGTAAATAGAGGCCTTACAATCAAGACCATTCAAAAAATGGGTTGTATATTAGGATAAAACCCATCGATTTTGGAAAACAATATTTTCACATTATACTACTAATGCATCTAGGTGCTTTCATTAACCAGTCCCCAACCTATAGGGCTTAACATAAACAGTCCCCAACCGTTGTATTTAATGTTCAAAAAAATCATATATAAAATAAATAATATTATTATAATATATCCCTATTGAAAAAATAATATGTTTATATCAATAATTCCTTAGATGAGGATACGTAACAACAAGGCTTTTTGACATTAAAATATTCTTTTGGAAAAATAATATTTATTCATTATAATGTGTCCCATACCACATTAAAAAATTTAAATCTTAATTACCCAAGAATCAAATGAAACATAAAAAACCTTGAGAATAATTATATTCAAGATATAACATGTCAAAGGTAGGTATATTAACGAAAAAATATTCAGTTGGTTTATAACAAAAATAAGTCTCAAAGGAATGTAAATTGATACAAAATCCCTTACCTTGACCTTATTATGTTTTGTGGTATTTATCATCATGTATAGTTGATTAATATACGTTAATAACATATTACAGAAATATTTTCATGGTTATGATATCTTATATTATCTTCTTTCAATTTTTTATTACCCATTTTTTGACACTCTTTTATTATTTTAACTATTTCAGGTGTTAATTTCCTTGTTTTTTAAAGTATGTTTTCACATGTTACTTGTGGTTAATATTACATAGATCATGATTTCCTCATCTTCATATTGTAAAACATGACTTTATTATATTATATATTATGTAAAAATTTATTTAAAATTGTCCATAATATTTGGAGATAATAAATGAAATGCAGTGTCATGGAGACGGTTTAACATACGTATGCATGAACGCCACATTCATTTGGTTTCCATATTAAAATATTGAAAACAAGTGTAAATATGTATACTATAATTCTTTTATCATATATATGTTATATATATTTCATAGTTTTATTAAAACTATCATTAATAAATTCCTTTCATAGTGTGAATTAATCTCATATCTTCGAGGGGGTGGTAGTCCACACTTCCCAAATATTGCTATCGCATTAACACAAAATGGGAAATATTAAATATATGTATTATATAATGTTTAAAGAATAATAAATACATTCAATATATCATATGTATCATATATAAATATGGTGTGCATCATAATGACCACAATTAGAGGTGGTAATATAAAAATGACCAATCCTCGTTTCATGAGGAAATTGTTTGTTGTACACAAAAACAATATGTTCTTTTCCCATTATATGGAAGTGTTTATAAGTGTAGGTAAAACACTATCATAAAAACATCCTTTTATACTTATGATACTCTTTTTCATTTAATATTATGAAATAATAAGATTTTATGGATTGGAGAATGGAAACGTAAGTAAAAAAGCCAAAGAAAGTTATCTACCTCTTAATAGGGTAACTCCTTTCGGTTTGTACTAAAGGGAATCCTTGGATTGATTTACTACCAAAGGAGGAATAAAGGTATTGTGTAGGTTTTCTATAAATCTTTTTTCATAGAGATCGGTTGAACGTATGTTGTTTGAGAGGTGTCAGAATGGCGAAGAGTTCTTGCATATTTATAGTGGTGGTGGAGTGGCACTTTTGTAAATAACTAGATGTATTCATTAATGGGAGGTCCACCTTACCAAAAGTTCCTCCAAAATGGAAGAATAATGGATTAAAATGAAATTCCATCCTATGTAATTTTACCATTAATAATAAAAAAATTTATATTAATTAGAAGATATAGATACATTGAAGTATTAATATGATATCTAATTTATAAAATAAAATTCAACGCTTTTGGAAATTAATTTTAAAATAAGGGAATGTGAGACACTAAAACACTGATATCAAAGGGACCGTGTAAACAAAAAGTTTACAATATGTGGGTAAATATATTATTTATAAAAAGATTAATTGGTCCAATAATATACCATATTTAATAAATATTAACACTAACCAATTATTGGGATAATATTAGATTTTTATTAATTTTAATTCAATTAAAAAAATGACATTTACTGAAAAATAAAATAATATAAATTTTGAAATTTTTTATTTAATTTTAATTTTAAAATATCAATATAAAAATATAATTAAAATATATTAGGTTTATAGATGTGTAACATTATATTTTAATAAAAAAAATAAATACAATAATTCATTCAGTTCACTTCACTTTTAATATTTTGATTATCATTTATTATAAATAATCATTAACTAAATAATCACTTTGTCAGTGTGTCATAAGCATTTTATGAAACTAAACCATATCTAAAAATTATTGATAAATTATTATGATCAAAATAACAATTTCATCATTGAAACGGATTTGTATAACCAGAATTATGACATTTTTTACCGTGGAAAATGTTTTATAAATGTTAAAGGTATGGAAAGATCATTTTTGGTGCTTTTCAGTATATAACATTTTATATTGGGAAAATCCATTTGATAATATCCCAATAATAAATAATATTCTATAAATTTGGGATATAGATTAATTATTTTATGGAAATGGCATTTGTACTTGTGTACATGAAATTTTTTCATTATTATTATGTTTTTGTCCCTTATTTATCTTAATCTTACCTTAATAACAATTATTAATCTTAATCACATTCACACATCCTTTTGGTCAAAAATTAAGTTAATATTTTTAGAATACAAATATTGTGCTTATTAATATCATGTGTGTATGTTTTTCAAAATTCAAATCATATAGATGGGAAAATTGAGATTAATATGAACCTTAAATATGTGCTGAGAAAGTGGGTTTGTAATGTAGTAACGTGAAAAAAAATAGATAATATTTTATATCTAATTTCAATATAATAACAATATTAAATACGTAAAATGGATTAATAAATGAATAAATGACCTATTGTGACCTTAACAAAAAATTTAAAATAGAATTTAACACTAATAATTTTATAAACCAAATGTTATTTTTAAATTCAAATGGATTATTTTTCACTATTCATAAAAAATGAATATTGTAATAAAAAACCACAAAATCACAAAAAGATAATTTTTAAATTCATAATTCAAAATTGGTTTTTATTTGGAAAAATAAATTGTATAAAATTTTCAAAAATTAATTCTAAATTTGTTACACTATTAAAATGCGGTAAACCCGGTCTTACCTGTAACAAAAGCAAAGTCAGTGTGGTGTATAGTGTATGCTTATAATGGTTTTGTGTATAAATAGGGACACAATAATATTTATGCTAATAAGATAATATTGTAATTTCTCTGGGTGTTACAAAAATTCTTCGGTATTAATTATTGTTATATTTGTGGGGATGATAAAACCCAATTTGTTTTTCTTTCTATTTTAATAATAATGAAATAATATAGTCACATTATGTTAAATATATTTTTTATGTAATATTTTGGTGATATCACTTAACTAAAATTTTGATTAAAATTATAGCATTTTTTATTTAAAGTGAACTATATTATTTTGACCATTTTTTTATGTGACATAGATGGTCATTTAACTTTTTCAAAAATACCTTACTCAATGGGGGAAGACTCTTATTTATACCATATTAGTTGGATCATTCATTTTATATGGAACATGTTGTAAAGTGTATAATAAAAGAATTTGATTGGAAAACACTTCAAAATGTAGGCCATATATTATACATAGTTTATTTTATTGGGATTTTTTTTAATATTGATAGTGAAACTGATTACTCACAAATAAATATTTTTTAATGAAAACTATTTCATGGGATTATGAGGAAAACAAGTTAGAGAAATTTGGATAAAAATATTTTGATAAATTTTAAAATTCATACATCGATCTTATTAGATTATTGGGCACCAATATGCTCTATAAATTTGAATTTTTCTCATTTTTTTGGGATTGTCCATGCATTTGAGGATTGGAATTAGATTAGAAGTGGTTCCTTTCCTTTTTTGTAAAACATTTGGGGGGTTCTCTATTATTAGGATCTCCTCAAAAAATTATCATATTTTCTTTATGAATGTAGAATCACTATTGTTCTTAAAATAAAATCCCAAAATAACTTATATTTATGTTTTTTACATTTACTTATTTTTTCATTTATTTAATTAGCATATGACTACCACATATAAGAAATAATGATTTATACCATTTCTAAAGATTTTCACTTGTAAAATGTTTTTATGATAATGAGATCACCCATAAAAGAGTATTTTTTTCATATTAATTAATCTAATTATAATATTATTAATTTTTTTAATCAATGAGATACTATAAATCACTAAATATGATTTATGAATTTGTTTTTTTACATAAAGGAAATTACATCAAAAATTAAATAATTTAAAAAATCGCATGAGGTATAGAAATGTGTGAATTATGACAGTTCCATCATAATCTGAAAATATGGGATAAATTATTAGGGTTAATATATTATCTATAAAACCTAATCATCCCCATATTTGGTATGTAAATAATCCATATAACATCTATAATGGTAATTTTTCATTGGAATGTTAATCAATTTAAGGTTCTTCGATTGAACATTCTAATTAAGCCCTATGGTTTACTTCATTTTCACTTTTTGTTTGTGTTAAATATCATATAGTTTAGTGGTTAAAAATTTAGCTAATAGTAATAAAGTTGAATTTAAATTAATATATAATTATTAATATTCATTTTAAAATGTTTAGTTAGATCAATTTCACATTGTAAAAAATATATTATAAAAAAACATCTCATTTTGTTTTAAAATGAAGATTTTAAAAAGAAAATATAATATAATATAATATCTTCCAAAAAATGTATTCTAGGTTTACAAAGAAGAAAAAAATCATGATACTTTTATATAGAGTGATTCATTTATTTTATTCCTATTTCAAAATACCATTAATATCATGTTTTACGTACTATGCCTTCGAGAGATGACCTTGGTTAGCCATTCTATTTCAGCTAAGTACCCAAAGAAAACATTATCCATATTAGAGGATTAAAAATTATATGTATTTTATGGGTGTAATGTAGTAAATTTAAACAATAATAGGAATTTTTGAACTATTGATTTCATTCCATTTTCTTTTTATTATATCTTTCCCCTTCCTAATTTTTCATTTTATGGTAAAATTAATTCAATCATCTCATCTTTTTATTATGGTACATTTTTCTTAATTTCCTTCTTATTTTCCACTTATTTAAGAAATAAACTTATCTGAAAGATCTCTATGATCATGTCCTTGAAGTTGAATGAAAACATAGGGCTCAAATTAGGAATTCACAATCTATATTATGTTTCAATATTCATCCAACTAGAGAATTTCCCCATTTTAGGAATTTTGAAATTGGAAGAAAATTTTAATGAAGTATTAATCCATAAAAAATAGCTAAATATAATATAAATGAACTCAAAAAAACCATCTGATAGTTGTTTAAGGATGAAATTAATTTTGTGCTATCATGAAATAAATATCTAACTCTGAAATAATACATCTAATTAAAATATGGTCTAATTCACATACACATAAAATATGATAGATTATCTGGGGAGGAACCCAAAGGATACATTAAAAAATTTAATGTGGTATACTTAATAATGACATCATAAAATTTCTCTAAAGATCAAATGAAACTATGTGCATTCCCATTATAATTTTATCGAATAACAATATATTGGATTTATTGTTTACAATAAAAATACATAACATGTTGGAATTATTTGAATGGTTTTTTCCAGAGTTTTTTTCTATATTCAAGGAACACAAAAATATAGAATGAGATATTAGAGATCATGAAGGAACATGGTGTTTAATTTTATGAGTACTATTAGTGATTCAACAAGTAACATTCAAGCTCCCCCACAACTAAATAAATGATTCAATCCCCATCCAGTATTTCTTTGAAGGAATCCAACATATGGAGAAGTCTATGGTCAATACTCTAGTGGGGGATCATTATATTAAAAACACATAAAACATGAGTTTATTGATAAAATGGCTTAAAATTTACAATAATTTATAGATTGTGGTTTAGAACTTGTTATTGAAGAACATTACAAAATTCCATGTTTTATTGAAAATAATTAAATTAATACACTGTTAGAAGAATTTACCACTAGGGTGAGATAGATTTCATTGGATGAAATGAAATCTCAATCCACTCGAATGAGGCATTATCGTATTTTCACTAAACTAGAACATCCTACAGATTATTTCCCCTATTTTCAAGATAAAGATCATTGTACATTCATATTCCCTAGGAAACCATATTAGAAAGTCTAATAACCAAACTCCAATAATGTTTTTTATTTCATAGAACCGACACAAAACCAAGTGTGTTAAGATAAGTAATACAAGAGTTATGGCTATATAAAATAACGAAGTCCCCATTTTTAACCAAACATTCAGACGCCTCTGACTTACCAACTCAATTTTCAACAAACCAAAATGATATTTTAATCCCATGAATTAACAATTCAAAAAAAATAAGGGAATTATTAGAGAAAGTAGATTCAAATTTTGAGGAAATTTTGATAAAATAATTTTGTAAGAACCTATTTTTTCTGCAAAAACTTTGGAATATTTCTTGATGTTATTCCAGAGCAGCGCCTTCAAGCGGCATGCGATTCCGAGCCCCGGTGTGGCCGAAATTATTTTTTTCAGTGCGTTCACACTCGAAATGCCAAATAAATGCGATAACTCTTAAATGGAGATTCGGATCATAGATCAGAGTGTACTGATGGGTCCAGAATGGGGATCTTACCCTAGGAATGACATAAAACATGTCTGTGCAGGATGTTTGGACCCCTCACTCACTTTCGTAACATTAAACGGATTAGTTAATTAATTAATCTATTCATTTAATGGATAAACTCAAGTATCTCTTAGACGGTGGATTGGATGGGAAAACCAAAGGCACCATTGATTTTAGAATGTGTTGTTTACCCTTGTAGGGGTATATGTTCTGCGGGCGTGGGCCATCAGTGGAAAATGGCCCCAGGGGCGTTTTCGTAATTTGTCAGTCTCGGGCGTGGGTGTTATAACTTTTGAACGGGGCCTCGGATTAAAATTCCATGACCTCCATTGCGATCGGAGCATAGTTTTTAGCATAGGGGAGGGTTAACCCCGACCCCGCCGAAATTTTGGGTTCGGGGCTGTCGGGCAAGCGTTTAAGTGATTTGTACTTAAACACCCCCACCCCTTCTTCTTCTTCTTCTTCTTCATCCTAAAACCCTCAGAGATCCTATATATCCAGCGAGGCAGCTTCGGCGAGGCGATCTCCGGCGAGGCGCAACGGTTCTGACGGTCCGCACATGAAGCGTCGGGCTACGCCCTTTGAGGTATGGGTTTATCGTTTTCGTTTTCAATTTCTTGTAATCATTGAGACCAATTTATACTTTCGAATTGCTGTCCGATCATAAATCGAAGCCCACATATGTGTATTTTATGTTCTAAGGTTTCCGACTCTCTCCTCGGATCGAAAATCAAAGGGGTGCCCGAGGCAGCCCCGTGAAGTTCCGACCGAATTCCTAGTTTTCCGGTGGTTCTAGGCGGTGAACGGCAGTTCCGGGACGGCGGAGCGATGTTTTGGTCTGACAGCTTCAGCAGGGCAGTGTGGTGAGCTCCCTGGCCTGGCGGTGGCGCTCCTAGGCACGGCGGCGAGCTCCGACCATGAAGGCTTCACGCGGTGCAGAGCAGGAGGACCGGCCAGCTCTATCGGCCGGTTGACTCGCGAGACCGGGGTCGCACGCCGCGACCCCGTAGGGGAAACAAAGACCCGTGCCAGGCAAGTCTTCGCGCAGCGGACCGACCGGCCCTAATGGCCGATCTGAGGGTGGACCTCTGGTCTATTTCCGGCCCGTGCGGCAAAGCCGCGGGACGGCACTGCGAGCCCGACCAGCCAGCGCGGGTCGGCCCAGGCCGGGCGGACCGGCCGGTCCAGGTCGGTCCAGCCCAAGGGGCATTGCCCCTCGACTTTGGATGCCCGTAATATTCATTACGGGTGTCTATTTTGCATTCCGTTTGCGACAGTGACTTCCTAGAGACGATAGGAAGCTTTTGAGTTGGTTTTGGGAATTTTTAATTCCTGAAACGAGGGTCCTCGGAGGTGCACCGGGTTTTTAAGTGAACGAGTGTTTTTCTCAAGATTCTTGTTTGGACGGCGCGGATGCGTCCGACATCCGTTTTGAGCGCCATCAGTGGCGTTGGGACGCTAGCGTCGGGGCGAAGCTTTCTAGGGGGGTTTCGGGCATTGAAGATGGAGGTGATGCGTGGGCCCCACGACCCGTCTTTCGAGCTGCGTGCAACATTTCACGACTTTTTCATCAGATGTCCATTCGGGGTGTGCGACAGTCATTTTTGGGTGTTTTTCTGAGGGCATTGCAATGGCGCAATCCTCCCACTCAAATTCGGCATGATGGTGCGGGCCCAATGAGGTCTATTTGGGCGTTGACTGTGATTTTCCAACTCTATCACAAAGCGACCATTTTGGACAAGTGAATAGTCCATTTCGTGTACTTTTTTGAGAGGATCGCAACGGTGCGATCCATTTGTTCTGTTTCGGGACTAGGGTGTGGGTCCTACATAGCACCGCTCGTGCACGGTGCACTGGAATGCATCTTTTTCTCTGGATATCTATTCCACTCAAGTGAGTAGTCCTTTTGATGTGTTTTTACGAGGGGATCACAATGGTGTGATGTGCCCGACCGTTTTCAGGGCCGAGTCTCGGGATCAGGAGAGGTTGTTCGGGCATGAGGCGATGTTGGTGACCTTTCCGTCGGATACCTGTTTGATGTGAGTAAGTAGTCTAAATCAAATGTTTTTTTTGTAATAATTACAATGGTACGATCCATTTCATTGTCCAGAGCCTCATACACAGTCTTATTAAATGTGGAAATATGAAAGGTTCCCTGGTGGTGGTCCTACCGTGTTTTAGCGGAACTTTGGCGTGTGATCTAGTGCACTCCTGGGAGAGTGAGGTTAGTGTTTAAAGAGATGTGGTTGACTGTTCATCAACTGTTGAGGTGCAAGGTTGGATTTGTTACATTATGCCTTTGCGTTGACGTTGGGTGCCGTGTTCATGATAGCCTTTGGGCTGGAACGTGGTATACAATGGGAGTATACGGGAATGCTGGGAGGTACTTGTGGATGTTGGTACCTGAGAAAGTTTGAGCACATGGTTGGGGTTGACTTGGGGCCACAGGTTGTGTGGGCCCCATGTGCGTTCCATGTTCTTCTTTGCGTACTTTTGACCTCTCGTGACGTGGAGGGTCCCTTTATTCTTGTTTTTTGACCAATGGGTTTGAGTTTTTCCCCTGGCTCTATGCTCGATAGTTTAGATAAGTAGGGTTGAGTGGTTTCCCTTGGTTTTGTTCTGGAGTCGGGTGGTTGCACGATAACCACTCCGTGTTTAGTTGGCCTGTGTTGTACCATCCAGTAGATATCGCCATAGAAGTTCTGGGTTTACCCTCCAGCGGGGATGGGCAGTGGGTCGCTCATTGACTTCTTATGGATTACCTTCCAGCAGGGCTGGGCAGTGGGTCGCTCATAGACTTCTCAGGGTTTACCCTCTAGAAGAGACTAGGCAGGGGGTCACCCGACGACTCTTGAGGGTCTACCCTCGAGTAGAGACTGGGCAGTGGGTCGCTTATCATCATGATTCAGGTCTACACTCCAGCAGGGCTGGGCAGTGGGTCACCTATCGACTTGTTCCAGGTTTACCCTTCAGCGGGGCTGGGCAGTGGGTCACCCGTCGACTTATTCCAGGTCTACCCTTCAGTGGGGCTGGGTAGTGGGTAGCATGATGATGTATTAGGGTTTACCATCCAGTAGGGCAGGGCAGTGGGTCAACCGATATCTTGTTATGAATTACCCTCTAGCAGGGCTGGGCAGTGGGTCACTCGTTGGTATTTCAGACTCCGTCCTTTATACTAGGCTAGTCTATGGCTTTACTCATTGAAAACTTGAGTGGGACACTTGTTTGTACGGGTCAGTGATGTGAAAACTTTACCTTTGAGGAGACCTCTCGACTGGGTGACAGAGTCGAGGTGTGGTTTGACTTTTTCCAAAACTCTCTTGTACAAGGGGTGCTTTTCCCCACCGAGACACGTCCTTGAGAAGCGACCTAAAACCGTTTAGGAGAGTCAGTGTCACCCAAATCAGATAGTGACGAGGTGCGGTGATTTGACCCCTTTGACTTGTAGTTTAGGGCAGACATGCGGGAAGCTGGGCATCGATAGTGTTTACTTCTGGGACTGCTAGCGGCTCACTTTCTTGGGCTGAGCTACGGGATGGAGATCCCCTTATGATCTTGTTTGGGATTCTTTGTGGAGCATACAGATTTGTATATACCTTCTACCAGTACCCACTTCTTGGGTTTGGATAATCTCTATCCAAGAGAGGCAAAGACTCATGGGGTATGCCACGTGCTTTCCACGTCTAGCTTCTCGTGGTTGGAGGAATCTATTCTCCTACTATCAGTAGCGAATGCTCGACGGGAAATTCATCTTCTCACCATTCCTAGATCCTTGTGTTAGGACGAGCCTTATACCTTCCTCTTGCTAGGTTGAGATGGACTCTCTATTGTACTCTTTATTGGACTCTCTGTTGTATTCCTTTGCATTCCCCTGTTCGATCTACTACTCACCTTTCAATACCTCATTTGTTGCTCCCTCGATCCTTCGGGGTATCCTACTAAGTATTTTTATACTCACCCCTGCTTAGGCTTTGCCCGCACTTGGTGTGACCCTGCAGATGACGGATAGGTTGGTCGTGACTTCAGAGGAGCTTAGGAGTTCGGGAGCTTGGACTGGGTGCGGTAGTCATAGACAAGTTCAAGGTGGGAGACTCGTCAGGTATTTCATTTTGATTACCTGTTGCGTGTTGTGTCACCTTTTCTAGCTGGGCGCGTGTTTTGTCACGTTTTCCTTTTCAGCACATTACTTGAACTGATTAGAGGTCGATGCACTTTTGGTGGTTTATATATAGCAGTTTCACATTACTCTGCTAGTCTTTTCTCTTTTACTCTGCACTTTTGCATTGAGCATGCTATGTGTGTGTGTACAGGTACATAGGCAAAGGCCTCCCCGAGTTGTTGTGCCTTCGTCGCTGGTGACAATCCCCAGGCCTATGGAGGTGGTCTTGGGGTAGTTGCGGAACGAGCCTAGGTAGGGTTGGGTCTTGAAAAAGTGGTATAAAAGGTGGTTCGTTCCATGGGACGCTGTTTGGACATCCCTAAAATAAAAAGAATTGGATGAGATTTAGGGAAACAGTGTTAACGTGTCTTGAGAGCGGCTCTCAGGCCAGGGAGTCCAGTGATGGTGCGGTGGCCGATGTATCCATTCACCATGACCCTGATAACCTGCATGTTGACTCGGTATGCTGAGACACTTGTTGCTGGGAAAATTGGTTTATGCATCACATAGGATTGATTCAATGACTTTCCTACTTGAGTCAGCTCCCCATCGTTGTTATTGGTATATACATGTATTCTCATTTGACTACGACACTCCTTGATAATATTCAGGATGTCACCATGAAGATATCAAACCAAGATACCATCTTTGGTGTGTGACGATGACCCTGTGAGCTATGAGGCCACAGTCCAGGACCCATCATACAAGGCCCTTTCTCTGGGTGGGTTGGTTGTAGCACCCCCACCTTTTGAGAAGTAGATAGCTTTAGAAGATCAGGCTGATCTTGAGCGCAGGTTGAGTGCGCTCTGTGGGTTCTAGAGGCAGAGACCACTGAGGTTCAGTGGTGAGCCAGACCCTTAGGCACCAGAGGTTTGGTTTGAGACAGTGGTTCACCTTTTTCGGCTTGTGAAGATGCCGGTAGATCAGACAGTGGATTTCACAGCCAACCTTTTTCGTGGAGCAACTTGGCATTGGTGGAGTTTGGTGTCTCAGTTTCTTGACGAGTCGTCATATTAATGGAATGACTTTCAGCTGTTGTTCTGTGTGGGGTTTTACCCCTCCTGCTTGGGCTCTGTTCGGATTCGGTAGCTTCTGCAGTTTCAGCAGGGAGAGATGATGGTGGTTGAGTACGTGACTAGTTTTGAAGACCGTGTGTGTTTTTTCTGGACTTTGTTTGTGATGACAACTTCCAGGCACGGAAGTTTGACCAGGGTCTCCACAGAGAGATTCGTGTTGTCATCGTACCCTTGGGAATTTCCACTTATGCCGAGGTGCTAGAGTAGGCATCGGTGACAGAGAGCTTCCTGTCACGTTTTTCAGTTGATAGTGGTAGTGGACATGATGGAGCCGAGATGTCTTCCATAGCTAGCAGGCACCCGATGATAGAGCCTCGATGCAGGTGGCCTTCCCACTGCTGGTTTTGGAGTCGTGGTTGTATACCACTATAGAAAAAAGGCGCAAGGCCTCAACCGAGGATGCCCTTCTGTGAGTGGATTCCGGGCCATGGTCGTACAACATAGTGGCACCAGAGGGCACAAGAGAACCCCAGAGAGTGCCAGTGTTATGCTTGTGACGAGTGAGATCACTTGGAATGAGACTGCCCGAACAGAGTTTCTAAGAGCATCGGGCAGGCAGCAAGCGCACCACCACGGTAGAGGTAGCGCCATGATCGGAGTAGTGCACAGAGAGGTTGTTCTAGAAGAGTAGCGGGAGGAGCTGGAGGTGTGGGACGACGTTACGAGGTCTTCCCATCACCATTAGGTGGTCCACGTCAGGCTCCGGGAGCAGACTTATGAGACCAAAGACAACTGCGAGCCTTGGATGTCTATGATACTACAGAGCATGGGATGACGAGAGGTACCCCTTACGACTCTTCTACTTCTTGCAGTAGAATTGTTAGACACTGTGTGTGAATTTATTTTTCTCCACGTTCCTTGCTTGAGTTGATACCAGGGTGACGCAGGGCGTTGGGTGTAAACATGTGTTTTTAAAGTAGAAGGTGTGAGACCCTTCTCTTTAGTCGATGGTGGCGACTCATTCACCTTTCGAGCGTATAAGAGTGTCTTGGTCGTGGGAGATTGACTGTGAATCTTATTTGGCCAGATATCCTTGGGTGCTTCACCATATTGATATTCTGAAGGAGGGAATCACCGGGCCTTGTCCCATGTCCAAGCTGTGATTCCTGTAGTGGCGTGCGACGTAGAGGTTTGAAAGGGGAGGTGAGCTACCCCCCCCCCCCCCCCGAGGTCCTTCGGACCGTTTGGCATGGTTCCCTACCACCTTTCCCTAACCCCAATGGCTGGTTTGGGAGCGTGACGTCTACCACGTGACTCACCCGAGAAGAGGTGTGCGTCTTCCTATGCATGTCATCGGCCCGGGTTAACATCGCGTGAACTGATCAAATCCATTGGTCTGTGTGCGGTGGCGCAGAGTTGTGCCAGAGTTCCTCTGGGTATGGGAGATCCAGGTGTGGGCTTAGTACCCTGATTTTTTCCCTGTTTTTTTTCGGGGAAAAAAATCTCAGAGGGAACGATGTAAGAACCCAGTTTTTGATGCGAAAGAATTTTGAATATTTCTTGATGTTTTTTCAGAGCAGTGCCTTCAGGCGGCGTGCGATTCCGAGCCCCGGTGTGGCTGGAATTATTTTTTCAGTGCATTCACACTGGAAATTCCAAATAAATGGTATAACTCCTAAATGGAGCTTCGGATTAGAGATCCGAGTGTACAGATGGGTCCATAATGGGGTGTTTACCATATGAACGACATAAAACATGTCGGTGCAGGATGTTTGGATCCCTCGCTCACTTTCGGAAGGTTAAACGGATAAATTAATTAATTAATCTATTCATTTAATGGATAAACTCATGTATATCTTAAAAGGTGGATCTTATGGGAAAAATGACGGCACCATTGAGTTCAGAATGTTCCGTTTACGCTAGTAGGGGTATAAGTTCTGCGGGCGCAGACCATCAGTGGAGAATGGCCCCAGTGGCGTTTTTGTAATTTGGTAGCCTCAAGTGTGGGTGTTGTAACTTTTGAACGGGGCCTCAGATTAACATTATGAGACCGCTGTTGCGCTCAGAGCTTGGTTTTTAGACTAGGGGAGGCTTAACCCTGACCCCGTCGAAATTTTGGGTGCAGGGCTGTCGGGCGGGCGTTGAAGTGATTTGTACTTAAACACCCCCACCCATTCATCGTCTTCTTCTTCTTCCTCCTCAAACCATCCCCTCTCTTCCATCTCTAGCGAGGAAGATTCTACAAGGTGATCTCTGGCGAGGTGCAACTATTCCGACGGTCCGCACATGAAGCATCGGGCTACACCATTTGAGGTAGGGGTTTATTGTTTCCGTTTTCAATTTCAACCAATCTTTGATCCCAATTTAGATTGTCTAATTGTTGTCTGATCATCGATCAAAGCCCACAGATGTGTATTTTGTGTTCTAAGGTTTCCGACACTCTCCTCGGATCAAAAATCCGAGTCTCGGGGTTCCCGGGGTAGCCCCGGGAAGTCCCGGCCGAATTCCTGGTTTTCCAGCGGTTCCATGCGGCGGACGGCGGTTCCGGGACGACTGCGTGGCATTCTGGTCTGGCGACTTCAATAGGGTAGTGTGGTGATCTCCATGGACTTGTGGTGGTTCTCCTCAGTGTTGCGGCGAGCTCCAGACGTGACGGCTTCACGCGGCGCAGAGCAGGAGGACCGGCCGGTTGTGCCAGCCGGTTGACTCGGGAGACAGGGGTCGCGCGCCGCGACCCCACGGGGGAAACAAAGACCTGCGCCAGGTGGGTTTTCATGGGGTGGACTAACCAGACCTTGTGTCCAGTCTGAGCATGGAGCTCTGGTCCATGGCCGGCCCACACGGCTAACGCGGGGGCCGACCCCGGCCGGGCGGACCGTCTGGTCCAGGCCAGTCTAGCCCAAAGGGCATTTCCCCCTCAACTTCGGATACCCGTAATTTTCATTACGGGTGTCCGTTTTTCATGCCGTCTATGGAAGTGACTTCCTGGAACCGAGACAGAGCTTTTGAGATGGTTCTGGGAATTTTTAATTCCCGAAACGAGGGGCCTTGGAGGCGCGATAGGTATTTAAGTGGACGGGTGTTTTTCCCGAGATTCTTGTTTGGACTGCGCGGACTCGTCTGACGTCCGTTTTGAGCGCTGTTAGGGGCGTTTGGACCCTTGCACTGGGGTGAAGAGTTCCAAGGAGGTTTCGGTAGTTGAAGACGGAGTTGAGGTGTGGGCCCCATGTCCCGTCTTTCGAGCTGTGTGCAGCGTTTCACGACTTTTTCATCGGACTTCCATTCAGGGCGTGCAAGCTGTCATTTTTTGGTGTTTTTACGAGGGCATTGCAATGGCACAATCCGCCCGCTCTATTTTGGCACGATGGTGTGGGCCCCACGAGGGCCGTTTGGGCGTTGATTGTGATTTTCCATCTCTATCACCAGGCGACCATTTTGGACAAGTGAATAGTCCATTTCGTGTACTTTTTCAAGAGGATCGCAATGGTGTGATCCGTTTTCTGTGTGTCAGAACCAGGATACGGGTACCATGTTGCACCGCTCGTGCACGGTGCACCGAAATTCATCTTTTTCTTTGGATATCCATTCCACTCAAGTGAGTAGTCCTTTTGATGTATTTTTTTGAGGGGATCGCAGTGGTGCGATGCGCCCGACTGTTTTTGGGGCCGAGGCTCAGGATCATTGGACGTCGTTCAGGAGTGAGGCGGTGTTGGTGACTTTTCCATCAGATAACCATTTGAGGCAAGTTTGTAGTCTAACTCGCGTGTTTTTTCACATGGATTACAATGGTACGATCCGTTTGGTTGTGCAGAGCCTCATACGTGGTCTTATAAAATGTGGAAATATGAAAGGTGCCCCGGTGGCGGTCCATCTACCGTGTTTGTAGCAGACCTTTGGCATGTGATCGCGTGCACTCCTGGGATAGTGAGGTTGGTGTTTAAAGAGATGTGGATGAATGTGCATCATCCGTTGAGGTGGTAGGTTGGAGTTTTTATGTTACGCCTTCACGTTGACATTGGGTGCCGTGTACACGATAGCCTTTGGGCTGAAACGTGGTATACCCTGGGAGTATATGGGAACGCTGGGAGGTACATGTGGATGTTTGTACCTGAGAACGTTTGTGCACTTGGTTGAGGTTGACATGGGGCCACATGTCATGTGGGACCCATTTGCATACCATGTTTTGCTTTGCGTACTTTTGACCTCTCGTGATGTGGAGGGTCCTTTTGTTCTTGTTTGTTGACCAGTTGGGTTGAGTTTTTCCCCTAGATCTGTGCTCGATGGTTTAGATAACCAGGTTGAGTGGTTTACCCTGGTTTTATTCCGGAGTCGGGTGGTTGTTCAATACCCACTCCATGTTCGGTTGGCCAGTGTTGTACCATTCAGTAGAGATGGCCAGAGCAGTTTTGGGTTTACCCTCTAGCGGGGCTGGGCAGTGGGTCGCTCATCAAATTCTTAGGGTTTACCCTCCAGAAGGGCTGGGAAGTGGGTTACTCATGGAATTTTCCGGGTTTACCCTCTAGAAGAGACTAGGCAGTGGGTCACCCGACGACTCTTGAGGGTCTACCCACCAGTAGAGATTGGGCAGTGGGTTGCTCGTCATCTTGATTCAGGTCTACCGTCCAGCAGGGCTGGGCGGTGGGTCTCCTGTCGACTTGTTCTCGGTTTACCCTCCAGCGGGGCTGGGCAGTTGGTCACCCATCGACTTATTCTAGGTCTACACACCAGCGGGGCTGGCAGTGGGTCTCCTGATGATGTATTAGGGTTTAACCTCCAGTAGGGCTGGGCAGTGGGTCACCTGATATTTTATTATGAATTACCCTCCAACAGGGCTGGGCAGTGGGTCACCCGTTGGTATTTCAGACTCAGTCCATTTTATTAGGCTAGTTAGTGGCTTTACTCCGTGACTACCAAAGAGGGACCCTTGTTTGTATGGATCATTCATGTGACATTTTTGACTTTGATGAGACCTCTCGACTGGGTGATAGAGTTGTGGTGTGGTTTGACTTTCCCTAGAACTCTCTTGTACGAGGGGTGCTTTTCCCCACCAAGACGTGTCCTTGAGACGCGACCTAAAACTGTGCGGGAGAGTCAGTTCCACCTAAAGTAGATAGTGTCGAGGTGTGGTGATTTGAGCCCATGGACTTGCAGTTCAGGGTAGACGTGGAGGATGTTGGGCATCGATGGTGTTTACTTATGGGACTGTTGGCGACTCACTTTCATGGGCTGAGCTACGGGATGGAGACACCCTTACAATCTTGTTTGGGCTTCTTGGTTGAGAATACAGATTTGTATATACCATGTTAAGGTACCCACTTCTTGGGTTTTGTTACTCTCCTTCTAGGAGAGGCGAAGACACGTGGGGTATGCCACGTTCTTTCTGTGTCTAGATTCTCATGGTTGGACGAGTCTACTCTCCTGCTATAGGTTGTGAAAGCTCGGCAGGATGTTCATCTTCTCACCATTCCTAGCTCCTTGTGTTAGGACGATCCTTTTACCGTCCTCTTGTTGGGTTGAGATAGACTCTCTATTGTACTCTTTACTGTACTCTCTGTTGTACTCCATTGCTTTCCCCTATTCGATCTACTGCTCAACCTTCGGTACCTCCATTTTTGCTCCCTCGGGCCTTCAGGGTATCCTACTTAGTATTTTTATACTCACCCCTGCTTGGTCTTTTCGCACAATTGGTGTGCCCTTGCAGACGACAGACAGGTTTGGCGTGACTTTAGAGGAGCATAGGAGTTTGGGGGCTTGGACCGCGTGGGGTAGTCGTAGCCGAGTTTCAGGTGGGAAACTCGTCACCTATTTCTTTTTGTTTACCTGTTGCCGGGTTGTGGCACCTTTTCTGGTTGGGAATGTGTTTTTCCCCTTTTTCATTTTTAGCACTTTACTTGTACTGATTAGTGGTCTATGCACTTTTTGTGCTTTATATATAGCAGTTGCACTTTACTATACTTTTCTTTTCTCTTTTACTCTGCAATTTTGCATTGTGTGTGCTGCGTGTGTGTGTGTATAGGTACTTTGGCAAAGGCCTCCCTGAGTTGTTGTGCCTTCGGCGCTGGTCGGCAGCCCCTGGCCTGTGGAGGTGGGCTTGGGGTAGTTGCGGCTCAAGCCCATGTAGGTTCAGGTCGTAACATATTTCACAATCAATAGAATGATATGAAATGTAAGTGTTAATTTTTTAGGGAGTTACAAATACAAATGGGAAGGATTTCCATTACCCTCCATATCTATTTATTAAGAAAAATTGAAATATTCCTTGCCATCAAACTCTGAATCCAATATAGAATAATAGTTCCATATAATTGAGATATGGGAATAAAATTAATGATACATCTAAACATATCATTCCACTAGGACTCTCCACATCTTGTAACGTCCCATTTCAAGACCAACTAATGGGATACTAATGGAGAAACAAAAAATTATGGAAAAGGTTGGTGATGCTCCACCTAAAACATTCCATTTCATAACAGATATTTACAAACCATGAATATGGTTTATGGGGTGATGAAAAAATAGGTTTTGGATTTATTTCATAACATTGAAATCAATATCAGCATATAAGAATTAATTAAGAAGATTACTAGGTATTAAATGTTTTTGAAAGGACTATGTCCAAATAGAAGTGGGATAAAGGTTAATGAGTGTATAAAAATTGGGAACAATGTATATTTTCATATCACACTATCCTTGGTGATGTTAATACTGTTTAAGGTTCCTAATACATTCCATATTAAATTAAAGTTTTCGGTGTTTAATGTTTTAGATAGCTTGTGTTATTTGTGAATTCAAAAAATGCAATGCATCAATCTATTTTCTCCTCTTTATAGATTAGTGATTCGTATCTGACAATTATTTTGGTGCAATTATTAAATAGATCTTTGAAACATCTATTTAGTGTCCTAGAGGATGTACTTTTTTAAAGTACATGACCATTATTGTATATTTATTCACGAAAAATATTGAGGAATGTTAGGTAATCTCTCATGATATCATAATTAATGGAATTATCATCCTAAAAAAAATTCAATACAATGATAAAATAATATTTGGGTATAGACTATATCGATTTTGAATGTTATATCTTATGATTTAACATTTTAGACTCCGTGAAGTACCCCTCAGAATACAAATCTACTATCTTCATCTCCCTTTCTAACTCATGTTATGATGATTCATAAAATAATTATTTTCATTATTTTTAAAATATTTATCATTCAATGCGTAGAGAAATATTGAAAATTGTTTTTATTTTTATGACTTAAAATAATTCAACCCTTATTTATCCTGATCAAACCGCACTCAATTATAAATATCTTAGCGATTATTTTCCAAATAATGAGAGTGAACATTCACAATATGATATAGAAATTTTTTCAAAATGCATTCTATGCATTATTAACTAATTATGATAATGTATATTTAAAACCTCAATCTCAAGGGCCAGATATTTTAATTCATGCAATACTTAGATCAATATAGAACCCACCCAAATTGCAATACAAAACATTCCCACCAAACATTAAATATTCATACTTATTAAATGGTGAAATTATTCAATTAATAATTGTTAATAATAATCAATCTGAATAAGAAATACAACTTTTCAATATTTCAATAGAGAATATTAGGTAAATTGGGGGGACCTTTGTAGAAAAACCATGTATTATCCCTTCTATTTGCATGTATAGGAATATTTTAGAGGATGAGGATAAATTTTATAGAATTCCACAAAGGAGATATATCCCAACATTATTCAGTTTTCTAGGAAAATTTATGGAAAATTTATTGAGGAAGGTATCATTTACCCCATTTTTTGACTGTCAATTAGTCAACCATGTCCAAGATGAATCAAAAAATACAAGGTTCATTGATATAATAAATATAAAGGAAGAATTGGTTCTAGTTAGATTAAAACAATGTAGTGGTGTTTTCATATATTATATTAAAAATAAACAATCCACTAATAAAGACCATTTTACCACTTCTGTTCATTAACATGATTCTTGTGATGCATGTTGGTGTGGTGAAATATTTCTTCTTGTATATTTTCTATAGAAATTTATATATTCCCATTATAGAATATAACAACATGAAGAAAACTTTAACACAAAGATTTTATATATTCAATTTGGCCTTTATAATTCCCCAACTTCCTTCTAGAATTTCATGTTGAGTAACTCTTCTAATTTACTTGATACTTTTATAAAGTTATTTATATATTTTTACTATGTATAGTTTCTTATTTGAATATTTTTTTCTAGATTTTTGGAAATTTTTTATATTGCTTCATTGAGAAGAATACGGCTCGAACTATTATAAATTTCTAGTCATGGTAAAAAATGGAATTAACCAAGGTCACATTATCTCAAAAAATGGAATAGTGTCTGATAGGTAAATGGATTACCATATTTTCACATTTCCCAATCGTAAAAGTGTGAATCATGCTATATATTTCATAGGTCATGTTGATTTCTAAAAACTTTTAATTAATTAATTTATTAATGTTTCTATTCCATTATTTTGATTCATTAAAAAGTAATATGATTTTGTGTTTAATGATTCTTATAGGGATTTCATTGATGAGATGATGAAACGTTTCATAATACCACTAATCATTCTGTCCCATTGGTGGGATTTTATATTAATGATTTTGTGTGATGCCTCTAACTTCAGAGTTTGAGAACTATTATTATATTTAGTAGAAGTATATTAATATGTGATGTATAATGATTCTTGAAAATTGGATTAAAAACAATACAACTACTCATCCATGGAAAATGTTATATATATATATATTCATTAGATAGATTAGAATCATATTTATTATTCCCAAAGTGATTTTTTTAAGATCATGTAACACCGAGGTACCAATTTAATATTCTAGATTAAAATGCCATTATTTTCCATTTGATGAACATTCTTAATGTGCTCATAATTGAGATAATGATAATCTATTTTCATTAACCATTGTGTACAACACACGAGTATGATAACTCGCACATTAGAGGATAGAACATGAGACCAAGTACCACTTCATGACACATTTTCTAATGATAATATTTATGCACCCTCTGTTACACATGTATGGTATGATGATTTAGTTAACTATCTTGAAACCTATGAAATACCTATAAATATAAAGAAACACAATGTCAAATAGTTGAATATATAATATTTGTTTTATTTATTAGATGATCCCTTCCTTCATCACATTTTTAGAAAAAAACTATTAGGAGGTGCGTTCCTGATATTTATTTTGAATATATTTTAAATTTATTTCAGACCCATTAATGTGGTGGAAATTTCTAAGACCAAATAATATCTAGGAATGGGTTATAAATATATTTATATTGGCCTAGTTTTTTCTAGGATGCCCTTTTGTTTTTTATGTCATTCCAACATTTCCAGCTAACCGGTAATATTTCTATGAATCATGAGATACAAATGTCACAAGCTAACAACAAAACCTTAGTAGTTTTATATTAGAGATGTATTTTAAATGGATGTAATTGTGTTCCCAATACCCATGGTTTGGTGACTAGAATCTAGAACTATACAAGAATTATCAACGAATGTTTTTTTTCACAACACTATAGAATAAAAAAGATACAAGTCAGTGTAATCAGTTCTCAAAAGGAAGAAACTACCAAAAAAACAATTAAAACAATACCCAGACAGTACATCATCAAAAGACACAATTTTTTCAAAGATTAACCTCAATGATAAACCCTTGTAACATGGTGAACATGTCTCCAGTGATCACCTCCAGTAATGCTAGTCTAAAAGGTCAAGGTTAAACACCACCACTAAGTGAAACCTTATTGTTTGTTCAAACATGGAATATGAAAATATTTATCATCACAAATGAAAAGGTAGGGTGTGAGATAAATAACCTTGTTGGGTCTGACCAAGTGTTCCATAATAAATTTCAAAAAAAATAAGTCAAATATGATTTAAATTTTATAAAAAAAAGGCATGACATGGAAATTTCTTATTTTCAACAAGACATTATTTCATAATCAAATGATGGATGATATATAAAAATAGGATTAAATGAAAATTTTATATAAAAAATGTATACCAGCAGTTGGAATTAATTAAATACTTTAATAAATCCATGTCATCATATAAAAAAAATCACACATATCATTAAACCATATAATAATACATGTGGTATGATAGTTCCTATCAATAGTATCCTCACATTACTCAATTAGTGATATTTTATCAATGTGCGCACATTTCCCATGACATAAGCTTTTGTGACTCAACTCCCCATTGGGGAAAATCTTGTTGTAGTATGTTTAGGTGAGTGTTTTCATTTTCAATCCAGTGCAAGGGGGTCATATCATATTGTGATTATCCTAATTACCATAAAAATAACAAGACTAATATGATCTAAAATCAATCAGTCAATAAATCAATCAATCATTGGGAATTAAAACATTTATAATCTGTTACAAATACAATTGTTATAATACCCCAATATTTCATAGTAAGTTATTTTATTTAATGTAATTCAATAGTTTGCGCTACACGCAACACCGAGTTTTGAGTACACCACGACTTACCAAACTAGTTGTTCAAAAGTGGTTATGAATATTATTAACTACATTTTGAATTTTATGTACTACATATAATTTTAGAATACATATTAAGTGTTTCATATAATTAATATAAGAACAAATTCATTTTTTTTCAAATAAAAGAATTATTTTTGAAAAAAATGCAATTTTACCACCTTTTAATGGAAAACAATTTTTAAAACCAATATTTGACACTTTTATATATTCAATTTAATGAAATTAAATTCTTATTTATAATAGAGGCATTAAAATCTATTTGGGATAAATTTTTCGTACTTTTCTAGTAACTTTTAAATTTTGAAGACTACTGGAAAATATTAAATTTTAATTGAAAAAAACTTTTTTTATCGAAATAATTTATAGTTCTAAATTATATATTTGAATGGTTTGTAATTATAATTATATTATATTTTTATAATTTAATACAATTTAAGTGATTATAAGTAATTTCACAATTAAATTTGACATAAACTCATGTCACTCTTTCGATAGATTTTACTTTTTAAAACCTGTTTTTTGGGTTTGACCACGAGAATTAATTTTAAATAAATTAATGAAAATTATATGTTTTGAATTTGGTAAAATATAATTCATTTCTTAATTAGTAATATCAAAATTATATAAGGGTAATTTTTTGGTATTTTTATGAAAACATCGAGTTTTTGTTGAATAGTGAAAAACACTACGTTATAGTTTAAAGCTGACTTTTTATTTAAATAGTTATTTATTTTATTTAAATTTATTTTATGTCAAAATATCTATATAATACCTATATAATTTCAATTTAATTCATTGGATTCATTTTATAATAAAATTGAATTTATAAAATTTTACTGATCTTTTTTCCATCTTTTACCCACCTCGTTGGAACATTTTCAAATTCACATTAAACGTAATTTTACCGCCTATGTGAGTGGAATTTTAAAAAATAAAAGAGACATGTTTGATATAAATAAGAAAAATTTGGTTCAATAGCTTGAAAATAATTTTTTGTGAATAGTAATTTTTTACGTTTATTTACCACTGTTAAAAGTAAATATGGTAATTAAGGGAAAAGATTTTATCATAATTACACCAAAACATTTCATAATTCTATTGGATAAGTTTAATTAGACCAAAAAACCTTAGAATAAAATATGATCCTTTAGTTCCACTTGGATTAGATTAGGACATTTATTATTATTTTATTTAAAGAATAGTTAAAAGAGTTAAAATCAATGTTTAATAACTAAACCATTTTTAATATAGGGATATACATAAGTTAAATTCAACTAAAAATACTCGTTATAAAGGAAAAAAGATATTCTACATAATGATATTTTATTTATAATTTTTAGACATTATATAATTTAATTTATTAATGATAAAATTATGAAGCAGTAATTACTTTAATAATGAAATATTAAAATAATTGATATTATAAATATAAAAATAAATGTAATTTTAGACTTTTAATAAGTTCCACTAATTTTATAGGTTAATATGAAATATTAGGGTTTATTAAATGAATTTATTTTTAATTAATAATGTTTTAGGACTTTTACTAAAAATCAATTATTAAAGAATGTCAAAATTGACAAAAATGTGTTATTAAAACAAATACAATATTATTGGTTGATATAAAAATCCTAAAAATAAATGGATTGGAAAAAAGACTTATATAATGATAGTTGTAAAATTAATGAACCACTTTGGGTTATATTGTATTTTTATAGTATCTTTATTAACCATATAATATAAAAATACAAAGAGACATAGTAAATGTCAAACTATTTAATTAAGAGTTAAATCTCAAAGATAAGGTGAATATAGTGGCCCAAACATGTATAAAACATATTTTTTGAGAGTATTCCGACCCCTACCCACCTTATCCTATAAATAATTCGTTTTTATCAATTACAAAATGAAAATCATTTTATGATAAAATAATATTCCAATCTTTTCCTAAGGTTCCCCTCACCCCTTGTATAAAAGTGTCACATACATGACTTATTTTAAAGTTATATTTCATTTATTTTTCATTTATGATTTTTTTTTGGGGTTTGTGAAGCTTTTATGGTGGAATGTGTGAGTTTTAATGAATTGGGCCAAACCGTGAGCCCAATTCCAGATTTAAAAATAAATTTTGTTTCTTTTATAACTTTTTCAATTTTTAATATTTTTCACCCATTCAAGTTCCTAAATGGTCTAACCTGATATAGAAACACCACCATTGTAGTTTGGAGCCTTTAGAAAACCATAAACAAGTTGTATATGGGTTTTTATTTAAGGGATTGTGCCTGCCCGAAAGCCCAATTCCAGTTTTAAAAATAAATTTTGTTTAGTTAATAACATATACAATATTAAGGCTTTGTCGGTGATTCCAAGCCCCAAACACTCCACTTGAACCCAGCCGCGCGTCCCATATCCTCCGACCCTCTTTGAAGCTCCGTTTCATCGCGGTTTAGGTCGAATCTTCTGAAGAACTCACATTTCGGGCAGATTAATAAAGGTAATTTGTTTCCTTCATAAATCCTTCAATTCTCACTCTTTTTTCCCCATTAAAATTCCTACATGGTCTCATAATCCTTGTTCGAACATCCCTTGAATGGTTGGATGTTTTTAGATTCAGAATCTAGTGGATTGTGGGTCGTTTTATTCATGATTGTTTTGAGTAAGTGTTTCTCTCTTCAATTTTTCATTCTCCTTAGGGTTTCCTCCCTCTTTCATTACATTCTAAAATGTTTAGAAGTTAGGGTTCGATCCTAAGGTCTGATTTGGTATCTTTTGGGTCAATGTTTGGTGGTCTAGGTATGGATTTATATTCCTTTTGGTGCGGCGGTGGTGCGCTTAAGGTTTCGCACAAAGTTTTGAGGATTTCGACTCAAAAGGTAGGTGATTCCATGTGTAGCCATTTTATGATGAGTTAGCTTGCATGGATTATTAATTTAGCATGTTTATAATCTGTTTTATGTGTTGTGAAAACAGTTTTGATGGATTTGGTTGAACATTTAATTTTTAGTTGCATTATAGCTTGAAATTGGGTACTTTTCATGTGTGACTCTTGGGGTAATGTTTGGGTTTAGTTTATAACATATGAAAGTGATTTATTTGTCTTGAAAGGGGATTCCAATTCTGGTTTGTTAATTCCTTATTTTCATGTTGGCCTTGAATGTAGGTTTTTTTAATGAGTTTAAGGAGTAAAAACATGTTGTACTTCTTGAAGGTGATTTATGAAAACGTGTGTTTTTCATGTGTATCTTTGTGGTATTATTTGATGTATTTTTATAACATTTGGGGATGGTTGAATAATTGTTTTAGGGCTGAAAAATTCTGTTTTGGATTGGTATTGGTATGATTTTGCTTTTAAATGAGGGTTTTGAAATGGGTTTAGTGTGCAAACAATGATCATACCTCTTGGGTTTGTTTTATAAAAATTGCCAATGTTTTATTTGGTTACACAAAGTTGGGAAAGGGTGTATATGTACTGTTTGGGTGAGTGTGTTCACCTAATGTGGGTTTTTGAATGGTAAAGTGGTGATTTGAGATGTTGAACATTTTTATAATTTTTTTTATAAATTGTCGAAATGTTTTACTAAATTGTGTTTTGTGTGCGAAACACGGGTGTGGGATATTTCATGTGAGTTTATTTATAAAATGAATTGTGAAGGTGAGAATGGTATTGTGTGACATGTGTGTGGGCTGTTATGTGAGTTGAATATCTTGTAATGGTTTTATAAAATTGTTTAATGGATTTGTGGAAGTGTTAATGAAATTTGAAAAGTCTTGTAGGCAATTTGGAGTGAGTTTGATTTCAAAATTCATTTGAATGAAAGTGTAATTTTTGACTTGTGTGATGTACATGGGGCTTTTTGGTTAATTTGTGATGTGGAAGTGATATTTTCATGTGAAAACTATACTTATTGGATTGCTGAACTTGTTTGAGCACAAAGGGAAAACCCGGGTATCTAGGTGGGTGGACGTGTACTAGTATGCTAGTGAATCCGTGGGGTTTGGCCTCAGTTTCACTTAGAAAGATTGACGCTTACAACTCTAACTACACAATGATGATGATGATTGGGGACCACTAGGTTATGGGTATGATCCCTACTAGTGGCTCGTGCACGAGAATGGATATTTTTTTGTGGTTACTCTCACCGAGATACGAGGTACCTGGGACCCACAGCTAGCTAGTGCCTAGGGGTTATTTCCTATTACTTGTGCTCATTAGATCCTTTGTACTTACCGTCGGTATACGGTATTGTTGGCTGGAAAATTTAGTAGCTTTGTCATTTATTTTAAAATTGTTTTTCCTTTAAAATTATCTCACATGAAAACTGTTTTCATTTATTATTTCATCCTTTAGAAAATTGTAACTAGCATTTATTATTTACAAAACATGCAATGCTTTTTGTCATGAAATGTTTATCACATGGAATCTCATAGAGGTGGTATCTTACTGGGCTTTCTCTCACACCCTACTTACACCTTTGGGTGTATGTAGACTTGCTTATTTTATGTCACAGGTTTGGGTACATGTTTTATGCCTTTGGTTCGGGTTTTTAGCGGTCCATCGTGATGGAGTGTCGTGGAGGTGGCTTGAGGGAGTTGCCCCATTCCATGAGGGTTCTTGGGCTATTACATTTCTGTTTTGTACCTTTGGTATAGTCTTTTTGAATTATTTTAAGCTATGTAATTCAGTTCTGAATTTATGTAAAATATTGTTTGGTTTGAAAAATCCAGATTCGTTTTATTGGATTCTTTTGTTTTTTTAAGATTATAAACTCGGGTAAATCATTCCCAATTCTCATTTTATGATACCCGGGCACTTGTGCCATCCCGTGGGGATCAGGAACGCCCTTCGGGCCTTGTCACGGTCCAGGTTTTGCACTGGTTTCGGTGGTGACCAGATTTGGTTCGTGACAAAATGGTATCAGAGGAGGTTCGCTCCATTTGAGTCATGTTATTTGGGAAATAGTCAACATATTCTAGAGTTATGATTGTTGGGACATGGAATTCTGGTTATGGGTAGTGTGCTTGATCACCACACCTCATTTCAGGATTCAAGTCGCCAGGGGAAGTTGCGATTTGTCTATGTCTTTGGGTTTTCTTGGTTCGATGATGATTAGGGGAAATGAAAAGAGAGTTGGGTTAATGGTCTCAATGAGCTCGCAGGGTCTGGCAATCCATGTGGAGCCAGGGATATTCCCTATAACACTCTCTGTGACAGTGAAGTGATTGGAATATGGCCGCCAACCATATGTCCATGTCACCCACTGAAACTAGTTTCCTCTTGCATTGTCTGGTGTTCTTTAGTTTTGAAATCTTGGCATTTTGGTTTTAAGGTGACTTGGTTTTAAGAAGCGTAAAGTTTTTATGAAATGATTTTCAAATAAAGAGGGAATGGTTGGGTTTATGAAATGGCAGAACTGAATTTTCAGAATTGTTTTGAAATATAAAATGGTGTGCTCACACCTCTTTGAAAGCGGGAACTATATTGAAGTTGGTTTTGAAAAGTGTTTCCAATAGAGTTTTCTAAACAATTATAGTGTGTTTAATGGGATGAGATGTTTTGAAATTGATGTAAATATCTTGAAAGTGAGTTATTTTCTAGATGGTTGTGACTTTCTGAAATTTTTTTTAAGATGTGAGTTGGGATTTTGATCTCGTGGTTAGCGGTTTTGAGGAAAAAGGATGTGTTGTTTGACCGTTTTGGTTTTGAAAAGTGGAACAAATTTTTGTTCTAACCTTTGGTATTTTCGTGAGCAACCACATGCATGGGGTTATATGGGAAGATGGATGGTTGATGAAATGACTGGATGAGTGTCGAGATGGATACGAGGAGGGTGCCCTGTGTGGCACAGAAACATGCATGTGTAAGGCCCATGGGGTACCATTGGTGGATGTGCTAACCGCTGAACCATTTGTTTTTAAAGAGCTGTTTTTAAAGAGAAACATGAAGACTTGATGAATTGTATGGAATGGTTTATATTATGTGTTTTTGGAAAATGTTGATGTTGTGGGATGTTTTGAGTCCAAGAACCCCTTCTGTTTGAACTATGTTTTGGGTTTGGGTTTGGTCAGTAAGTTGTGTTATAGGGACAATTAGTGGTCTCTTTTGAAAAATGTTTTGGGGCGCCTTTATGATGGTTCCCTTCATGTGTTTGGATCTGGTTTGTGGTATATTTTGACCAATGAACCATCTTGGTTGGTTCCTTGGGTTCTCCCATTGGATAAGGTATGCCCCCATTTAGGGTTAGTGCAGAACTGAAGTGCAACCCGTATTGTTTCTCCACTGGAAAATCCTCCAGTTGATCAATATAAGGAATATTTTATAGATCATTGTTGATTGAGTATACAACCATTCATTTAGTTGATTTGTAGATCCTCTTGTAGTGGGATAGTTCTTGTGGAAGGTTGAAAGAGGCCTTGGTTTCTTAAGTTTCATGATTCATCGAAGGTGGAAGTTTTCTTTGGTTGTTAGTGTGGATGAGTGTCATGATGGTGTCTAAGAGGGCCTCTGGGTTATTCATAGTTTCCTTGAATCAAGAGTTATTATTAAACCACCAATTTTGAGATTTTGGTCCTGATAGGATATTGTGTCCACTTTTTGGACTTGTCTGTTGTTTAGGGACTTGGAATATGGTCATGTTCCATGTATTGTTTCTATCAATCACAAGGGTCATGTTCGGTGATGCATTGTGATGTTGTGTGCTCTTTTCACTATAAAGGTCAAGGGCACACTATCCTCTTAGGTTCTATGTTATGTTGGGAGTATGTATCCCTTGGGAAAAACATCAAATCCTCTATCTTAGAGGACAATGTTTATACGTGTCATGCCCTTCTGTTGTTTCTCAGCCAAAGAAACAAGAGGCGATGTGTGTGCTTATTCTGATCCCTTGTTTCAGTGAAATGTCTGGTTTTGGTAAAGTGAGTTATGGAGTGTGTTATGTCTTGATGAACCCATCAGGGTATGCGGTGTAGTTGTTTGTGGCACCGAAAGAAGAAGTTCCACATAGGGGTTTCAATAGGCAAACTGCGTGGCCGAAGATGCTTCAATATTTTGAGCTCCAGCCATAGGTCCCGGAGAGAAGCTGGCGCGTAGTCAGGGGAAACCCCATTGTCGTTTAAACCCTTGTACAAATTCCTATCCTCAGTATGAAAGATATGAAGAGTTTAAACCTATGGTGACATCATATTTCTTCTGTTGTTCCTGTTCTATGGAAATAGGTGGAGGGTTTTATACCCATGTCATCACACAATGTTATTCCCTCCCCATTTGGTTTCCATTGAGTCTTTGGAGAATGGTTGGAAATTTGGTTTGAAAAGTTGAGCACACGGTTTTCACATGGTTAGTTCTAACCATGAAAAAAAACCATGTAGATAAAAGAATATCCACTGTTGGTTCATGGTTTCCGAAACCGTGCAGACTCACCATGTGGTCGTCCCAACACTTTATATTTTGGGGTCTTTCTGTACCGGCCCATGCTGGTCGATTAAGGTTGTTGGTTCTTATGGTGGGGAGCCTATTTTTTTCCCCCGTACCAATAACTTAGTCTTATCCATGGTCAAGTATTGTTGGTAGGTAGTCTCATTCGGATCTATCAAGCTACCTAAATCTTGTTTGGGTAACCATTGAGATTGGAGAGTGCCCAATGGTTTAGTTATAGCAAGGTATGTGTAACCTTGTTTGAAGTTGTTGTTCGTTTGGGTGAATTGCTTGAGTCTTGTTCAGATAGCGTTCGAGGAGTTTCATTTTGGTATAATGTATGAATGTGATTGATCATTTCAGTAATGTGGTGTATGTTTAGGTTGTGAGATTAATCATTCCTTAATTGATCACTGGAGGTGTTTTGACCCTTGGGGGAAAAGCTTGGCAAAGAATTACATCTTAGTTTATCGGTTGGGCATGGTTTTGGTATCTGGCCTTGTGGTCACTTTTCGGGGACAGAAAGTTTTCATGGTGGGGAGAATTGTCACATACATGACTTATTTTAAAGTTAAATTTCATTTATTTTTCATTTATGATTTGTTTTTGGGGTTTGTCAAGCTTTTATGGTGGAATGTGTGAGTTTTAATGAATTGGGCCAAACCGTGAGCCCAATTCCAGATTTAAAAATAAATTTTGTTTCTTTTATAACTTTTTCAATTTTTAATATTTTTCACCCATTCAAGTTCCTAAATGGTCTAACCTGATATAGAAACACCACCATTGTAGTTTGGAGCCTTTAGAAAGCCATAAACAAGTTGTATATGGGTTTTTATTTAAGGGATTGAGCCTGCCCGAAAGCCCAATTCCAGTTTTAAAAATAAATTTTGTTTAATTAATAACTTATACAATATTAAGGCTTTGTCGGTGATTCCAAGCCCCAAACACTCCCCTTGAACCCAGCCGCGCGTCCCATATCCTCCCACTCTCTTTGAAGCTCCGTTTCATCGCGGTTTAGGTCGAATCTTCTGAAGCACTCACATTTCGGGCAGATTAATAAAGGTAATTTGTTTCCTTCATAAATCCTTCAATTCTCACTCTTTTTTCCCCATTAAAATTCCTACATGGTCTCATAATCCTTGTTCGAACATCCCTTGAATGGTTGGATGTTTTCAGATTCAGAATCTTGTGGATTTTGGGTAGTTTTATTCATGACTGTTTTGAGTAAGTGTTTCTCTCTTCAATTTTTCATTCTCCTTAGGGTTTCCTCCCTCTTTCATTACATTCTAAAATGTTTAGAAGTTAGGGTTCGATCCTAAGGTCTGATTTGGTATCTTTTGGGTCAATTTTTGGTGGTCTAGGTATGGATTTATATTCCTTTTGGTGCGGCGGTGGTGTGCTTAAGGTTTCGCACAAAGTTTTGAGGATTTCGACTCAAAAGGTAGGTGATTCCATGTGTAGCCATTTTATGATGAGTTAGCTTGCATGGATTATTAATTTAGCATGTTTATAATCTGTTTTATGTGTTGTGAAAACAGTTTTGATGGATTTGGTTGAACATTTAATTTTTAGTTGCATTATAGCTTGAAATTGGGTACTTTTCATGTGTGACTCTTGGGATAATGTTTGGGTTTAGTTTATAACATATGAAAGTGATTTATTAGTCTTGAAAGGGGATTCCAATTCTGGTTTTTTAATTCCTTATTGTCATGTTGGCCTTGAATGTAGGTTTTTTTAATGAGTTTAAGGTGTAAAAACATGTTGTACTTCTTGAAGGTGATTTATGAAAACGTGTGTTTTTCATGTGTATCTTTGTGGTATTATTTGATGTATTTTTATAACATTTGGGGATGGTTTAATAATTGTTTTAGGGCTGAACAATTCTGTTTTGGATTGGTATTGGTATGATTTTGATTTTAAATGAGGGTTTTGAAATGGGTTTAGTGTGCAAACAATGGTTATACCTCTTGGGTTTGTTTTATAAAAATTGCCAATGTTTTATTTGGTTACACAAAGTTGGGAAAGGGTGTATATGTACTGTTTGGGTGAGTGTGTTCACCTAATGTGGGTTTTTGAATGGTAAAGTGGTGATTTGAGATGTTGAACATTTTTATAATTTTTTTTATAAATTGTCGAAATGTTTTACTAAATTGTGTTTTGTGTGCGAAACACGGGTGTGGGATATTTCATGTGAGTTTATTTATAAAATGAATTGTGAAGGTGAGAATGGTATTGTGTGACATGTGTGTGGGCTGTTATGTGAGTTGAATATCTTGTAATGGTTTTATAAAATTGTTTAATGGATTTGTGGAAGTGTTAATGAAATTTGAAAAGTGTTGTAGGCAATTTGGAGTGAGTTTGATTTCAAAATTCATTTGAATGAAAAGTGGAATTTTTGACTTCTGTTATGTACATGGGGCTGTTTGGTTAATTTGTGATGTGGAAGTGATATTTTCATGTGAAAACTATACTTCTTGGATTGCTGAACTTGTTTGAGCACAAAGGGAAAACCCGGGTATCTAGGTGGGTGGACGTGTACTAGTATGCTAGTGAATCCGTGGGGTTTGGCCTCAGTTTCACTTAGCAAGATTGACGCTTACAACTCTAACTAAACAATGATGATGATTATTGGGGACCACTAGGTTATGGGTATGATCCCTACTAGTGGCTCGTGCACGAGAATGGATATTTTTTTGTGGTTACTCTCACCGAGATATGAGGTACCTGGGACCCACAGCTAGCTAGTGCCTAGGGGTTATTTCCTATTACTTGTGCTCATTAGATCCTTTGTACTTACCGTCGGTATACGGTATTGTTGGCTGGAAAATTTAGTAGCTTTGTCATTTATTTTAAAATTGTTTTTCCTTTAAAATTATCTCACTTGAAAACTGTTTTCATTTATTATTTCATCCTTTAGAAAATTGTAACTAGCATTTATTATTTACAAAACATGCAATGCTTTTTGTCATGAAATGTTTATCACATGGAATCTCATAGAGGTGGTATCCTACTGGGCTTTCTCTCACACCCTACTTACACCTTTGGGTGTAAGTAGACTTGCTTATTTTATGTCACAGGTTTGGGTACATGTTTTATTTCTTTGGTTCGGGTTTTTAGCGGTCCATCGTGATGGAGTGTCGTGGAGGTGGCTTGAGGGAGTTGCCCCATTCCATGAGGGTTCTTGGGCTGTTACATTTTTGTTTTGTACCTTTGGTATAGTCTTTTTGAATTATTTTAAGCTATGTAATTTAGTTCTGAATTTATGTAAAAGATTGTTTGGTTTGAAAAATCCAGATTCGTTTTATTGGATTCTTTTGTTGTTTTAAGTTTATAAACTCGGGTAAATCATTCCCAATTCTCATTTTATGATACCCGGGCACTTGTGCCAGCCCGTGGGGATCGGGAACGCCCTTCGGGCCTTGTCACGGTCCAGGTTTGGCACTGGTTTCCGTGGTGACCAGATTTGGTTCGTGACAAAAAGGGCACTTTAACTTCTCTCAAATTCACACCTTCAATTCCATTTTTCTTGGCCAACGACTTCCCAAATTTCATACCAACTGCACTACCTTAATCATAGAGGCCTTCCAATAGTCATAATATCAACCTCAGGAGCCCTTTTGATCAAATCAAAAGAAAGAACCCGAAGAAGAGGTAAATATTTCATCACCTCTTTCGAGTTCATTTCTTCTTCCACTTCCTCTATCTTTCTTATTTAAATTCTAAAATAATAACTACATTATCCTATATCTACTTTTATGTTATTATAAAAATGTTGCAACCATTTTCATTATTTTATCTATCTAATAAATGACTATGTCACCATACGTGTGTACATACGGATTACTGTCTCCACGTTGTGGTGAAGTTTGTTATTCAAACACTTCATCATATGGATGGGTATACTAATGAGTATAAATGATGTAAATAATTAATATAACATGAAAATTATTCTGTATATATGATATACCATCCAATTATATATTATTTTAATATCAAAAGAATGATATTGTCACTCGTGCGTACATACATATTACCTTCTCCACAAACACGATGAGATTTATTTCCATCGTAATCATTAAAGAATAATTTTCATTATATGATTAAAAATAACGTTTATTAATATGATATAATTCTATATATGAATCAAATACATCCTATCAATAAAAAACATGACTTACTTATCTAATAATATAAAGTAAGACGAATCAGCTAACACCTGAAACGATGATACTACTAAAATAATATTAACAAAGAAGTATTAGAGGACCATATATGATATCTTATTTTTTTTATATAGTTAATATATAATTTAATAAAAATTATTTAATTCTTATAAAGGATGTCAACATACACTCTACCAAGGAAAAGTATAAGGTAAGGGGTTTCATATATCAATTTTAATTCTGTGAGATTTCCATTGTTTTCCACTTATTTATTACATATAGTGTATTGTCTACTAAAATTTGACATATATTATCATGATTATCTTTATATCCATGCTATTATGTGATTAATTTGGTTGTTATTAACTTTTGTTCATACGAATCGATTGATTACAATGAAGTAAGGGTTTTCATCTCACTTTTATTCCTATGAGATTCATGATATATTCTCCACTTCTACCTTTTGTGTGGTGTATATAATACCCATGATTGTATTTTTTGTGTAATATAATTTAACATATGGGTATTTAAATCATCATTGGATGATATTTCTTTCATCGGGTGTATTTTTCGTAAGTTACCAAATTGATAAGGTAATTTCATGTTTCAATTTCCACTCATTCAGTTTTACGCAAACTTCATTGATTACATTACCAAAATATTATGTGTGAAATCACTATTAATTTACTTATGTAATAATTTACACTCCCATTTGTGTGGATATAATTTTGATACACATAATCACTCCATTGATAAATTCCCAAGTCATCGATATAATCATAATAAGAGTAAATTTAACTCAATTTCTATTCATTGAGTTAAACATCAATGTCATTGGTGTTGTTTTTACAAGATTATGTGTGAATGTACTATAACTGAGATACACTAGATATCCAATCATATTGAGTGTATTTATATTTGTCACACATAATTATTTAATTTATTTATCATTAACCTAAGTATACGGTCATTATAAAGGAATTCATCCCATCTTACATTCCATTGAGACTTCTTTGTTGTTATGTGCCAATCCACAGTTATTTTGTGTATATACTGTACATTGACATAGTATATCATGAATCCCATTATTCTCTTGATATTATAAAGTTTTTATCACATCAATTATTTCTATTCAAGTATCTCTCATTTGGTTAAGAACACTAACTAAAATATCACTTTAAATGTTTTAAAAATTTATTCTTCTAAATCGTTCCCATTAATGTACATGTTTTAATAATGGATTTATGTTTTATTTATATGAAAATTAATTTTTAAAAATTAAAATTCCTTTTAAATGATTCAAATTGGTATGGGAAAATTTGATTCAAAAATCAATTTTAAACTGCTTCTTGATTAATAGCGAGACTTTTAAATGTTTTAAAGAAAAAGGGTGATATTTCTGTCAAATAGTTTTGATGATTAACTTCATGTAAGTCAATATCCATAATTATTCATGATTGAGGATGATTTTTTATAATCTTATATATTATATTTATTTAGTTATGTTTTATTGTGAATGTATTATTTTTATACCATTCATGGTGTATTGTTAATGTATTGACGTTTTCTATACTAGTTTTCATACAAATGTTTTTATTATGTTTAAAACTTTTCATATGAGGAATGCATTGGACTTAGTATGTGATGGGTGGGGACCTTTATTACACCTTGATGCATCGGTAGGTCTCTTGAGAAAAACTAGTGTCTTGGCACAAGGCCTTGACAAAATCTTATTTGTACTCTTAGCACAAGGCTTGACTATGTGGTTATGATGTCTGGAATTATGCATTACATCATTATGAATGTATCTTTTGATATTGGATGTGATTATTCTAATAGTATAATATCCATGTGAATAAGTAAATGGAATTATTTGATTTTATCTTTTCCATATTATACTAAAGTTTAAGTTTAAATGGTTTTGTTTTAGTCTTATACATTTCCCTAAATGTTTATGCTTATTTATGAATGTTTTGGCTATATTATTATCCTTACTGATCATCTGACCTCACACATTTCTATGTTTTATTTTTCCTAGTATGTGAGTATGTATTTTATGGTTGAATTTTTGGGATAGGGTAAGGATATAAGTGTGTTTAAAAATGGAACATTATGTTGCTGATGCATTATGTCATAATGTAATGTAAAACATATGAATGTATCTAGTACTTCCAAGGCTACTAAACTGATCAGTCTTTCCGAACATGATTCCTTGTATCGTGATAATCTTATTTAATAATTCACCGACTCTGGGTAAGTAGGTTTGACACGTTACATTTTGTATCAGAGGATGTTTAGTACAAACCTTGGAAGACAGATTTAGAAAAACTCTTAATAGAAAACATTTACCTAAGATAGAATTTGAGGATTAATATAGAAGAACATCTAAAAAATTTGTAATGTCAATATTATGTGGGTTTTCAATATAATAAATCCATGTCTGGATACGATCAGGTAGAGGCGGCTCTAGCACAGATGTAACTAGGAGTGAAAACTCGAACAAAGAGTTTCGGGCTTGACCCGGGGTATCTTGGTACATGAAAATGGGCCTTGCTGCACTCTTTGTTACAACACTCCTAGGGGATATGTTTAGGATAATTCAAATTTTCTTTAAAACCTGATTTAAAGGATTTTAGTATAAGATGAGAATAAATAACAATTGTGAATCTTAAGGTGTTTTAGATTAAAAATAAGGTGTTATGATATTCTCTAAATGATTTTATGACACACACTATGCTTTCTTGTGTTATTCAATTGATGGATTCCAAGGAAGCCATAGTAAAATTGAATATGATTTACAAGGTTGGAATGATAGAGGAAATGATCAACGTAATGGAATGTTGATAGGTGTATAATATATCGTGTTTATGCTGAATTGGTATTCCAAAAATATGATAAACAACATATATATTAACCCACTCCCGAACTCAAAAAAAAAGAGAAAGGTGGTGAAGGATAATCACTCCAGTAGTGGAGACCATGGAGAAAAGAAAGATCAATTTCCATCATACAGGAAATGTGGAAGGAGACACCTAGGGAAGTGACTCAATGGAACAAAGAAATGATTTATGTGTGGGAAAGAGGGACATAAAGTAAATAATTTTTGAGAAAAAATGAATTGTACAATAAAAGAAAATAAAAATGATCCCATGTATCTATTTATAGTTATTTTCTATAAATGTAGGGGACTTGTAAATTACCCGAGTGAATTCCCTATTCTATAGGATAATCCCTTCTCAAATAAGAACCTATGTGGAAATAAATAGATGGTGAACTATTTAAAAGTATTAGTGCTCTTTGTTGATGGGATTACTTTGGAATACATTTCTCTTATGTGTAACCCTGCAATTTATTATGTGAAAATGCTATTTTAGGAAGAATTGTGTTTTCTATTTTTTATATAGTTATAAATAACCATTTGGGTTTATATGATACTTGAATTTGATCCAATAACATGTTAACAAATTTTGGTATGAAAATGTGAGGAATGAGATAACCTTTGGGAAAAATTATTTTATATTTATTTTGAGGAATTTATCTCATTTTGGGAACATTATTGAAATATAGTTTTTGAAAAAAGACAACATGCAAACCGTGTGACAAGCCATCGCATCAGAAAAATATGTAGGAATCGAACCCGCAACCATAGTGTTATTGGGATTTATCGATTATCACTGGACTACATGAAGTCCCTTATTACTATGGCTAATTCTTTTTAGTTAAATGATTTTATTGTTCAATAATAAGTTGATTTGGTATCTTATGTCTTATCAAATGGATATCCTCAGTATAGGAAAATGATTTGGGGATTATGTTTTAAATTTTATTTTGGAATACAATCGCTATATTGGGAATAATATATACCTAAGGAAATTAGAATACTATGGGATTTCATTTGAATAGTAATGGTGTATTTTTATCTATGTTTTTATTTATTATTTATAGTGATTTGGGTAATTTATGAAAATGATTAACCTATCATAGATAAAATGTGATTAGGTTATTTAATTGTAAGTATGTGACATTAAGAGTAGTTAAGGTTATTTAGAAATACAATTTAACATGGATGTCTGGGTAATCATATTCTTCTATGTTTTGGGTGCCAATATGAGTTTGTATTATATGGATGGATTTTAAGGACAGTTGTTTATTGAATGGTATTTATTAAACTTTGGGTATTGTGTGTTTAATTATATAAATTAAGATAAGTATTTCCTTTTATAAAGGATTATCATTTTTGAGGATCTTTGGATATTGTAATAACCATTTTTCTTTTGGTTAATCTCAAAAGAAAAGGTAAATATATATAGTTTATCCTTTTTGGATTATGTGATTCTATATATGTTGATTTTAGCACTTCAGGTGTGACTATGTCATATTGAAAACCCATAATTTGAAAAAAAAAATTGATGAGTTAGTGTTAGAAATTTATTCAAGGATGAAACTCTACTTAAAAAGTAATTATATCTCTTTATGTTCTTAGTCAATCTCATAAATAAATTCTTCAACTTTATGAAATGGAACATAAAACAAAAAATGTTATCTGTTTACTTTTGCTACTAGGAAACTAATGAACATTTATCTCATCACAAGTTTGTGGTTTTCTTGTTGTTAACCTTCTCATAATCATGTTTTCTATCACTCTCCACAAGAAAATGACACTTATTTTATCTTCTATATCCATGTTTTCCTACATGGAATCCTAGTGTGGGTTATCTTAGGTGACCTTTGTACTTCTCTTTCTTTCTTTTAAAGAGAGTGTTTTATTAAATCATTTTTCAACGTGAGAATTTTAATGAATTTCCAAAGCCAAATATTAAAGTTGAGCAGACACAGTTTCCAAAAGGGGGGAAGAATGTAACTCCCCAAGATTTCAGAGTAAGTTATTTTCATTAAAGTAATTAAATAGCTTGCACTACACGCAACACTGAGTTTGAGCGCACCACGACATACCAAACTAGCCATTAAAAAGTGGTTATGAATATTATTAACTAAATTTTGAATTTTATATAGTCCATATAATTTGACAATCAATATTATGTATTTATTAGACATAATATAAGAACAAATTCATTTTTACAGATAAATGAAGTATTTTTCAAAAAAATAAAAGTTTACCACATTTCAATGGAAAACCCTTTTTAAAACCAATATTTGAAAGTTTAATATAATGAATTTAATGAAATTAAATTCTTCATTAGTATCTGGACATAAAAAAATATTTTAGATAAATATTTGGTACTTTTCTGACAACTTTTATATTTGGAAGAATACTGAAAAATACTAAATTTTAATTGGAAATAAAATTTTTAATCGAAATAATTTATTCTGTTAAATTATTTAATTGAATGGTTTAGAAGTATAATTAGATTATATTTTTATCTTTTAATACAATTTAGGTAATTATAAGTAATTTCACATTTAAATTTTACATAAACACATGTCAATCATTTGATTGTTTTTACTTTTTAAAACCCGCTATTCGGTTTTCACAATGGGAATTAATTTTAAATTAATTAATGAAACATCTATGTTTTGAATTTGGTAAAATAGAATTCATTTTTTAAATTTGAGTATCAAAATAATCTGAGGGTAATGTTTTGGTATTTTTCTAAAAACATTCAATTTTTGATGAATAGTGAAAAACACTACGTTATAGTTTAAAACCGACATTTTATTTAAATAATTATTTACTTTATTTATATTTATTTTTAGTAAAAAATAAATATATAATACCTATATTAGTTCAATGTAATTCATTGGAGTCATTTTATAATGAAATTAGATGAATAAAATTTTATAGAAATTTTTACCGTCTTTTACCCACCTCCTAGGAGCATTTGCAATTTTACATAAAACATAATTTTTCTCCTTCTGTGAGTGGAATTTAAAAAATTACAAGAGACATAATTGATATCAGTAAGAAAAATGTTGTTTTATATGATAAAAATAGTTTTTGGTGAAAAGTAACTTTTTTATTTCTATTTACCAGAGTTAAAACTAAATAGGTTAATTAAGGGTAAAAATAATATCATAATTACCCCAAAAAATGTACTAATTCTATTGGATAAGAGTAATTAGATCCAAAAAACCATAGGAATAATGTATGATACTTTAGGTCCACATGGATTAGATTAGGAAATTTATTATATTTTTATTTAATGAAGAGTTAAAAGAGTTAAAATCGAAGTTTAATAACTAATCCTTTTTAATATATAGTTATACATAAGATAAATTCAACTATAAATATTAATTATAAATCTAAACATATTTTCTACAAAATGATATTTTATTTATATTTTTTATACATTAAATATTTTAATTTATTTATGACAAAATGATGACACATTAATTACTTTAATAATGAAATATTAAAATAATTGATATTATAAAAATCCAAATAAATGTAATTTGAGACTTTAAATAAATTAAAATAATTTTCATTGTTAATATGACATTTTATGTTTGATTAAATGTTTTTATTTCTAAGTAATAATGTTTTTAGGACTTTAACAGTAATCAATTATTAAATAATGTCAAAATGGACATAAATGAGTTTTTAAAACAAATACAATATTATTATTTGATATATTAATCGTAAAAATCTTCAGTTTGGTAAAAAGAAAAAATATAATGATAGGTGTATCATCAATCGACCACTTGTGGTTCACATAGAAATTTATTGTATTTTTATTAACCATATAATATAAAATTAATAAGAGACATGGTAAATGTCAAACTATTTAACTAAGAGTTAAAAAAAGATAAGGTTAATATAGTGACCCAAAACAGTATAAAACCTATTGGTTTAGATTTTTCCAACCCATATCCCCTTATCCCTTAAATAATACATTTTGGATCCATTATTAACCAAGAAATATTTTATTTCAAAATAATATTCCAATATTTTCTTAAGGTCCCTCATCCCTCTTATAAAAGAGAACTTCCCCTTCTCACAAATTCACACCTTCAAATTCATTTTTCTCAGCCAACCCCAGCCCAAATATCCTCCCAAATATCCTTACTTAATCCTAGAGGGCATAATTTAGTCATAATTCCAACCTAAGAATCTCTTCTGGTCAAATCAAAAGAAAGAACCCGAAGAAGAGGTATATATTTCATCACCTTTGTAATGTTCTTTTCTTCTTCCAATAACTCTATCATTTTGTTTCCATTATAAAATAATAAATCCAGTATCTTATATATATTGGGATGTTTTTATAAAAATGGTACAACCATATTCATTATTCTATCCATCCTATAAATGACAAAGTCAACATACGTGTGTATGCACGGATTACCATATCCACATTGTGGTGAATTTTGTTATTCAAATACTTAATCATTTGGATGGGTATAAAAATGAGTATAAATGATGTAATTAATGAATATAACATGATAATTATTCTGTATATGTTATATACCATACAATTATATACTATTTTAATATCAAAATATTGATATTGTCGCTCGTGTGTATGTACGGATTACCGTCACCACGAACGTCATGAGATTCCTTCCCCATCTTAATAATTAATGAATAATATTCATTTTGTGGTTAAAAATAATGTTTATGAACATAATATCAATATTTATCTAAATCAAATACATCCTATCCATAACAAACATGTTTTACATAACCAAGCATATAATGGAAATTGAATCAGTAAACACCCAAAACGATGATATGACTAAAATATTGTTAACAAATAAATATTACCAGATCATATATGATAAAATATTTATTTATATAGTTATTGTATAATTTAATAAAAATTATTTAACTATTATACAAGAGTTTAACGTACCCTAGACCAGGAAAACTATATGGTAAGTGGATTCTTATCACACTTTTAATTCTGTGAGATTTCTATTGTTCACCATTTATTTATTGCATGTGGTGTATTATGTAATTACATTTGATATATATTAACAAGAATCTCTTTATATTCATGGTATTATTTCATTCATTTTGTTGTTATTAACTTTTGGTTATATGACTCGATTGATTACAATGAAGTAAGGTTTTTCACCTCACTTTTATTCCCGTGAGATTCATGCTATACTTGCCACTGCGACCTTTTGTTTGGTGTGTGTACTACACATGATTGTATTGTTTGTGTAATATACATTAATTTATGTGTATTTACATCATCATTGGTTTATCCATATTTCATGGTTTGTATGTTTCGTAAGTTACTAAATCGATAAGGGAATTTCAAATTTCAATTTCCACTCATTCGGTTTTACCCAAACTTCATTGATTACTTTACCCCAAGACTATGTGTGAAATAACTATTTATTTACTTATGTAGTAATTTCCACCCCTCTTTGTGTGGATATAAATTTTATACACATAATCACTCAATTGATAAATTATTAATTCATCGATATAATCTTTATAAGAGTAAATTTAACTCAATTTCTATTCATTGAGTTAAACATCCAAGTCATTGCTGTAGTTTTTACAAGAATATGTTTGAATGTCCTCTGATTGATTTACTTTGAATATCCAATCATATTTAGTGTATTTATATTTTTCACACATAATTATTCCATTGATTTATCCTTAACCTAAGGATATAGTATTTATAATTGATTTCATTGCATCTTACATTCCATTGAGACTTCTTTGTTGTTATGCACCAATCCACTTTTATTTGGTGTATATAATATAAATTGACATAGTTTATCATGAATACCTTTATTCTCCTGATATTATAAAGTTTTTATTACCTCAAATATTTTTATTCAAGTGTCACTCATTTGGTTAGGATCTCTAACTAAAATATCATATTAAAGGTTTTAAAATTTTATTCTTCAAAATCATTCTCATTAATGTACTTGTTTTAAAATTGGTTTTAAGGTTTTATTTTATGGACATTAATGTATTATAATTAAATTTCCTTTTAAAAGTTTCAAACTCATATTGGACACCTTGATTCAAAAATCTATTTTAAACAGCTTCTTGGTAAATAGTGAGACTTTTAAATGTTTTAAAGAAAAAGGGGGGATATTTCTATCAAATAGTTTTGATGATTAACATCATATATGTCAATATCACCCATTATTATCAATTGAGGTTGATTTATTATAATCTTTCATATTGTATTGAATTAGTTATGTTTGACTGTGGATGTGTTATTTTTATACCATTCATGGTTTATGGATAACGTATTGACTTTTCGTATGCTAGTTTTAATACGAATGTTTATGTTATGTTTAAACATTTTCATATGAGGAATGCATTGGACATTGTAAGTGATGTGTTGAGCCTGCTATAGCCCCTAGATGCATTGGTAGGTCTAATGAGACAAAATATTGTCTTGGAACAAGGCTTTGACAAAGACTTGTTTTTAGTCTTGGAACAAGGCCTTGACTATGTGGTTATGAAGTCTGGCATTATGAATTCCATCATTATGAATGTAGCTTTTGATATTGCATGTGATTATTCAACTAGTAGAATATCCATGTGAATAAGTAAATGGAATTTTTTGATTTTATCTTTTACATATTATGCCAAAGTTTATGTTTAAAATGATTTTGTTTTAATCTTATACATTGACTTAAATGTTTATACTTATTTATGAACGTTTCCGCTATATTGTTATCCTTACTGAGCATCTTAGCTCACCTGTTTCAATGTTTTCTTTTTCTTAGGATGTGAAGAAGTATTTTATGGTTGAACTGCATGGATAGGATAAGGATATAAGTGTGTTTAAAAAGGGGATATAATGTTGTTGATGCTTTTATTTCATAATGCAATTTAAAACTTATGAATGTATCTAGTACTTCCAAGGATACTAAACCGATCCGTCTTTCGGGACATGATTCTTTTTATCATTCCAATGTTATATAATAATGCACCGACTCTGGGTAACTAGGGATGGGGTGTTACAATTGTACACATTATATATTAAACATGACTATCCCATTTCAAAACAAAAATATTGGTTTTCATCAAATCAATACATTTTAATTGATCATTAAATTTATACCAATTATCTCAATTTTCAACGTCAAACATGTTCATAAAAACAATTTCCAAATCAATCAATAAATTTTCTCAAATAAATGAAACAAATTCAATCAAATATAAATTGGGTTGTTTTTCAAAATTTTCTATATTTTTTCATTAACAATCATATATCTTCTCTAATCAGTGGTTTTAAAAATTTTAATGACTCATTTTATATCAATCATTGAATTTTATGTTTCAAGTGTAGGGAAAGTTCATATATAACCTCATATGAATAATAAAGACATCAAATCAAGACACACAATGGAAAACACCATCAATGAAAAAATAATAAAGAGATAAAAAAAAGAAATATTAGACCACAAGCCATCATGTTCAGACACTGATTGAATGAGAAGCACAAGATCAAACAATATCCAATGATATATAATGATATGAAGATAAACACTATGATGATAAAACTTATATGATATAGAATGTTAAAGAGACACATCCTTAAAGGATGAAATCGCACAGAATCACATGGTTTTTCCCTAGGTTTTATGAGAAGAGGAATCACACATAATGGATAAAAAACATATGATGATGCACATAAAAACCCATTAGATACAAAATATTGACAACATGAATACTAGATTTATGACATAAATATCCAGATGGGTGTATAAACCATGAAATGCACCACCTTATGTTTAAAATCATGATCTCAATCATTTAACATCATGAAAAAATTCAATATTTATATATAATTCACATAATGGATCTATTTCATCGATTATATAGATAATATAATTTAGGTCTTCACTTATGTTCAAATTGTGATTTATTCTTGTAAATAGAGCATAGTGAATTAATGAAAAAACATTGGAAAGGCCTCTAACTCAATCCATACCCATTGAAAACCCTCCAAAACATTTAATTTATTTTTCAAAAAATAATTATGTATAAAATGAAAACATACATCTCCATACTTTAGGTCAAAATACCTAAAAAATATCAAAATCATCAGAAGGCCTAAATGTCACCAAAACGAATAAGGAAATTGAATAACGATTCAAGAAGTAACTGATAAAAGGTTACATGATGTTACAACCACTCAACTGTTAACATTCTTTATCCCTACAAACCCCATCAAGATAATTTCATATCAAGGAAATGATATAATATCTCTCTCATTTATTCCATAGGCCCCCTTATATCATGGTAATCTAAACAATGATGCCATAGATAAATAAAAAAATGTATTGTCTTCAAATTAATATCCTTTTTATAGAATCAATAATACTAATTGAATTCTCAATCATAGATAAAAAATCATCATCATGAGATCCCCCCACATCAAAAAAATATAATGGCTAGAATGATAAATTATAAAGATACGATACTTGAAACACATTATTGCTTGAAGTTAAATATTGTTGATGTTCTATATGGTAAGACACATTCCAAACCTAAACAAAAATCTCAAATGGATTTAGAAACTATAGAATATGAATTCCCAATTTTCCATGAATTTGAAATCACAATCAAGGATAGATTTTGAATAAAAAATTGTCACCAACTATAAACCCCAATGACCATCGAAGACAATTGATATGAGGTTTATAAAGGCTTCATTATACTACCATTCTCTCATTAATTAACTAAATCATTGTTTTCATCTGTTGGACTAATCTCATACCAAACATTAAACTTTAAACAATCTATAACCAACAAAGTGGATATATTTCAGGTAGTACATACTAGTCCTCAAAATGAGATCTTCCAATAGATCACTGGTAACAATTGTTGTAGGGAACCAGAAACTACCCCAAATTGACATCCCGTTCTCTATGAATGTAATGAACACAAGCATGTAGCATGTCTCCATGTTTCATTATAGGTCCCTCTATCTAACCATCCCTTGATAAAAGATATACCATGATGAAATGTATTAGAGATCCCAATTTCTCTTGGAGGCCTCTCCAAAACTGAGAATTGAATTAGGGATCCCTTTCAGAGAGAATAGTTGATAGAACTTGATGTAATAAGAAATTATCATGTAATTAGATATATAAAATGTTCTCAATATTGGATATATATAGAAAACGTATAAATTGATCTAATTGAGTTGGTATGTCAATCACAATTCCTATTGAATTCTTCCCATGAGTGGTATGTGAAAAACCAACAAAAAAGTACCTAGAAATTCATCCCCCATCCATGTTAACACTATAAGTGGTTGAAGAAAATACGAAGGTCTATGGTGGTCTCCTTTGACCTATTGGAAGGTATAACGGTGAGATACAAATTTAGTGATGTCCCATTTTATAACTATCTACTAGAGTCGTCACCACAAATATCATAATGTCATTTTGGTTCCAAGGTATAACTCTCACTATGAATTATGGAAATCCACCATCACAACGTTTTTCATAAGAAAAGGAACATTAACCTAGATCTAGAAACATTGGAAACTCTATTAAGAGAATGAAAACTCTCCAAGGGATTTCCCACCATAATGAATGTAACTTATTTTATGAAATTATTCATGAAGTTCAATTTCATGATGAATAATATCATGAAGAGAGGAGGTCAACCACATGCTCACCAAAACAACCTCATAATCATTCTCATAGACTCCCAAATTAAACTTATAAAATTGGTATAGTAGATTCAATTTAACTAATGATTCATTAAATTCATAGTTCATAGGTTTGTTTCCCAAAGAATCAAATACATAATTCACCTTAATGGAGGTGTATGAAATATTAAAATCAAAAGACTATAGGTACTCTACTCAATGCATCTATCTATGTTTCAAATACTTTTGAGAGAATATATAATTGAATCTTTTTTCAAAAAATCAAATTAACACACTCCTTAAAAGGAAATGTTATCAAACTATAAGATCATGCAGCATAGTTTTGAGATTGAGATAATGGGTTGGATAATTCAACTCATGTTCCGTAAGCTAACTATAACAATTGGTGACCATACAACCACTCTACATAACAATACTTCATAAACCTAAACATGATGAATCACAGAAGACCACATCGACCTTCACAATATTTGGAAGATTCAAAAACATTGTATAATTGAAAATACATATTCACTCAACAAAATAAGTCCAATATTTCTCATCCAAAACAAAATTCTCTCTTTCTATGTGAGTTTTTTAAATAGAAAATATAACTCTAAAATTATCTAATGAATGAGAGGTAATATCCCACCAAACCAAATATGTTCTGAATCCAAAAATTACATAGTTTACCCCATTTCAATACATATTTCAACATTTTAGTATCAACTAGAATAAAATATTTTGAGACCCCATGTCCAATGAATCCAAATTCTCCAATATAATAATTAAATTTCTAAATATTTACATAATATTATGATTTCTCATGATTTATAGAACTGTACGAAAGTGAATAACATGATCATCCTTGATAGGAGATTAAAATAGTATATCACCTAAAAATACCACCATAAATATGTCAAGGTACTCATAATAAATCATGTTCATAATTTCTATTAAACTCTATGAGAATTAGTTAGACCAAAAGGCATAATATGATAGTCATAATGTACATTCAAACACTTGAAGGCTATTTATTGAATGTCAAGCCCTATTATTCTAAAATAGTGATAACCATATCGAAAATATTTTTTAAATAACCACATAAACACCTTCATCAGATCAAAAAGATCATCAATCCCTGTTAATATATAGTTTTTATTTACTATATCTCAGTTGAGTTTTTCTTAGCCAATACATAGGTGAAGTTTATGTTAGTATTCTTCAAAAAGTAAATAGGTTCCACCTAGGTTTACATGCTCATGCATAGAAATCCATTCTTTAGTAGATAATCAAACTTGTGATTTAACTATTCCAATTTTTTTGGATCCATTTGGTATGAATAAATATACATTGTATGGGTGATAGGTAGTAAATCAATATAAAACATCACCTCACTTACTGGTGGAAATCCACATAAATAAAAAATGAAAAATTTTAGGAAACTCAATGATATCTAGAGGGAGATCATAAATCATATAATATCACATCAATAAGAAAACAAAACCCCAATATTATCCTCTCTGATTATAGAAAAGAATTTTCTTTACTCGACCTCAGTCCCCATTCTCCCTAGAAGATAAAATAAACCGCATTTTGGACAATAAATTAGACTCATTGAAGATAACATTTATTCTAGGAATTATGATAAATCATCCAATATATCAAAAAATGACAAAAATTTGTTTCATGTCTACAACTAGAAAACTACATGCACTCTCAATCTCTGATAAAGTGAAAAACAAACGAAGACATTGAAGACCATTATCTCTCTTCATTCTGAGGGGAATTGTAATATTCATCGTACAAGAGAAACAAATAATAAGAATAATTAGAAAAATAACAACATTAGTCAATATAAATTAGTGTGATATACCAGTATCAAATAAATATGAAACTAAAGATGAATCTATAGTGATTTATACTATCATTATCATAAAACCTTCATTAGTTTACTCTTATGATTCATTAAATTCATGGAGAATATTTTATCCCGATTACTTTTTCTATAAATAATTAGTTATTAGAGAATTAATTTCACCATATTACATTTTGGTGTTGATGATCACATACCACACTGCATAGTAGAAAAGAAATGGAAGGACCTCATTAGGTGTCTTGAATAACTATGTGAACTATACAATTTTGTTTCCTTAGGTTAAAACCATTTCTAATGCCAACCCATGACACAATGAAGGAAATTCATAGGGCCTCTTCTAGGAACTTTAGGTTGTTGGGAAGTAGTCTATAATCTAGAAACACCATGATAATCCTTAAAAATTCATTTCATTTAACAGTAGTTAGAGAAATGACACCAAGAGAAAAAATAACTTATGTCAACCATAACATAGTAGCAAGGTCATGCCCAAACATAAAATCTCTATCCAGTATATAAATATGAAAAGTGAGATTCAAGAATGAAAACTTTGATAAGACAGTAGGTATAATTCCAATATGAAATCATCAATCCATCATCTTCTCATTAGATACAACCACGCGATAAAATAAAATGGGATCAACAAAATGGTTCATATACTATGTCACAGTCATAACACCCAGGTAGAAATTAAATTTTTTTTGGACATCACTAGGACCATCAATATTGAACATAACAGATAAGTGAAAATAACTCTAAATTTATTACACTCTAACCCCCCTGTTCCTTCATCGTAATGATCGATTCCCAAAATATCCTATTAGGTCACTCATAATTGAGTGTAGAACATTTCACATTAATCATATTAGGTATTACCATGAACTCAAAATGATTCTCAATCATTTTAAACGAATTCACATCCTTTTGACAATCATTAGAGCATTGTAATGATGGTGTGATGATGAATGTATTGATAATGGAATTGTGATTCATCCTTTTTTAGATTTGACTACAGGATCATAAATGGGAATGGGCGATGGTACATGTCTAAAAACCATGATAGTGCACACAAAAATCTCTACAATATTTAATTTCACTAGTGTATTTTCAAATTTTAGTTCCCCAATAGCTCCTCATGTGTCCTATTAAAGTGTATTGTCAAAGGAATGATGCTACACAATATGAAAAGAAAATAGATAAAGAACCAAAAAGTTTATATTTATCTTCCAATCATGAAAGAGTCACAATAACATAAACTCAATCATGTAGAGTTCATGATTTTAATTTGAACATAATATGATCAAAATAATGGAAAAATAATGAAAAGGTAATATTATTTCAGAAATAAAACTTTACCAAAACCCTTGATGATTCAAGGATTATTACATTGTGATATCTCAAGGAACATGTTCATTAATACACCATATTTCCCCTCAATCATACCTATAGTTCACAAAGGCAACTCAAAATACATACTGGTATCAAGGAAAGATTCACAAACTCCACCTATAATAGAAATTTTCAACAGACCAACAAGAATATCATAGTACCATGATACCTGATCCATCTATGATATTGCATGAAGGGAACTCTTAATACCCACATGTTGGATATTACCACCTATAATAATACAATAATCTTGAGGGAAAGATTTGTACCATAAAAATTGGAAAAAAATATAAAATTTATATTTCTCAACACTTAAATGGTTGAAAATATGAGAATCAAACTTTTAAACTAATACTATAATTTTACATCATCAAAAGACCTAAATTATTACAATATAAAGCTCTAATTTGATCCCCTATAACATGTTTTTAACATTTCCATCAGTTACCTCCACTAATCCAGGTCCCAATGTTCAAAAAAATCACAACCTATATATAGAAAATTCCATTTTCATGAACCTATCATAATAATATCTACAAATTTTCAAATGAAATGGTTGGCAGTGAGTAAAAAAACATATTAGGTTCTCACCATGGGTTAGATAATCAATTACATAATAATTAATCCAATCAATATTTAAATTTAAATTAAATAAGGAATGACATGTTATTAATATATATTCAAAAAAATCATTCATTCATAATAATAATATAGATGATTTATCATAATAGTATTAAATGAAATTTCACATACCAAATTTATTTATGCAATTTGTTGGAATAAAAAAGTTTCATAAATGATTGAAATGTAATCATTAAATGAATCATATAATATGACAATGTAAAAACCCATTCAGTACATTATATTTTCAAAATGGTCATTTCGAACAACTCAAACAAGACTATTGGATCAATGTGTCCACATGTCCCCTGACTCTGGCCATCGGGAATAAACTCCCCATTGGGGAAAATCATGTCAATATATATTATGTTAGTTTCATCATCATCAATGTAGTGTTATTGAGTCATATACTAGAATTATTATCCTTATTACTGGCATCCAACCTTAGATCAAATGTACATTTTTCAACAATCAATCGATCATGTGTAAATCAATCATTTCAAAATACAGTTTTCAAAAAATTATTTTTAATAGTACTTTTTATTTCGATAAAAAAACATTAGTTCCCATAAATTCATTAATTTCTTAATCATCCATTATATTAATTCATTTATCTTGAGGTTAAAACACAAATCATTTCATCAAATCAATTTCCAAATGAATTAATCAAGTTACTCATACCCACTCCAAAATTTAAATCCCACAAAAAGTGGGGGTGGATTTCCAAATTTACAGGCTCTTTTGAAATTAAAACATAAATAAAATATAATGTATGATTTTAAATAATTTTAAAATTTATTTAAAATATATCATTTAATTTAATGTACCAATTGTATGGAAAACTCATATGAGACCACATTACTTTAATTAAATTATTAAAACTACACTCACATTGGTAAAAATGAATTATGAATAAAGGATGAGGAGATTAAAAAATAAATCAAAATTAATAAACCATTATGGTAAAAATATTATTCATTTTACAACACAAGATCACACTACTACCAAATAGAGATTTTGGAATGAAGGGATAACCCCAAAAAGAACATCAACATAGATAATACACCAAACCAAGACATATGGTTGTTAATAAATTTCCCAAAATCGCCTAGTGATTCCATAGGGTCAAACAAGAGTGTTTAAACACAGATGGAAAAATGATCCATGTAGCTATGAACAAAAAAATATTTTCCCTATAAAATTATTAATGTGGATATCTGTTGTTCCATATTCAATGAAATATTTTTTTCCTCAGGTTAAAAATCATTATCTAAACAATTTAATGTTGTTGAAAAAATTATGGATTTTATGTCACTCACATCATGAAAATATTTCATTCATTATACTATGTAATATAATTTCATCATGATCACATAGTGAATGTTTCCATTAGGTTTCCCACAACAAGATCATGCAGAAGAACTCAAGGGAGGCCTAAAACTCAAACCAGACCCAAATAGAACCATCTTAAACCATTGATTCATTTAAATGGACTCCGTTAAATAAACAAATATATTCCTATACTCAATTTCATTTTCAATAATAAAAAATCTATATCATTTAAAGGCCTGAAACACACCCAAAAAATATTGGAAATCAAAATAAGAGAGTTAATAAATACCAAAAAGAAGATAACCTGATGTTACATATAAGGCCCCGACCTTAAACATTACTTAATATTGAATTAAATTAATAATTCACATTGAGGATTTTTTCAGGTTTATAGTTTTAGAGAATTAGGACATAACTATTATATATCAAAGATTTCAAAGTAGACACATCTACTCAGCTTCCATTTTTTTCACAAAATAAAAACTCTTGAACAAAAGAGTCATGTCTAGTTCTTTGTTTTAGAAAACTTGACATTTCCTTGATCCCATCATTGACCCTATTCAACCTTATGTCCTGAGAAAAACATTTCAAAAAAAAACATGGGATGAGAATAAAAAGGTCAATAGAGGTTATAACAATATGGAAATAAAACATTAGTCCATGTATACATAAAAGTCAATGAAATTATACTTTACTCATAAAACATAAACAATTTAACATACCTCATGAAATCATAATATTTACGAATAACTGATAGAAATCATAAGACATAAACAAAACTTGAGGCATTCATAACATTCTTATGTAGGGAGTAACCATCATGGTTACGTTTGGAATACCCATCACAATATATTCCCTAAATCTATTCGGAGAAACCTCAACGTTTAACTCCTTTGCGTTACCCAATGCATTGGAGAGCTATATCAGGGTCACCAGCCCTTAGTTTATCACAGAACCACCCATCTTCATAAATAATTCCCAAGGCCATAATATAATCACATCACATAACTTAAGCATAAAGGAAAGATAACATTCCCACATTGCAATAACAATATATCCTTTTAAGATATTGAAATAATGAATCCATTCTAAAAACCATTTTCAAAACCATTTAAAACATTTAATAAAGATATTTTTGAATCAAAGTTTCCCATACCACTTTAAAGCTTTTAAAATTTTAAACCATTAATATCCATATAAATAAATCCTTAAAACCATTTTGAAAACATGGATATTAATGAGAAATATTTATAAGAATAAATCATTAAAACATTTAAAATGATATTTTAGTTAAAGGGTTTTAACAAAATGAGAGACACTTGAATACAATAATTGAGGAATAAAATTTAATTCAAACTTTATAATATCATAAGAATAAAGGGATTCATGATATAATATGCCAAAGGACAGTATATACACCATATAAGAGTGAATTGGTTCATAAAAACAATGATGTCTCAACAGAAATGTAAAATGGAATGAAATCCATTATAAAGAAGGTATCCTTAAATTAAGGATAAATCAATCTCATAATTATGTGTGACAAATATAATTACACCCATTATAAGAGGATATTAAGTGTCAAACAATCAAAGGACATTCAAACATATTCAAAGGATGACAAATTCCATAACAACTTTTTGAACCCAAAGAAATCGAAATTGGGATAATAAGTTCCCCTGGAATGATTCGACAGCCTAACGGCGTCCCTATAAAATTCATAAAATTAGCCTATGAGAGAGAAAATATTATCTCATCACTTGGAAATAAAATTTACATCAATAAGGATATAGAAGAACATATCCCAACATAAAAAGATGTAAATTAAAAGACATAACAAAATAAGTTTTTTTAAAAGAGGAGTGTGAAAGGTTCCCTTACCGATTTGGGAAACATTCGAAATGTACACCCCATGAAAGAAGGGACATTCGATGAAGATGTAAATAACCAAATAGTAAAATAATGGGAAGTATATACACCCCACAAAAGGAAATAGTGGAAAATGTAGCATGATTCTCACGGGAATAAAATGTGAGATGAAAATCCCCTTATGAAAATTTGGCAGCCTAACGTCACCACATAAAACTTACAAAAATGTATTGATGAGATCAAATAGGGTATTTACACATATTAACATAAAATTTATAGAAAGAGGAATATAAAATAACATCCCCCAACATAATAAATAGGAGCTTAAAGTAAGTTACATACAAAAGTGTACATAAAAAGAAAGAGAGAGGTAGGATCCCTTACCTTGTGTCTGACTTGACTCGATCGTTCTTTAATCTCCTGAATAATAATTTTGAGTTAATTTATACTTGCTTAAGAACATTTCTCAAGTTCATTATTCTTTTTATATCACTTTTTACCATGTTATGCACTTTATGTAATAATTTAAGTTAATAACGGTCGTTTTGTCGATACTTGGTACTTGAGTCAAAAGTGAACATCTTATATTTACTAGTTGTTCATGTAGTCAAATATCCTTTACCACAAGAATGATATTAATTATGTAGATATCATATATACCATATATATATATATCCAGAATATACATGCATTTATAATATTACATAATCATTTAGATGTATTAAATGAAATGCACCGTTCATGGAGATGGTAAGCCGTACGTACGCATGAACGCTACTTTCATTTTTATTTCATACTTTAATGGAATGAAATAATAATGATATAAAGGTATATTTTTATTACAGTGTAGTATCATATATAATATCATTATCTTTATCCTTTATATGTCCCACATATGGCATTAACGTATCAAATCACCTTGAGGGGGCGGTAGTCCGCACTTCCTAAAATGAAGATATCGCATTTTAGCCATAATGAAAATCATAAAGGTATGCCATAAATGAAAAATAAAAAAGCTTAAGAAAAAAATAAAAATATTATATATCATATATAAAAATATTGACATCATAATTTCCACCTTTTAAGGTGTTAAAAAATATTGAACAATCATCATTTTGTTAGGTAGAAATTCGCCATCCACAGAAATAGTATGTTCTTTAACCATTAGATGGATGTGTGTGGAAGTGTAGCTCGAATAATTATTATAAAAAAATCCTAGTATATTGAAGATACTTTTTTTGTTACAAAATAAATGAATAAAAATATTTTAGGGGGTTGGAGAAGCAAAATAAAACAAAAGAACATTAAAGAAGACTTTACCTTTAAATCAGGTAACTCTCTTTGGTTTGAACCAAAAGAATTTCTTAAAGAGCATTCTGCCCATGGTGAGGCTTCAATGATGAATAGAGGGATGAGGATAGATTAAATGGGTAGGGTTTGGCTGAGCCAATGGCTTGAGAGGTGTGGGTAAGGAGGTAGATGTGTGTGCCTTTTATTAGAGGAGAGGCGGGGCACTCTTGGAAAGTCAAGAAATGTTACACTATTTTCAAATGAGTTTCAGATTGTAAAGTACCCACATTTATATATTTCGTGGATAAGGTGATAAGGGTTCGAAATACTCCCATAGAATAAGTTTTTGACATGTTTAGGTCTTATATTTTACTTTATCTTTTCATTTTATTTGAATCGTTAAATAATGAGGTAATCGCTGCATCATCATGATGTCGTAAATAATTTATTTTATTAAATGTCAAAAAATTATAAAAAAAACTGTGATGTAGGAAATATATTTAGATTTCCAATGACTGTTTATAGTCAAAAATACGACTTTTATAACCCCATGTAAAAATTGTTTTAGTAAAACAATACATGTTTGTGTCATTTTTACTTTTATTTTTAATAAAATGCATTAATGTCATTATCTTACCCAAGTGGATCCATGGGGTCCCAAAAATAGACCCATGGGTTTTCTTGGTCGTCCATGACACATCCAATAAGGGTAGGACATGTGTCAAGGACATTTCATATTATTAAAACATTATTTTTACCTTAAACAACACTAATTACCTCTAATCGCGATTAAAAACATAAAAGTTACAATAAACAAAAAAATTATTTTAATCCCATTGAACCACATTTTACTTCATAATGAAAACCATGTATGTCGGATTTTTAAAATTCAAAACACAGAGGTGGTAAAATTTCATTTACATGAGAAATCAGTTTTTATGTACCACTTAGTGGTTTCACTATTCATCAAAAATTGAAGTTTTTCAGAAAAATACCAGAACTTCACACTAAGTTATATTCGATATTATAAATTCAAAAATGATTTATATTTTACAAAATTCAAAACATTTAATTAAAAATAATTAATTTAATAATTAATTCCCCATGTCAGAACAAATAGCCTGTTTTTAAGAAACAATATCTATCAAAAGATTGACACTCGTTTATGTCCAATCACAAAGTGATATTTATTCAAATGGCCACCATTGGATTAAATGGTAATAATATATTCTAATCTAACTTTAAATATAAATTGAAAAGATAATCTAACTATATAAATAAATTAGATTAAAAAGTGATTTTTAATTAAAATACAACACTATTCATTATTCATTAAAAAATGAACATTATCTAAAAATACCAGAAATATATCCAAAGTAAATTTCAATGTCCCAATCATAAAGAATAAGTTTATTGTAAAAAATATAAATTATAAAATTTTCAAAAGATAGATTTAAAAATTTTTCTCCATCAAAAGGCGGTAAAACAATCTTTTAAAAAATTATTAGAGTATTTATTCTTAAAATATGATTCATTTAGATTTTAAGACTCCAACATTTATTGGATAAATGTAAAAATATTTAAAAAACATATGTAATCATTTTCTTGTTATTTTTGTTCATTCCCGCCATCACAACAGCTTGGCGTTAACTATTATAATATTATTATATTTTTAGTGTGCAACGTAAGATTTCAAAGAAACTCATTGTTGCGTATTGGGTACGCCATCGAGCATAGCATTCCCTTTAATGTAGTATTAACATTTTATTCACAAATGTTGATAAAAATTAGAAAGTAATATTATTTATTTACCTGGGATGTTACCTCCTTCCCCCCTTTTGGGAATTGTGTCTTTGCAATTTCAAAATTGGGCTTGGAAACTGCATTAAAAGTCCCACATCGGAACTAGAGTTAGTAAAACTATCACTTAAAAAGAATGGGAGAAAAGTACAAAGGTCATCTGAGTTAACCCATAATTGGATTCCAAGTCTGAAAATATGGGTATGGAGGAAAAAAACAAAGGGTCATATTCTGATGGAGAGTGATAGTAAACATGTCTAGGATAAAGTTAACCATAAGAAAATCACAAGCTTGTGATGGGTTAAACGTTATTTGATTCCCTAGTAGGAAAATTTAAGAAAAAACATTTTTGATTTAAGATACTGTTAATTGAGGAATTTATTTTTGAGCTTGACTAAATAATAATGAAACATACTTACTTGTCACGTAGACTTTCAAATTTTACTAGATTCCTTAATCAAAATCATATTTTCTCCAAAAGTATAGTATTTAGGAAGAATTGTTTGCATTAAGAGTAATATAATCAACTTCTTGAGAATCACCTAATCCAAAAAAGAGAACAATTTATTTCCCATGTCTTTAGATATAAACAAAAACCAAACCAAAATGTTTAGTATGAGATCAGATAATACCAAAAAAGGATATTTTTTTACAAAAAGAAAAACTACTCCTAGTGTCCAAAATTTTCCAACATTACCCAAATTTCAACAAAGACCATTCAATAAACAGATATCCATAAACTTATTCAAAGTAATCCAAACTAAGATTGAAACCCAAATCTCTAAAAGATTTAATCACATTGTCTTCCAAAGTAAATCTTAACATTTATGTCCAAATAACACCAGTTACTCATAAAGTCTCACATTGAAAAGTAATTATCCTAATCACATATTCTCCATGATAGGATAATAATATCCATAGATAACCCAAAATCAAATTAATCTTGATTTATAAAAAGATCTAACTAAAAAAATAATTATTCAAAATAACCTGGGACATCACGTAGTGTAGTGGTAGGTGATAAATACCAGTCACACTTTGGTTGTGGGTTCGATTCCCACAGCTTTGTCCGACGCGACGGATTATCACATGGTCTGTGTGTTATCCTTTTTCCAAAACAATATAATTCTTAAAAACTTCCCCAAAACGAGATAAAATCTTCAAAAATAATCATTACATATATTAACCTCAAGTTTATCTCAAGCCTTTCATTTTCCATCATAACATATAGTAACCCATAATTACCTCAAAATTAAGGATCATATAAACCCTAATGGTTACCTTTATAATTATTACCTGAACATTCACATCGAGTTGGTTCTCTCATACAAGAGGAATTAGAGAACTCACCGAGGTTAAAGTGGTTGATCATGACTCATGATAGTTGGTTTAGAATAACCACGAGATTTCTCATTGAATCCCCCATTTCATCCAGTATCTTAATTAGAGAACCACCATAGTTTCCGTCAAACCCATTGTCACATTGGTGCCTGCTAGATCCATCCATTTACTAAAACCAAAAAGGTCAGTGTGGGTATATCAATAAAATCATCATGTACTAAATAGGAAGATAAATACTAAGATATACTTATCCAAGTTATCTGAAAAACATTCCAACATTCAAAAATAACAATGACTATATCTAGTGTAATAACCATTGTGGTTATACACAACATTTCACTTATTCTAAAACAACACTCTAACCTCTAAATTTATCTAAACCTACCTTTGATACCAACTATAAGGCACCGACTATAAACATTACTTAATATTGAATTAAATTAATAATTCACATTAAGGATCTTTTCAGGTTTAGAGTTTTAATGAATTAGGACATAACTATTATATCTCAAAGATTACAAAGTAGACACATCTACTAAATTTCCATTTTTTTCACAAAATAAAAACTCTTGAACAAAAGAGTCATGTCTAGTTCTTTGTTTTAGAGAGCCTGGCATTTCCTTGATCCCATCATTGACCCTATTCAACCTTATGTCATGTGAAAAACATTTCAAAAAAAAATGGGATGAGAAAAAAAGCTCAATAAGGGTTATAACAATACGTAATGAAAACAATAGTCTCTTTATACATAAGAATAAATGAAATCATTCTTTACTCATAAAACATAAGCAATTTAACATACCTCATGAAATCATAAGATTTACAAATAACTCATAGAAATCATAAGACATAAAGGTAACTTGAGGCATTCATAACATTATTATATAGGGATTAACCCTCGTGGTTATGTTTCGAATATCTATCATGGTATATTCCCTAATTCTATTCGGAGAAACCTTAATGTTTAACTCCTTTGCGTTACCCAATGCATTGGAGAGCTATATCAGGATCACCCGCCCTTAGTTTATCACGAAATCACCCTTCTTCATAAACAATGCCCAAGAACCATAACATAATCACAACACATAACATAAGCATAAAGGAAAGATAACATTCCCACATTGCAATAACAATATAACCTTTTAATATATTGAAATAATGAATCCATTCTAAAAACCATTTTCAAAACTATTTAAAACATTTAATAATGTTATTTTTTAAACAAAGTGTCCCATACCACTTGGAAGATTTTATCATTTTAAACTATTAATATCCATATAAATAAATCCTGAAAACCATTTTTAAAACATGGATATTAATGAGAAATATTTATTAGAATAAATCATTAAAACATTTAAAATGATATTTTAGTTAAAGGGTTTTTAACAAAATGAGAGACACTTAAATACAATAATTGAGGAATAACATTTAATTAGAACATTATAATATAATGAGAATAAAGGGATTCATGATATAATATTCCAAATGATAGTATATACACCATATAATATTCAATTGGTGCATAACAACAATGATGTCTCAATCGAAATGTAAAATGAGATGAAATCCCTTATAAAGAAGGTATCCTTAAATTAAGGATAAATCAATCTCATAATTAAGTGTGACAAATATAATTACACCCAATATAAGTAGATATTAAGTGTAAAACAATAAATGTCATTCACATATATTCAAAGGATTAAATATTCCATAACTACATGTTGAACCCAAAGAAATCGAAATAGGGATAAAAAGTTCCCTTGGTAAAATTCTAGAGCCAAACGATGTCCCTTTAAAATTCATAAAATTTTCTGATGAGATAGTAAATGGTATCTCATAACTTGGAGATAAAATTTACATCAATAAGTATATATAAGAACATATCCCAACATAAAAATATGTAAATTAAAAGACATAACAAAATAAGTCTTTTTAAAAGAGGAGTGTGAAAGGTTCCCTTACCGATTTGGGAAACTTTTGAAACGTACACCCCATGAATAAAGGGACATAAAATGAAGATTTAAATACCCAAATAGTTAAATAATGATCAGTAAATACACCACACAAAAGGAAATAGTGGAAAATGTCACATGAATCTCACGGGAATAAAAAGTGAGATGAAAATCCCCTTATGAAAATTCGGCAGCCTAACGACGCCACATAAAACTTCCAAAAATGTATTGATGAGATCAAATAGGGTCTCTCCTCATATTAACATAAAATTTACAGAAATATGAATATAAAAGAACAACCCTTAACATATGAAAGAGGAGCTTAAAGTAAGTTACATAAAAAAGAGTACTTAAAAATAAAGAAAGAGGTAGGATCCCTTACCTCGTGTCTAACTTGACTCGATCGTTCTTTAATCTCTTGAATAATAAACATGAGTTAATTTATAATTGCTTAAGAATATTTTTTAAGTTAATTATTCCTTTTATATCACTTTTTACCATGTTATCCATATTATGGAATCATTTAATTTAATAATGGTCATTTTGTCGATACTTGGTACTTGAGTCAAAAGTGAACTTCTTATATTTACTAGTTGTTCATGTAGTCAAATATCCATTATCTCAAGAATGATATTCATGATGTAGATATCATATATACCATATATATATCCAGTTTATACATGATCTTATAATATTAAATAATCATTTAGATGTAAGAAATGAAATACACCGTTCATGGAGACGGTAAGCCATACGTACGCATAAACGCTACTTTCATTTCTATTTCATAATTTCATGGAATGAAATAATAATTCAATAAAGGTTTATTATTATTCTAGAGTAGTATCATATTTAATATCATTAAATTTATTCTTTATATGTCCCATATATGGCATTAACAAATCAAATCACCTTGAGGGGGCGGTAGTCTGCACTTCCTAAAATGAAGATATCGCGTTTTACCTATAATGGAAACCATAAAGGTATGCCATAAAAGAAAAATACTGAATCTTAAAGAAAAAATAAACATATAATATATCATATATAAATATAGTGACATCATAATGGCCACCTTTTAAGGTGTTAAAATAATATTGAACAATCATTGTTTCGTGAGGCAGAAATTCGTTATCCACAGAAACAATATGTTCGTCAACCATTAGACGTAGGTGTGTGGAAGTGTAGCTCGAATCCTTTTTATAAAAAAATCGTAGTATATTTAAGATACTGGTGTTGTTACAAAATAATTTCATAAAAATATTTTAGGGGGTTGGAGAAGCAAAATAAAACAAAAGAACATTAAAGAAAACATTACCTTTAAATCGGGTAACTCCTTTTGGTTTAAACCAAAAGGGTTTCTTGAAGAGATTTCTGCCCAAGGTGAGGCTTCAACGAAGAATAGAGGGATGTGGAGAGATGAAATGGGCAGGGGTTTGCCGAGCTAAAGGCTTGAGAGGTGTGGGTAAGGAGGTAGAGGTGGGGGCCTTTTATAAGAGGAGAGGAGGGGCACTCTTGGAAAGTCAAGAAAGGTTACATTATTTTCAAATGAGTTTCGGATTTTAAAGGCCCCACATTGATATATTTCGAATATAAGGTGATAATGATTCTAAATCCACCCATCCAATAGGTTTTTGACATGTGTAGGTCTTAGATTTTACATTATCTTTTCATTTTATTTGAATCATTAAATAATGAGGTAATCGCTGCATCATGATGATGTCATAAATAATTTAATTTATTTAATGTCTAAAAATTATAAAAAAAACTATGATGTAGGAAATATTTTTATCTTTACAACGAATATTTATAATAAAAAATCTGACTTGCATAACCCCATGTAAAAATTGTTTTTGTAAAACAATACATGTTTTTGTCATTTTCACTTTTACTTAAAATAAAAGGCATTAATGTCATTATCTTACCCAAGTGGCTCAAGGTCATTTCAAATTATTAAAACATTATTTTTACCTTAAACTACACTAATTGCCTCTAATCGCGATTAAAAACATAAAATTTTCTATTCACCAAAAAATTATTTTAATCCAATTGAACCACATTTTACATCCTAATTAGAACCATGTATGTCAGATTATTGAAATTCAAAACACAAAGGTGGTAAAATTTTATTTAAACAAAAAATCAAATTTTTAAGTACCACTTAGTGGTTTCACTATTCATCAAAAATTGAAGTTGTTCAGAAAAATACCAAAACTTCACCCTAAGATATATTTGATATTCTGAATTCAAAAATGATGTCTATTTTACAAAAATCAAAACTTGTAAGTTACAATGATTAATTTAATAATTAATTCCTTTTTTCAGAACAAATAGCGTGTTTTTAAGAAAAAATATCTATCAAAAGATTGACACTCGTTTATGTCCAATCTCAAAGTGATATTATTTCCAATGGACACCATTGGATTAAATGGTAAAAATATATTCTAATTTCACTTTAAAACCAATTGAAAATATAATCTAACTATATAAATAAATTAGACTAAAAAATGGTTTTGAATTAAAATATAACACTTTTCACTATTCATTAAAAAATGAACATTTCAGAAAAATACATGAAATTTATCAAAAGTAAATTTCAATGTCCCAATCATAAACAATAAGTTTATTTTGACAAATATAGCTTATAAAATTTTTAAAAGAAGGATTTAAAAATGGATCTCCATCAAAAGGTCGTAAAACAATCTTTTAAAAAAAATTAGATTATTTTTTCTTAAAATTGGATTCTTTTGGATTTTATGCCTCTAACATTTATTGGATAAATGTAAAAATATTTAACAAACATATGTAATCATTTTTTAGTTATTTCTGTTCATTCCCTCCATTACAATGGCTAGACATTAACTATTATAATATTATTATATTATTAGTGTGCAACATAAGATTTCAATGAAACTCATTGTTGAGTATTGGGTACTCCATCGAGCATAGCATTCCCTTTAAAGTAGTATTAACATTTTATTCAAAAATATTGATAAACATTATAATGTAATATTATTTATTTACCTAGGATGTTACATTACACCGGAACAACCCATATTATTAAATGATATTTTATATTAATGGGACATCAATTTTATGGGTAATTTTTTATGATAATTTTTTTATATCCAAATTTCTATTATTTATGTTGGGAAATTAGTGGATGTTGACACCACCAGGACTAAGGATTATAATGTTGTAGTATATTTTTTGCATGGAATATATTTTTTTATGTCTAGAATCTCTAACACTGACATTAGTGACCATAGGTTATTTCACTCCCATGTATGCATGGGGATACACATAAAACATATAATCTGTACCAGCCCTAAAAAAATGGTCTGACAGATGTCCAAAATCAAGAGGTGAATCTAATCATGTAGAAAAAAATTTATCCAAATTGAAATTATTGGAGAATGAATTTGTATTATTCACTTTTGGATTATAGGATTGTGTAAAATACTCCCATTTTTATGTCATTATTCTATATTTTTTTAATTAAATCCTATCATATCACAATTGTAGTCGAGCATCGATCATTTTGGGTGATAAATAGTGAAGTAATAATTCATCCGAAACTACAGATTAAAGGAATTCAAAAAAAAATTGATCTTAAGGGATATAATTATCATAATATGAGAACTCTAGAATCAATAAAGAGCAATAAATGAAACACATGAAGAGAAAATCTAATAAGGGAGTTTCATGAGGAAGTCACAGTTCTAATTTATAGTTTCCAACTGAATTTGTTTTAGGGTATTTTATGTTACAAATATTTTTGTCTTTATGTTTTATATAATTATTTTATTTCACGTGCAGTGAATATAACACTAGAGGACATCTAGTATTTATTTAGAGTCAATGGTAAATAGTTGAATCAATACATTGATAAAATTCAAACACCTATAATTGATTTGATCAAGCTACCTAACCCCATAATCACTTTAGAACATAATTGTCTCCCTAATTATTTCACTTTTATACTATTTTTTTATTTTAAAATCTATATTTAATGTGCATATATCATATCATAGGTCCACATTGTGAAAATATAATATTTTAGGTATGTGTTGGGGTCAATATTTTAAGGGATATTATTTAAGATATTACTTTGTGAGTTTTTTGTTATTTTTCAAAAAAAATGAATAGAACATTATGTAAAATTATCATTTAAATGTAGAACATATGTAAAAATAACATTAGAATTTTCAAATTTCATTGGTATCATTAAAAATATGAGGAATGTTTCATCAATAAGGGTTATTTTTTATAAAAACTGAAGTCATTGATGATATGATTTCTTCCTCATTATAATGAATTTTAATTTTTGGACACCATTATTTCTAATATTTTTCAATAAGTAATTATTTCATACATTACATCACATTATTTTTATACAACCCTAACATGTGAAATTTCGCTTTCTCAATAAAATGTATATAAAAATAAAGTTATTTTTTCCAATATTTATCAGTGGTTCATATGTACATTATTTTCCCTTATTATATGATTCATTACTATATCTTATTAAACGATTTGTGCCTAATTGATATCGGAAAGGCATATGAAAAAAAAACCAAAACAACAAATATTAAATTAAAAAATAGTGGAGTGAGGAAATGTACAATTTTTTTGGATATCTATGTCTGATGATTGAGGTTTGACTTTAAATAATTCATAATCGTGTGGTTCCTGAAATTTTATTTCATAGGAATATAGAAAAAGATATAGGGAATTAAACTAGAAAAGAAAAAAATTCAATTGACCTGAATATATTAAATAAAGGGTGAATAAATGAGAATGAAATAATACACACACACACAGGTGGGAAAATTATGACACAATAGTTACATAAATTTCATCAATATTACTACTAATATTAATATCACTATAATGTATATTAAAATAATTTATGAGATAATATCATTCAAAAAAATTTATGTTGTATTCATGATGATATTCTTACATTTCCTATATTTCAATGATGGGTGATGAAATATCAATATGGAAATCTTGTTATGATTATCTACAATACATGGCATGTGACATTTCCTAGGAGTTCCAAAGGGTAAGTGTGGGAGAGTTTATAAAGTATATTTTTATTCAATTTTTTCTATCATAAATTACATAGTTTCCTCACATTATGATAAATATGTTTAATTATGGAATATTTAGGATTAGATAACATATTTAAAATTTCAATTAATATTCATGTTTTGTCATTTGAAAGTGTATTATAGTATTTTTTTTCCGATAATTATGTTTCTATGAATTATTTGAACATGAAATTTTGTAACATAATTACTAAATTAATGTGGTATAACATTATTTTAAACCATTTGGGTTGGATTATTTATTTTATTAGAGTAAAAAATCCATATGTTTATTGTTGTATTGGACTCCACATCAACATTTTTTTATATCATCTACATATTAGATTTTAGTGGGATAAGATTTAGTTATTTGATAAAGAAACCAATTTCAGACATTTGTTACTTATATGAGGATATATAGTTCAATTGTTTTTTTAGGTAACAAATTTAGTTTATATCATTTTATAATATTTTGATGAATTTCCCCATTAACACTTGTATGATATTAGAACCCTAGCCTCCCTTGCACTATATATATCACTAGTTTTATTATTTAGAGGTTTTTTTTCATGAATTAGTGGAATAATAGAAGATGATAAGTGGTGTATTTCAATTTATTTAGTTGTTTATATAGACAATTTTTATTGAAATTTAATATTAAAAAATATTATATACGTTATTCTTGGAGAAACTAATGTTATACATTAGATTCATTGGACTCTATTCATTATCCCTTTCCAAGAATTTTGTCATTGACTTCCTATTATTTATCCTTGATTGTGGTCAACATGTCGTCTATTGTGATGCATATATTTTTTATGATAACCGTTTTGAATTAATCGAACATTTTTTCCATGTTTCATATATATAATCAGAAATATTGGTATAAAAAATTAAAAGAGAACATGGATTGCATTATAAGCTTCTCAGATTATAAGAACTCTGTTTTCTCCTCAAGTATGGATGTTTTTTAAATTTGTCATAATTTCTTTGTTTGGACAAAATATATATTCCCTATGAGGTTATAATGGTTTTGGGGATGTTAGGGGCTTGTTATGAGCTTTGAACACCAGCCGGTGGAGAATATTTCTAAGCCACACTGTTAGGAAAGACTATGCGCCTCAGCCATCACGGTCTCTCCTAACTATACAAGGCATGATGGTGGGGTTAAGTTTGCTTCACATCATTCCTTAACCATGCACCAAGGGACACACACTCATTAAATAACTGTAGAAATTTTATTAGTGAATTTTTTCACAGTTGGCATGTTGATTCTCTAACCAGTATGGCCCAACCCTGCATAGTTTCCATCATTACATTATATGGAGCATCGTTACTGCATGGCTTGTCCAACAAAACATCAAAACCATGCTACCTATGAATTGGGGTAAAAGTTCCCTATTTCCCTTAATTAGTGTTTGAAATAAACCCTCATTATTTTCACTATTTTAATCTCTTAGAGATCTCCCCACTCCATCTTTGAGTCCTCTTCAGGGATAAATACAGTCTTCTTGTTAACATCCAAATCAGGTGTCTGATTCATTTATCAGTAGTCTTATTTGATCTCTATTGGTAAGATCTCGATTCCTTTTAAGACGTTCTTCATTAATCCTCCACTCAATGACTTAATTTAGATGCAGTCTCATATGCCCTATTTTAAGGGAATTGAACTATTCATCAGGTCTCATCCAATCCAATCCATAATAGATTCTAATATTGTATTTGGAGAGTCATATGAGCCTAGGGTAGGTGGTCCATATCTCAAACCTAAATTTTTGACATTTTATAAATTTACCAAATTTTGCACACACCGATTTCATTGGGCGTGACATACTAAAATGGCGTTCCTTTCCTATATTCATTAGAATAATTTTATATGAAACTTAATAAATATTATATTCATCATTTTTTGTTACGACCTCAAGGTAGAACACCCTAAGTATGATATTTCCCTTGTTATTCATCTTTATGTTTTTTTGTGAGTCTACAACATCGTTCATGTTTGCTATGGAATAAACCTCCAAATGAAAATTCTTCCTTAATTAAATGACTATTTAATTGGTTTTTTATTTGTCCATTAATATTTTTCCATCACTATACCCTTGTATTATGAGTTTTGTACTTAATTATTTAATTTTTAAATGGTAATTGGAATGTAAATTATTGATATCAGAAGTCTTATATTATTATAATTGAATGGAACATGGTTCCTTATCCTTATAAATCCTTTTCATGTTTATGGAAGGTAATAGTGAGAACCAATAAATTAAATATTAAATAATATAATGTGTTGGGTGGCCTTTATCCTTTTCACACTAATTAAATTAAATATGTTGAAAGAATAACTTATTTAATGGTATGATTATTACTTCAACCTAATTTGCTAATGAATCAAGAATATGGTTCTTAATGTATACACACCTTGTAACTATTATATAAATGGTTATACTAGATCTACCATATGATTCGTTTGGTAATTCCTTGAGCACTTGTGGAATTCATCCTAATTCAATGATGTTAGTCGGTAATTGTGATTCCATCATTGGATCTTGATCATTGTCTACATGGAGATTCCTAGTATAATAGCATAGGATCCATCAATAATTAATATATAATGTCTTGGATACACTCGTTATATCCAGCATGAATTCTAAAAACATGTGGCATATTAAATAAACCTGTATTCCGAGTGATTCCTTTTCCTTTTTTACCTTGGACGAATTCCTTTGACTCTTTTAAAATTTATTTATTGTGAAATTCATTCAGTGATGCACATTAGATTTCAAATTTATCATTATATCTAGGCTACATATTATTAAGGAGTTTTCTATACCCCTAACAAGACCATGGTTAGTCACTCCTCTACACTTATGTTCATGAATACAACACAAAATTTAAGAGAACCTAGTATAGAACCTTTGCGTTTACATTTAACTTGAAATAATATATTATTACATGGGGTGTTTTCTTATTTTGTAGACTCATCATATTCATTACTACTAGAATTTTTTTTATTCTATTCAATTATTATATTTATCCATCTTTCTAAACTCTTTTAACGTGGTAATAGTATCCCCTTTGGCATACCATTGTCCCCCAATGCTACTCGTTAGACTCAGGAATTCAAGGGGAAGCATTTTGGGTCATGTGGCCAACCATGATCAGGAAACATTAATGTGTAACTAGGGGTTGGGATGTCACAGACTGGTATAATAGGTTAGTTTTATCACTTTACTATTTGGATATAGTTGACTAGAGGTCGTAAAAAATATATATAAAGAGGTTATAATATGTTTATAGTCATATCTAACCCATGTTTGGGGTAAATGTTCAGTTTCCTAAAATAATTATTGTTTTCTTGTTTTTCTTAAGGTAGTTGATATCCTTCCACCATTGGGTAAAACACATGAATTGTAATAATAATAATAATTATTATTGTGATTTATATTTTAACATTATTCATAGCCAAAAGAGATTAGTTTAAAGAGGATCAATCACACATCATCATAGGAACCTAGAATTTACATTCAATGCATATGCCATCCCTTATTGGTACATTTCACTACTTTTATTTTCTGGTTCTTCACTTAATTATTGAGTGATGATGTGGTAGTTAAAATACTATTTTGATACTCTTTTGCTAAAATTGAGTGATTTATAGTTTCAATCCATCAGGTGTATGGGCCCTTGTGGGTTGGAATGGGTAATTTACTAAGTGGAACAATTAGAATGAAATTAATTGGTTGTTAATTTTAGTGATATATAGTATGGGACCTAAGTTACTAGGAGTGTTTTCAAAATTTAAAATGGTAATTTATATATTCAAATAAGAAAATTTAACTCAAAATGTGAAATCTAACTTTTGAAATAAATGGATTATTGAAAATGAAGAGGCAAGGGGCTATTGATCCTCTATCTCTTCGAACCCTTTAATTTATACGTTCATTCTTACCAATACGTAGACATCTAAGTTGTCATTTGGTGTTGTATCCCATGGAAATTGATCCCTTTCCTTAAATTCATCTTCATCAATTTCTATGAAAAATCTTCAAATCTTGTTCTATGTAGCATGATTTCCATTTGTAAACTAGTACCATAATGATTTTCTTGTGTCGTGCTCAAAGAGTGTGGTGAATAACTTGTTCCATACATGGGGGTCTTTAAATTCTAGTATTATTACCTTGTGTGTAACATGTATCACCACCTATCATACATGATACAAGAACTGAAACATATCTTCATGATAGTTTCTTATGTCTTGTGCAGCCCATGTGAGGTTCTCCATGACCGACACCAACAATGGATGATCTAACCTATGAGTTCCAAAAACATCATCATCCCACATTATCAGGGGATAATGGTTTAGAGGCTATAGAGTCTTGGCTATATTCCACCCTATCTATCTTTGAAAATCATAAGACACGTCTAGAGGAGAGGATGAATATTACTACATAAATGTTATGTGATTTGGACCAGAGCAGGCGGAATGTGATTAACTAGGATCCTTACCATTAAGAAATGGATTTGGATGATATACGAGTTGAATTATATGATAAGTTCATTTCTCAAACGATGAGGTATGACCAACCCATATATTTCATATATCTAGAGTAGTGTATTATGTCATTTATTGAGTATTAATTGAATTTTACTGAGTTATAGTGATTTTTAACACTTCTTTCCGATGATGAGATTTCCTGTGAAAGATGATTCGATGATGGGCTATAGGTTTTTATCTGTACTTACGTGAATTTCATTATCCTACCTATTGTCTCAGAGAGTTTCAATGATTCACTTATCATGAAGCACAAACTAATGGAAGGGGGTAGTACTGGTCATAAAGGACTTGTTTTGAGGAAGCATAATATTTATTCATATAGAAGGAATTGTTTTCTTGAGGTTTCATATCATGGTAGTGGAAGACAATGTTTCCATAATAATTGCATTGTTGAATTCCATTAGTGTGCATCACATATTCATTTGATTCCTTAGTGTGATATATACAATCTAGAGTGTCATACTTCTGGATGTATAGGGAACCTTTAGAGATTATCTCATACATCACTATCCACATATAATGGAAGAGGATCTACAAAAGATCCACCTTCATAAGTAGGTTCATTTACAATGTCTCAGGAGGGATGTTGGGGTACCACTGATAGGACTATCTAGGGAGGATGTCATGGACATATTATGTAGACCTTACATATTCAGCAGCAATAGTAGACCGACCATGATCGGGGTAGCCCAAATGTAGTTGTGGTCCAGAAATCATGTTAATTTCATGAACCACAACTTATACATGAAGATGTTAGTGCATATCCATAAATAGTATGAGGTATTAATATGGTACCATCCACTATAGTATATTATTTATTTGATATAGGTTATTTGCAGCCCTTCATCTCAATATCTATCATTGAAAATATCATGTTGTAAATTTAGAACTACTATGATGTAATGACCATGGATACTCTTTTGGGAGTATGGTCAGAGGGAATACTCAGATGCAAGGACTATACCCTTGGTGTATAAATTTAAGCATTACTCAAGTACCACTTTTCACTTTGGATGCTGTGATTCTATTTTATTTTGAATTTTGATTGGATAGCCAGGAATCATTCCTTTTTATAATAATATCATCATAGGGAATTGTTTACATTCCCATTATGAAAAAAAATTTCTACATAAGGGTGACTGGGATGTCTAGGATTATATATCTCTACTAGAGAATCACAGGGTATGTGGAGTTACCCCCTAGATTTGTAAAATCTTTTTACAGTTTTAGGGTTTATATGAATATAAATTCTCTACAGTAGTATATCATTTTACGAATATCATTTCCAACAATTTTTCTATCTTACCTTCTAATAGAGAGGTAGATTTTAATATTTATCTTATTCTAGGATAAGACATGGTGTCCATTCCTCCATATAGTATTACACCTACGGAGATCCAAGATATTAATAAATAGATGGAGGATTTAGAGGCCAAGGGCTTGATATAATCCCACACATCTTCATGGGGTTTGACAATGATTTTTCTAATAATGTAGACATGTCCTTTCATCTCTAAGAAGATTACAGATAGTTTATCCGTTTTATGGTCAAGAATAAGTATTCAATACCTCCAATAAATGATCTCCTGGTCCAACTCTGAGGATCCAGGGTGTTTTCTATGATTGAACTATTATCTAGGCATCTTTAAGTGCGAGTATGGATATCATAAATACCTCATAAAACATTCCATAGTTGGTATGGTCAATATGAGTACCACAATGTCCCTTTTATACTTACGAATGCACCTTCCAGTTTTATGTCCATGATGAATAGGGTGTATTTCCCCTATATAGATTCTTTTTTTCATGGTCTTTGTGGATTATATGGTGGTGCATTCTCAAATGTGTAAGGTCTTTGATATCCACCTTGATATCATTCTGAGTACATTGAGGGAGCATCATATATATGTTGAGCTGGTTTAGTTCCACTTATGGATTGACAATGGTCACTTCCTCGGTCATATTATCTCAAAATTTGGAGTATATGTTGACATACTGAAGTATATTGATGTGGTTTTCCTAGAGCATATCAAAAATTTGTTTGATATACAGAGTTTTTTAGGGATGGATGGATATTATTGATGTTTCATACAATACACCTCACTCCATTTTTCTCCAACTAATAGATTTAAAAAGAATGGTGTTATGTTCTTGTGGTCATAAGAGTATGATAAATCTTTTTTGGATCTAAATTTATGGTTTTTATCGACAAAGATTCTCATACTACCAGATCCTGGAAGAGTCTATACAGTGTTCTATGATTCATCCAACATCGGGCTAGGTGAAGTGCTAATGCAAGATGATAGATTCATTGCATACCGATCTCGGTAGTGGATGCCTCATTATAGGAATTTCCAAACACATATCTATGGTCTAGAAGATGTTTTCCATGCCTTATGTTGGTTGAGACACTGTCTTATATGTGAGCTATTTTTGGTGTATAAAAACCACATGAGGCTCAAATATATCTTTAAACAATGTTACATAAACCTCAGAAAGTGGATATGATTTTAATATAATAATTCCTTAAATTTTTACCTCACCTATAAGCCTATAAATGTAAATTTATTAGTGGATGTGTTAAATATGAATACTCAAGAACATGATGTATGGAGAACTACTGATGAATGAAATTTGAAGGAAATATTTTTTGAGATGCATCTAGAGTTTCATGATAGTCACAACCAATACTTTCTCTCCTCCTTGAAAGTTCTATCTTCCATATTTAAGAAAATGAATATAACTTCCTTTTTAAATCCTAAATTCATGGCCCTCTATGATCATATTTTATGTGACGACCCTCCTCTGAATTGGTATGTGAATGGAGAAGACATCTTATGTATAAATATGCATGTCTGGGTTCTTACATACATGAGAGAGTAACTAATACAAGAGTCCCACACTTCTCTGTGCACAGTCCATCTTCGAATATCCTAGATGTATTGAGACATGTGATAATAGTACTGGTGTCTGTGGATGAAACATCATATAACATGTTTTATCACTAGATGTTCCACCTATCAGCTGGTAAAGGTATAACAACAACATCCCTTAATAATGTTACAACTGTTACCAGTCCTGAAATTAAAATGGAAAGTTGTTTCCATGGACTTTGTATTATTCTTAGTGTGGTCACCAATAGGTATTTATGCTATAGGTGTATTCATTGGCTGACAAACTAAATTATCCTACAAGCTTCCTATATAAAATATTTTCTTATTGGATAAGTTTTGAAGATTGTATGCCTGTGTGATCTACTGAATACATGTGGTCCTTCATACTATCATTTCACATAGAGAGGCTTGTTTTACATTTTGGTCCTATATGTTTTTTTTACAAATCTATGGGTATAAAGGTTATTCTGAGCACAACCTTTCACCCACACACTAATGGATAGTCAGAAAGGATGGCACATGTGTGAAAGGACATTATTAGGGCATGTGTCCTTGATTTTGGAAGTTATTAGGAGTATAATAACCCTCTCATTGAGTTCTCTTATAAAAATATATTTTATTAGAAAATTTTGATGGATCATTTTGAGGCCTTATATGGCAAGTAATTCCATTAAATATTGAACTAGCTAGTGGCAGGAGAGGCATCCTTAGTAGGCCACCATCTCATGATGCAGACATCAGAATATCTTTTTTTTATCAGTAAATGTTTTTTGACTGCTCATTCTAAAGATAAATATTATGTCTATCACCATTAATAACATATAGAGTTTGAGGTAGGGGATTCTATTTTCTTGTGGGAATTTCCTTGGCATGAGAATAGATGGTTATAGATGAAAGGGAAGTTGTTTCCTTACTATTTATGTCCATTTGAGATTCTAGAGAAAAATAGGTTTGTAGACTATCAGTTTCTACCACCTCTGAGGTACTATTACAAGAATGGTTTATTATATGTTTCACGTATCTGTATTTACCATATCGACTCATCTCATAACTTCTCTCCAAACAAAGATGAGTTATATGTAAATTAGATTTTTTTGGATTATCCTATTCACATCATTGACCAGATCATGAAGGATCTTTGAGGTTGGTATTTCTGCATTGAAAATTGAGTGCATTCTTGCAATAGGATGGAACTAGGTGGAAGTTGGCTGAGATGGAGCCCAAGATTCATGGATTGTATTTGGACTCCCATTTTCAACTATTTTATAGCATGTGTTTCCCAGTTCTATTTTATCAAATAATTCTTGTTTTATAGAGACATTTAAAGTATTAGTTTTCATAGTATTTTAACATTGAACCTAGGATGAACCACTGCTATTTCATGAAATACTATCAGTTTCTATGGAGAATTCATCAGTATAACTTGTGAAGAAAAATAAAATAAAATTAGTTTCTAGTGAGTATTCTTCAGTTTACCCTATGAATGTGATTCATTATCATTGTATACTGATGAAAATTCATGCATTAATTATGATAATACATCCTCAAAATAAAAATTATTATATAAAACAATAAATGGAATGATCATCCTTTATTTTTAATATTTTTGATATTAAATTTGAAATAAATGACGATAAAACATAACATAAATCCTGATACATTAACATGAAAAACTATTTTAATTACATACATTATTTTTTATTTAAATTTATCAATTCCATGGAATACAGAATACCTAAACCAATTCATGATCTTATTCATATATTATATTTATGAAAAATGAACTCCAAATAATATAGACATATTATTGTTATTGAATTTATAATATCACCATAAATATTAAGTAAACCATTCCATTTGAATATATAAATCCCTAAAATCCATAAAACATTAAACAAATAATTACATTAAATATTCATTAACGTAGAACAACATAGAAATTTGGTTATTCCAAAAATTACATCCAATTGTTCTAATTGAAATACATAATTATAGATAAGAAAAAATTTGTATATTTAATTTACTACAAGCATATAAAACAAACAAAAAATTATTGCTCAATAAAAAAAATGTCAACTATCTAAAAAACATAATAACATATAAAATCATCATTAAATATGTGAATCTATATGATACAATACCCTATACCTATAAAAATACCATACAAGAATTGAACACATCCTCTAGGAATACCTAACATATGATAATTGTTGTTTCATATGATTTTGTCAGTATAAACATCCTTAATTACTTTCCATATTTTATTTATTATCTTAGTTTTAGATAAACTACCTCCTTAACAAAATAACATAATCAATATATGTACCTACAATGAAACACCTTATGAATGAAAACGATTTAATATTTCTTTGACATGGCCCATCGCATAGAGACCCGAAACTAGGTAGGTGAAGTGAATGAGTTTGGCTTCCTAGAACCACCATCATTCGTCTAGTGGTTGATAACTAGCATTTTAGGTAAAAATTAAATATAGGGATGGAATCGCCATAATATTACAAAGAATGTTTAAAAATGAATTATCCCAAATATAATTAGTATGAAAATTTATGGCAAAGATCAAAATCATAATATATTCATGTTAATATCAGACATGAAAATTAAATAACTAGTAACAGATTATGAAAATTGACAAAACTCATAATATAGGATTGTTATAAATATCTCAGAATACCTCAGTGGAACAAAGACAATATAAACAATGTCTAACATCACTCATCACCTCCAAAATTTTTATCTTGGATGTGTGGGATACGTTTTTATAAAATATGGGTCAGTAAAATAAATAAATAAATATGTTTGTACCATTAAATACCTTGCTTTATTAGTATTAATATATCACAATTATGAGTCAATGTTCAGTAGTAAATATTATAAAACCCTTCCCATCATAGGGATAATAAATAAAAAATATAACTACCCATTATTCACCAAAATCATAATCTCAAACAAATGGAGGTTTGTGTGTGTATGTTTAAACTCACAGTAAAATCATAACAATAAACACAAAACACAATCTCCCACAAAGTTAGTCACATTTAATCCTAATGTCTCATTCCAATTACATCCAATAACCTGTCTAGATTAACTATATCTATATGATAACCATAATGACCATATAGAACCTGTCATAACCATAATCAAACACATATACATAACTGGGGTTTGTAATTTTCCTAATAGATAGTTATCTGGTAGTACCCATTCAATCATGATATTAGGTTATACTCAAGAGAACTACCCTAAAATGGTGGTTTTGTAGTGGATAATATCTCATTCACTAAAATAACAACAAAATATTATACGAGATAATTGAAAAATTATATAACCTCGATACATCATCCATCATCAATACTCATGATCATCATTTTATATCTCCATGGTAAAGTCCTATATTTATTGGCCTTATAGAGGGGTAAAGAAAAAATCCTAAATTTGAGCTCAAAATTTACCATCAGCCTATGGTATCCAAATTGGAAATAAAATGCATTATCAAACTTTTTTTAATAGAATAAAAATATGGAAATTTTACTCGATATAGTCTAAATGTATCACTATCAAAAATACCTTGTATATCATTAGACAACAAAACAGTTAAATCAAACTAATCTCTTCCATGAATTAATCAATAATGATTATAGAAAGTAAGAGTATCTAGTATCTCATCTTTTTGTATTCTACCATGTAAGAACCATGTTTTTTACCAAGGTATACATCTTCTAAATTTTGGTCTAATTCATTATTTTTCACTAAATACGGATGAAAAATGTGTTAGTGATGCTCATTGGAGTGTCTATGGATTGTTCATAGCACAAAACGTAATTTTGGGGATAAAATGGGATGTCTAATGGTTAGAATAAACCATGAAATAAAGTATTCAAGGGTAGATTAAAATGTATGTCGATGGACAATAGGCTAGTATAGGATGAATGGTTTTCTATAACTATGAAACATGTTCCGTACAGAAATGGGAATGTTATAGAAAAATAGGAATGTAATTTCTCATAGATTGTAAATGGTTTCTCTAACCGTGCAGCCAACTATGCATATTGAACTTCCTATAAAATCTCATGCATGATTTGCACACGGTTTGTCCAAAATCTATTGCCAAACCATGAGAATGTTATTTTTGTATGAAACTATTGATTTTCCATTACATGATTTTTTAAATAAACCATATTTTCATTTTTCAATCTAGTGAATAGAATCCCTAAATCCTACTCTTTTGAATGTTGTTAAAGACTTATTATGAGATTTCACATTGATCATCTGTCCGATGTCTGATTCGATAGATGTTCATCTCATTGGATCTAAACCATTACAATCTCTATTCCCTTTTTAATAATTGATCATTCTTATTTCTATCAATGATTCCAATTTTATGTAGGATCATAAGACCAAATATTAGTGATTTGATCCAATATTTAGATGTACTTCAATCTAGGATGAATTAGAGGGAGACACAGGATAAGGAGAGACATTCAAACCTAAAATAGGTGGTCTATAAATCATCCTTTCTGTTTCATCAATTTTTAATTTATTCTTTCATCATACTGATTTCATCATGCATCAATTGTTAAATGTATAAGTCTTTTTCATATTTTTTATGACCATGTACTATGAAAAATTCTAGATATGTAATTCATAATTGGTGGTTATGTCCACAACCCCAACCACCCCAAGAAGAATGTCATTCAAAATTTTGTTTTTATTGTTATGAAACATTTCATCCATCATTCATGTGTGCCTCGACCGTAACCATTATAATGTTAAGAATCTATATATTTAAATGAAATGGAATTGTGAAATTATTATTGGATTGATGAGTGTCTTAGACCATGTCGTTTACACTTGAAAAACCTAAGGTAAGTGGATAAATTTGATTAACAAATGTTAAATGAAATGTAAAGTATGTTGTATATATTTGGAATAAAATAGTTTATTATAATTCATTTGGATTATTATCCTTAGAAAAACCAAATCATGTTATGAATGTTAAATGATATGACCAAGTAATTCAAAATAAAATGACATAAATTATTTCATGGCCCTTATCCTTGTCACAAAAATAAGAGGAAATGACTGAACCTTTATATTGTTAAATGGGATGACTATAAATATACCAAATTTATTAAATTAATCACATGTAAGGTTTGTAGTTAAATATGGACCATGACCTCATTAGATTAGTGGTTTCACTCAGGTGACCTTTTTAATTATTATGTGAATTCTATGAAGATATGAGGGCCCCATTGTGATTCAAGGAAACTGATTTCATTTCCTTATACCCAACATGGAACCTGATCCTTTTCTATTAGTGGATACATAGTGATACAACATAGGATCTATTCTTCAGCATTATAGGATTACATGGATACACTCCATAAATACAACATGGATTCTTCATTCACATGGTGCCAAAGTTATATCCATGGCCCTAGCTATTGATTATACCATTTTCCCTTGGATGTCTTCATTACACTTAGCTTGGTCATCACTATTATGGAAATCATTGGATTTTTCTCCTTGGATTACACTATTACACCATAGGCAAGATACTATTACAATTGATTTGGACACCCTTCAGGTCTTGATTTCCTTGGTTATTACATTGAATGAAAATTAAAATTTTATTCAGTAGAAATAATATTAGAATACATGTATCCATTTCAAAGAATCATTAGGGTGAAAATAATGAAAGAAAAAGGTTTCATTTATAACAATAAGTTCAAAATCATCAATAATGTTACCCTGGATATTGTAAATCATCAACATCTATCCTATTCTACCTATTCTAGCTAACAAAGCATCCACATAATTCACTTCATTCCTTGTGTGTCGGGACAAAATATCCTGAGTGACAAAAATCCAATAATTAATTAACATGTAAAACATCTCCCATGAAGCATCACCTTTCAAAAATAATTACTATTACCATCACAAGGTGATTTTGATTCTAGATATTCCACGTGTGACATAAATATATAAATTAGAACTCATATAATGAATGAACTAGTTACGTGTTCATACACAAGCTGAGGGAAGAATAAGGTACATTGGTATTATATTTATCTTATTTCATTTCTTTTATATATTCATACTTGCACACTATTTTAGTTTATTTTACATGGAAATGACTTAATACAAACTATTGGCGGGGGCCTAATAAGATTTATCTCACACACTACCTAGGCATCCATTGGTACCCATCCCTACAGTATGTATTTAAGTGTTGACATTGGGATGTAAGTTACATTGGATACTTGATTTCGTACAATTTTACTATGAATCATAATAAAGGTGACCAAGAAGAATGTCATTCAAAATTTTGTTTTTATTGTTATGAAACATTTCATCCATCATTCATGTTTGCCTCGACCATAACCATTATAATGTTAAGCATCCAAATATTAAAATGAAATAGAATTGTGAAATTATTATTGGATTGATGAGTGTCTTAGACCATGTTGTTTACACTTGAAAAACCTAAGGTAAGTGGATAAATTTGATTAACCAATGTTAAATGAAATGTAAAGTATGTTGTATATATTTGGAATGAAATAGTTTATTATAATTCATTTGGCTTATTATCCTTAGAAAACCCAAATAACATTATGAATGTTAAATGATAGGACCTAGTAATTCAAAATAAAATGACATAAATTATTTCATGGCCATTATCCTTGTCACAAAAATAATAGGAAATGATTGAACCTTTATATTGTTAAATGGGATGACTATAAATATACCAAATTAATTAAATGAATCACATGTAAGGTTTCTAGTTAAATATGGACCATGACCTCATTAGATTAGTGGTTTCACTCAGGTGACCTTTTTAATTACCATGTGAATACCATGAAGATATGAGGTCCCCATTGTGATTCAAGGACACTGATTTCATTTCCTTAGACCCACCATGGAACCAGATCCTTTTCTATTAGTGGATACCTAGTGATAAAACATAGGATCCATTCTTCAGCATTATAGGATTACATGGATACACTCCATAAATACAACATGGTTTCTTCATTCACATGGTACCAATGTTATATCCATGGCCCTAGCCATTGGTTATACCATTTTACCTTGGATTTCTTCATTACACATAGCTAGGTTATCACTATTATGGAAATCACTGGATGTTTCTCCTTGGATTACACTATTACACCTTAGGCAAGCTACTGTTACAATTGATTTGGACACCCTTCCGGTCTTGATTTCCTTGGTTATTACATTGACTGAAAATTAAAATTTTATTCAGTAGAAATAATATTAGAATACATGTATCCATTTCAATGAATCATCAGGGTGAAAATAATGAAAGAAAAAGGTTTCATTTATAACAATAAGCTCAAAATCATCAATAAAGTGCCCCTGGATATTGTAAATCATCAACATCTATCCTATTCTACCTTTTCTAGATAACAAATCTTCCACATAATTCACTTCATTCCTTGTGTGTCGGGACCAAATATCCTGAGTGAAAAAAATCCAATAATTAATTAACATGTAAAACATCTCCCATGAAGCATCACCTTTCAAAAAGAAATACTATTACCATCACAAGGTGATTTCGATTCTAGATATTCCACATGTGACATAAATATATAAATTAGAACTCATATAATGAATGAACTAGTTACGTGTTCATACACCAGCTGAGGGAAGAATAAGGTATATTGGTATTATATTTATTTTATTTCATTTCTTTTATATATTCATACTTGCTCACTATTTTAGTTTATTTTACATGGAAATGACTTAATACAAACTATTGGTGGGGGCCTACCAAGATTTATCTCACACACTACCTAGGAATCCATTGGTACCAATCCCTACAGTATGTATTTAAGTGTTGACAATGGGAAGTACGTTACATTGGATACTTGATTTCGTACAATTTTACTATGGATCGTAATAAAGGTGACCAAGTTGGAGTGTGGGATGGTTGGGATATTTTTTTAATTCTTTTTTCTTACATTTTCAAAGTATGATTGTATACTTTACTGTAATCCATGTTTTCCATCTTTTTAGTGACATGACATATATCATCATTATTTTGGGTATGTTTTTATCAATTATTCCAATTGTTTCAGTTATTGTTGATCTTGTACCTTTTTCATTCCATTTACAAATATATATTGATCCCAATACTAATTTACCATTTTTTATATGTTTTCTGCAATGATACACTCTAGTAAGATGGGAATAGTATCTATAAAAACACACCCTAGGACCTTGAAGTAACTCAGAAGCCTCTAGAATTCGAGAAGATATGCTTAAGGCCATGTGGCCCACTAAGCCTAGGGCAGCTTTAGTGGCATCTAGAGTGGGATTCCACACAATGGTATGAGAGGATTATATTCATTCCTTACTATTTAGAGATATTATTAATGAAATTAGGAACACATGGAACATGGTAATAATCCATACAAGCATGTTATGAACCCATGATTTGGGTATATTCTGAGCTCCTAAATTAAAATTGTTTTTCTATTTTTGCATATAATATTTGATAACAAATCACATTTGGGTGAAAAAAATTTTATGTGGTGCTATTGATTATTATTTCTATTGGGATATAATTTTATCCTTAGCCTAATGATATGAGGGAAAAGATAATTTTTACATTCATCAACATAGGAACATGCAATTCAAATTTAATGCATATTTACATGCCATATAGAAGAATTTCACTACATTATAATGCTTGATATGCATGTGATTGTTGGGTGACGTTTTGGTAGTTATAGTATGATAGTGCATTTTTAAGGATTTAATTGACTAGTTTCTATTTTAAATTCATGGGGTATTATGGGCCCTCATGGTTGGAATTGGTAATTTACCAAGTCAATAAATTATATTAGAATCAAATGGGTGTTGTTTTCATTATTAAAATGTATGTTCCTGGATTCACAAGGAATGGTGATCCATTTTAAAATGAAATTTATATATGTTATAATCAAGTTAAAACTATAAATGTTCAAAAATGACTTCAAAATTGAAATTGTTTCACATTTGTATCCCACCTTTCCATGATTATGAAAGGTAAATGAGTGAACTAATAAATTAGATTAAAAAAAATGAAATTGTTTCTAGTAAATGTTGTGTCAAGGTACTATTGACCCTTTCTCTATTAGATTACCCAAATTTTATACTCTGAACTTACTGATACATGGCCTTCTATGAGGATAGTTGGGGAAAGATGTCTTGGGTAGTATGGCCATCCATTTTTTCATCTTCAACTAGTGTGGATAACATTATGATTCTAAGTGTGTTTTTTGGCATGTTCATAGAACCTATACACCAATAATTCCATGACATCATCATGTTGTGCACCAGTTGGGTGGCGATGACCACGATCTAGTAGAGATGGCCTCTATGCTTTTAATAATAACTCTAGAATTTACTCTTGAGGCTCTACATATTATACATGATATTGAACTGATTATCATTTCCATAATAGTGTCTTATGTTTGATGCATTCCATGTGTGCTTCTCTACAGGATGCACTGATGATGGTTAATATAATGCTCGAGTTCCAGCAGTAGCATCCTCCTACCTTCTTGGGGGACTGTGGTACATAGGCTGCTAAGTCATATCTTGAGACCACCATATCTCTCATTTATAATTAGGATATTCCTCCAAATCTGATGATCAAGATTACTACCAGCATTTTGTGTGATACATTTATGCACCGATGGGATGTTATTTAAAACACCTCGAATTTTTAAAGAATTTTTTTTTCAGGAAAAAATTACATTCTCATCAATATATTTGATTACACTAAGTAAAAAATTTATTATACCCAAAACCAACATATTATACATTTCAAACAACACATACATGGTGTTCGTTACACACAAAACCAAACAATGAGTTTCTACGAAACAACATTTTTTGTTATAATTATTTAAATGAGATAATTATAACATTGAAATTAAACATAGTAATATAAATAATAATAAATATTTTTAAAATATTTTTTTTAATTTATTAATGTAAATAAAAAATATTTATAATGAATGAAATAATTTTTGTAAAATTGTTTATAGATTTAAAAATATTGTTTTTCCCTAATGAATTATTTTCATGTCTTTCTGTGAAAATTAATAAAATTAATTTAAGTAAAATTTAGAAATTTAATATGATAAAATAATCATTATTTTTTAATTTACTATGTCAAAATTATCTTAGGGAGAATTGTTTGTATTTTTCAAAGAATCTTCTTTTGGGATGAATAGTGAAAAATAGTGAAATTTTTATTCAAAACTACCATTTCATCCAATTTAATTATATGGGTAAATTATATTTTAAAATGTTTTAAAATTTTAATTATATCATAAGGTAATAAATTAATTCAATTTATGTCATTGGAATCAATTTCACATTACTGTAGGGAAAAAAACCATAAAAAACATTTGTATTTTTTTACATTAAATGCCAGCATTATCATCCCATCTGTGGGTTTAAATTTAAATTAATTTCTTCCACTTATGTGATTGTAATTTGGAAAATGTATTCCATATTTTTAAGTAGAATAAATTATAATGAATATTATGGTGTCACTAGTTATTATTAAAAATTTTAGTGAATGCGATTAAAATTAATTTCAACATTTGATAAAAAATATATGTTAACAAAGTACTAAACAATAAATTCATGACCCAAAACGATAGAAACACTTTTCGAAGAGGTATTTTATGAAAATATTTCAAAGATATACTACATTGGATCTATGTTTTTCCATAATTGGACCCACATGGCATCGAAAAAACATGTCTTAAATTCCTTTACCATAAATTTACAAGACTGTCACTCCACCTCCAATTTAAAAAAAACTCCACTCCTACCACATCATCACACATATCAAGCCACGTTTGATCAACTATGATCTAATAAAATTGTTTCTAAAAATAAATCCCCTAAATATAGATGCCTCACTTTTAGAATAAGAAAATACATGGGATCCCTTGAGAGAAAATCAAAAAGATTTACCCAAAGAAGAGGTAACATCATTCCTAAAGATCCTCCCTTTTATTTTCATTCTTCTGCCCCTAAATAGTCCATATTCCATGATTATATAAAAACAATAATATCTTGAATATACGGAAATTTAATAATAGTATGGTTTATACCTACACATACCCACACATCCATCTAATGGGTAATAAACATTTTGTTTAAGTGTAAATCGAACTACCGCCTTATGAAACGTTAACTGTTCATTTTTTTCTTTACTGACTCTCATGGTGGAAATTATGGTTGAAAATTTTTGTATATATAATATATATGATATTTATAATTTATTTTTTCTTATTTAATAGTTTTTCAACACATGTCTTCATACATCCCTTTTATAAATATAATAATTTTAATTTGAGGAAGTGTGGACAACAACCCCCTCAAAGTGATGTGATTCATTCACACACTACATTGAATGTATTATGGATTTTTTTAGTGAAATTATATGATATATATGAATTAATAAATAATATGAAATTATATTATATACATAGCTATATATATTTCATTTCTTTTCTTTCTTTCAATATGATAATTAAATTGAAACGACGTTCTTGCATTTGTAAATCCTACCATCTCTAAGAATGGTGTATTCCATTTTATACATCAATATTATAGGAATTATTATACGAAATTTATACTGAATATACTTTATGTTTATATCATGGTTTACATTCTAGAAATATTTATATTTTTATAAGGACCAATGATATGACATATTACAACACATAAAAAGAACAGAGAGGATATTACCTGAACTAAAACCATGACGTAGAATTGTTAAAAAGTATCTATTATAAAGTCATAATAAAACCATATATGGTATTGGATACATGAACATGGTTATGTGATATATGTATAATAAATTTATATTTATTATACCAGATTTTTGTATGAGAAATAAATGATTCAAGTCATGAGATAAGGGAATTTCATCTGACTTTTTATATATGTGATATACATGCAATGTTCACCAATATATTCTTTTTCATGGTGTATATACTACCCATGAATGTATAATATTATTATTATTCTTAAATTTTTCGTTATCTAATTATCAATTCTATTATATTATTTTCATGTGGTTTATGTTAAAGGAGTTACCAAATATGTAAGACAGTTTTTTCTCAATTTTCCTTCATTGAGACACATGTTTTTAATGCACCTACATTCTTTTTTGAGGTTTATATACTGCAATTTGACATTTTATATTAGGATTATCTTTATTATCATGATAATTTATGATTCATGTACTTTAATTTTCATACATGGAGTGTATGATTCCATGTTACCATGTGGTAAGTGTTTTTTAATCTATCTAATTGTTTTTCATGATTTTTTATGATTACACAGCCATTGAAGAAATATTGTGATCCATCTCTCCAGAACTCTCATGATTTTTATTCTCCCATGTTTATTCATGAGATATTCATGTATTAGTACATATTTCCACTATTCATTACTTAATATGATTAATACCACAATTATATGAAAAAAATTACAGTATGTATCACTTAGGTAGAAAATATTATTCATTTACAAAACCTTATTTGGGGAAAAAATAAAAAATAAATTCTATTTAAAATGATTTTAAAAATGTTCTATTTTTCATGAAGCTTACTTTTAATGATTTTAATGATATTTTCCATGAAATATATATTCAATTTTTTTTTAAAATTAATTTTTCAATGGTGAAATGATATTTTATTCAAAAACATTTGTAAAAGTTCATTAAAAACTATTTCCCATCTAAGATGTGATTTTTTTGTGCTACTCATACAGTTCAAAGGAAATTATTCTAAACATTCATATTATTTCTATGAATGGATTATGTTTTGATGGAATGATGTTTATGAAACTTTTTTTTCTCATTTTTGAGTTATAAGCTTTTGAAACCCGATTATTTTCACGGGTTATGCTTTTGAAACGATTATGAAACATGTATCTTTTTTCTTATGTAATGATATGATTATTTGTTTATGATATCAATTTCATTCCATGGGTTATGATATGTCATGACCAGTCCTTGGGGCCCATGTCGTGACTACCCCAATCCCGCCTTCTATAGACTAGGGGCTGGTGACTAGCACCAAAGGCGTAAATCCCGATAAAATGGAAGGAATTGCATTAAAATAGGCAAACAAACACCACAAAGTACACAAGATGAAGTAAACACTATGTAATCTGAGTACAAAAGTATGTGCTGGAAAGTAAAAGGGCAAGTATACAAACCCAACTGAAAGTACAGTACAACTAAGAAAAGAATGAACAACAGCTGAAAAGCAGAGCAGCAACCACAAAGACATCCTCTGGAACTCCCACCTGAAGGGTGAGTACAGATAGTCTCATCGGCTCCTCGAGTCCGGCCGTCCACTCCATATACGTCCCAGCTAATAGTCTACCTCTAGGTACCGTCCCGCTCCACAAGCCTCAACCATGATCAGCACTGTCTGTTGTCTGCATCCAACACAATGTAGTGCGGGCATAGCCCGTGCAGGGGGGAGTATACGATACATAGTAGGGACCCCAAGACTCTCGATGGTCTCCCAAAATCCACGAAGTATAAAAAACAAATGAAAGATAGGATCATGAAGTATCAACCAACTCTACTTTGGTATAGGCCCATACATATACCTAAGTCATCAATTCCAGTTCTTCTCCAACTTCTGATCCCACGTTCAACCCAGTCCACACACCCAATGTATAAACCAAACCACATATGAAAGCAAGTCCATCATATGAAAGATGATGATTGAAAGTCAAGACTTAGCTCACACAGGTATACTATTCACAAAGAGGGGTGGAGATGATTGATGTAGCCTCTAAATTATCTCCTCTGTCGAACACAAGTAGGATCCAAAAACACTAGTCGTCACTGCCGAACCCATGGAGTATCCAAGTATAGTAGTCATCACAACTGAACCCACAAAGGATCCAAGTACAGAAGTCATCGTTGTCGATCCCACGGAGGATCCTAGTATGGTAGATGTCATCGTCAAACCCAAGGACGATCCCAGTATGGTAGACGTCGTCGAACCCACAGAGGATCCCAGTATAGTAGTTGTCGTTGTTGAACCCAAAGAGGATCACAGTATGGTAGTCATCCTCATCGAACCCACTAAGGATCCTTGTACGAAAGTCGTCCTTTTCGAACCCACTGAGGATCCTTGTACGGAAGTCGTCATCTTCGTTGCAGCCAGCTCTAGGGTTCCCACACACAGTACGCTCGGTTCCTCGAAGGTCGGCTCCATGAGCCAAGGGGTTGATACATCAACTCTCACGAAGTCCAGAGATGATGTATCACAATGTTCTGTCTCATTAACAGGAACTCTACCGGACAGGCGACGCGTCAATCAGACGCCCTGTCTGAGAGATATTGGCTTTTCCGTCCCATGGGCCCGGTTGGTTTTTAAGTTAAAACCAACATAACCATACTCCAACTGCATCCAAAAATCGAGCAGAGTAAGACAAAAGAACCTTCTCACAAAGAGGAAACCAAAAAAGTCGACGACACGTCAATCAGACGTCTAGAGCTCGAGTTATAAGGATTTCTGCTCTGAGGGCCTGGTTGGTTTCGTGTGAAAACCATCCCAGATGTACCCAAAATTCATCGAAAAGATGAGTATAATATACCGAAACAACCGCCTTAATAAAAGGATCCCAACACAACTGACAGTGCGTCGATCGGAGATCCGTAGCCCATGTTATGGGCGTTTGAAATGATCTGTCCAATAATAGGGGGTTTGGGCCCGGTCCGACCCTGCCCAATACCTCATGGGTCAGCCCGAACCGGGTCGACCTGACCCAAGTCTGGGTCTAGCCCAGTTGGGCACGGCCTAGCCCGGCTGGCGTGGCCCGGCCCAGATGGCGCGGCTTGGCCCAGCGCTGGTGGCCCCACCCGGCGCGGGCAGCCCTGCCCGCGTCGCCGGTGGCTCGGCTCACGACCGAGCGGGACGCGAAGGGGGTGCTTCCCCCCTTGATTTAGGAAATGGTGGACCCATGGGGTCTTCCCTAGCTGAGTTGGTCGAGGGTTTTGAACCCCCGAACTTCTTATAAATGGCTGGTCATAATGGCCGGCCGGTGTAGCTGCCGTGGGACCCGCTGGTCCCACCTCCTGGTGTGCCGATGGCTGGCTAAGTCTGGCTAGCTCCTCTGCAACCGCCTCAGCCTTAGGCCGCGGCCCATGTCCGACCGGCACGGTGCGATAGCATTGCGCCTCTCCGCCGCAGCCCTCTCATGGCCGCGACCTCCTTTGGCCTCACCGGCACGGCTCGACGGCACCGCGCTCCTCCACCGCGGCCCTCTCCTGTCGCGGTCCTCTTCATCCCCGTGCGGTGCAACAACACCACATCGCCTCCATTCCAAGACACAACGATGATCAACAATAAAAGGGGACGAGGATCGGTCGTGTTTCTGCGGTTCGTTCTCCTCCAGTGATATAGATAGAAAGTGGCTAATTAAATTAACGAGGAATGTTAAATAACACTTGAACGATGAAACAACCCCTATCTCAAAAGAAGTTTGTAGAAGCTAGCGTCATGGGGGGTGATTTTGACAACGGTGTTGGCGTACGTCCATGAAGGGAATGGTGTCACACACCGGCTATAGAGAGGAGAAGAAATGTCATGTCGATATCTCCTTGCTGTGATGGCGTTCTTCGTCGAAGACTCAACATTCCTCAATTAAGGTGATGGAGTTCTCCAAGATATAGAGTTTTCCCTCCAAATATCCCCACACCACAAGACAACCTAATAAAATAAGTCCTTCCTTTATTTTATTAACACATTCCATGCTTTTCAAAATTACAAATATTCAAATTAATTTAACTGATTGAATCATTAAATTAATTGGGTTGGTAAGTGTTTTAGAGTGAGAGAGAAGGATGTGAGTGGTCTCACATTAATGGGGAGTCAACATAACATAAGAGGGGTTTAGAGGCGTTAGGGAATTTGAAGGGGCGGGGATCATGTGGGCCCCACCTCACAAATATCCTAACAAGAGGAATTAGGACCAAGTGGGTCCCACCCCAACTCGCACACATGGAATTAAACCACATAAAAGAGAAATAAAATTGTAGCACATAGTTTATTTCACTCTTCAGTTTAAAAACTTTTTTTAACAACTCCTCCCAGGAAAACGCAACTCCAAAAAAGGTCTTCTTAAGAGATTACTTGCGATGTGGTTCCATTGATGCCCTCAGATTTTGATTCCGAGAACCGGTTCAAAAGTTATAAAAAATCGCTCGTTCGTTCAATAAACATTCATGATCTATACTTCGGAAATTGTTTTCAGGCATAGCAGGCCTCGGAATCAGGTGCCGTCAGAAACTGTGTACTTGTAAAATCTCAAAAAAATTATGAAAAAAATTTCCTTGAAATTTTACGGTCTTTACATTACTCCCACCTCAGGGCTTTACGTCCCCGTAAATATACATCAAAAACTAGGTAAACAAATGAGGGTACTATGCACGCATCTGAGCCTCCTGCTACAAAGTACTCTCCTAGAGGTTCCCGTGCTGCCACCTAATGCACACTAGAGGAATAGACTGACCACATTGGACCTGCTCCTATCGATCCTCGACCTCTACCAGGAACTCTGCAAAAGTCACACCGTCATCGATGTCCAGCTCCCCATGGTCGATGATATGCGTCGGGATATTAAGGGAGATCATCGAAGCCCGGATCTCATGCCTCAGTCCCTGCTCGAAGGTCTGAGCCTCAAAGAACGTGTCTTATACCATATATGTGGAGTAGCGCGAGAGGTCAGTAATTCTCGCCGAGTACTGGGCTACCGTCATGCTGCCCTGCCACAGCTGCAGTAACTTCTGAATGCACACTGCATGGAGGGTGGCTGGAATGAACTCCGAGTGGAAGTGGCTCTTAAAGTCCGACCAAAGGAGAGATGCCTCGTCGTGCACCTGGAGCATCAGGCTCCACCATCTACCTACTTCCGCATGTAGGAGACGCGCCACAAAGATCACCATGAGGTCAGCTGGTGTCCCTACCAATCTGAAGACTCGAACAACAGCCTCCAACTAATCCTTGGATGCCTGAGGGTCCGTCTGTCCATGAAACCTGGGTGGTATCTGACACTGAAACTCATGCAGTGCACTCAGACAACGTGCACTCAAAGCTACTGGGGCTGGTGGCATCGGTGGCTCGGCGGGTAGAGGTACCGCCGGTGCCTCTGTTGTAATAGGGCCTTGTACCGAGGCCACGTCACTCAATAGGCTGTCATCTCACACAAAGCTTGGAACCCTAGCTGGCTGCCATTATCGGGAGATCCTGAAAAGAAACATGTGTTCCACGGGCAATACGGTATACCTGGTGATATGACACAAGTAATCACAAAGAAAACATTAAATCACACATGCAATCAATGTTTTCGTGCACTGAGTCAGAAATCAGAAGTCAGAGTCCTGGTGTATGGATACGTCGGTCGTGGAACCAACACTGGACTCCCTAGACTGTTAACAATAGTCAATACCCTTAACACTATAGCTTCACATAGAAGAAAGATCAGAGTTCTGTGTTCGGTGGTAGAACCGAACTCCTTTGATAACAATTTGTCACGACCCATCTTCAGGGCATGTGTCGTGACTACCCCAATACCGCCTTCAATAGGCCAGGGGCTGGCGACTAGCACCAAAAGCATAAATCCCAATAAAAGGTAAGGAATTTACTTAATATAAGTAAACAAACACCACATAGTACAGAAGCTGAAGTAAACACTATGTAAACTGAGTACAAAAGTAAGTGATGGAAAGTAAATGGGCCAGTATACAAACCCAATTGAAATTATAGTAAATATAAGAAAAGTAAGTAAAACAGCTGAAAATTAGAGTAGCAACCACCAAGACGTCCTCTGGAACTCCCACCTGAAGGGTGATTACAGATAGTCTCATCGGATCCTCAAGTCCGGCCCTCCACTCTGTGTACGTCCCGCCTGAAGTCCACCTCCGGGTACCGTAACTCTCCACAGGCCTCAACCACAATCAGTGTTGTCCGTCATGTGCTACCAACACAACATAATACAGGCATAACCCGTGTAGGGGTGAGTATACGATACTCAGTAGGGACCCTAAGACATCCGAAGGTCTCCTAGAATCCACGAAGGATAAACCACAAAGGAAAGATACAATCACGAAGTATCAACCAACTCCACTTAGGTATATGCCCATAAATATACCTATGCCATCAATTCCAGTTCAGCTCCAACTTCTGAGCCCAAGTTCAACCTAGTCCACACAAAAATGTACAACCCAAACCACACAGGAAAGAAAGTCAATCACATCGAAGATAATGATTGAATGTCAAGACTCAGCTCACACAGGTATACTATTCAGGAAGAGGGGTGGAGATGATTGATGTAACGGCTGAATTATCTCCTCTACCAAACCCACGTAGGATCCATGAATAGTAGTCATCGCTACCGAAACCATGGAGGATCCAAGTATAGTAGTCATTGCTGCCGAACCCACCAAGGATCCATGTACAGAAGTCATCGTTGTCGAAACCACAGAGGATCCATGTACAGAAGTCATCGTCGAACCCACAGAGGATCCCAGTATGGTAGACGTCGTCGTCAAACCCACGGAGGATACCAGTACGGTAGACGTCATCGTCGAACCCACGAAGGATCCCAGTATGATAGTCCTTGTCGTCAAACCCACGGTGGATCCCAGTATGGTAGTTATCCTCATCAAACCCACTGAGAATCCTTGTACGGAATTCGTCCTCGTCGAACCCACTGAGGATCCTTGTACGGAAGTCATCATCTTTATTGCAGCCAACTCTAGGGTTCTTGCACACAGAAAGCCTAGTTCTGGGAGGGTCCGCTCCACGAGACAAGGGGTTGATACATCAACTATCACGAAGTCCAGAGTTTATGTATCACAATGTTCCATCTCATCAACAAGAACTCAACGTGACAGATGACGTGTCAATCAGACACTCGGTCTCAGAGATGTTGTCATTTCTGTCCCAGGGGCCTGGTTGGTTTTTAATTTAAAACCAACTTGAACTTACTCCATCTGTATACAAAAATTAAGCATAGTAAGCAAAAAGAACATTCTCAGAACGAGGAAACCAACAAAGTTGATGACACGTCAATCAGACGTCCGTAGCTCGAGTTATAAGTGTTTCCGCTCTGTGGGCCCGGTTGGTTTCGGGTTAAAAACAACCCTGCCATATCCAAAATTCTCCAAAACCTTGATTATAATATACTGAAATGACAATATTGATCCAAGGATCCTAGAACAACTGACAGTACGTCGATCGGAGGTTCGTAGCCCATGTTATGGGTGTTTGAACGGATCTGTCCGAAAAGAGGGGGTTTGGGCCCAGTCCGACCTGGCCCAATACCCCCTTGGTCGGCCTGAACCGGTTCAAATCAACCCAGGTCTGGGTGTGGCCCAGTTGGGCATGGCTCTTCCTGGCGCAGCTGGCACTTCCCGGCGTGGGCGGCCCATCCCACGTGGCCGGTGGCTCGGCTGACGGCCGAGCGGGACGGGAAGGGGGGGGGCTACCCCCCTTGAATGAGGAAACGACGGACCCGTGTGGTCCACCCAAGCTAGGCTGGCCGGGGGTTTTGAACCCTTGGAATTCTTGGAAATGGCCGGCAATAATTTCTGGCCGGTGTGGCTACCACAGGACCCACCGGTCCCGCCTCCTGGTGCGCCGGCGGCCGGCCGAGTCCGGCCGCCTCCTGTGAAACCGCCGCGACCTTAGGTCGTCGCGTGGCAATGCCGAGCCCCTCCACCGTGGCCCTCTCCTGGACACGGGTTCCTTTGGCCTCATTGGTGCGGCGTGATGGTATCATGTTCCTCCACCGTGGCCCGCTCCGGCCGCGGTCCTCTTCGTCCCCGCGCGGTGCAACGACATCGTGTCGCCTCCGTTCAAAGCCACAATGATGATCAACCACAAAAGGGGAGGAGGAACGGTCATGTTTGTGCGGTCAGTTCTCCTCCCATGATATCGATAGCAAGTGGTGAGTTTAATTAATGAAGATCATTAAATAATACTTGAATAATGAAACAACCCCTACCTCAAAATAAGTTTGTGGAAGCTTTGTTGCGGGGGATGATTTTGACGACAGTGTTGGCATACATCCAAGAAGGGAATGGCATCACACACCAGCTGCAGAGAGGAGAAGAAACGACACATCAATCTCTCTTTATGGTGATGGTGTTCTTTGTCGAAGTCTCAACGTTCATCAATGAAGATGATGGAGTTCTCCAGGACTTACAGTTTTCTCTCCAAATATCCTCACACAACAATCCAACCTAATAAAATAAGGCATCTCCTTATTTTATTAACACATGCCAAGCTTTTCAAAATTAAAAATATTCAAATTAATTTATGTGATTGAAACATTAAATTAATTGGGTTGGAAAGTGTTTTAGAGGGAGAGAGAAGGAGGTGAGTGGTATCACATTAATGGGGAGTCAACATTATATATGAGGGGTTTAGAGGAGTTAGGGAATTTGAAGGGGTTTGGATCGTGTGGGCCCCACCTCACAAATATCCTAACAAAAGGAGTTAGGATCAAGTGGGTCCCACCCCAACTCCCACACATGGAATTAAACCACTTAAAAGATAAATAAAATTTTAACGCATATTTAATTTCACTCTTCAGTTTAACAACTTTTTTTAACAACTCATCCCAATAAAACGCAACTCCATCAAAGGTCTTCTTAAGCGATTACTGGCTCTGCAGTTCCATCGGTGCCCTCAGATTTCGATTCTGAGAACCAGTTCAAAAGATAGAATAACCTGCTCATTTGTTCACTGAACGTACCCAATCTAATCTTCAGAAATTGTTTTCGAGCACACCGGTCCTCGGAATTGGGTGCCGTCAGAAACTATGTACTCATAAAATCCTAAAAAAATTAAGAAAAAAAATTCCATGAAATTTACGGGTCTTTACTTGGTATGATTATATATTATTTTTTTGAAAATGTTTGTATGATTACATTTTGAGATGGGTGGGACCTCTAGAACCCTCCATTATATTGGATAATGATTTAGGTCTCATGAGATAATATAAGATGGTCTAGGGAGTGAACTGGGATTACTTAGATGAACATGGTAGTGAACCATGAAAACCATGATGGTATGTGCAGTGAACTAATACTTCTATTATGACCATGGGAGTAAACAATGACTAACAAGATTATATGGGGGAGTGAACCAATACTATCAAGATGGTATTGGATGTAATTCCTTGATTACTCTAGAAATCATGTAATATGCTTATGTGTTTTCATCAATTCCGTGTTTTTTGTATTCTAAAAATGTATTGTATTGTTATTGAATGGAAGGTGTGGTTAACTATAGTTTTTAGTAGAGAAATGGGTTAGATATCATTTCAAATCTTGGATGAGGAAATATTAGTGAGAACCCTAAGAGAATGTATTAGGATATGTCTAAGGATAATGAAAAGAATTTGTAAATGACATTGAATTTTGGTAAAGGACAGTGTAAGTTGTTTCCTAGAAATAAATCCTTGTCTTGATATTACAAGTGGATGTGGATCTAGCATAAATATGCCTAGGAGTAATAAATTTGACAAGGAATATCAGGCCTAACTTGTTGTAACATGGTACATAACAATAGGCCTTTTGGCACACCTGGTCTGATACTCCTAGGTGATATGGTTTTAGAATTTTTGATCTCTTTATGAAACATCATGAAGTATTTATAAAGAATTTGGATATAAATAAATAGGATAAACATACGGTTCCATATATTATGTAAGGTGACATCATCTAGAAAACATATAAGTTAATTTCTATAATTATGTTGTTCCTCATTATGATAACTATTTATTAATCTATTATTTTGGTTTTAAAAAATGGTTGGAACCCGATGAAACCACATCAATGGTGATTGCACCAGATAATACAATGATTTTCCTCTAGAAATAGAATTATATTGGAGCATGAACGAAAAATCACATTGGTATTCTCACACAAATATCTCAAGTTATGAAATATGGTGGACTTACAAATGAGTAAAGGAGGGAACACCATTCTTTGGAGAATTTCCAAGGAAACATTGACTTTATTTTTGTGAGACTACTGATCAACATGTTGGAAATGAATGGATCAGTACTATTGAAAAAATATTTTCCATTATATAGTGTTCAGAGCATGATAATTTCATTTTGGATCATTATTGGTAATAAAGAGAACAATACAAGTGGTGAATTCTAAAAAATATTACAAGGAAGAAAGATGAAATTCCATCCATGGATTGGTATGAGTTTGTGAACATAATTTTCAAAAAGTAAATTTCATTATTCTCTTTAAGAAGATGGTGAAAGAGTTCCTCGAGTTGATAAAAAGGTATGATGAAACTATTGGTTCCTAAGGGGCTATCTTCACAAGACTTGTGAGGTATTGTTCTAGAATTATCATCCATCCTAGAAATAAAGTTGATAGTTTATTATGTGGATTAACCCTTAGTCTTAGAATGGAAATTATATAAGAGACTTTAGTAGCTATGATGAGATTGTTCATTGTGTATTGAAAGTTGAAATGGAGGTTAGATTCACAAATTAATATCATTTATTGTTGACATGAAAATAAATATGGATATTAATGGAAAGTATAAAAACCATGAAGATAAGTAGATGAGTTTTCCTTTATATTATATTTATGGGAGGGATAATTAATAAATCTATATTAAGAGGTTTCTTAAATTTTTTATATATTGAAAGGAATTAAAATAGGAATATTGTAAAGACCCATAAAATTCAAGGGAAATTTTTTCTTAATTTTCTTTAGAATTTTACAAGAGCGCGGTTTTAGACGGCACCTGATTCCGAGGTCCGGAGTGCCCAGAATTAATTTCCGAAGTTTGGCTCAGGTACGTTCAGTGAACGAACGAGCGGGAATTCCTAACTTTTGATCCGGTGCTCGGAATTGAAATCTGAGGGCACCGATGAACTCGCAGCGCCGATATTCGCTTAAAGAGAACTTTTCGGGAGTTGCGTTTGTTGCGAGTTGAAAGTTAGTTTTGGGGTTTTCGGTTGAGTTAAATAAAATTTGTGTAAGACAAATTTTATTTTAACTTATTAAAAACCTACCAAAGGAGGTTGGAAGTGGGACCCACACCCACTTAACCTCCCTTGGGAGGATTAAGTGTGGTGGGGCCCACACGAACCCCTAGACTTTTCAAGTTCCCTTAACCCCCCTCTTAATTGGCTTAAGTTACTCTTAAATTAATTTTGGGGGTTAACTCTTTTGAATTTTAAACTTTTGAAATTCTTTTATGTTTTGAAATAATAAAATAAGATGTTATCTTATTTTATTATGGGTTGTTGGATTGTCCCCTTGAGAGCTTTTTGAGAGCTTCCTCTTCATCTTCAAGCTCTGACGAAGAACGAAGAACGCTCAAACTCCGACGAAGAACGACGCCTCTCTTCTTCGTCCTCGGTGTCAACAAGAGGAAACGCCGCTTCCTCTTCGGACCTTCTTCGTCGGCATACGAAGATTCGACAACGACTCTTCCTCCGCGACACCGATATTCCACGACTCCGTCAACGTGCGACTATCAAGGTAAGGGTTCTTGAGTTCGTTGTTTCCTTTTTATTTGACTTTCCTCAAGACTTGACGTAGAACGCTCAAGTTCCGACGAAGAACGTCGCTCCGCTCTTCTTCGTCTTCGGTGTCAACGAGAGAGAACACCGCACCTTCCTCGGACAACATTCGTCGGCTTACAAGGATTCGCCAACGACGTGTCACATCGGACGTATCTCTTCGTCAACGGAATTGACGAACGACTACCGCAACGCCCGATCTCCGCGACGTCGACTTCCGCGGACATAGTCAAATCCTCGAACTTATACCCGAGGTAGGGGTTGTTGTTTCATTATTTATTTATTCCATTTCTTGAACGTGGATCTGGCATGTCTAACATGAGGCTTTGAATGTTCAATTTGAGTTTTTATTTAACGTGAGGGGGGCCGGACCGCATGAACACGGCCGAACCCCCCTCCAACGTTTATGTTGATTTATCTTGCGGGTGGAAGAAAGTGGCGTGGTGCCGTCGCACCACGCGGATGAACGTGCAAATATCTTCGCGATGCCGTCGCACGCACCATGGAAGAAACAACAGGAACGCGACGCCGTCGCGCCTCGTTGAATGAATATCAAAGCACGGCGAAGGGGCGCGGTGCCGTCGCACCACGCCGGATGACGAACGATGCGGCCGGTTCCGGGCCGCGGCGGGACGAGGAGACCGCGGCCGGTTCCGGGCCGCGGCGGAAGAGAAGACCGGCGGCCGGGCCGCCGGCGTCGGAAGCCGAAGAGGGGACCGGATTTTTCCGGTCCCGTTGGAGAAAACCGGCCGGCCAGCTGGCCGGCCGGATGACAATAAACCGGGGGAATTAATCCCCCGGCCACTTCATGAAACCCCCTCTTAAAGAGGGGGCGGTTTTCTTGTGGGGGGCAAAGCCCCCCGTTTCTGCCAATCAAAGCCCCCCCCCCCACATGAGGGGGGCGGTTCTTGAGGGAAGGGGGCAGCCAGCCCCCTTGGTTCGGCGCCAGCAGGCCCCCCCACGTGGGGGGGGGGGGGGGGGGCAGTTTTGAAAGAACCGGCGCGGCCTTGTGCCGTGCCACTTTGAAGAACCGCGGGGGCTTAGCCCCCCGCGTGCGCAGCTCCCTCGCGGCGCCACCCGCCGCCGCCGCGGCCCGCCGCCGCAGCCGCGCCGCCCGCCGCCGCCGCGCCGCCCGCCGCCGCCGCCCGCCGCCGCCGTCCGCCGCCGCCCGCCGCCGCCGTCCGCCGCCGCCGCCGGCCACCGCGCCGCCCAGGGGGGGGGGGGGGGGGGGGGGGTCGGGCCGGGTCGCCCCGGACCCGGACCCCCCCGTTTCGAACCAGTTTTGGTTTTTCACTCATAACATGAGCCTCAGACCTCCGAATGACGAACCGTCTGCGGCAACGCGATCTTTGGATCGAGACGGTCGTTTCGATATATCGCACTCAAGGTTTCGGTTTACTTTGAGTTCGGCCGGGTTGGTTCGTTCACGAAACCAACCGGGCCTTCGGAGCGGAAACGCTCATATCTTGAGCTACGAACGTCCGATTGACGCGCCGTCAGTCGCGTTGTGTTCCTTTTAGTGAGACGGATCTTTTGGCATACTCCGCCCGAGGTTTGGACGCAGGTGGAGTACGGTCGGGTTGGTTTTGCCTTAAAAACCAACCGGGCCCCAGAGACGAAAAAGGCCAATAACTCACAGACCGGGCGTCCGATTGACGCGCCGTCTGTTTCGTTGACTTCCTCTTGATGAGACGGAACTTTTGACATACTCCGCCCGAGTTTTGGATACAGTCGGAGTATGGCCGGGTTGGATTGTACCTGAAATCCAACCGGGCCCCTGGAACGGGAAAGCTGATATCTTTCAGACAGGACGTCCGTTTGACGAACCGTCAGCGGCGTTGGTGTTTACGTTTAGTAACAGTCCCTAAGAGTATACCCTATGGGAGTTCGGGGTACAGTTGAGATACGGCCGGGATTGGTTCGCACTCGAAACCAACCGGGCCCCTGGGACGAAAAGGCTAATAACTCACAGACCGGGCGTCCGATCGACGCGCCGTCTGTTGCGTTGAGACCCCTGTGACGTGGCGGACCTTTGAGACACTTCTTCGTGGGACTTTGAGATACTTGGAGTATCGACCTGTAGCTCGTGGAGCGGACCCTCCCAGTGACGAGCATGCGATGTACGGAGACCGTGTAGCTGGCTGAGACCTGACGACTGCTTGACCGACTCGACTTGGAGTGAGTCGACTAGCCCAGTGGACGGAGCACTACTTTCTGAGGTGCAGACCCATGGCGGACGGAGCACTACCTGTGTGACAGTGCAGACCCGCGGTGCTCGTCCGGAGAGTACCTCAGCAGGCTACTAGGGGGTGTGCACTACGGTGTTTGGGTGACATACCTCGGCGGGAAGCACTACTGTGTTTGGGTGGCTGGCCCGCAGTACTCGACAGGAGGAGTACTTCAGCAGTCTTAGGTTAGTGAGCAGTACCTCGGAGTCGTGACAGGACCACTGCACACTCCAGAGACGGAGCTCTTCAGCAGTTACGGTTTCGATAATGAAAATCCTGGTTTGAGCTGAGACTTTTGACCTTGTGTTTACCTCATGATTGAGATGGGTCACTTGCTAACTTTGGTATATGTATGGGCATATACCCGGGTAGTGGTTATCCGTCGTTTTCACAATCCTTGTGTTTCCTCATGATTGAGATGGGTTACTTGATAACTTAGGTATATGTATGAGCATATACCTAAGTAGAGTTTATCTGTTGAGATCTTCTTGTGTTTATCCTTGTTGGTTTTAGTGAGACCTTGAGGGTCTCGGGGTCCCTACTGAGTATCGTTATACTCACCCCTGCACGGGCTATGCCCGCACCTCGTTGTGTTGGTTGCAGACGACGGACAGTGCTGACAGAAGCCGAAGGTTCGAGGACTGGATGGTACCTGGAGGTGGACTATACGACGAGGCGGTACCCGGAGGTGGACCACTGGGCGGGACATACTCGGAGCGGATGGCGGGACCCGAGGAGCAGAGGAGCTATCTGTACCCACCCTTCAGGTGGGATTTCCAGCGGACATCTCAGCGTAGCAGCTTTACTTTCAGTCGCTGTTTTCCCTTTCGAGTTGTACTTTACAGTTGGGCTTGTATTTCCGGCCCCTTTTTACTTTTCAGCTCTTCTTTTGTACTTAGTGTTTTACTTCCGCTTATACTCTGTGGTGCTTGTTTTCTTTATAAAGGCAATGCCTTCCCAGTTATCGGGATTTATGCCTTTGGTGCTAGTCGCCAGCCCCTGGCCTATGGAAGGCGGGCTTGGGGTAGTCACGGCACGGGCCCCGAGGATGGGTCGTGACAAATTGGTATCAGAGGAGTTCGGTTCTACCGCAGAACTTATAACTCTGATCTTTCTTTCTGTGAAGCAATAGTGTTAAGGGCACCGAGTGTGGTTTTCAGTTCAGGGAGTCCAGTGTTGGTGCGGGCGGCCGACGTATCCATACACCAGGACCCTGACAACTGATTTCCGACTTTGTGCACAAAAACACTGATTGCGTGTGTGTTTTCAAAGGTTTTTCCCCTTAAAACAGCTCAAACCAGGTCAGCTCACCAGGTATAATCGTTTGATCGTGTTACGTTGTTTCTTTCAGGATGGCCCCATGACGGCAGCCAGCTAGGGTTCCGAGAATCGAATGTGACGACAGCCCACCGAGCGACGAGGCCTCGGTGCAGGGCCCTTTGTCAGCAGTGGCACCGGCGGTAGCTCTACCCGCCGAGCCCCCGATGCTTCCAGCAGCAGCCGCTGACGATGCACGTCGCCTCAGCGCACTGCATGAGTTTCAGCGCCAGCGACCGCCCAGGTTTCGCGGGGAGACGGATCCCCAGGCTGCAGAGGACTGGCTGGAGGTAGTGGTACGAGTGTTTAGGCTAGTGAGGACACCAGCAGACCTCATGGTGATCCTCGCTGCGAGCCTACTACACGCAGCAGCAGGTAGGTGGTGGAGCCACTTGTTTCAGTTTTGCGATGAGATGAACTTCGCATGGGAAGACTTCGAGACCTTCTTCAGGGTGGAGTTTGTGCTAGTATCTCTACACCCCAAGCGTGTACAGGAGATTCTGCCTTTACCGCGTGTTTTTCGATCAGAAGTTGAGTCATCTGTGGGCAGTAGACAGATGATGCAGAGGTCTAGGAGGACCAGACCAGCAGTTGGGCGATCTCGGGTTTTAGGACCGGTGGTGCGGGGCACCCGAGGTGGGGTCAGAGCCAGGCGTGCCAGAAACGGACAATGTTACTCCTGTGGCGGAAAGGGTCACCTGGCACGTGACTGTCCGACTCCTCGATCCGCAGGCTTGGAGGGAGCCACCGAGGTTGAGGCAGCGACAAATGCTGAAGCTCTGGGAGCAGGTGGACAGGGGAGGAACTAGTAGATACGTCTTTTGTACTTCTAGTTCCATGTTGATGTTGCTTTTGTGTAGCGTCTTGTATTATGAGCTGCAATAATAAAGATGCATCCTTTGTGATGTTTTCATTCCTGTCCTCTTTTGTGATGTTACTAAGAGGTTCCAGTTGACTGTTGACTTGACCCTCACTTGTGAGACATCTACTGGAGGAGACCAGTTACCACACACTGATGCTGACAGTGTGACTCAACCCTTGGAGGCGAGAGTAACGGTTGGATCTCTTAGTAGTAGCGTCGAGGCCTTACGACGTCATCCTTGGTATGGATTAGTATCATCCATGTTAGGATTGACTGTTTTAGGCAAAGAATGTGGTTCATCCAGGGGATGAGACCAGGTTTCTCTTATCGGCAAAGAAGAGATCTTGCAGCACTTGTGGGACCAGAGATGGTCCGGGCCACGTCGGAGGAGGTCCATGTCATCCAGGAGCGGATGAGGACAACACAGAGCCGGCAGAAGTCATACGCTGACAGGAGGCGGAGGCCACTAGAGTTCGAGGATGGTGACCACGTCTTCTTGCGGGTCTCACCTCGACGTGGTAATCGAAGATTTGGCCGAGGCGGCAAGTTATCTCCACGCTTCATCGGGCCTTTCCAGGTCCTCAGTAGGATAGGAGAGGTGGCTTATCGCCTGGCTCTACCACCTCAGTTGCACCGGGTGCACGACGTCTTCCACGTGTCTCAACTGAGGAGATACGTGCACGACCCGACGCACATCTTTGACCATGGGGAGCTTGACGTTGATGATGGGGTGACTTTTACGGAGGTCCCGGTGGAGATAGAGGACCGACAGGAGCGGGTCCTACATGGGCGATCGATTCCTCTTGTGCGCAACAGTTGGCGGCACGGGAATCTCCAGGAGAGCACATGGGAGCGGGAGGCTCAGATGCGTGCTCAGTACCCTCTTTTGTTTCCCTAGTTTTTGTTGTAGCTTTACGGGGACGTAAAGCCCTGAGGTGGGAGTAATGTAAAGACCCGTAAAATTCAAGGGAAATTTTTTCTTAATTTTCTTTAGAATTTTACAAGAGAGCGGTTTCAGACGGCACCTGATTCCGAGGTCCGGAGTGCCCGGAATTAATTTCCGAAGTTTGGCTCGGGTACGTTCAGTGAACGAACGAGCGGGAATTCCTTACTTTTGATCCGGTGCTCGGAATTGAAATCCGAGGGCACCGATGAACTCGCAGCGCCGATATTCACTTAAAGAGACCTTTTCGGGAGTTGCGTTTGTTGCGAGTTGAAAGTTAGTTTTGGGGTTTTCGGTTGAGTTAAATAAAATTTGTGTAAGACAAATTTTATTTTAACTTATTAAAAACCTACCAAAGGAGGTTGGAAGTGGGACCCATACCCACTTAACCTCCCTTGGGAGGATTAAGTGTGGTGGGGCCCACACGAACCCCTAGACTTTTCAAGTTCCCTTAACCCCCCTCTTAATTGGCTTAAGTTACTCTTAAATTAATTTTGGGGGTTAACTCTTTTGAATTTCAAACTTTTGAAATTCTTTTATGTTTTGTAATAATAAAATAAGATGTTATCTTATTTTATTATGGGTTGTTGGATTGTCCCCTTGAGAGCTTTTTGAGAGCTTCCTCTTCATCTTCAAGCTCTGACGAAGAACGAAGAACGCTCAAACTCCGACGAAGAACAACGCCTCTCTTCTTCGTCCTCGGTGTCAACAAGAGGAAACGCCGCTTCCTCTTCGGACCTTCTTCGTCGGCATACGAAGATTCGACAACGACTCTTCCTCCGCGACACCGATATTCCATGACTCCGTCAACGTGCGACTATCAAGGTAAGGGTTATTGAGTTCGTTGTTTCCTTTTTATTTGACTTTCCTCAAGACTTGACGTAGAACGCTCAAGTTCCGACGAAGAACGCCGCTCCGCTCTTCTTCGTCTTCGGTGTCAACGAGAGAGAACACCGCACCTTCCTCGGACAACCTTCGTCGGCGTACAAGGATTCGCCAACGACGTGTCACATCGGACGTATCTCTTCGTCAACGGAATTGACGAATGACTACCGCGACGCCCGATCTCCGCGACGTCGACTTCCGCGGACATAGTCAAATCCTCGAACTTATACCCGAGGTAGGGGTTGTTGTTTCATTATTTATTTATTCCATTTCTTGAACGTGGATCTGGCATGTCTAACATGAGGCTTTGAATGTTCAAGTTGAGTTTTTATTTAACGTGAGGGGGGCCGGACCGCATGAACACGGCCGAACCCCCCTCCAACGTTTATGTTGATTTATCTTGCGGGTGGAAGCAAGTGGCGTGGTGCCGTCGCACCACGCGGATGAACGTGCAAATATCTTCGCGATGCCGTCACACGCACCATGGAAGAAACAACAGGAACGCGACGTCGTCGCGCCGCGTTGAATGAATATCAAAGCACGGCGAAGGGGCGTGGTGCCGTCGCACCGCGCCGGATGACGAACGCCGCGGCCGGTTCCGGGCCGCGGCGGGACGAGGAGACCGCGGCCGGTTCCGGGCCGCGGCGGAAGAGAAGACCGGCGGCCGGGCCGCCGGCGTCGGAAGCCGAAGAGGGGACCGGATTTTTCCGGTCCTGTTGGAGAAATCCGGCCGGCCAGCTGGCCGGCCGGATGACAATAAACCGGGGGAATTAATCCCCCGGCCACTTCATGAAACCCCCTCTTAAAGAGGGGGTGGTTTTCTTGTGGGGGGCAAAGCCCCCCGTTTCTGCCAATCAATGCCCCCCTCCCCACATGAGGGGGGCGGTTCTTGATGGAAGGGGGCAGCCAGCCCCCTTGGTTCGGCGCCAGCAGGCCCCCCCACGTGAGGGGGGGGGGGGCAGTTTTGAAAGAACCGGCGCGGCCTTGTGCCGCGCCACTTTGAAGAACCGCGGGGGCTTAGCCCCCCGCGTGCGCAGCTCCCTCGCGGCGCCACCCGCCGCCGCCGCCGCCGCCGCCGCCGCAGCCTCGCCGCCCGCCGCCCCCGCGCCGCCCGCCGCCGCCGCCCGCCGCCGCCGTCCGCCGCCGCCGGCCACCGCGCCGCCCAGGGGGGGGTCGGGCCGGGTCGGTCCGGACCCGGACCCCCCCGTTTCGAACCAGTTTTGGTTTTTCGCTCATAACTTGAGCCTCGGACCTCCGAATGACGAACCGTCTGCGGCAACGCGATCCTTGGATCGAGGCGGTCGTTTCGATATATCGCACTCAAGGTTTCGGTTTACTTTGAGTTCGGCCGGGTTGGTTCGTTCACGAAACCAACCGGGCCTTCGGAGCGGAAACGCTCATATCTTGAGCTACGGACGTCCGATTGACGCGCCGTCAGTCGCGTTGTGTTCCTTTTAGTGAGACGGATCTTTTGGCATACTCCGCCCGAGGTTTGGAGGCAGGTGGAGTACGGTCGGGTTGGTTTTGCCTTAAAAACCAACCTGGCCCCGGAGACGAAAAATGCCAATAACTCACAGACCGGGCGTCCGATTGACGCGCCGTCTGTTTCGTTGACTTCCTCTTGATGAGACGGAACTTTTGACATACTCCGCCCGAGTTTTGGATACAGTCGGAGTATGGCCGGGTTGGATTGTACCCGAAATCCAACCGGGCCCCTGGAACGGGAAAGCTGATATCTTTCAGACAGGACGTCCGTTTGACGAACCGTCAGCGGCGTTGGTGTTTACGTTTAGTAACGGTCCCTATGAGTATACCATATGGGAGTTCGAGGTACAGTTGAGATACGGCCGGGATTGGTTCGCACTCGAAACCAACCGGGCCCCTGGGACGAAAAGGCTAATAACTCACAGACCGGGCGTCCGATCGACGCGCCGTCTGTTGTGTTGAGACCCCTGTGACGTGGCGGACCTTTGAGACACTTCTTCGTGGGACTTTGAGATACTTGGAGTATCGACCTGTAGCTCGTGTAGCGGACCCTCCCAGTGACGAGCATGCGATGTACGGAGACCGTGTAGCTGGCTGAGACCTGACGACTGCTTGACCGACTCGACTTGGAGTGAGTCGACTAGCCCAGTGGACGGAGCACTACTTTCTGAGGTGCAGACCCATGGCGGACGGAGCACTACCTGTGTGACAGTGCAGACCCGCGGTGCTCGTCCGGAGAGTACCTCAGCAGGCTACTAGGGGGTGTGCACTACGGTGTTTGGGTGACATACCTCGGCGGGAAGCACTACTGTGTTTGGGTGGCTGGCCCGCAGTACTCGACAGGAGGAGTACTTCAGCAGTCTTAGGTTAGTGAGCAGTACCTCGGAGTCGTGACAGGACCACTGCACACTCCAGAGACGGAGCTCTTCAGCAGTTACGGTTTCGATAATGAAAATCCTGGTTTGAGCTGAGACTTTTGACCTTGTGTTTACCTCATGATTGAGATGGGTCACTTGCTAACTTTGGTATATGTATGGGCATATACCCGGGTAGTGGTTATCCGTCGTTTTCACAATCCTTGTGTTTCCTCATTATTGAGATGGGTTACTTGATAACTTAGGTATATGTATGGGCATATACCTAAGTAGAGTTTATCTGTTGAGATCTTCTTGTGTTTATCCTTGTTGGTTTTAGTGAGACCTTGAGGGTCTCGGGGTCCCTACTGAGTATCGTTATACTCACCCCTGCACGGGCTATGCCCGCACCTCGTTGTGTTGGTTGCAGACGACGGACAGTGCTGACAGAAGCCGAAGGTTCGAGGACTGGACGGTACCTGGAGGTGGACTATACGACGAGGCGGTACCCGGAGGTGGACCACTGGGCGGGACATACTCGGAGCGGATGGCGGGACCCGAGGAGCAGAGGAGCTATCTGTACCCACCCTTCAGGTGGGATTTCCAGTGGACATCTCAGCGTAGCAGCTTTACTTTTCAGTCGCTGTTTTCCCTTTCGAGTTGTACTTTACAGTTGGGCTTGTATTTCCGCCCCCTTTTTACTTTTCAGCTCTTCTTTTGTACTTAGTGTTTTACTTCCGCTTATACTCTGTGGTGCTTGTTTTCTTTATAAAGGCAATGCCTTCCCAGTTATCGGGATTTACGCCTTTGGTGGTAGTCGCCAGCCCCTGGCCTATGGAAGGCGGGCTTGGGGTAGTCACGACACGGGCCCTGAGGACGGGTCGTGACAAATATGATTATCGTAGTGTTGGTAAATTTTATATAATGGTTCGAATGGAGAAAAATAAATATAAAATTCACCTCTAACATTTAGCACTACAATTGTTAGGAGAATGGGAATTATGATAACCACTATCAAATACCAAAGGTTGGTGATGATGAAAGACTTCACTAGCCACTCGAGCCAAGGTACAAGGGGAAATCTCATGTAATCTCTATTTTAGATGAGGTGTGCAATAATGATGTGATGAAAGGTATTCATACCATCAACTATAGAACCACAAATGTCTTATTTGATTATTTATCTACCAACTCTTTAAAATCTAATGATTTTTTAAGGGGTTTTATGATTAAAAAATAATGATTATATGTGGAATTATTAGTTCAAACACCTAATGGTTTGCTTATTACATACCAATTCTACGATTCCCCTCTACTTGAGTTTGTGGGAATGTGGTTCCTAAAAATCTTTTCATTAGTACTTTTGTTTAATTTGAGGTAATCTTAGGCATGGATTGTGTTTCTCTTCATAAATCCCACATCAATTATTGAGTAATTGAAGTTTCATTTTATAATTCAAAACCCTCTTATGATAATCCATCAATGTGATGATAATAAATAACGTCTTATAGTGATTACATCTAGTGTATGTGTGTTAATTCCCATTCAAAAGGATTGATTATCTCAAATGGTTTTGGAGAAATGATATATCGATGATATACCTATTTTTTGAAGATTTCAGGAAATCTTTCTAGTAGAGTTTACATGAATTCATCCAAAATGAGAAGTTTAGTTATCAATACAACTCATAAATATTTCAAGACAAATATCAAAGAGTTTATAATGAGTGGCCCCAATTGAGTTCTAGGAATTGAAGAAAAAATTCTATCAGACCCTTGATAAGTGAATCATTTGACCTAGTTTGTCACAATGGGGTACCCATATTTATTTTTTTTTAAAAATTTGATCAATGTGATCTGTAATGATTATAAAGAGTTGAACAAGATCATGATAAAGAACATGTTTACTCTCCCCCATACCGATGTCTTGTTGATCAATTGTGTGGAGCTCAATACTTTTCCATGATTGACCTTCATTTTGGATATAATCAGTTGAGGGTCAAGAAAGTAGATTCACATAAGATGATATTATGTACAAGGTTTGATTATTATGAATATATATTATTCCCTAATTTTCATAGTAATTCCCCTGCTAGATTCATGGATTTGTTTAATACTCTCTTTAGAGATCACCTCAAGCAGTTTGTGATAGTCTTTATTCTTCATATTATTATCTATTAAAAAATAAAGAAGATAATGAAGACCATATAATAATTGTTCTTTAGACACTATAGAAGGATAAAAATATGAAAAATTTATACTGTGAATTTTGGATGAAAAAAAGGTTCCATTTTTTGGGTCACATAATCGCATGATATGGTTTATTAGTATATCTTTCAATGATGGAGTCTACTGAATACTATCCTAAACACACCATGGTGAATGATATCCATAAAATTCATGGTATGGATATATATTGTCAACATATTGTGGATAATTTCTCATAACTATCTTATCATATGATGAATTTAACTCATATGGGGGCCAAGTTACTCATTATAGAATAATGTGAGGAAGATTTCATGGAACTGAAAAAAGATTGTTAGCGCACATATTCAATCATTACCCTATAGTTGATATGGGTTTTTAATCTATAATGTTTCATCTATGAAGGTATTGGTTTAATATGAATAATAACATGGTTGTCACTTATACAACATGCCCGTTGAAGATTCATGAAAAAAATTACCCAACTCATGATTTGGAGTTAAAAGTGTTAATTTTTTTAATTAAATATATGCATGAATTATCTTATAATAGAAAAGTGTGATATATTTACCAACCATAAAAGTATGAAATATATATTCACAAAGAAGGAGTATAACATGCTCTAGATAAGTGGTTAGTGATGATAAAGGATTATGACTGCTCAATACACTACCTCATGGGAATGATAACAATGTCATCGATGATTTTTTTCAAATAGATCATGCTAGCTTATCCAGGATAAGAATCAAAGAGGATTAAAAATTTCTGGATTTGAAAAAGATGGATATAGAAATCCTAAAGGAAGGAAAAACATCTTATATCTATAAAAATATTTTTTAACCCTCTATCTAAGTGATGGTTAAGGACGCTCAAAATGAAGATGTACAACTATAAAAGAAATTTAGAATTTTTCCAAAGTTTTACCTTGATTGAGATAGAATTATAAAGTTCAGGGACAATGTATTTATTCCTTCCTTACAAGATTTGAATAAGGAGCTGTTATGGGAATACCATAGTTCATTATTATCTATTCATTTTGGATGTACACATATGTATAGGGACTTGAATGAATACTTATATAGGGATGGAATAAAAATATATATAATAGATTTTGTATCTCAGTTCTTGGAAATCCAACTAGATAAGGCTGAAAATCAAAAATCAAATGTGATGTTGCTTCCATTAGCCATACTAGAATTGAAATGGTAGAACATCATTATGTATTTTGTCATCGCACAAACCAAAACCTCAAAGGGTTTAAATATATATCGGTGAAATTCAATATCCTTAAAATTTCATCACACATAATCACTATCAAATAAGACATCACTCCAGATCATCATTGCATGATATACATTAAGTAAGTGGTAATGTTACCTAGAGTAACACATTCTATTATATCCGATTGGGATCAAAAGTTTATCCATATGTATAGTCTATGTATTCAGAAAAAACATGATATAGAATTTAGTTTCAACACTAATTATCATACTCAGAGAGGTGTTCATAATGAAAGAACAATTCAAACCCATGAGGATATGTTTAGATCTTGTTCTCTAGATTCCAATGGAGGTTGGGATCAACACCTTCCACTAGTTGAGTTTTCTTAAAAAAATATATTTCACTCAAGAATTCATGTGGAAACTTATAAATATGTCTATTAGAAAAAATTTAGAGCTATAACATGACAGGATTAGGAAAGAAAAATAAATCAATTGGTACATGAGATTACTGAAGAAGTGGTAGATAATTTTAGGGTCATTTAGCATCATATCAGGGGAGCTCAATGTATGTAGAAAATTTATGTTGATAACTAATAGATTGATTTGGAATTTTAATTTGGCAAAATGGTACTTCCATAGATATTTCCCTTAAAGAAGGCTATAATGTTCTAAAAAGAATGGAAACTATACACTTTGTATATCGATCACTTTGAGATGCTTGACCATGTCAGGATGGTAGTTTATCCCTCAGGACGTCCTCAAAATCTATCTCACGTCGATGATGAGTTCCATGTATCTATCATGTGGAAGTACATACCTGACCCTTCACTTGTACTAAATTCATTGGCTATATCATTGGATTTGAATCTTTCATATGAGGAATAATCATCTAAAATTCTAGATCATACAGATAATGTTCTCTGAAACAATACCACTGACCTAGTCCGAGTTTTCTGGATAAATCACCATTTAGTGAAAGCTTTGTGGGAATTTTAGGATATTATATAGTAATAGTATCCTCATTTGTATTTTACCAGAATGTTAAATTTTAATTGTGACTCTCATTTCAAGGGGGGTTGAATATAAACCAACATGTTTTTATGGACCTTTTTTCTCAATTAAAATAAATTTTTCTTTATATATTTAATTCAACTATGTCAAACATTCTATACATAAAACATTGAATTGTATTACATTAAAAGAAATACCTACATGGAGTTTGATACATGCGTCACTGAATTGTCATATGTCACAGTCAATTCTGAGTTTCTACCAAACATATTTTTAATATACTTATTTAATTGAAACAATTAGAAACTATCCATTAAAACTATTAACATGAATAGTAAAAACTAATTTTTAGAAAATAAATTATTATGGTTTTATATAAATAAAACATATTTACAATGAATGATAATTTTTTGTAAAGTCCTTATATTTGTAAAAAGAATTCTCGGCTGAAATGTTTGTCATGACCTTATGTGAAAAAAATAAAAAAAAATTAGACACAATTTGAAATATAATTTGATAAAATAAACTTATATTTTTAATAATAATGTCAAAATTAACTTCTATCATTTTTTCGATTTTTCTGATAAAATTTTATTTGGATAAATAGTAAAAATACCAAATTTTAATACAAAACTTCCTTTTAATCTATTTTATTTATATGGTTAAATTATTTTCAAAATCTCTTAAAAATTTAGTTAGATTATATTTTTATCAATTAATCAAATTTTTATCATTAGAATAAATTTCACATTGATATTTGTTATAAAATCATAGGAAACTTTCGGATTTTTTTACTTTAGAAACACATATTGTCGTCCTGTCTTCGGGAGTAAATGTAAATTAATTTCTGCCATTTCTATGATAAAAATTTAGAAAAATGGATCTATATTTTTCAAAATCATTAATTTGATTTCATATTATGGCAAAAACAGTTTTTTAAAAAAACTATTAGTCATAGTGATTAAAAATAATTTCAATGATTAAGAGAAAAAATTGGCTAACAAAATACTAACCACAAATTTAAGTCCCAACACCACCTAAAAACGAGAAAAACATCACTTTTATGGATATATTTTAATATTATTCTCCCTTTTATCCAATTATTTATATTATTGGATCCAATTGACATGGTAAAATCAAGTGTGTAATTCCTTTTCCCAAAATTTGTAAGAGTGCCACTCCTCATCCATTATAAAAAGCCCTCATATCCTCACACTTATGTACACCTAACATGAAAATTTGGACAGACCAGGATCATCCTACATAAAAAATAAAAACCCCTCCTATCTACCTATAAGCCTCATATTTTATAGAATATAATCAATGTAACCACCATAGTGAAAACCAAAAGTTATTACCCAAAGAAGAGGTAACATCCATCCTCAAGCCCCTTCCTTTTATTTTCATTGTCCACCCCCTAAAATATACATAATCCATGTTTATATAACAAAAAAATTATCCAATGTATACAAGGATGTTATTATATAAATATTTTGACCTATAGTTACACAAAAATCCATCTAATAGGCATTGAACATACAATTTGTGTGTACGGAGAACAGTAACCTCATGAAGCGTTGATTGTTTGTTTATTCCATTACCACTTCACATGGAGGAAAATATGATTGAAAATTTGTTTATATACAATATATATTATATTAATTATGTATTTAGTCATATATAATTATATACCAATCAATATATTTATACTTTTAATTTCATGTATGTACGATAATTTATTTTGAGGATGTGTGGACTACCGCCCCCTCAAAGAGATGTGATTCATTCACACACTACATGGAAGGTATTAAGGATGTTTTTAGTTAAATTATATTATATATCTGACATAATAATTCATTATTAATTATATTATATACTTATATACATATATTTCATTAAAAGTATTCTTTCAATATGAAAATAAAATGGGAATGACGTTCATGCCTATGTACATTCTACCATCTCAATGAACGTCGTATTCCATTTTATACCATTTTATTAAATGGATTATTATACTAAAAATATAATAAATATACTTTATAATTATATTATTTGTTAAAATATGTAATTAATGATATAATTATAATGAACAAATCTATAAGAAATTAAGACATATGGGAATAAAAAAGTAGATATTACCCGAAGTGAAATCTTAAAATAGAATTGTTAAAAAGTGGGTAATATAATGTCATAATAAAACCATATATGGTATTATATATATTAATATGTTTATTTTATTGATTTATAATAAAACTATATTTATTATACCTGATTTTTTTATGAGTATGATGAGATTCAATACAATATTTAAGGGAATATCATATCACTTTTAATATATGTGAGATACATGCCCTATTCAGAATTCATTTCATTCATGTGTCTATATATCTACAATAAATATATTAAAATATTATTATTGTTAAATTTATGGGCTTTTACATATCAATTATATGATTATTCATTCATGGGGTTTATATTTAAAGAGTTACCAAATCGGTAAGATAGTTTTCTCTCAATTTTCCTTCATTGAGACATGTTATTTATTATTCACCTATATTATATTTGATGGTGAAATTAGTTAAATTAGACATATTATATCATGAATCTAATTATTTTAATGATATTTTAATCATTAGGTAATTTCATTTTCTCAAATGTAGTTTACGATTCAAAGTTACCATGTAGTATGATTTTATCCAAACAATCTTATCGTTTATCTGGATTGTTTATGATTCTATTCCCATTGATGAAATATTATTATCCATATCTAGAGATTTAAGAACCAAGTTTTCACTCAGGTATGTATCCTTTAATTTTAAGTCTAAATATTTACATTGGACCTAATTTGGATTCTTAATGATCTATTAAAAGATACGAGGGTGTTTAGGTCTTGTTCGGAGCCCAAAACCCATCCTTTAGGAGAAATAAGACTCTGCACATAGTTTAGAGTAAATCGTACAGATGGATTAGTTTGGGATAGAGACACCTCATATGGTTGGATCACATTTGGGTGGCCTAACAGTGTGAGAACCCCTTTTTTCAGGTACTTGTGCATGTCTTGAACACAATTTGATCAAACTGTATAGAGGATATGATTTTTGGAAGAACCATCCCGCATGGTTTCTGCACTGTTTGACAAACTGTGCAGACTAAACATGTGTAGGATAATTTTCAAAATATTTTTTCTAGTTTTTCCCTCAATGATTTAATTATGCCTCACTTCCTCCCTAATTAGAGTTTATGTAGGATTGTCTTATTTCTCTCTCAATTTCGGGCTTTTTTAAGATATAAACATTGAATCATGAGATCTCCTTCATCTGGAAACCAATTGATCTTTCGTTCATCACGTTGGATGATCAACGGTAAGTAATCGAGTCCTCTTTATCAATTATTTTTGTCTTTTATCTCTTGATATAGATATCTCCATGTGAGTGTTTTTCACCATTTCATTGATCTATTCCAATATGAGGCAAATTAAGGGATGATACCATAGGAGAATGATCATACAACCCTAAGGTGGGTGTTCTATAACTAATCCTTAGTGTTCATTGATTGTGGGAAATTTGTGTGGGGACCTCTGATTCCATTAGGGTCATTTCGTAAATTTACATATCATGATTATACTTGTATTAATTTTATGGTTATGCTCCTTTGAAGTGTGTTATTAATTGTTTATGGTAACACCCACAACTCAATCTGCCTCGTGTTGATGTTTATTTCATATTTGGGTTTTTGTGTTTCAACACGTTTGATCCACTATTCATGTGTGCCTTTTCTTTACAATTCTGAAGTTGTGTCTTTTTATTACAAATGGCATGTTATTAATTAGAGTTTCAAAATGGCCTATACCATGTATGCTCACCACTTGACCCTTCTAATGTAAGTTCTTTAAAATGGCTATTAAATGTAAAATTTGCAATGGAAATTATACTAAGTATATAACTTGGCCATATTAAAATTGATTTAATAAAGGTTACATGTTTGTATCACCCATTTCCATTTTGATGGAAGGTAGTGGAGTGAACCTCAGTAATTTAATATGCCTTAATGGTTAACTATTACTTGATTAAATGGTTACAATTCTACTTGGCATATCCACACTAATGGAAGACAAGTATTGGACTAATAAATAAATGGTTTCAACTCTACATGACCTATCCACATTTTAAAGGCATGCAATTAACAGAATGAATTATCTCATGATTACAATATCAAATAGAAATAGACTAACTTGACCTCACCTTGGATTATAATAAGAGTATGCCTTAGGTCTTGGGACCCCCATTCCAATTCAAGGATGTGGTTTTCTTTAGTTGATACCACTAAGACTATGGTTTTTTTATTCATTGGATTCTCGATATAATCTCGTATGGTCCCATTCATTATTTTTGGTACCTCAGATACGCTCCTTTAATCCAATATTGAAAAGTATGTTCCTTGGATACGCTCCATGGACCCAGCCCTTGCTTAGTCCCATTTTACTATGTATGCCTTTTATAGACTTGATAGACACCTTATTGTGGAATTCCTTGGATTACCCTCCTTGGATTACACTCTAACCCCTTATATAGAATAAGATATTACTAAGTTAGATTTCCATGAGATTTATGATACCTTGGTCTTTACCCTCAAACTCCCTCATAGGATACCATTTTTTAGGTAGACTTGTTATATCTTGGGACCTTCACTACATATATTATCAGAAGGTGATGTCAGTGCTGGCTATGCATCATATGACCTATTAACATTAAATGGCAATTGATTTTTTAAATTAAATGGTTATGTGTTCAGACATAAACCGAGGGCTGAAGTAGGTACATGGTTATTTAGTTATATTATACAGCTTACTTTACTTACATATGCATGCCTAAACACTGTTATATTCCATCACACATGCTAGATGATATAGATACCACTGGTTTTGGCCCACTAAAATTTATCTCACACCCTCTTCTGGCAAAGTTTGGTACCTAGAGTATATTACATGGTTGCAGGTGTTGACAAAGGGAAGAATACGAGTTGAAACAATTGATTTCTTGCTGTTAGGGTGGATCTTGATAGTACAAGACCGAGTTGGATCTTGGGATGCTTGGAGGATCCATATTTTTTGTTACTTTGTAGAACATTTTATGCGTATTGTATTTTATCTACGTTTTTCAGTTTTCTAGTGACATGAAATTACATCATCATTGTTATAGTTGATATAATTGTTGTTATTCTGTTTTATCTATTGCAAAAATTTTCTTCTGATGTTTATTTATATTTATTTTTCAATTTAATATCCTTTTATGTTCTTTCTGTTGTGTTACAATATACAAATAAGGGCATAGTATACCAACAGACACACCCAAGTTCCCCATAGCTAGTCAGCACCCTCTATTGTTCTAGATTATGTGCTTGAGGTCATGTGGCCCACTGGGCTCGGGGCACCCATTAGGTGGAGCCTGGGTCTTGCTAATCAAAAAGTGTTATCAGTTGTTGTTTCATTTTTTTCTATAAAATTTGGAGATAATATACTATAAGAAAGTAATCCTTTGACTTGGTTATAAGTCATGCAAGTGTGTCGTGAACCCATGTTCGCGGTGAAATCCATATTACCCAAAATGAAATTGTTGTTCTATTTTTCCTATTACAGTCGATATTATTTCACCATTTCATGATGCAAATGTTTATTGGTGTTGTTGACTAATGCTCTCTTTGAAAATTTACTTCATCCTTATCCTGATGATATGAGGGTAAGGATAATTATTACATGCATCCTTAAAATCACCTATAATTCACATTTCATGCATATTTTCATGCCATATATGCATATTTCACTGCTTTTTATTTCATGATATGCTTGTGATTATTGGGTGGTTTTGTGATAGTTTCATGTACATGTTTACTATTGGTTACTATTAAATGATTACTTAACTCAATTCTTGAGGTGTGTGGGCCCTCTTCGGTTTGGATGAGTAAATTACCGAGTCAAGTGATTATACTATAAAGAAATGGGTGTTATTTCTAGTGATAGGTGTATAGGCATTGATTCATCAAAAATGGATATCCATTATAAAGTAAATCCTAAAATCTAAAATAAATTGGTTTCACATATATATCCCAACATTGATGTTTATGAAAGGTAATGGAGCGAACCTTGAGATTAACAGAAAATGACAGAAACTTATACTTGATCAATTATCGATACCTGGTTGTCTAAGCGGGTAGTTTGGGTAGTATGCCTTGGGTATTGAGTTATATTACAATATGCTCCTCTTAGTGATGTTATCCTATGCTTCGAGGATTTTTATGAGGTGTGATATTTTAATTTATAGACCAATTCTGCCATGACTCCTCATTTCATTATCGAAGAAGGTTGTTGCGACCATGATCAAGACATGGTGGGCCTTGAACCACTAGTCTTACATCCAAGAGTCCTACTTATGGCATCACCTATTTTACATGATCTGGGAAATTATTACCAAGTTCGAGATTGTTTCTTGTGTCTGATTCAATCCATGAAATGTGCTCCATGGGTTGTACCTATGATGGATAATATGACCTGCAAGTCCCAGTAGTAGCATCCTCCTAATTTTATAGGTGATAGTAATTCTCAGGATGCTAAATCTTATCTAGAGGTCATGCTATCTATCTTCAAGCAACTGGAAATACCTCCAGATTATATAGTCAAGACATCTAAATACATGATTTATGATTCAACCCAGTTTTGGTGGGATGTGGTTTCCCATGCCAGTCACTATCAGGGCATGTTATGTGTTGGCCTCTAGAGAACCTACTATGATTACTTATTTACTCTCGCACTAAATGATAACAGAGAAAAAGAGTTCATGCATCTCGAGCTGGGTTCTAGGTAATTTATGGAATATTCAGAATGTTTCATGGTTTTACATTGCTTTGCACCACTTCTATTCAGTGATAATCTTTTGTGTGCTAAGCAATTTGAGGATGGGATTTAGTATGCCATCAGTACTATAGTGAATGAATTTATCCATCCAAATTGTTCTACAATAGTTGATTATACCCTTATCACTGAGCATAACCTGATTTATGGCACAAGTACTGGATTTAAAGGACCAATGCCATGTCAGACCAGTAATTCTTCCAGTGGTAGGAACCTTTCATTGAGTGTTTTTGTCAGGGAAGTGAGACAAAGAATATCATGCTTGATAGCTCTATGGTGTGTTATCATCTTGGAAAAATAGGGCACAAGAAGCCCCAATTTGATAGAGACCCTATAGAGTGCTGATCCTGCGGCTGTATGGGTAATCTTAAACACTTTTGTAGAACTTTTTCATCATATTTTAGTAGAAAAGGATTTGTGCTAACTCCCTCTTAAAGAGTGAGTTCCATTACACCATTTTAGGAAGGGAGTTGGAATAGCACCAGTAAGGATATCTGATTAGGAGGTCGTGGTTGTGGTAGTCTGATCCTTGATCAACAGAAACTCTAGTAGACCAGTCATGATCATGTTAGTCTATCAGTTACACAGTTTTGTGGATTAGGTCAGTTCCATTTTTTATAGATGATACCCGAGGATTAGGTTGCGGGACCATCTATAGTACCATGCATTATTCTAGTATCTTCTATTATTGTCTCTAATTTATTTGATATAGTTTCTTCAAACCATTTTATTTCTATATAAATTGTGTAAAGTCTAGAACTAAAAATACAATATCACTATGGTGTAATGAACCTCAATACACTGTTGGGAATATGGACGGAGGGCATACTCTAGTGCAGGGACTATCCCCTTGAGGTATGAAGTTACCCTTTCTTGTTGAATCTCTTGGTTCTTGAGATAACATGCGTCGATGTCATTCTTGGGATGGATTGGTTAGTCCACTATCATGCATTTGTAGACTATTATTGTCCAAGGGTTTTATTTAAATCACTATATGGAAGTAGTAATATATTCCAGGGTGAGTGGGGTGTCTAATCTGGGAGAGCTGACTGAAAAATCATGGACTATGTGGAGTGACCACCCATATTGAAAATATTTTCATGGAGGATCAGGGATTTCTTCAAACTAATTTCCCTCTATTTGTTTATTGTTTCATGGAAGTCTTACCTGATGAATTTTTGGGGTTACCTCCTAAGAGATAGGTATAGTTTACAATAGAGCATGTTCTGAGAGAAGCTCTAGTGTCCATTGCTCCTTATAGAAATTCAACTACTAAGATTCAGAAGCTCATGCAGCAGATAGAGTACCTAGAGGCCAAAGACTTTACAAGACCTAGTACATCCTCTTGGGGTTCACCCATTCTTTTTTCCAATAAGGCAGATGGTACAATTCATCTATGCATGGATTACAGAACATTAAACCAACATACAGTCAAGAACTGGTATCCACTTCCCTGAATAGATAACCTCTTTGACCAACTCCAAGGAGCAAAGGTTTTCTCTATGATTAACCTAATATCAGGTTATCATCATGTGGGATTAAGGCCATCAGACATAGCTCATACTACATTCTATAGTTGGTATAGTCTGTATGAGTATCTTTTTATGTTGTTTGGTCTTATGAATGCTCCATTAATTTTCATGGATTTGATGAATATGAGTTTACAACCCTATTTGGATTTTTTGATTATGTTCTTCATGGATAACATCTTAGTGTACTCTCTCACTTGTAAGAACCATGCCAAACATCTTGAGATTGTTCTGACTGCATTGAGAGAGCATTGGATTTTTTCTAAGCATGCTAAGTGAGATTTATGGATGGAAATGGTCCACTTCAAGGGACATATTATTTCAGAATCATGAGTTTCTATAAACCTTAAAAGGGTTAGTGTTGTATTTTCTTATGAGATGTCCAGGAATTAGTTTGATATCAATAGTTTCATAGGTATGGATAGTTAATAACAACATTTCATACTAGAATTGTCACATATTTATTCACATCATACTAGACAAACAAAGAAGGGTGTTAAGTTCCTATGTTTAGAAGCATGTGAGAAATATTTTCAAGAGCTAAAAGGTAGGCCTATCTCAATAATGATTCTGATTGTTCCATAACCAGGTAAAGTTTATATAATATTTTATGATGCATCATGGATTTAAATAGGATCATTTATTATGAATGAAGACAAGGTCATTGCATACAGATCTCGATTGTTGAGGCCTCATGAGAGAAATTACCCGACACATAACCTCGAGCTAGAAACTGTTATCCATTCCTTATGTAACTGGAGACACAATCTATTGGGTGAGCACTTTGTGGCATATACAGATCAATGAATCCTCAAGTATATATTTTATTATAATGAACTGAACCTCAGACAATAGACATGTGTCGAATATCTATAATCCTTTGATTTTGAACTTGCTAATACACCTTGAAAAGGTAATGTGGTTGATGATGCATTGAGTTTGAAAACACAAATACAGGACATATATGAAGCCGATGGTGAATGGAAGTTAATGTAAGTCTTTTTTAAAATTCATTTGGAGTTTCATGATAGTCACGATTATTCTTACCTCTCGACATCAACAGTTACCTTTTCCCTTTTTGAGATATGGAAGAGTACATTGTTTTTAAATATCTAACGTTTGGTTCTCTGTGAGTGTATATCGAGAGATAATCCACCTCCATATTGGTCTGTAGATAGGGATGATGTCCTACATTTACGTGGACATATCTGGGTTCTTGGATATATAAGAGAGGATTTGATGAAAGAGTCCCACACTTCTCCGTGGTTAGTTCATCAAGGAATCTGAAATATGTATCGAGATATTGGATGCTAGAATTAGTGTCTGAGAATGAAATGAATGATATTAGGCTTCACCACTTGGGGTTTGACTTCTCAGGAGGTGAAGGAAGAGCACCAGAGACCTGTAGGCTTGCAACAGCTGCTTCCAGTCTCAGAATGGAATTGGGAAGATATTGGTATTGATTTAGTTATCAGATTTCCCAGGTTCCCAAGGGGTGGTGATTCTCTCTAGGTAGTCATTGACCTATTAGAGAAATCATTGCACCTCATTCCTATTCAAGATACATTATTAGTTAATGAACTGGGAAGACTGTATCTTTGTGAGATCATATGACTACATGCGTTTCCATATACTATCATTTCAGATAGGGAATCTCATTTCACATCAAATTTGTAGTAGGGTTTGTAGAAATCTGGGGGGACCAAGTGCTTCTAAGAACTGCTTTTGACCGTAAGACTGATGGACAATAAGAATGGACAATAATGGTTTTAGAGGATATGCTCCAAGAATGTGTCCATGATTTTAGCAGTTCTTGGGAGAAGCATATCCCTCTCATAGAGTTCTCTTATAATAAGAGTTTTTAGGTGATGATTCAGAATAATTATTTTTAGAAATTATAAGATAGGACATTTCTTTGACCCATGTGCTGGATAGAGGTAGGTGAGGCAGACCTACTTGGTCTTTATCTCATTCAGGAGACATTAGAATAGGTCTAGTTGATCAGGAAGCATATGAATATTTCTCAGTATAGAAAGAAATCATATGGAAATTGTCATTGACGACCACTTGAGTTCGAGGTTCGGGACCATTTTTTCTTTGGGTATCCCCCAGGCTAGGGAATAGATATGTTAGAAAATAGGAAAAATTTCACCTCTTTACATCGGGCAGTTTTAAATTCTAGAAAGGGTCGGGCTGATAACTTATCGGTTGCTTCTATCTCATATGTATCATTCCATTCTTGACATATTTCATGCCTCACATCATCTACAATATCACGATGACCCATATTATACCTTTGATCCTAAGGATGTTGAGTTAGATGCCGATGCTACATTTGAGGAGTATCCATTACGCATCATTGACCGATTCACAAAGGTTCTCTGAGGTAATTCTATCCCTCTCATATAGGTGTTATGGTATATTGACTATGTACAGGAGAAGACTTGGGAGATAGAAGCTGATATACATTCTCAATGGCCAGATTTTATCTCATATAGTGTTTCTTTACACTTGGAAGGAAAAACTGGGGGTGAGTTCTTTATAGGCGGAAGACTATAAGAACCCAGTTTTTCACTTCGGGATAAATTCTTTATTTTTTTTTCTAAATTCTTACTTTGGAACTAATATGGATTCCTAATGAGTTAGTAAAATATTTAAGGGTGTTTTGGAATTTTTAAGAGCCTGAAACTTTTCCTTTTAGAGATATAACACTCTGTGTACGGTTTAGAGTAAACAGTGTAGATGGAGTTTTTTCAGATAGAGCCACATCGCAATGTTGGTGTATGACCGTATGGCCTAACTGCTTGAGAAACCCTTTTTCCAAGGTACCCACGCATGGATTGTGCACAATTTGATCAAACCATGAATAGGATATGATTTTGGGAGGAACTGTCCCGCATGGTTTGCGCACGATGTGACAAACCGTGTGGAAAAACCGTGCGCATGATAATTTTCTAGGTCATTTATCCAGTTATTCCCTTAATGATCTAATTAAGCCTCACTACCTCCATATTCATGATTATATAGGATTGATCTATTTCTATCGCAATTTGGGGATTTTGAAGATCTAATGTTGGAATAAAGAGATAACATTCATCCACCAACCGATTATGCTTTTCTTCATCATGTTGGGTATGAAATGTAATGAACTCGAGTCCTATTTATCCATTATTCTTCTCTTTTTCTCTCAACCTAGATATCTCCATGTGAGCCTTTTTCTCCTTTTCATAGATCTACTCCGATCTGAAGAAAATCAGGGGATAATACCAGAGGAGAAAGATCTCACAACCATAGTGTAGTTGGTCTATAATTCATCCCTAATGTAAGTTGGTTTTGGGATATTCATGTGGGGCATGCTGATTCCATTGGGGACTATTTATTAAATTTACATGCCATGATTATACTTTTTAGAATATTATGGTTCATCTCCTTACAAATCTGTGATTAGGTGTTAGTGGTAACTCTCACAACTCAATCTACCTCATGTTAAAGGTTATGCATTATTTTGGTTTTTGTGTTTCGACACATTTGAGCCACCATTCGGTTATGCCTTTGCCTGACCATTCTAAAGGTGAGTATTTTTTTTATAAATTTATTGTAATTAATGAGAACATAATAGTGGTATGTACCATGTATTCTCACCGCTTGACCTACCTAAGGTAAGTTTTTAAAAATGGTTTTTAAATGTGAAATATGGGATATAAAGTATACTAATTATTTTACATGGCCTTATTAAAAGAGATTTAATAAGGGTTAAATATTTATTGATCCCCTTTTCAGGTTGATGGAAGGTAGTTGAGTGATCCTAAATAATTGAATATTCCATAATAGTTCACTGTGACATGATTTAATGGTTACAACACCACCTGGACTATCCACACTAATAGAAGACAAGACTTGGACCATTAAATAAATTGTTTCAACTCTACCTGACTTTTCCACATTAATGGAAGGAAAGACGTGAACCCAATGAATTATATAATGATTAAAAAATCAAATTGGAATGGACTAACTTGAACTCACCTTGGATTCTGAGTGGAGAATACCATGGGTCTTGGGAACCCCATTCCAATTCAAGGATGCAGTTTTCTTAGGTTGGTACCCACTTGGACTCCGGTTCTTTTCTATTCCTTATAATCCCAGTATATTACAGTAGACCACTTTTTTTATCTATGATACCTCTGATACACTACTTGGATCCAGCATTGACAAGTAGGTTACATCAATACACTTCTTTGAACTAGTCCTTTCATATTCTGGTTTTACCTTAGATGCACTCCTTCGACTCGGTTGGAGCCTTATTTTGGAATGACTTTGATTAGTCCCCTTGGATTACACTCTTTAACCTTAGCTAGAATCATATATTAATGTAACACCCTGAGATTTTATGAAAAATATTCTTTTTAATTTCATTAATGACTTGTGTTGTACGCTACACCAAAAGGAGTTTGAACAGCACGCATCCTTGACTTTCCTTTCATTACACGCAATCGCGAGCTTCCTCGATAGCGTGTGTAGTACGCAATACCGAGTTTCACTACACAACGATATGCTATTAAAATATTATTAAAACTAGTCGTTATGAATAGTAATAACCACTTTTTGAAATTTTGTAAATTTTATTTTTCAAAATGGACTTCATTTTTGGATTCGGAATATTGAAATTAGCTTAGGGTGAAATTTTTGCAGTTTTCGGCTAACTTTTATTTTCTGATGAATAGTGAAAATATCAAAATTTTAATTAAAAACAACGTTTTAATAGAAATAATTAATCACGATATATTATTAATTTGATTGTTCTAAAAGTACATTTAGAATATATTTTTACAGTTTAATACAATGTTGGTTATTGGATGTAATTTCACATTTAAACAAGACATAAACAACTGTCAATCTTTTGATATTTATTATATCTTAAGAACACACTATTTGTTTAGATGAAGGGAATTAATTTTTAAATTTGTTAATGAAACTGATATGTTTTGAATTTGGTAAAATAGACATCATTTTTGAGTTCATAATATCAAATATAGCTTAGGACTAATTTTTGGTATTTTTCTGGAAACATTCATTTTTTGATAAATAGTGAAACCACTAAGTGGTAGTTAAAAAAAATGATTTTTTCATAAAACATAATTTTACCGCTTCTATGAATGGAATTTCAAAAATCCGAAAGACACGGTTGAGGTCAGTAATTAAAATTTTGTTCAATGAGATAAAAATAATTTTTGGTGAATAGTAACTTTTTACTTTTTTTACCACGGTTAAAAGTAAATAGTGTAATTAAGGGTAAAAATGATATTATAATTACCCTAACACATATCCTAATTCTATAGGATAAGGTTAATTCGACCAAAAACAACCTTAGAAATAAAATAAGACCATTTAGGCCCACTTGGATTAGATTAGGGCATTTATTATTAATTTATTTAAAGAAGGGTTAAAATAGTTAAAATCAAAGTTTAATAAGTATATCATTTTTAATATACGGTTATACATAAAATAAATTTGACTATAAATATTCATTAGAAAGATAAAATAATTTACTACATAATTGTATTTTATTTTTAATTTTTAGACATTAAATAATTTAATTTATTTATGACACAATGATGATGCAATAATTATCTTTTTAATAAAATATTGACATTATTGATGTTATAAATAACCAAATAATTATAATTTGAGACTTTTTATGAATTCCACTAATTTTATAGGATAATATGACATGTTAGTATTGATTTAAGTAACGTTTTTCTAACTAATAATTCTGTTATGATTTTTACAAAAATCAATTACTAAATAGTGTCAAAATTGACATAAAATAGTTTCTAAAACAAATACTATATTATTAATTGTTATTTTATTTCTAAAAATCTATGGTTCGGAAAAATGACTTAGATAAGTTTATATATATTAATAATAAACAACATGGGGTTCGTTTGGCTGATTATAGTAAGTTTATTAACCTTATAGTATAAGAAGAGAAGAAGAAACGGTAAAAGTAAAATTATTTAACTTAATGTTAAATCTAAATGATAAGGTTAAAATAGAAACCTAAACTTGTATAAATTCTATTGGATGAGACTATTTAGACCCATCAACACCTTATCTTCTAAATAAATCAATTTGGAGCTATTTAACACCGAATTTGGATTTATAATAAAATAATATTTTTAGTTATTCCAAAGGTGCCCCTCTACTCCCTTATAAGAGGGAACCTCCTCCCTCTCTTCCTCACACCACATTGAGCCTTCAAGCTCAGACAAACCCTACCAAATTCGGTTCTCCACTTCCCTAGAAACATCATAGAGGTTCTGGTCTTACCCAAAGACCAATTTTAGTTCCCTAAAAGGAGATCTCAAAGAGGCGCTTCAAAGAAGAGGTAATGTCCATTACCGATTCTTTCAACTTTATTTCTTCTTCCACTTCATCTTCTTAGGTAGTTTCACTATGAAGTAATAACATAAGTATGCCTCATATATTGATATGTTATTGTATGTATGAAACAACCCTATTTCACCATCTATCCATCCTATGGAAAACGAAATCACCGCGCGTGCGTACGTACAGAATACCGTCTCCACGCCGTGGTGTAATCTATTTTCCATCACCACCTTACATGGATGGGTATAATGGTGTAAATAATAACTATATATGATTATTTTAAAGTTATATAGATTCTGAAATAGTATACATACACTCCAATACAATTCCACGATCATGAGAACGATATAATCACTCGTGCGTACGTACGGACTACCGTCTCCACGACGCGATGAGATTCATTCTCCACGTTAACCATTCATGAATGATTATAAAGTATATATAATAAGTAATCATGAAATATATGACATAATAATGATACTTCATTTATGTGTATATATATGTATGTCATCTACCTAATTCCATTCAATTCAATAAGGAAACGAAAACAGCATTCATGCGTACGTACGGCCTACTGTCTCCATGAACGGTGTATTCCTTTCCATTTATCGATATTTTATATATATGTATATTATGAATATATATTATATATAAATCATGTTTTAATCATGATCTAATTAATCATATGAATACTTACAAGTTAAAACATGAATGACAAATGAGACGATTTTACCCAAAACACTACTTTAACATGAATTTACAAAAGAACAAGTAATATAAAGTCATAAGTGAACCATATATGATATAATAACAATTAATATGATTCTTTAATAAGTCAATAAAATTATTTAAATAATTATACAGGGGGTTCGGATACGTACGAAGCATATCAAACCAAAGGTAAGGGATAATTTTTCAAATCTCATTTTTATCAGAGATTGCTTATTCGTAAGTATTTACTGGGGTTATTTATATCATCCATGTCCATGTTTTATAAAAGTGTTTTAAGGAATGTTTAATGTCCTTTTTACCCATTTTTAGCTTTATGAATTTTACTATAACGTATGTAACGAGTCATTCATTTTTTTATGTTACAAGGTACTTTTTTGACTTTTCCAGCAAAAGTACGAGAAGAATGTTTTTTTTAACTTATACGGCACGAACGGATTTTTACCGTTTTATAAAGACTTATTTTCATGAAGGTTCCTCCAAATGATTTCATGACTATTTTCAACAAAATCTCTTTCTTTTAAAATTGCATGACGTTTTGTGAAAAGAAATTGATTTTGATGAAGAAAAGATATTTTCCTCAAGAATTCATTTCAATTGTTTTATCAAAACCATTTTCCATCTAAGATGAAATTATTTTATATGTGTATGTTTCAAGTGTAATGTCTCTATGATTGACATGGTTTCACTTTTCTTATTATGAAATGATTTCCATTTCTTTTATATGGATTATGTGATGATGGGATCATGTTTATGAAACCCATTTTATTCGTTGGGTTGTTATGTATGATGTATGTTTATTTTGTGGAACAAGTAAGAATGATTTCATTATGAGATGGGTGGGACCAATATCTCCCTCCAATGAATTGGGTAAAGATTTATATCTCATGAGATAGACATTTCTAGAACTGTATGTTAATCCGGTTCAGTGTTACAGGACTGAAACGAGGAGTGAACTCGATTCAGAAATGGACTTTGTCCCCCAAGATGGTCTTGGAAGCAATGCCTTGGCCACTATAGAAATCATGACATGTGATGAATGGTTGCCACAATTACATGTTTTATTCCCATGCTATTTTATCATTCTTAATTTTTCTTTATGATATATGCCTTACGTACTTCCATGTTTTATGTCATTGCTCATGCTTTTGATGTTTAAACATTATGTTCATGTTTTTAAGTTCAAATGTATATGGTATGTTTTATTTTATCCATGATTACCCTTATTGATCATTTGAGATCACCCTTTTTATGTTTTCTTTTCCCCAGGATATAAAAAAAAGGTTTTAGGTAAGAAAAAAGGGGGAAGATCTTTATGGGAGATGTTGAAGATCTTTCACCACGATTAGAATATTACGTTCCAAGTTTCCAAATACACTAAAATATTACGGTCCTTGTGTGTGTGTTTTTGTTATGTACTATGTATTCCACAAAAGTAATTTAAAGTCCATGTACGATAACCATCGGGTCTCTACAGTTGGTATCAGAGGAAAGGTTTAGTCAACCATTGGAAACTAGGATGCAAGAACTTTAGTGATATCCCTAGAGATATGTCTAAGGTATATCTAAGGATGTCCCTAAGGTTAAGTATATGTATAGGTTATAGTCCTAGAATTGCGCTAACGATCTTAGAATTTAACCTAAGATGTTAGATATTGAGGGAACTCCCCCTTTACTATGTTGTTTTCCCTAGAATTATTTTTTCCGCTCACACTATTCTTTTTGGGTTTTAGAAAATGGCTGGAAACAGGAAGATTCACGATAATGGAGGATATGACGGACAATGGAATGATATTCTTCATGGGTAACCAAATGAAACGGGATTTGGAAGTCCAAACATCATTATTATGCCTAATCATAAATCTCATAATATGATCAATAATCTCAAATTTGCTAAGTTTCCAGACTCAGATAATTAAAGAAAGATGGAGTTTCATGATGATCATAGAGGAAAGAATGTTCAATTTCCCTCAGGTAAATCATGTGGGAAGAGGCATCGAGGAGATTGTTTCAATGGAATTGGAAGATGCTTTGGGTGTGGAAAAGAAGGTCACAAAGCCAGTAAGTGAAAAGGAAAAGGTTCAGTTAACACCATGGATGAGGATAATGGTATTTCTATGACATCAACAATGGTTAAATGTTTTAAATGTGGAATGTACGGGCATTATCAAAACCAATGCCCTAAGGGAAAGTCTCATGAAGAGAATCAGTACGGCTGTATGGGTAGTATTTATGTTGATGATGATGAAGAGACTACAAATGATATGTGAGATGAAAGAATTGTTGAAGCTCGGTCAATGGTTTAAGAAGGTAGTGGGATGATTACATGTTTATCTTCTGAAATGTTGTATATGTAATCTCATGGTACTATGGAATAAAGATACATCTAAGGATTGTTACACTATTGTCTTTCCTTGAGTTTTGAAAGTGTATGATTAATGGTACCAGTATCCATTAGAGGTTATTCAGATATTTTTGGAATATAGATGATATGTGCATAATGAAGGGATAAGGAGAAAATTAAATGTTTGATAGTATTCATGAGCTCATGACTGATATAAGGAGAAGGTTATATCATGGTTTGAGTATATAGAATTTTTGGATTTTGGTATGTGGAAAGAGTTAAATTTATGACTGCATTCATGTTTTCACTAAGGTTCGATGGGTACTCATTCTTCAAGAGAATACATGATTAAGGTATTCACATGTTTGTAATTTGACCAACAAGATATATCTTATGATATATGGGGGATAAATGATGGCATTCACGTGATTGTTATGTGACATTTCAAGTAATCATTTTCTTTATACTATGAGCTTGGACTGAAGTATTTTAGATAAGCCTAATGATTGGAATGGATTATGTTGGACATAAGTTAGGATAATTTTTTTTTCGATATTATTGATGGGATGTTATAGTAATATAGCTTTATAAAAAGGACAACCTACAGGACGGGCGACAACCCATCGCGTCGGACAAGGATGTTGGAATCGAACCCACAACCGAAGTTCGACTGGCCTTTATCGCCTACCACTGGCCTATTGGAAGTCCCTGTTTTGTAGAAACTAGTATTATTATATTAAGTAGTATAATATAAGAAGTATAAGTCCATTTTAGGAACTATATATGATTAATCTCACCATAGATGGACTTATGTATATTTGATAATTTTACTAACCTTTTATTTGAAACAGATGGAATGACCCATCATTCTATCACATGATCTACTAACACATCACGAATGAAAAATTCAACTTCATTTATTTAAGAGATGAAGTGGAAATTGTCCAAATAATGACCAACGGTGAGACTATACCAAAATCACGAAAGTATTTCTTCTAATTCCAATTTCATCAAATTTAGGTAAATGATCTTGAAAACCAAAAATGTTTTCCTAGTGCTCTTTTATCTGATGAATCAGATGGTACCTTGATCGTCACAAATTTATGGCTTTGTGATTTCTGGATTTTCCATAGCCATGTTCTCTACCACTCTCCATCAGAACATGATGGTTAGATTTCTCTTCCATATCCTTATTTTCACCTATGTGGAAACCCAGTGATTAGTTTATTTGGGTAACTGTTACGTTTCATGCTTTTGTTTTTGGTTTTAGTATTCCTTTTTATGATGTGAGTTTCTATTAAATAAACTTTCGAGTAGTAAACCATTTATACCCCCGACGAATTTCGAGGGCGAAATTCATTTTATGGGGGGTATAATGTAACACCGTGAAATTTTATGAAAAATAATCTTTTTAATTTCATTAATGTCTTGTGTTGTACGCTACACCAAAAGGATCTTGCACAACACGCATCCTTGACTTTCCATTCATTACACGCAATCACGACCTTCCTCGATAGCGTGTGTAGTACGCTATACCAAGTTTCCCTAAACAACGATATGCTATTAAAATATTATTAAAACTGGTCGTTATGAATAGTAATAACCACTTTTTGAAATTTTGTAAATTTTATTTTTCAAAATGGACTTCATTTTTGGATTTAGAATATTGATATTAGCTTAGGGTGAAATTTTGGTACATTTCGGATAACTTTCATTTTCTATTGAATAGTGAAAATTTCAAAATTTTAATTAAAAACAACCTTTTTAATTTAAATAATTAATAGTGATAAATTATTAATTTGAGTGGTTTAAAAGTACATTTAGAATATATTTTTACAATTTAATAAAATGTTGGTTATTGGATGTAATTTCACATTTAAACCAGACATAAACAACTGTCAATCTTTTGATATTTATTATCTCTTAAGAACACGGTATTTGTTTAGACGACGAGAATTAATTTTTAAATTAATTAATGCAACTGATATGTTTTGAATTTGGTAAAATAGAAATCAATTTTGAGTTCATAATATCAAATATAGCTTAGGCCTATTTTTTTGTATTTTTCTGGAAACTTTAATTTTTTGATGAATAGTGAAACCACTAAGTGGTAGTTAAAAAAAATGAATTTTTCATAAAACATAATTTTACCGCTTCTGTGAGTGGAATTTAAAAAATCTGAGAGACACGGTTGATGTCAGTAAGTAAAATGTGGTTCAATGAGATGAAAATAATTTTTGGTGAATAATAACTTTTTACTTTTTTTACCACAGTTAAAAGTAAATAGTGTAATTAAGGGTAAGAATGATATTATTATTACTCTAACACATGTCCTAATTCTATTAGATAAGTGTAATTCGACCAGAAACAACCTTATGATTAAAATATGACCATTTAGGCCCACTTGGATTAGATTAGGATATTTATTATTAATTTATTTAAAGAAGGGTTAAAATAGTTAAAATCAAAGTTTAATAAGTATATAATTTTTAATATAGTGTTATACATAAGAGAAATTCGACTATAAATATTAATTAGAAATATAAAACGATTTCCTACATAATGGTATTTTATTTGTAATTTGTAGACATTAAATAATTTAATTTATTTATGACACAAAGATGATGCAATAATTATCTTATTAACAAAATATTGACATAATTGATTTATAAATACCCAAATAAATATAATTTGAGACTTTTTATGAATTCAAATAATTTTTTAGGTTAATATGACATGTTAGTATTGATTTAATTAACTTTTTTCTAACTAATAATTATGTTAAAATTTTCACAAAAATAAATTACTAAATAGTGTCAAAATTGAAATAAAATAGTTTTTAAAACAAATATTATATTATTAATTGTAATTTTATTTATAAAAATCTATGGTTCTCCCAAATGACTTAGATAAGGTTATATATATTAATAATAAACAACTTGGGATTCTTTTGGCTGATTATAGTATGTTTATTAACCATATAGTATAAGAACACAAGAAGACACGGTAAAAGTAAAATTATTTAACTTAATGATAAATCTAAATGATAAGGTTAAAATAGGACCCTAAACTTGTATAAATTTTATTTTATGTAAGGATTTCGACCCATACACACCTTAGCTTCTAAATAAATTAATTTGGAGCTATTTAAAACCGAATTTGGCTTTATAATAAAATAATATTTTTAGTTATTCCAAAGGTGCCCCTCTCCTCCTTCATAAAAGGGCACATCCTCCCTCTCTTCCTCACACCACTTTGATCCTTCAAGCTAGGCCAAAACCTTCCCAATTATCTTCTCAACTTCCCTAGAACATCCTAGAGTTTCGGTTCTTCCTCAAAGACCAATTTTAGTTCCCTAAAAGGAGATCTCAAAGAGGCGCTTCAAAGAAGAGGTAATATCCGTTACCGATTCTTTCAACTTTATTTCTTCTTCCACTTCATCTTCTTAGGTTGTTTCATTATGAAGTAATAACATCAGTATACTTCATATACTGATATGTTATTATAAGTATGTAACAACCCTATTTCACCATCTATCCATCCTACGAAAAATGAAATCACCGCGCGTGCGTACGTACGGAATACTGTCTCCACGTCTTGGTGTAATCTATTTTCCATCACCACCGTACATGGATTGGTATAATGGTGTACATAATAACTATATATGATTATTTTAAAGTGATATATATTCTGAAATAGTATACATACACTCCAATACAATTCAATGATCAGGAGAATGATATCATCACTCGTGCGTACGTACGGACTACCGTCTCCACGACGCGATGAGATTCATTCTCCACGTTAACAATTCATGAATGATTATAAAGTATATATAATAAGTAATCATGAAATATATGACATAATAATGATACTGTATTTATGTGTATATATATGTATCTCATCTACCTAATTCCATTCAATTCAATAAGGAAATAAAAATAGCATTCATGCGTACGTACGGCCTACCGTCTCCATGAACGGTGTATTTCTTTCAATTTATCGACATATTATATATATGTATATTATGAATATATATTAAATATAAATCATGTTTTAATCACGATCTAAGTAATCATATAAATAATTACAAGTTAAAACATGAACGACAAATGAGACGATTTTACCCAAAACACTACTTTAACATGAATTTACGAAAGAACAGGTAATATAAAGTCATAAGTGACCATATATGATATTATAACAATTAATATGATTATTTAATAAGTAAATGAAATTATTTAAATAATTATACAAGGGGTTAGGATACGTACGATGCATATCAGACCTAAGGTAAGGGATAATTTTTCAAATCTCATGTTTATCAGAGATTGCTTATTCGTAAGTATTTACTGGGGTTATTTATATCATCCATGTCCATGTTTTATAAAAGTTTTTTCATGATTGTTTAATGTAATTTTTACCCATTTTTTAATTTTTGACTTTTACTACATGTTATTTCAGGAATATTTCATTTTTTTATGTTACAAGGTACTTTTTTGACTTTTCCGACAAAAGTACGAGAAGAATGTTTTTTTAACTTATACGGCACGAACGGATTTTTACGGTTTTATAAAGCCTTATTCTCATGAAGCTTCCTCCAAAAGATTTCATTACTATTTTCAACAAAATCTCTTTCTTTTAAAATTGCCTGAATTTTTGTGAAAAGAAATTGATTTTGAAGAAGAAAGGATATTTCCCTCAAGAATTCATTTCAATTGTTTTATCAAAACCATTTTCTATCTAAGATGAAATTATTTCATATGTGTATGTTTCAAGTGTAATGTCTCTATGATTGACATGGTTTCACTTTTCTTATTATGAAATGATATCCATCTCTTTTATATGGATTATGTGATGATTGGATGATATTTATGAAACCCATTTTATTCGTTGGGTTATTATGAATGATCTATGTTTATTTTGTGGCACAAGTAAGAATGATTTAATTATGAGATGGGTGGGACCTATATCTCCCACCAATGCATTAGGTAAAGATTTATATCTCATGAGATAGACATGGATAGAACGGTAAGTTAATCTAGTTCAGTGTTACAGGACTGAAACAAGGAGTGAACTCGATTCAGAAAGGGACTTTGTCCACCAAGATGGTCTTGGCAGCAATGTCTGGGCTACAATGGAAATCATGACATGTGCTGAATGGTTTCCACAATTTCATGTTTTATTCCAATTCTATTTTATCATTCATAATGTTTCTTTATGATATATACCTTATGTACTTCCATTTTTTATGTCATTGCTCAAGCTTTTGATGTTTAAACATTATGTTCATGTTTTTAAGTTCAAATGTATATGGTATGTTTTATTTTATCCATGCTTACCCTTACTGAGCATTTGAGATCACCCTTTTTATGTTTTCTTTTCCCTAGGATATAAAGAAAGGTTTTAGGTAAGAAAAAAAGGGGGAAGATCTTTATGGGAGATGTTGAAGATCTTTCACCACGATTAGAAGATTAGGTTCCAAGTTTCCAGACACTAAAATATTATGGTCCTTGTGTGTGTGTTTTTGTTATGTACTAAGTATTCCGCAAAAGTAATGTAAAGTCCATGTACGTTAAGATTCGGGTCTCTACAATTACTAAGTTATATTTCATTCATATTTATTTTACCTTGGTTTTTACCCTAGAACTCCCTCACCATATATCATTTTTCCAGTTTCATTATCATGTCATGGGAACTTCAATAATTATACAATCGTGAGGTGATTTTAGTGTTGGATATTCCTCAAATGACATATTAACATTAAATGGTAATTGCTTAATAAAATTTACAAGTTACATGTTTAGACACAAGAAGAGGTCGGAAGCAGGTACTTGGGTATTTAGTTATATGGTACTACTTGCTTTTGTTAAATATGCATGACTGTACAATTTTATTGTCCATTTCATCGGACAGATGTTATAGAAACCATTGGGGGTGGCCCACATGGATTTATCTCACACCCTCTCCAAGAGCTGTTTGGTACCCCGATTAGATTACATGGTTGTAGGTGCTGACAATGTGAAGCATAAAACTTCAAACACATGACAGCTTGTTGTTAGGATGGAGCTTGATAGCACATGAACAAGTTAGATATCAGGATTCATAGAGTAGCCTATGTTTTTATTTTACATTGTGTACCATGTTATTCCTATTGTCTCATATCCATTTTTTCCTGTTTTCTAGTGACAATACATTACATCATAATTTTTCCAGTTGATAAAGTTATTGTTATTATCATTTATCTATTGAATCAATTTTCTTCCCTTATTTATTTATATTACTTTCATTGTGCTACACTCTGCTATTGATGTCATAGTCTTCCCATTGAAACAATGAAGACCCTCACTACTAGTCGGCAGCCTCGGGCCATTGGGAAGATACATTTGAGGCCATGTGGCCCACTAGGCTCAGGGCACCCGTTAAGTGGCACCCGGGTCTGGGTCGTCACAAGAGAACACTCATGAGTTTTATTCTCCTCTATATGATCATGATATACTAATTTGTTAGTACCATTTTCCCACTCTTTGTAACATAACATTGTTAATGTTTTTTTGAATAATTTGACAGTATTTATCTCATTGTGTGGAAATATATTTTATTTCAAAAACCACGTTTTGAAAGACGATTTATAAAATTTTATTCATGAAAAAAAAATATAAATGTTTTATTTTTTTCAAATAAAATAATAAAAAATTTCAAATATGACATTCAAGAAAAATATGTTAAAAAATATTTTTTTAAAGAATATTACAATGGTGAAAGGACGTAATCCTATGAAATGTTTTAAAAATATATTTAAAAATTATTTACCAGATAAGAAGTCATCCATTTGTGTCACTCATGCCTTTATGGGGAAATGATTCAATGTTACCATTCATATTTACTCTCTGAATGGAATATATATTGATGGAATGATGATTATGAAACTCATTTCCCATTCAAAGGTTACATTATTTTGAAACCCACATATTTTCATAGGTTATTATTTTGAAATGACTATGAAACCTGTATTTTCATCCACATGCTATGATATGATTAATTTTTTATGACACCCAATTCATTTCATGGGTTATGAAATGGGTATTTTTTATTTTTTGTCAGTTGTATGAATGATTTCATTATGAGATGGGTATAACCTATATCCCTCTCCAATGAATTTGGGATAGATTTATATCTCAAGAGATAGACTGTGATGGTCTTGGGATTGAACCGTGACTAATAAGATGGTCATGGGAGTGAACCATGACTACCAAGATGGTATAAGTTGTGAACTCATGCTATAATGATGTCCATGAGAGTAAACCATGACTACCAAGATGTCATGGGGAGTGAACCAATACCACTAACATGGTCTTGGTAGATTTTACATGACTACTATGTAATCATATTATATTCATATTCATTTTCCAAAGATCCATGTTTTATTCCAATATTATTCTCTCATGGATTTTTTACTTTTTTTAATTTTGATTCATCTCTGATGAATAACCATGATTTATTTCTTGATTCATGTTTATAATCTAATGGTATGTAGTGAATGATATTTTTAATTTAACATTGCATCTTCATACCCATTTGATCAGGTTTATTCTTCCATGTCTCCCTTGTTTACTCTAACAGAGCTTATGAGCTCACCATTTTTTATTTTGTTCCCTTCCAAGGTTATGATTATTTGTATAAGGTATGATTTTTCTACAAATGGTGATATTCATGTGGAAACCAGTGGGATATAATGTAGTATAATTATATAATAGTGTTTACATCTCTATATATCATAAGGAACTAGAGTAATGCGGTCTTTGGGAATTTTTTTGTATAATGCTTTAGGTATTCCCCAAATATTGTATATTTTTATAGTATGGAAAAAATACCAGCCCTTGTCTCCATCAAGGAATTTTATGGGTTGACTTCTAGACCAGATTCTCTAATTAGATCTTTCCTCAGATACTGAGAGCTGATAGAGCTAGATATTTCTTGTTTCTATACCAGGGTTCGATGTCAGGCATGGAGTATTCAATGAATTTAATTGTGTTATAACTATTTTCACAAATTATAGTCAATGATGAACTTACATACCCTGAAGAGCTTCAAGGATTTAGTAATGTATGCCATCTGTACTCAGGTGTGCTTCTTTATCCGACGTACCTTCTGTAAAGTAGTCAATACAGCTCATATCACTATGTGAAACCTAGGTGAAGGTGATTGTACCAGTCATAGAAGATCATTTTTGTTGAGGTTTTGTGGTTCTTTATGTGGTAAGAAATGATCCCTAGAGATTTCACATCATAGAAGTGGAATCTAGAGTACCCATACAAATGTCTTTATGGTGTGTAACTAGCAGGGATGATAACGGATAGAGAAGATGTATTGTGATAGAGACCCTATGGATTGTTGGAATTATGACCCTATGGGAATCTTATATAGATTATGTAAACTAATTACATCTTATTATAGTGTAAGAGGTTCTACATCAGCTCCACCTTTAAGAGAAGAATCTTTTACTTCGTCTCAGGTATGGAGTTGTAGTAGTACTAACAGGACTAGCCGAGGAAGAAGTTGTGGTCATGGTTTCCAGAATCATGATCACTAATATTTCCTGCAATGTGGTTTTGATTGTTGATGTTCATTCATTCAATATGTCCATGGATCATATTAGTTTCATGAACTATAATAGATACCCAAGGATAATGTTGTGGGAGCATCTATAGTATGAGGTACTATTCTAGTAGCCTCTACTATATTATCTTCATTATTTTATACTAGTGTGTCATAGTCATGAATCTCCTTATTTATCCTGGAGTGTCTGAGACTAATAATGTAGTATTAATATAGTGTAATAACACTAGATAAATCTATGAATGTAAAATTATAGGACATGTTCCAGTTTCAACATTGTCCCCTTGAGGTAGGCAGCTTTGCTTTCTTATGGTTCCTCTTTTTTCTTAAGATGACATACATTGTTTTTCTTCTATAAACTGACTTTTCTGTTCTGTATCACACATTTGTAGACATCTATCTGTTAAGGGTGTCATTTATATCCTAGAGAGAAGTAGTTATCTACACATGTTTGAGTGGGATGTCAATGGTTGAAGAGATGAATTAGAGAATCATGAGCTATGTGGTGTGTGTTACTAGAATAAAAATATATTCTTGAAGGATCTTGGTTTAAAATAGGTTGAATTCCCACCAGTTTATTATCATTATAGGGATTTCATTACTGATGAATTTTCTAGTTTACTTCTAGTGATAGAGGTAGAGTTTACAACTGATCTCATTCCAGGAGCATCTCTAGTGTCCATTACTCTTTATAGTATGGATACTATTGAGCACCAAGAGCATAAGAAGTAGTTTTTGGATATGTTGTCTAATGGTTTTAAGTTACATAGAACTTCCTCCTATGGGTTTCTCCATATTTTATCTAAGATGAAAGATATGACGTGTCATCTATGAGTGGATTATAGATAGTTGAACAAGATTATGGCCAAGAACATGTATCTAATTCCTCGAATATAGGATCTCTTGTACAAGATCCTATGATCTAGGATATTATCAAAGATTGGAATAAGATTTGGATATCATCATATGAGAATTAGTCCATCAAAAATACCATGTACAACTTTCTTTTGTAGTTATGGTCCATATGAGTACCTCGTTAAGCCATTCATTATTATGAAAATTCCTACATTTTTCATTTCTTTGTTGAATTTTATAGATCAACCCTATATAGATTTCATTGTTATAATATTTATGGATTATATCTTGGTGTATTCTCACACTCATTATTACAATGCTATGAACATTTAGATCCTTATGATTACACTGAGAGAGTATCAACATTCCTCCATTATTTCTCAGTTTCACTTTTGAATAAAAAAAGGGAAATTCATGGGCCATATTATCTCAGAATCATGGGTCTCTTTTAACCTAGAATAGGAGAGTGATATGGATTTCACGGAGTAGTGTAGGAACATGTTTGATATATAGAGATTATTTGGGATAGTTATCTATTAATAGCATTTCATATAGGCCTTATTATTCCTTCCTTAACCTCTTATTGGTCTTACAAATAAGGGTGTCAAGTACATATGGTTAGAAGAGTATAAGAAATCCATTCAATATATGAATGAGAGGATTGTCTTGGAACCTATTATAATTCTTCTAGAACTATGAAGGGGTTATATTGTGTTCTATGGTGCATTATGAATTAGGATAGGAGTACTTATGACATAAGAGTATATATTTTTTACTTATGGATCCCAGTACTGAAGGCATCATGATAGAAATTAAAAAACACACAACCTTGAACAAGAAGTAGTCATCTATGCCATACGCTCCTAGTGACATTTTCTATTTAGTGATAACTTTGTAGTGTATACAGACCACATGAGACTCAAATATATCATTACACAGTGTTAATTGTATCTCAAATAGTGAATATGGGTGTAATATCTTTAGCCATCTGATTTTGTTATTTTTTATATGCTTGTAAAAGGAAATGCATTAGCTGATGTGTTGAGTTATAACACACATGAACAAGTCATACAGGATATCAGTAAATAATTTATATTAATAAACCTCTTCTATTATATGAATTGTTACATATGTGTCCTTATTTTTGGTATTTTATTTTCTATTCTTATCCAATCGTTTCCCCCTATCCCCCCTTGAATTTTGGAGATAAATGAAAATTTTTGGGTAGATAGAACTGGGTTCACGGTTAGGATGCAAATCTTTCTAAACCATGCGACAAACCATGAAGAGAGTCCAAGTCTTAAATTTTTTTTTATTCATATTTTCCATTCAATAATTAGAAATAATATACCCCTTTCTTTCCCCATTTTACCATTTCATCCATATAATGCATCCAATCTCCCTCAAGATCCCTTGGACCCCGTTTTTTGAAGGGGTTTTTTATAGAGGAACATTAATATTCTTCAAGTAAGGGAGACATTATTTGATTTTATTCTTTCTATCTAGGGTTTCTTCCATCCTTCATGATGTTATAAAATTCCAAATGCTAAGGTTTCATTCCTAGGGTTTAATATTTAGATTCACGATTCAATGTTCTTGATTAGGATTATTTTTTAGTCTCTTCTGGTGTGGTTATGGTGTAGGTGATGTTTCACACAAATTTTCAAGGTTTTTGACATTCAAGGTAGGTGGATCTTTGTTAAAACATTATTTTATGAATTTATGTAGATTTATTAACCTATTTATTATTTTTCTCATTTATTTTCTGTGGTTCTAAAACCATTTTTGGTAGCATTGAATATGTTTTTATATTTAAAGTTAAATTCTGATATGGAATTGGGGGTTTTCAAGTTTATTCATTGTTGTATCATTTTGGTTAATTTTATGATTCTTGAATTTATTTAATTAAATGTAGTTAGGGCTTCCAATTATGGTTTGGTATGGAATTTTTGGGTGTTTGGCCTTAAAAGTTGATTTTGGAAATATTTTTTTGTGAATATCCTTGTAACGGCAGTTGATGTTGTTTTATAAAAATATTATTGGGTTTAATGAAATACATTGTGGATATGGAACATGTTTGGGGTAATATTTGTTGTCTATATTATTTAGAAATACAGTTTTGAAGAGAAAATGACATTTAATAACATGTGTGACTTGATTGATCATAAATGGGTAGCTATGGTATCATGGTGGGTAGACTATGACTAGTATACAAGTGATTCAAAAGTTTCCATGTACTTATTTTACATTAAAATAGTGATGATCACAACACATAATAAATAATTATGATTTATTTGAGACCAATAGGTTATGGATGATTTCTATACTAGTGGCTCGTGCATGAGAACATAGTTCATTGTGGTTCTTATGCCACATTCTACCAAGATACGTTGTACTTAGTGTCCCACTGTTAACTAGTTCCTATGGGTATTTACCATGAATAGTGATCATTGGTTGTATTTTAATTATTGTCTATATATGGTGTGTTTGGTTTCTATTTTTAGTAGCATGTGTGTATTCATTAAATTTGATCATTCATTAAAGTTTTCCTCTTGAAAAATATTTTTATTTAATGTTTCACCCCTTTATAATTGTTACTATCATTTCTTGTTTATGAATACATGAAAGATTTTTATCTAATAATGTTTATAGCATGAAATATTTTTTTGGGTGGCATTCTATTGTGATTTTGTTCACACCCTACATACACTTTTGGGCATATATATATTTCATAATGTTGGACATAGGTTAGGTGAATGGATTTGGAGATTGCGGTTCATGTTTTTAGCTTCCTTACTTAGTGTGGTGCTTTGGAGATGGCATGTAGGTGTTGAACCCATTGTAATATGGTGGTTTTGATTTAGACTTGGTACTCTTTTTTAGTTGTGGCCCCCTTAGTTTTTTTAACCGTTTAATTCAATTTGGTATTTTGTTGATGGTTTGTTTGGATTGAATTTTCATATTCAGTTTATTTATTATTTTAGGTTTTTTATGTTTCTAAACTGCGTTAAATAATTACCAAAACATTATTTATGATACCCAAACACATTTTATAGACCATGTGGATAGGGAACTCTATTTAAGCCCTGCCATGGACTAGGTCAAGCGTCGGTTAGATGGAAACTTGGATTGGTTTATGAAACAATTATATCAACATAGGATAAGATCATTGGCAAATATTATTTGGGATATTTCTGGTCAAATAGGATCTAGGAAATTCAAGACTGTAATTTATTGTTGTGATTTGGGTTTCTGGCCCACAACTCATGAGACAGACCTCGAGTCGCTATGGGGTATTGGGATATATGATTGATGTCTCTTTTAGATGGGAATTGTGTGCTGCAAATGGCATATGGGCATTGGGTGGGGGAGAATTAGTTATAAATTTCATTGTTGGGATGAGTTTTATTTATTAAATGTTGATGTTATTACTTAATGTTTTCCAAAATTTTGTACAAACTATTTCTTTTATGACTATTTCTTTTTGAGCAACATGCCTCCCCAGAAATCTCCCTTTCACCCACTGGAGGAAGATGGAGGGAGTCCTCCCTCAATGATTCTTCAAATGATTGTAGAAGCTATGGTCCGATCTATCCAAGCACTGGGTTGGGAGCAGGTTCGTCTCCTACTCCAGCTAGAGTAGAAAAGTTCAGTCACATGAAGGAAAACATTCATGAGCTTCTCAACACCGAGGCTCATAATTTTCGGCACAATGTTGATATGAAGAATGTAGAGGTGTGGATAGAGAGGATTAAGAGGATGTTTGAGTTTCTTGACACACCTAATGTGGTCAAGGTGAAATTTTCCTCATTTATTCTAGAGGATCTCTATAATAGGTGGTGGGAATTAGTTCATCAAGCGTGGAAGAATGATTAGATGAACTGGAAGGATTTCAAGACCATCTTCAATGAGGAGTATTTTCTTGAGGGCCTGGACTATGCAAGATCCTATGACTTCATGCATCTTTCTGAAGGAGATCATTTGGTGATGGAATATGCAAACCATTTTTCTGGGATAGTGTGGTACACACCAAATATTGTATCTATTGAATCTATGAAATCATGAAATTTGGGGAAGGGGTTGCGAAAATAAATTTACTCTAAGGTCTTATTGTTGAAGCTAAGAACATATGATAAGTTGGTTGACCATGCTGTCATAGTAGAGATTTATCGAAAAAAATTGTCTTGGTTTTATGGAGTTGTGTATACAATGGGAAATGAAAGATCCTCAGAGAAAAAGTGCAAGCAGGATGATCCGGGGAAGAAGGGAGATAATAGTTCATTCATTCCTTCTAGGAAGTCATCATCTATAGATTCTGATGTAGATTCTATAGTTTTTTATCAGTGTGGGATGTATGGTAAATCCAACATGAATGTAATTTCTCACATAGTACTTGTTATCTATGTGGTGTTATAGGGAATGTGCAATCCATTCATAGTGTTACATACCCATACCAGAGTGGGGAATGATATGTGGCTTCTATGGGAGTTTCAGTTTAGTTGGAGATGACCAGGATTGTGGGATATCAGTTTTTTAGTCATGGTTGAAGTGTTGTATCATCATCTAGATAGATCCGTTTAAGGCAGAGCCATAGGAGAGTGGACGTTCTCAAGAATATACTAGGAATCTTCATTCTGTGGAGCATACACTCGCATTATCAGATGTGGGTCCTTCTATAGTTCGAGATTCCATTTCGATATCATCCTCTAAAGTAGTCATTCCATTTATTATTGGTGATTATATTCCTTTTTTCTCTTCCTATCTTGTGAATCTTCCAAATTTTCCAACTGAGATGTAATCATTTGCAATAGAGTTGTTGATTCCATTAGGTAAGAAGGACCAAGGTCTCAGGTACCCGTCATGAGCACATTCCCTGTTAGGAGGTGAGAGGGAATGGGTATACTAGTCTTAGATATGGAACATTTCAATGAAATCTTTAGCATTAATTTGTAAGTGAAATTCCAAGCACATATATATTCATATAGGCGATGTGTTAATTTTTTGGAAACTGATGGGAGTCCTCAGGTTTTTCTTGGGGAATGAGATCCTTGGATGGGTCATGTCGGACCTCCACTCCCAATTTTGGAAAAAAATTTCTTTTACTTATCATCACTCATGCGATAGAATGATCGAAGTGTTCTAGAGGATGGATTACCTCATGTATTGGACGAGTTCTTGGGGTTATTTCCAGAAGATTTTTTAAGCTTTAACCCAGAGTGGGCCACGGTGTTATCGATTGATTTGGCATATGGAATACAACTGATATTTCATAAATTATATCATATTTTTTCAATTGAGTTGAGGGAATTAATTAAACAATTGTATAATTTAAAATATAATGTATCCACTCGCACACACGTCTCTCCTTGGGCTACTCCTATCCATTTGGTAAAAAATGTCGATAGATCCCTTCAGTTGTGAATTTATTAACGGACACTTAATAAGGTAATCATCATGAAAAAGTATCCTCTGACCTAAATTGATGACTTAATTGATCAACTATGGGGAAAAAGTGTTTTTCCAAATAATATATTCATTTTGGTTACCTCCAACTAATGCTGAGGGAGAAAAATATCTAGAAGGAGGCTTTCCGAAGTAGGTACAACCGATTTTACTATTTGGTCATACCTTTCAGATTGTCCCACACTGCAGCGGTTTTTATGGTGTTCCCAAATTGAGTGTTCCACCAATATCTAGATTCTTTTATTGTGGTATTCTTGGATGACATCATGGTTTACATGGGATTTTAGGAGGAACTTGAGGATCATCTGAGGATCGTGATGGGAAATCTACAATATCATATACTTTATGGAAAGTTTTCCAAATGCACTTTCTGGATCAAGTATGTGAAGTTTCTAGGTCATGTATTCATGTAGAAGGGGGTTTTGGTGGACCATAGTAAGATAAGTGATGTTATTTCATTGGAAATATGAAGAATGTGTTTTATATTAGGAGATTCCTTCACCTGTCAAATTACTAGAACTGATTTTTTGTTATTTCTCTCGGATTTCTTCATCTATGACCACACTCACCTAGAAAGGGGAAATGTTTGAATTGGCCCTAGAATTTCAGGCATCCTTCGAGGAGTTTATGTTGTGGTTGACTACCACCCATAGCGTTGATCATTTGTAAATATCAAAAGGGCTATGTGGTTTATAATGATGCTTCAGGTATGGGTCTTGGGTGTGTGCTAATATAGGGATATAACGTTCTGGTGTATAGATCATGCTAACTCTAACCACATGGAAAGAAATACCCAACCCATGATTATGAGTTAGCTGTGGTGATTCATGCTTTGATGACATGGTGTCACTACCTATTTGTGGATATGTTTGTGTTCTAATCTAATCATAAGAGATTATCCTACATCATCTCTCTTAAGGATCATAATCTAATATAACGCTTTTGGGTTTAGTATTTATAGGCGTTCGACTTTGATATCATTTATAACCCTAGAATTGGTAATGTGGTGGCTAATTTCTTGAGTCAAAAAGTACCAGTGAAAGATTTGAGGAAGTCCAGTGAGGAGTAGAATATTATGGGGATCTTTGCTCAAATTCATGTGGAGACCACGAAGCACAATGGAGGTGAATTCTTGATTGGAGTTTATTTGACCCTCTCTCTTTTAGATATGATTCAGAAGAATTGGCCCAGTGATGAGATGTGTCACCACTCAATGAAGTTTCTTCATTTTGGGGTGAAGAATTTTTATTAATCTTCATCACCCAAGGGAATTTTGTTCTTTAATGTCATTTTTAAGGAGTTGTTTTCTTTGATGAATGTGGTGATGTATGATAACCACCAATATTAGTGAGCCATTAATATTGTAGCTACAAAATGTATTATGATGTTAAGTGGTAGTTCTTTGTGGTTAGTTATGAGACAATACATTTCTCATTTCATGTCGAGATGATATGCATGTCAGTAGGTAAAAGAAGAGCATCAAAGGCCCTCTGGTTTTCATTAGTTGTTACACATTCATACCTAGAAGTGTGATGAGGTCACAATGTATTTCATTATTGGATTAACATGTACACCCTAGGATAAGAATTCTATATGGGTAGTGATTCATAATATGATCAAATTATCCCAATTCATTCTGATTAGAGATATAGCTAAAGTGGATGAGATGGGACGATTGTCTATTCTGGATGTAGTAAGGATTCATGGTGTGTCATCATCAATTTTCTTACATATTGACCCATATTTTACCTCTCAATTTTGGAGTGGCATTAATAAGACCCTGCGTTCTCAGTTTAAGATGAGCACAACATACCATCCTCAAACGGATGACCAAACAGAGTGGAAAAAAATAGATTCTGGAGGACATGCTTCATGCATGTGTTTGGGATTTTTGAGGATCTTCATATAGAAATTTGGGATTTGTAAAATTTTCTTACAATAACAATTATCAATCCTTTATTTTATTGGATCGTTTTGAGGTTCTCTATGGTTACCCTTATCAGTCCCCCCCCCCCCGTTTGTGGGGATGGGGTTGGGGAGACCATAATATTGGGGTTGAGACTAGTGCAAGAGAAATTTGAGAAGTTCAAGTTGATCAAACATTGGTTATTGACAACACAGTGTCAATAGAAATTTTATGTTGATTTGTTGAATCAAAATCTTGAGATCTATGTGGGTGATGAGGTATTCTTTATGGTGGCCAATAGTTTGGTCCATCATCATTTGGGAAAGTAGGGAAAGCTAACAACAATGTATGTCAGAAATTTTGAAATCAACGACTAGATTGGAAAGGTGGAATACTAGTTATCATTTCCTTCTTAGTTGATATCTATTCTTGACATATTTCATGTCTCCCAATTAAGGAAGTAAAACCCAGATCTTTCCCACTTATTGAATTTTGAAGACTTGGAAATAGAGCTCAATTTATAAGTTTCTGAATGGAGGGTGATAATATTGGATTCCCAAGAGAAGGTTCTTCAGTGAATGTCTATTCCAATGGTGTGGTTCTTTTGGATGCATGGGAATGATGTGCACAGAACATGGGAGTGAAATTCATGGTTTGATTCACAATACCCATTATTGTTTTCTAATAAAACTTTGGGTTGACTTTTTCGGGGAAAAAGTTTTCATGGCGTGGAGAATTGTAACATATGTTTCATTATTTTTGGGTATTTTATCTTCTAGTTTGGGCCTATAATTTTTCTTAGGATTCTCAAGAAATTTTGGAGAGAAATGACAATTTTTGGGTGGATAGAAATAGGTGCATGGTTAGGCCACACAATTTACTAAACCGTGTGGGCAAACCAAGAAAATTGTCCAGGTCCTAAAAAATTGTCATTCCTTTTTTAACATTTGGAATTAAACCTAATTTGCACCCTTCTTCTCCCTTTAAACAATTTTAGAAATATAAGGTTTCCAAGCTCCATCAAGATCCCTTGGAACCCATTTTTTAAAGGGGTTTCCTATGGGGAAGCATCAAAATTCCTCATGTTAGTGAGTCTATATTTGTTTTGTCTTCCATCTATCAAGGGGGTTTTCACTCCTTCATTATGTTCTAAAATTCAGGAAACTAGGTTTTTGTCCCTAGGGATTAATATTTAGTTTCTTTGTTTAATATTCTTGATTTTTGTTTATTTTCAATTGCATTTAGTGTGGGTGTTTTTTTACACAAATTTACATTGTTTTAAAAAATCATAGAAGGTGGTTCAATGCCTAAATATTTTTTAATGAATTTATATTTTTTAATTACCCAATGTATGATGTTTTTCATCTATTTTTTGTGATGATAGAAAGATTTATGGAAGCATTGAATTTTTTTAATCATGCATATTGACTTTGAATTGGGTGGTTTTCAAGTGTATTCCATGTTGTACCATTAGGGAATATTTTTTTATTCTTAAAATTGATTTATAAAATGGTGTTAGGGATTCTAATTTTAGTTTGGTATGGTATTATTTATCATTTGGTATTAAAAGAGGGTTTTAATGAATATTGTGTATAAATCCTTTAACACCTCTTGAAGTTATTTTATAACATTATTTTTTCATTTTATAAACTACATTGAGGGATAAAAATATGTTTGGGGTACTATTTTGGGTGTGCATGATATATAAAAGGAGTTTTGAGGTGAAAATCAAATTTTATAACATTTGGAACTTGATTGAACACAAATGGGATGCCTGTGTGTCTTGGTGGGTGGAGTAGGACTAGTATGAAAGTGATTCGAAATTGTCCATGTCCATGATTCACATAGAAATATTAATGACGAAAAAACTAACTAAATAATGAAGACTAATTGGAGATCACTAGTTTGTGGGTGTTCTCCATACTTGTGGCTTGTGCATGAGACCATAGTTTTTTGTGGTTTCTATACCACATTCCACCAAGAAACAAATATACATAGTGGACCATTGTTATCTCATTCCAAGGGGTATTACCTATGACTAGTGACCATTGTTTGTATTTTAGTTACCGTTGGCATCTGTTCTATTTGGTAGGTAAATTTATCAGCATGTGTGTCTTCATTAACATTGTCTATTTTTTAATGTTTATATCTTGAAAACTGATTTTATTTAATGTTTCCTCCCTTTAATATTTTTTCTATTATTTCATGTTTATGAAACCTTATAAGATTCTTATCATATAATATTTATTTCATTAAATAATTTCTTATGTAGGATCATATTGGTCTAAGGATTACACATTTCTTACCGCATTTGGTGTAAGATGATTTGGTAACGTTTGACACAAGGGAATGGTCTTTGGAGACCACAGTTCTGGTTTTCAGATTTTTTCTGTAGTGTGTTTTGTAGAGATGGATTGATGGAAATTCCCCATTACTATGTGGTTGGTTTTGAGTTAGACATTCTACTCCTTTTATTTATGGCCCTCATTGTTTTATCAGAACCGTGTCATTAAGTTATGAATTTTAATGGTTTGTTTAGATTGAATTTTACAATTCTATTTATTTATTATTTTTTGTTGTTTTAGGTTTTAAAATAGGGTAAATAATTCCAAAACCATTATTTAACATACCCGAGCACTTACATCATCCCACGGGGATAGGGATCCTCTTCAGGTATTTCCATTGATTGGATCTAACACCAATGGGGTGGTGACCCAACTTGGTTCGTGACATGAATTTGAAGTTTCTTGATATTCAAAAGAATTATTACCTAATAGACTTGACCTTTTATACTACACTTCATGATAAGGTAAAGAGTATGCAATTTTTTATCATGAGGGCTTGGTTCACTGTTATATTATTTCAAGAGATGACCCACCTTCAGATGGGTATGTGGATAGATATGTCATCTCGTGTATACATGGACACAGTTTAGTTCATATAGATAAAAGATAGGGGTGGATGGGAGATTCTCAGGAATACCTATGGGAATTTCATCCATGAATATCAAAAAGTTATCAAGATATTCGATTCAAATATAGGTGGTCAGGGATGAAAATTTAGATAGAAGTCTTTATCACAAGGTGTTCCAACTTTCAGAAGATGAAGGGGGAGAAATAAAGACTAGAATATTTTCATTGCTGCTTCCAATATCTGAATTGAAATTGGGAAGATGATTTCATGGATTTTTAGACATTTGAACAATGTCTCTTAGATTTAGTGACACTACATTGGTAGTTATTTACCAGCTAATGAAGGTATCCCACTTAATTCCGATCTCAAATACTTTCTTAGTTGATGATCTAGGAAAGTTTTATGTATGTGAGATCATCCAACTACACAGGGTCCCTCAAACTATCTTTTTATATAGGGACCCCCATTTTACTTCATAGTTTTAGTGGGGGTTACATAATTTTATCGTTACATATGTTCTTTTTATCATAACATTTCACACTCGGACCAATGGATAGTCAGAATAGCTGATACAAGTTCTATAGGACATTATTCATGTATATGTCTTTGAATATGGTGGCCCTTGGGAGAATCATATCCATCTCATCAAGTTCAGCTACAATACTAGCTTTCAAGAAATGATTCAAATGGTTCATATTTAATTCACTAAATGATAGGTCATTCTGTTAAACCCTATGATGGGTAGAGGAATGTGATGGAGGAATACTGGGTCCTCATTTCATGCAAGAGACATCAGAGTATGTTTAGTTGAACATGAAGTGTATTACTACAACTTTGTGTAGACATTCATCGTATAGATATTAACACTTCCATTCTCTAGAGTTAGGGGTTGGGGATCATGTTTTATTGTTTGTATCACCCATGTTAGGGAATAAATGGACATGGATGCAAGGGTATATGTTATCTCTCTTTTTACATCTTTTTGAGATTCCATAGAGGCTTAGTCTGGAAGACTATAAGTTGTTACTACCATACTGTTATCATTCCGTGAATGATGCCTTCCACATTTCACAGCATCTCATATGTCATGCAAACCTATCTCATAATTTTGATTAAGAGCAAGTTAATCTGGAGGCTAATGATTCATTTGAAGAGTGTCTTTTAGGAATCATTGACTGGAGTTTGAAAGAACACCAAGGATGGTCTAACCATTTAGTATTGGTGTTATGGTAGAACTGACATGTATAAGAAGAGACATGGGAATTTTAGGATGAAATATTTTCCGAATGTCTAGAGTTAATCTGAGATCATGATTTTCCTCCCTTGGAAAGTAATCTTGGAGATGCGTTTCTCTAAGGGGAAAGTTTGTAAGAACCTAGTTCTTTTCCAAAGACATATATCCTTTAAATTGTGCTTTAATAATTTATTTTGAATCAAATACAGAATCCTAATGAGTTAGTGAGGGTATCTAGCGTGTGTGGTGATTGATAAGAGTCTAGAACATGGTTTTTTAGAAGATAATGTAATGTCACACAGTTAATGTAAGTTGTGCATACCAGGACACACTTTTAGATTAAATCGTGTGTGGCAGGAATTTGGGATTGTATAGAGAACAAGATTTTATGTAACAGTGTCCCTTCAATTGCACGTAAATGTGTGGTTCTCATATAGGATTTGTGCACATTTTTCCCAAACCATGCTGCAAAACTATGAAAATTTTATTTTTTTGTAAAATTACCAATATTCCCTTAAATGATGTTTTACAATAAACCCTATATACATTTCTAATTCTTGTAGATAAAAGACAAAAATCATCATTATCAAACTCTTTTTAAGTTTAATTTTATGATTTTAGAAAGTTCATTCATCTAGAGTTTGTTTCAACTTCCGTTCATTACATTGGATCTTAACCACTATGTTCTTGATGTATTTTTAATCTTTCATCATTATTCTATATATCACCTATTTTATATTGATGGAGGCTAAAATTCACTAATTTTATGGAATTGGTCTGTTCTTTTGATCTACTAAAATATATTACTATTTAGAGTCTAATACTGGTCAATGAGAGTTATATGAGCCTAAGGTAGGTGGTCTATAACTCATCCGTTGAGTTTCTCAAATTTGGAAATTATCTTGTTATCGTGCCGATTTGATCAGGAGTTATGTGTTAAATTTATATATATTTCTTATAGTTATAAGGATTGTGTTTTATATCCCTTGATGTATCAATAATTCATAGTTGGTGGTTACATCCACCACAATGATGTCCCCATTTAGAGTGTTGTTCATAATTGGTTTTTTTGTGTTTCCTCACATTTTAGTATGCGTTCATGTGTTCTTTAAGCTTTTCCATTCTAATGGTGAGACATAATATATTAAATTGATATTTAATTATCAAATGGATATTTAATTGAACAATGTCTTGGAACATTCTTTTCCACTTGACCCCCTAAGGAAACTGATTAAATTTTATTAGCCACTGTAAAGTGGAATGGAAACTATATTAAATTTATATGACTTACAATCATTTATATTAAATGAAACACATGTGGTTACTCATCCTCATAAAGTCATTTTCATGTTATGAAAGGTAGAGGGGATAACCTAGTAATCTAATATCAAACATCTTAAATGTTTCCATGCACCTTTTCTATGCCACACTAATAAAAGTAAGGATTGAACCTTCATCTTATTAAATTTTACGAATATTACGTGAAGTAATTAATTAAATGAATCAAATGTATAGTCCCTAGTCACATGTATACCTAGAAATCATTATAGGTGTTGTTTTTTGAGGTTATATTTTGGATTCCCAATTAAATTCCTTTTGTCCTTTAGGACGCCATTCCAATTTAAGGATACGAGTTTCCTTGGTTTAGACAGACCAAGGAACTCGATCTACATCTATTAGTGTGTTCTATGTATTACTAACAGGAACTAGGTCGGGTCGCTATCTAACCCGGTGCCCAACCCGGTCTGTGGCATGGCCTGATGGTCATTCATGATCCCTATGAGTTGGCATAACTACCCGGGTATCAGTACAGTACATGGGAATGATTTACCCGAAACATCAAACATTAAAAAAACCAATGAATAAATAAAGAAAAGATGAAAAAAAAGAACCAAATAAGCCTTTAAAATTTGAATTATTGTAATGTAAACAACATAACCCAAAATGAATAGAATACTCCAATGAAGAGAAAACTAAAACATCTACCTAATCCTTCATGCAACATGAGGAGCCACCTCCTCAAGCCACCATTGTCAAAGCTGCATGGGAAGACCATTGACAACCCGAACCACCATCAATAAGCATAATGCCTCAACCCAGAATCCACAAAGAATAAGGTCTACATAAACCCAAATGTGTATGAAGGGTGTGAGGAAAGAGCCCAGTAGGATACCACCCAATAAAAATGTTCCATACCACAACCTCCAAGTGACAATTTAATATGATTATTCAAAAACATGATTTTAAAAAAACCATTATGGAAAAAATTTACAAGATGAATGTAAAAAAGGAAAAGAATGTTTGAAGAAAAACCATTTCACAAACACTACAATAATGTGGATAAAAAAATACATAATAAATACACACACACTTAAGTGGTCCTTCCTATGACACCAGAGGGCACCACATCATGAATAGTAGGGCACTATGGGTGAATCCTCTAAGGTATCTAGAATACATGGGATGGTAAAGACAACATAACTTGGTGTAAACATTTAATAGAGACAAAAATGATCTATTATCTCATGTATATTCCACTAGTAGAAAAATACATCCATAACCTTGTGGTCTCTAATAATAAGAAAATTATAGATAGTATTTGAAATTCAATCATGCTAGATGTAACCGAGATTAACTACTTCTGTAACATCTAGCGTACAAGTCCTAATCTTCCCACCTGGGTAACTAGGGTTCCCTATTTGTTCTCAAACAAATTTCACATTCATAAATCACAAACACAACACAATTACACCAACAAGTCAATCCATACAAGGTACACATAGTGTGTCACTACTTGTACACCAAAAACCCCACTCTAAAAAAATACGAAAACCAAACCATTTGATATAACATGCCTCACACAACTTATACAATTTAATTGTTTATAGAAAAAAAATTTCTATACAAATTCCGAACCACCACAAAACATTACCCTAGAATAAGTACCCAAAATCCCCCTTATTAGATAAAATTAAAATGATAACAATTTCACATCATAAATCAAATCACATGAAAGACTTCATAAATTATTTAAACAATTAATAAAAAATTTCAAATTGGCACATTAATGGTTTTCACTTGAAAGATGCCTAATTGTCACACAATAACAACACCTAAAATTAAACATGTGTTTAACCCTATAAAACAACAAAAATTCACATCACATTTAATAAAATAAATTCAAGTAAATAGTTTATAAAATATTTATATTTATCACAGGATAGTTTAAACCAAAAACACATTTTATCTCATTCAAAAACTCCACTTTAAACCGAATGTATAACACAACGGTTCCAAAACAAGTTTTCCGTTACTCAAACTATTAAAAATTTAAATTAATAGGGGTGAAATAAGTTCAACGTGCCAAAGTAAATTATTTTTTTACCAATACATTTTTTAATATACTCTCAACTTATGTTCTTTAGAAATTTTTTTGCATTTTTAAGATTGGACCGTAAATGCTTTTCAAGAAACACCGCAATATGATACGCACAAAACACAACCAATTGTTTTAGTGAAAAGTACATTTATAACTATGATATGTATTAAAATATTACCAAATCATATTTTTTCATCAAAAATAATTAGTTAAATGTTTCCAATAACTCCCACAACAAGACCCATATGAAATGTGAGACTATTTAGAAAGGAAGACCCAATTCCATCACATGTGCATGTCAAAAATATTTCAAAAAAACATTTTTAACCACCCCAAACAACTCCCAAAACCCCATATTAATAAAATTACACCAAATCAAACACTAAAACGTAGCCAAAACCTATATTAGAAATCTATTCAAAAGCATTAAACACACAACCCACTTCAAAAACACCAAACACACCACATCATCAAAAAAAATAATACATTGATAAACATAAATGAATATAATAAATTAATATAAGGATGTTAGTGAATATAACCACCTAACTCAATGTAGTAAATCAAAAAAATTCAATGAGAAACTCCAGCCGCGCACCACAGACAACTTCAAATTGACCCTAATTCAAAAATTTGAATGATAAAATTCCAATTAGAATAATTAAATCAGACACCTAATGAGTGAAAAAACCCCTACGAGGTGGTAATAACCTTATCAGAGGGTCGGATGTCGAAGGGAAGTTGACCAGATGGTGGGTTCATGGCTTGCTGGGGACATGTGGGCAGAGAATGTGTCGGAGCCAGTTGTACCGAAAAGTGGGTATGGCGGGGAGGTACTGCTCATCAGAGAGGGAAGATGGTGCCACAGTGGAAGGGCAAGAAGGGAAGGGGTGTTTTTGTGGCTCGTGGGGAGGGGAGTGAAGTGGGAAGGAGCATTGGCTAGGGGGAGGTGTGGTTCTCAGAATGGAAGAGTGGAAGGTAGGAGAGTGAGCTGGAGATGAGGTCAGCGTAGGTAGTCACCAAATGGGAGGAAAGGGATGCGGCTGGACATAGAAGGGGAGGGAGGACCCGGAGTGTGTTAGGAGGGGGGTTGTGATTGGGAAGGTATGGGAAATTGAGTGCAAAAAAAAGGTTGTGTGAAACATTAAATAAAAAATAAAATAAAAAAACAAATAAATCCTACTAATAACTATATATAATAATTAATCACAATTATTATAAAAATTATGATAAACTAATAAAATACCAAATATAATAATAATTTTAATAGTGGTACTATTAACCTAATTAAAACCATAACAAACATGATAATAATAATAATAATAACAATAATATTTTTTTATTATTATTAGAATAACCTTTAAATCATTTTAGACAACCCATTTTATTTTTTGCTATCTTCCTTCTTTATATAATTAATTAATGAATTAACCATACACCGGACATGTTTCATGGTGATTTGGAGAAGCCAAGCGGTTTCGACTGTGCCCTTCCTGTGACATTTTCGAACCAAGAAAACAATCCTTTATCTGCTAAATACAATAAAATTCTAATTGTCCTTGGCCTGTACTAGAAAAAACATTTCAAAGATAGATATAATAATAAAATAAAATTGTTTCAGAAGTCCAGGTGTGACTATTCTCCCCACTATAACACATTCCAACCCTAAAAATACACAACTAATGCCGAACCCCAAAGTAGAAACTGATATCCCATTGAGGTTAAAAAACGATACCTATGAAAATAAAGTGAAAAAAGGAAAAATACAACTTTCTCAGAGAAAGTAACAAAAGTGAAAATCTCAAGAAACCTTAAGAAAAACATTCCACTACATGTCACCAAACCCAAAGAGCTATAACACCTCCAGTTGATTTATTAAGGAACTATCGCACCAATAAAAACAAACTTCACAAGCTGAAACACCACAGGCAATCTGAAAAGAATATGAAACCATTGACTGCTATGAACAAACATGATTAAACTACATCCAAGGAAACCTCTTATTACTAACCACCGAAAAATCATTAAAAACATAACCAAATGGCCAACATGGTGAATACCGAAGGGGATCCCTTCCATTCAAAACCTACCAATGCCCAAGATAAATACCAACTACCCGACATGGGGAGAACTGAGTGGACTCCCCAGCATTATGAATAAGGCCAACACTGATTCATTCCAGAAACATTTGAGCGAGGCCCAAATTGGGTCTTCCCACCATTTAAACTGATTAAAGATACAAAAACATTGAAAATCTCTAGACAGAGACCAAACACCCCACCGTAAGGGGCGAGGAGGGAAGGGCCTAACTACCTGGGCGTCGAAACCATGACCTAGGAAAAACCAACAACTCCACATCCTTGGAAGAGAACTATTCAAATTTGAGAACGATTAACCCAACATAGCCCATATGGACAACTAAAAGTTATTACATTTGGTGGGATGAAACCCCCATGACATTAAGGTAATGAGATGACCACACCTCCTCATATACATGGGAATCCTCATGCACCCAAATAGGTCATTCAGAATGGAATAGCTACAGGAAATGATTTAAACAACTTTCACCTCTAATATCGATGACAGAAATAATTCCGGGGTCCCATAAACTGTTGGGGTTCTTGACCACGTTCCAGCTATACTCCGAGGCCTATGGAAAGAGCCTTGACGTTTTAAGCATATCATACCTATCCATTTGGTATTGAAGACTCTTAAACAAAGATTCTCTAGTTTGTGTCACACAAAATCTTACTACAACAGAGACAACACAATCATACACAACAAAACTTGATGTCCAACAACTCCCTTGTAGAAAATCCACCAAAATAGGGGTTTAGATGATGAACACACATCACCTCATCACCTTAACCACAAAACATATAAAGTAATTATGCATGAAGAACACTACAATTTGAACATAAAAATAGAAATCCCTAATAGGAGGACAAACTCTTATGATAACAGGGATTCCCAAAATATTATATGAACTCCACCCATACTCTTAAATGATGACTCATGCATAAAGACATCACAAAACACGACCCATGTGGTCAATGAATTCTCTAAAATACATACAGACCATCAGTCAACAGTAATCATTCTGAAATGCCTTCACCCTTTCCTGATGGAATCCCTTTCACAGTTTACAAGGGAATCATCTGAAATAACGGTGTCCAACTTCATTCCTGATTAATCAAGAAACTCAAAGAGACCAAAACTCAAATCAAATCCTATTGAATCTTCTATCCCACTGCGAGAGGATCCACTTAACCAAAATGGAAATATAATAGACTTAGCACTATCACTAAAATGGTAGATTCCTGATATTAATCAACTAGAGGGTCTGCCAATGGTGAATTACCCATGGCAGCACTTCAATCACATATTAATTCTCTATGGGGGAGGAACTAGTCGAGAATGAAACCCATTGACCCAATCAAGCACTTAACATTTGATTAGTTTTAATTATTACAACATAACCCAAAACACAACGAAGACTACAATGCAGAGAAAACTAAAACAACTACACAATCCTTCATGAAACATGAGGAGCCACCTCCTCAAACCAACATCATCAAACCTACATGGGAAGAAGATCCAAAACATGAACCACAATTAGTAACATGTATGCCTCAACCTATAATATACAATGAACAAGGTCAAAATACAACCAAAAGGTGTATGTAGGGTGTTACACAAGATCCTAGTAGGTTACAACAAAATAAAAAGTTTCCATACCATGGCATCCAAGAGATAATTTAATATGCTTATTCAAAACCAAGAATTTAAATTTTATTTAAGGGAAAAAATTACAAGCAGAAATTAAAAAAGGAAAAGATTGTTTGAAGAAAAATCATTTCACAAACACTACATTATGGTGGATGAGAAAATATATAAAGAAGGCACACACTCAAGTGGTCCTCCGTATGCTGCCAGAGGGGACCACGCCATGAATAATAGAGAACTGTTGGTGAATCCTTTAAGGTAGCTAGAAGGCATGGGATTCTAGAGACATCGTACCTTAGTGTAAACATGGAATATGAACCACAATGATCTATGCTCTCGTGCATGAGCCACTAGTTGGGAAACACATCCATGACATTGTTTTCTCCAATCATCACAAAAGTTTAGTTAGTGCTATAATGTTAATAATGCTAGATGAAACTGGGATGAACCACTACTGTATCATCTAGCGTACTAGTCCTAATACGCCCACCTAGGTACCCACAGGTCCATTTTTTTGCTCAAACAAATTTCACATTCACAAATCATAAAAACAACACATTTACACCAACAAGTGAAACCAAAAAAGGTACACATATTGTGTCACCACTTGCACAACCAAACCCCACTATAAAAACATTTGCAAAGCAAATCATTTGATAGTCATACCTCCCACCACTTTTTCAATTTCATTGTTCATAGAAAAAAATGTTTCAAAAACAATTTCCGAAGGACCCAAAAAACATTACACTCAAATATATACCCAAAATCTCCTTTTTTAGAACTAACACACACCAAAGCCATTTCACATCATAAATCACATCACATGAATGACGTCATAAATTATTTAAATAATTAGTAAAACATTTCGAATTTCCGCATCAAGGGTTTTCACATTAAAGATGCCTTATTTTCACACAATAACAACACCTAAAATCTAACTCATGTTCAACCCTATCAAACACCACATCTTCACATCACATTTAATTAAAAAATTCAAGGAAATAGTTTATAAAATATTTAAAATTCCCACATGACATTTTACACAAAAAAATCACTTGATCAGAAGCAAAAACACCACATTAAACTGAATGTAAAACGTAGCCATTCGAAAACATTTTTTCCCTTACTCAAACTATTTACAATTTAAATTAAAAGGAGTCCAATAAGTTCAACATGAAAAAATGAATAATTTTTCATTTAAACCATTTTTTATATACTCTCACCATAAGTGATTTATAAAATACATAATTTTTTAAGACAGTACCCGAAACCCTTTTCAAGAAACAATGCAATATGATATGCACAACACACAACCAAATATTTTAATGAAAAAAACATTTTTAAATAATATAAATATTAAAATATTAATAAAATAATATTTTTCAAACAAAAAATAATTAATTTAATGATTCTATGAACTCTCACAACAAGACCCAAATTAAAGGTACAACCATTTCGAAAAGAAGACCCAATTCCATCACATGCTCTTGTCAAAAATATTTCCAAAAATATTTTGCAGCACCCCAAACAACTTCTAAAAACAAATCGTAAAAACATTTCACCAGAGCACACACCAAAACATAGACAATCCCTATATTATAAATCAAATCCCATGATTTAAACACACAACCCAATTTAAAATCAATAAAAACACGACATCATAAAACCAATGATTAAATTGATAAACTTAAAAAAAATATTAAATTAATCTAAGGATTTCATGGAATGGAACCTCCTACCACAATTTAGGAAAATACAAAATGTCATAGTTAAAATCTAGTCTCACACCAAACACACCACAAAGAACTTCTAATTAACCCTAATTCAAGCATTTGAACCATAAAATTCAAATTAGAACCCTAAAATCGGAACCCTAAGAAAGGAAATCCCCTAAAAGGTGGGAATATGATTACTGGAGGGGATCCCACCAAAGGTAAGCTAGCCAGGTGGTGCGTTTGTAGATAACTGGGGAGTCGTGGGCAGAGGACGTGTCAGGGCCGACCATGCCAGAAAGGTGGTGTGACGGGGAGGCACTGCACATCGGAGAGGGAGGAGGGACGGAGTTGGAAGGCTGATGGGAGCATGGGAGGTCCCGAGGCCTATGGGGAGGGGAGTGTGGTGTGAAGGAGTAGCATCCAGGGGAGGTTTGGTATATCGGATGGAGGAGAGGATGGCGGGGAGTGGGTAAGAGATTTGGTTGGCACAAGGTGGTCACTGTATGGGAGGAAAGGGGTGTGGCGGGACATCGAAGGGGGGGGGAGGACCAACAATACAAAACAAGGTGGGTTGTGATGGGGAACCTATGGGAATGGGAGGTCTTCGAAATGGAGGGTGAAACCCTAACAAAAAAATATAAATGAAATCCTAATGATAACTAATGATAAAAATTAATTATAATTATTATAAGAGTTATGATAACCAAATAAAATAAAAATAATAACAATAATATTAATAATAATACTAATAAATTAACTAAAACATTAACAAAAGGCTAATAATATTAATAATAATAATCTTATTATTATTAGTATTATTATTAGAATAAACTTTAAATCATTTTATTCTTCCCATTTTATTTTGTTCTAACTTCCTTATTCGTCTCATTAATTAATGAATTAACCAGACACTGGACATGTGACGTGGTGATTTGGAGAATCTAAGAGGCTTAGACTATGGCCTACCAATGACATTGTAAAAAAAACTCCTTTATCCTCAAAATATAGAAAATTCTAATCAGGCTCGACCTATACTAGACAAAAACATTCAAAGACATATTCAATAATAATAAAAAAAATATTTCAGTAGTCCGGGAGTGGAAATGACACCATAGGATCACTTCTATTCTATTACATGATTCCTTGGATTCTTGAAATAGATCTAGCATTATTTCCTCCAACATGAGGTGCCCTGGTTATACCCATAGGCCTCGTTATTTTTTTCTCATTTTACATTGGATGCATTCTTTGGACTCGGTTAGATCAATACTATTATAGAATTACATGGATAATTATCCTTATATTACACTCGTACACCTTATCGAGGAAATATTTACAATCGAGTTGGATACCCTTGAGGTCATGGTTTTCTTGGTTAGTATCATGGAAATAATTCATTATGAATATTAACATAGGTTTTATTATCAAATCATGGAACCTCAAATATTACAGCCATGATGTGATGTCAGTGATGGATATACATCACCTGACATAAATATATAAACTACAACATAATTAACTAATGTACTTGTTACACATTCAGACTCTAGCTGAGTGATGAATTAGGTACATGGGTACATACATTAATTTACTACATTACTTTTATATAATAATTATTTCACATTGTTTCTATTTATTTTACACTAACATGGTCTTATATACACCATTTATGTTTTCCCACTAAGGCCTACCTACACAGCATTTGGTCCCCAATTGGTACTTGACCATATTATATATATGCAAGTATCGAAAAAGGGAAGCGAGTTTCTCCATTAACTTGATTGGTTGATATTTTAGGATGGAGCTAGAAGTATATGACTGGGATGGAGCTTGGGATGATTGGGATAGAGTTTTTATTCCTTTTTTAATCCTTTTTATAGTACGCTTGTAATATTATTTGTAATCAATGTTTTCTATCTTTTCAGGGACATGAGATTTATTATAATATATTCTTGTATTTTTATATCAGTTATTCTAGTTATTCCACTTTTTTTTATCTTTTAACTTTTCATTATTCCATCTACTTATGTATATTTATTTAGCTACTTATTTACCGATTCCTATATGTAATCTATTATGATACACTATGGTAATCAGGGAATAATCTCTTCATGGATAGACCCTCGGCCCTCATTGCTAGTTTGCAACCTCTCACATTCAGGGTGATGTGATTTTGGCCTAGTGTCCCACTAGGATTAGGGAACCTTCAGTGGCATACAGTTCTGGGATGTTACATACTACCATGTACGATTCATATATCAATATCATTCCATATCATATAAACATCATATTCTTGAATTCAATGAATATTTTATTTTTAAAATACACACATTCATAGCCTCCCCTTAATATATGATCTCACCATATCTATTAAAGATTATATTATCTTTTTATAAATTTATAACCCATATATTATAAGTGAAACAATCCATTAAATTCCTAGAATTATCTAGTTTTGATAAGTGAAGTGAAGAGAAAAGAAAGAGTATGTTTCATTAAACCAATATCGATTCATTATATGCATATTCTATATTAGAAAAACACATGTTATTCTAATACAATCCCCATAAATGTCTTTGGATCAATGTTCATAAGTTGTAAGGATTTTCATCAAACACATGCCATATATACAACATTAAGGGAAAACTTTCACATTTGCAATTCAATTAAAAATAAATAAATTTATATCATTAAAATCCTAAAATATTTATGTCGTCCACTTGAATATAATTATTAATTTAAATTAAAAATCCATTATAATATATTATAATCCTAAATAACTCATACTAACCATATTCTTATGAGATAAAAATACCATCATTAAAATCATTCAAAATTTCATTATCATATTAGAAAAAAATTATATATATACTCTTAATATGATAAAAGTACATGTTTTCTCAACAAAATTAAATATTATCAAATAATTTATTTTACATGAACAATATTGTATACAAGGGGAAAAATTCATTAATAATCAAATTTTTAATTATCATTATTAATGAAATAATTTAATTTTATTAATCAAATATAATTAAATTCTTCTATTTAATATGAACATTTAATTTTTTAATAGAAATTGTTTTAAAATTTAATAATCATGAAAACAATAGAATATCTTATGATTTATAATTCTCAAAATAGTTTATTTCCTATCAAAATTTTACACTATGATGTAAAAGTGTCATTTGAACACAAGACAGTATGAAGGGTTGTCGATTTCAACATATTCAGAATTTACCTTCCAAAATTTTCATTTCCCTTCATCATTAATTGTTAAAAATTGTATATTCACATGTATTTAATTACTATGTAAAAAATAACACAAGAAAATACTTCAATTGAACATGAAATAAGAATTCTTTTTGTTTTTATATTCTAACGTGACAAAAAACATTAATAGAAAAAACCAATTCCTCCCACATTAATTACTATATAATAAATAACCATTCATGTTATGTAACAAATATCATTATTCATTCCCTATTAAAAACAATAATTTATCTAATAATATAATATTTGATGTTTTCAAGGTCAGAAATCATGTATTTCGATTGTGTGAAACATCCACTTCGATGTTCATCTATATCTATTATTTACAACAATATAGAATAAAAAAATAAATAATATTTAACTAAAAGAGAAATTAATTATTAGTAAGTATTTAAATATTGAATTCCACAATATTTAATCAAAAATTCATTCTTGATTCATTCATTCCAAAATGAAAAAATAAACAAATAAAAAATTCCATGATTAATGAAACCCTATGAAAAATATATCAGATTGATATACTATATTAAAATATTAATTTTAAAAATAAAAATAAAATTTAAACAATACCCATGAAACAACGCAATTAACTAAAATAAATATTTAAATTTTATATATTTCATAATTTTTTTATTAATGTTATAACTTCTTTTTCTGTTGTTGTATTGAGGAAAACGTGATCCTCAATATATAACTCTAAATAATTCCATCGATTACCAATACAATAATTTTTTAATTATGTTTTTATTTGATATACTTTTAGATCACTGAATTTTATTTATAAATTCATGAACACTGTTTTGTCTAAATAGATTACATTATTCATCTTTATCTTATTATGATGTAGTTATACATACTTTTCAACAAATGTATTCATATATATCTATTATTATTATTATTACTATTTAAAAGGTATTTTTATCACAAAAAACACACTAATTAATAATATTATCCCAAGAATAATTTAAAACTATGTGAGAATTGTTTTAAAATATCCTTCAATGTTTGTATAATAATTTTAGATTTAATATTAATTTATGTATAATAAGTGATTCTAATATTTAACATCCTTTTTTATTCCATTTAAATACATTGACAAACCATTATGTAAAACTGTGGATCTCAATCTAAAATAATGTCTAGTGAAACACAATGCATCCTTCAAACTGATTGGATATAAAGATGAAAAAGACACATAATGGAGAAATACTCTCAAGTATCTATTAACAAATAATACACAGTTATACAGTAAATAATAACATATATGGTATTGTTTTAAATACATCCCACTGTATGACAAGTAACAAAATCCATATTAATTTTTCACACTTTTATTTCAGTATATATAGTGGATGAATCACTCACATTGGTAGTTTATATTCTATAATAACATAATATTATGCTATAAAAATTGTATCATGTTTATTAGTATCCATTTAAATTGAATCCAGTCAATAATTTTCTTAAATAAATTTATACATTTTGGTTTTCCTGGGGTGTATAGTGAATATTGAGTTATAAGAATTATCCAAAAATGTTTGATAAAATATTTAATTAATGATATATGCGGAATAATAATAAAAATTAATAAATCATTTTCATTAACATTAAACTCATTAATAATACCTTTTGTTAATTATTATATATTATACATTATAAAAGGTTCTTATCATTGATCACCCTTACCTTTGTCAAGTAATGATGGATGAGAAATCATTAGGATTAAGAATAATGCTTTAATTAACCAAGGAATTCCATGTCTATTAATCAGGATCCTATATCAATGGATCTCTTTCCATCCTCTTACATATAAGACACCTGTATCTCTCCAATTTAGTGCATCATCCGCATTATTTTAGGTGAAAAGGTGAAATGAATGGTATAATCCTAATTATTAAGAAACATGATCAATATCTAATACCACACATTTAATTTAATTAATTTAGATATAAATTTTCATACATCATAACATCATGTATATATCACAATATTATAAATAAATAAATATATAATTATCTTGTGTCTTACTAGAAATTATTACCAAAACAGTATCTATGTAATGAGTGGGATAATTCTATACAAAAGTCATTAATAATCATACATATCCTCATTTCACATAAAAACTTAAATCATTTCATTTTTTTGATGTTCTATTTTAAAATACATTATCTTTACTTATTGATGGATATATTTCAACTATTACACTAACCTACCTTATCTTTATCTCTATAACTATTTCATTATGGTGGTTTTCTATAATAAATACTACCCCTTATTTTTTAACTAGGTTAATGGGTTAGAGATATATACCTTTTTAATATACTTTTTTAATACATAACATTACCAATGAAACTAGGAATATATTTTAATGTTGTGTTCTAAGACCACTAAAATACAATATTTATCTTAGTAAGGTCAACTAATATTCCTTAATTAGATACAATATTTCCCAAAACAAATCCTCTTTTATAAAAAACATTAATTTCACAAAACCTTAAAACTAACCCATATTTTTTAAGAGTTTATAAAACATCCCAATGGTGATCCTCATTCTCCTCGTGAATTATATAATATGTTTTGATATATATAATAGTGATTATTTAAAATTTTTTAAGGTAATATCTGAAGATTAGATTTATCTGATTTTTAAATATTATAATAAAATTTTGGAATACAAAGATAATGAAAAATAATCCATTATATACATGCCCTATTTATAAAGGGGAATTTAAATTATGTAAATTATTCAATATTTATCAATGATAACAAGACTACTTTGTAATATTATATGAAAATTTAGCATCATAAAATTGGGAAGAAAAAGTAATATTAAATGTAAGATTATTTTTATTATTTAAGTTAATTACATTGAGATATATAAATTTAATTTTTTATAAAATGATATATACATCATCATAATAAACATTATATGTTAATTATGTGATTATATATAGGGTCTTATTAAAACATTATCCAAGAGTTCTCTAAATTCTGTCTTAAATTATTTGGAAACAATATTTATTGTATGCTTCCAAAAATTCTAAAACAATTTCTGTATATTTTTATACACTACTTCATAGTTAATTATTAAAAATTAAGAAACATGGGGAGTCTAATGATAAAGATATTTTTGGTGTATTTAAGAATTTAAAATGATTTTTATTTGGACAACATTGAAATTTTATTTTTTATTATATTTTAAATTAATTTTATTATTAATCAATATGAGCTAGTCCATTTTAATGATCACATACAAATACATCATCAGTAAAAAATTTGGGTTAGTGATATAATTGTACACATAAAATGAAATAAAGTAATTTCCAAATGACCTTGATATATTTTTAGACCTGCATGAAGAATTGTATTTCCAAAATGATTCTATTAAAAGAGATCTATATGTTTTGAATTCAAAAATATTATAAATGTTTAAATAGAAAATAAATTATGAACACATTTATTTATATATATGTTTAGATGAACTGATAATAAATATACTCCTTACTTCTTTTGTACTCCCAATTTTGTTTGAAACATGCTATAACATAATGTTTTAAAGAGAGTCGAAATATGATTATGAATAAAAATTCAAAAAGTGGACCAAAAAATTAAAACACCTTATTTTGGTTTTATAGTAAAAGAATATCATAATGTTATACATTTATTTATCCCAAGTGGAGATAAAATGGTTATTGTGATGATTTACATTGAATAATTTTTATGAACTATATGATTGAGTGTGTTAGATTTTGTTATCGATACATAATCAAAATTTTATATTAAATATGATAATGGTAAGAATGATGATATTATTTTTTACATATCTTTATTGGTTCATCATGATCCTGTAATGTATTTAGTTGTTGATGGTTTTTTGGAAGAACAAATAAGGGCAAATATGGAAGGGGAAATCCATTCAAGATAATTCCCATGATAGTGGGTGTTTTTAAAGAGTTTACCAAAATGGGAAAGTCCATTTTCTAATGGATTACATATTGAATAAATATAATAATCCAAAGAAAGACAAACCCATCAAAGAGAATGTTTCTATAGTTGTGTAAAATATTTGGTATGTAGGTGAGAAAAACATATGATATTATAAAGTCCCGGCCTTAAAACATTACATAATATTAAATTAAATGAATAATTTAAATTGGTTATCATTTCAGGTTTAGAGTTTTAGAGTGTTAGACCATAACTATTACATTTCAAAAAATTAAAAGTAGATACTTATACTCAAAATCCATTTTTTTACAAAACATGAACTCTTGATAAAAAATATTCATCTCTAGTTACATGTTTTAGAAAACGTGAATTTTCCTTGATCCCATCCATGAACTTATTCCGCATTATGTCCTGTGAAAAACATTTCAAAAACATGGGATGAGCATAAAAATATTAGTATGGGATACAGAAAGAAGTAAAACTGTTAGTTTTTCAATACAACAAGTAAACCATGAATACATTAACATAAGAAATACCTTTCACCTTTATGAAGTAGTAAATACTCTTCACTGAATAAAATATCATTACATATTCTTTTGTAACAAAAAGATTACCATAAAAACCATATAAATAACACATAACATTTAAATGTAACTTGGGACATAAACATTCATAAATGGAAAAACTATATAGACGAATTGCACACCTATCACTAAATGGAATTTCCATACGGACGACTTCCAAACCCAATGCATTGGAGGATATAACATTACCACCCATCCTGGTATTCACGACACCACCCATCATTTTTTTTATCATGTAACCACCCGTCAAATGTCCAGGTACCATTATAAAATCATAAGAATGAAAAAAAATATAATGGAAAGGAAAAAATTACCACATTTCAATCACAATATATCACATAATTATATTGAAATAACAAATAAATTATCAAAACCATTTTCAATACCAAAATATATAAAAGATTATATTGTATTTAATTTCTTTTAAAAGATATTACGGCTTGTTGAGGAATCCAAAGATCATATCATACTCGCGGTGGATGAAAAGGTCGTTGTCACTGCTTACATTAAAAGGAACATTCATTTTTTCATTTAGTAAAAAAATACGTAGAAAAATATTCCTTTTGAATAAAATTAAAAGTCAAAGGGGTTTATACGCCATATAAAATAAAGTTGTTTATAAATGAAAATATGCCTCAATGAAAGGAGACTGAGACGAAGTCCCTTACCTCGAGTCTGACTTGACTCGATCGTTCTTTAATCTCCTGGATAATAAAGAAAAGTTAATTTCTAATTTCTCAGGAACCTTTATCATGTTTATTATTTCTTTTATATCAGTTATTACCATGTTATAAACATTATGTAATCATTTATGTTAATAATGTTAATTTTGTCGATATTTGGTTCTTGTGTCAAAAATGAAAAACTTATATTACAAGTTGTCAATGAGGTAAACATTACATTACATACAAAATGATATTCATTATTTATATATAATGAATACCATATATATCTAGTATATACATGTATTTATAATAGTACATAACATATATAGTTAGGAAATGAAATGCACCGTTCATTGAGACGATAAGCCGTACATACGCATGAACCCTACATTCATTTATATTTCTTATATTATGTAATTTTAAACATAATGTACATAGGTATTTTATAATTACAGAATCATATACAATATCACTAACTCTATCCTTTATACATCCCACATAAGTCATTAACAAATCACATACCTTTGAGGGGGTGGTAGTCCGCACTTTCTGAAATGATATTATCGTATATACCCACTATGGAAACCATAAATTCTTGATATAATTAGGAAGTACAGAAGAATAATCAAATCATAAACATATTATATGTCATATGTAAATATAGTTCCATCATAATGGCCACCATGAGATGTGGTAGGATAAAATCGAACAATCATCGTTTTGTGAGGCGTTAGTTCTCTATCCAGAGAAACATTATGTTCTTCATCAATTAGATGGAGGTGTGTCTAAGTTTAGTTATAATACATATAATATTGAAATCCTTGTATATTGCTGATAATGGTGTTTTTATAAAATAAAGGAATAAAAATAGTTTAGGGGTTGGAGAAGAAAAATAAATGAAAACAATTTAAGAAAAAGTGTTACCTTTAATTTGGGTAACTCCCTTTGGTTTGAACCAAATGAATTCTTGAAGTGCATTATTCCTAAAGTAAGGCTTCTAGGAAGAGGAGAGGGAAGTAGGAATATTAATTAGGAAGAGTTTCGATGAGATAAATGGCTTGATAGGTGTGAGTAATTGGTTAAAAGTGGTCCCCTTTTATAAGGGAGAGGAGGGGCTCTTTTGGAAAGTGTGAAAATATTTTTTTTAATATAATACAATTCGGTTTCTAATAGTCCAAAAGATGACTCATATAATACTATTCGGTTTCTAATAGTCCAAAAATCATTATAGAAAAATATAAGATGACTCATAGTCTATATAAACTCATCCAATCAGAATTGGACATGTTTTGGATACTATTTTAATCATTATAATCTTATTTATTTAAATAATTTATTAATGAGGTAAATACTGCATCATTATTGTGTCATAAATAATTTAATTTATTTGATGTCTAAAAATTATAAAACAAATACCATGATATATTAAATCTTATTAGATTTAAAATTAATAATTATAGTTGAAATTATAATTTATATTACACCATATAAAAATTAATTACTAAAATACTTTTGTTAACGTCAATTTTGTCTTTACATTAAATTAATTAATCTAAAGTGTCATTATCTTTCATAAGTGGCTCCATGGGGTCCCAAAAATGACCGAAGGATGCCCATTATTGGCCTATACTCATCCAATAAGGTTTTGAAAAGTGTTAATGTAATTTTAAATTATTATAATATTCTTTTAACCTTGAATTACCTTATTTAACAATAAACGTGGTAAATAAAAGTCAAAATTAACTATTCATAAAAATTATCTTGATCCTAATGAACCACATTTTACCTATTGGTAACATCCATATATGTCATAATTTTTAATTTCAATTCATAGAAGTGGTAAAATCTCATTTAAATGAAAAAGTCAGTTTTTTTGACTACCACTAAGTGGTTTCACTATTCATCAAAAATTGATGTTTTTCAGATATATACCTAAATTTCAGCCTAAGATATATTTGATATTTCAAATTAAAAAATGATGTTTATTTTTCCAAATTCAAAACATAAAAGTGTCATTAATAAATTTTAAAATTAATTCCCGTTGTTAAAACAAATAGCGTGTTTTTAAGAAACAATAACTATCAAAAGATTGACACTTGTTTATGTCCAATTTCAAAGTGAAATTATTTCCAATGACCCACATTGGATTAAATGGTAAAAATATATTCTGATAACACATTAAAACCAATTAAAAAGATATTCTATCCATATAAATAAATTTTATTAAAACACAGTTTTGAATTAAAATACAATATTTTCAGTATTCATTAACAAATGAACTTTTTCGGACAAATTCAAAAGATTTACACAAATTAAATTTTGATGTCCCCATTCTAAAGAAGGATTTTATGTGTTCATATAAAATTTATTAATGTAAAATTAATATTTAATTCAAAAATATTAATAAGTGTGAAAATAGATTATTCTTTATTTACATGGGATGTTACATCCTTCCGCCCTTTGGGAAATTTCCTCCTCGCAATTTTTATTCACTTATCAAAATAAGTGGGGGTATTTATCCCTCATAGAATTTTAATATTCACAGGTTTCCTCTTCAACCATATGGTTTTTCCACAAAACCTTTACCTGGTGAATTACTTTATTCCACAACACATGCTATCTATGGTCAAGAATCTAGACTGGTTATTCTTCATTAGAGTGATTCTCTTCCAACTGAGCTACCTCTGGGCTCAAAACATGAGATGGGTCTGGTATATACTTTCTCAACATTGAAACATGAAAAAAATTGTGTACCTGGGATAATCTTGGTGATAAATCCACTCAGTATGCAACTGATCCAACTTTCTCTAAAAATTCATAAGGTAAAATGAACATAGGGCACAACTTTCCCTTCTTACCAAAATGCATCACACTTTTTCAATGAGAATCATTGAGAAAGACCTGGTCACCTACCTCAAAAGAATGATCTTTCCTCCGACTATCTGCATAACGTTTCTTTCTTCTTTGATCTGTTCTCATGTGCTTCTGAATCAACTGAACCTTCTCTGCCATCTCTTCTATCAATTTTGGTCCCATCAGCTTCCTTTATCCTACTTCATCCAAAAAATATAGAGTTTGACAATGCTTTCCATATAATGCCTCAAATTGAGACATCTGTATACTGGAATGAAAGATTTTATTATAAGAAAATTCACCCAAAGAAACATGTTGGTCCTGGATTCCCTAGTAATCCATCGAATAAGCACGTAACATATCTTCCAAGTTCTGAATTGTTCATTCTGACTACCCTTCGGATTGAGGATTAAAAGTTGTACTAAATTTTAATTCAGTACCCAATGACTTCTGAAGACCCTTCCAAAAGTTATAAGTAAACCTAAGATCACTATCAGATACAATGGAAAGGGGAACTCCATGCATCCTGACTACCTCTTTTTACATACATCCAAGAAAGTTGATCTAGAGTCAAAGTATCTCTAACAGGAAAGAAATGATCAGATGTAGTCAATTGATCAACCATAACCCAGATTTCATTATTACCTCGAGATGGCTTTGGTAATCCCACAACAAAGTCCATGAATATATTTTCTCATTTCCTCTTTGGCACCGGTAAAGGCTGAAAAATCCCATTCGGTAACTGCCACTCTGCTTTAACCGACTGACAACTCAAACATTTCACAATAAAATCAATAATATCTATATTCATTCCATCCCACAAGTAATACTCCCGAAGATCTTTGTACATCTTAGTACTGCCAGGATTAACTGAAAACAGAGAATTCTGAGCTTCACATAACAACTTATTCTTCAACTGTGAATCACAAGGTACACATAATCTTTTCCCAAACCACAATACACCTTCATTATCAGGATTAAAATCAGGAAACTTACCCTTCTGAAACAACTCTACCTTTTTCTGCAACTCACTGTCTTCTTTCTGTTCTTCCTTTATTCTGTCTGATAGAGATGATCTTACTGACACCTGATACAAAATAGAAGAATTTCATACACCAAAAAACTTATATGCCAATGTTCATTAAATAAAAAATCAAAGGATCTTGTTCTAAATATAGCATGGAAAATGAAGCATTTCTTTTTCAACTGAAAGCATCCACCACTTTATTTCATTTTCACGGATGGTAATGGACCATGCAATCATAATCCTTGATTAATTCCAACCATCTCCTCTATCTCATGTTCGATTCTTTTTCAGTGAATATATACTTTAAACTTTTTTGGTCAGTATATATTTCACATTTTACTCCATACAAATGATGCCTCAAAATTTTTAAAGAAAAAAAAACAGAAGCTAATTCCAAATCATTTATAGGGTAATTTAACTATTGAGGTTTTAACTGACATGAAGCATAAACAATTACCTGATCATTTTTCATGAGGAGACACACCAATACTTTCAACGAATCATCACTGTAGATTGAAAACTCACTATTGATGGAAGGAAATGCCAAAACTGGAGCATTCACCAATCATTTTTTCAATTCCTAAAAACAATCAACACATTGTTTTGTCCAGATTAACTTAACACCTTTTCTAGTTAACATAGTCATTGGACTAGATAACTATGAAATGTTTTGAACAAATCATCGGTAATAACCTGCCAAACTACGAAAAGTACGGATCTCAGTTATTTTTGTGGGTCTTTTCCATTCTTCTAAAAATTTTGTTTTAGCAGGATGAACAGTTCATCCATTTTTTGAAACAATGTGACCAAGGAATGAAATTTTTTGTAACCAAAACTCACACTTACTGAATTTCTCAAAATGTTTCTTTTATTTTAAGGTTTGAAAAATTACCCTTAAATTAATTTCATGCTCCTCTTTAATTTTTGAATAATCAAAAATATCATCAATGAACACAACAACAAACTTAAACAAGAACTCACAGAAAATTCTATTTATAAGATCCATGAATACAGTAGGGGAATTGGTTAAACCAAAAGGCATTAATACAAATTCATAAAGGCTATATATAGTATGAAATGTGGTATTCATAATGTATGTTTCCTTTACATTCAACTAATGGTACCCTGAACTCAAATCAATCTTTGAAAAATAATGAGCTCCCTGGAGCCGATCAAACAAATCATCGATATGAGGAAAAGGATACATATTCTTAATAGTGATGTTATTCAATATTCTATAATCAATGAAATGTATCATTGAACCATATTTATTGTTAACAAACAAGATAGGATCACCCCATGGTGACGTGCTAGGTCGAACAAAACCTTTATCTAATAACTCATGCAATTGCTTCTTTAACTCTAAAAGTGCAATTTGAGCCATTCGATAAGGTGGTTTTGAAATTGGATTAGCATCAAGAACTAAGTCAACAGTAAATTCAACTTCCTGATCAGGTATAATACCAGGAAACTCATTAGGCAAAACATCAACGTACTCATTTACCTCTAGCACGTCATTAATATGAACATTTTATTTTTTTTTCAAATATATGTGCAAGGTAACATTCATTTCCATTTTTACTAGTTTCTCAACTTCCTGATATGTTATCAAAATAAAGGGTTCATTTTGGTATACAAATTGAAAATATTTCTGAAAATAAACCTATTTAGCTCTACATAAAATCTTAGCATGATAAACAAAAAGCCAATCCATGCCCAAAATAACATCAAACTCTACTAGAGGAAAAACAATAAGTTTTGAAGGTAGATTCTTTTCTCATAGAAAGAAAGGAATGTTCTTATGTTTTATTTTTATCTCAGAATTTACTCTAGGTGTTTTTACCATAATTTCTGTATTCATATCTTGAGATGGAATTCCCAATTTACTAGAAAACCTCTAAAAAATGAACGAATGTGTAGGCCATGAATCAAACAACACATTGGCATAATCTGAACAAACAAACAGTGTACCTGATACTACTTCATTTGACGGCCCAACATCTTCTGAAGTAGTTGTAAAGGATTTCAACACCCCTTTATGCTTGTATTCTGACTTCTATCCCTCTATTGAGTTCTTCGATGGACACTCATTTACATAATGACCCATTTCGTTACAATTAAAACATCATACCGTTGGATTTTCAATGCCTGCTTGATCATCTTACTTATAGATACGAGAAATATGACCAGACTTACCACAACGGAAGCACATTCTAGACCTTGATAAACATTCTTTGGGATTATTTTTACCACACTTCTCACAAGATTGATATTTAGTTATCTTACCTCCAGGCTTCTTTGATGAATTGATCCCCTTTGCTTGCCAACTGGACCTCTTATTCTATTTTTTTTTCAAAGAACACTTGATCATCAGCAAACTCTATTTCCACATTCTCCATGCATCGAACAAGTTTTTCAAAACTTTTGAACTCATGAGAGGCTAATGCTCATCAATATCAAGGCTTCATTCTTGAGTAAAATAGATTTATCTTATATCAAGATCTCTGATGAAATTGGGTGCATACCTTGCCAGTCGAGTGAACTTTTCATCATAAGCAGCCACTGAGTCATCCTCCTATCTCAATTCTATGAATTATTTTTCCATCCTAAGACGAACCACCTTAGGAAAATTTTTCTCAAGAAACATAACATTGAATTCATCCCAATCAAGATCATCAATCTCCTCACTATCCTTGATAATTTTCACCCACCACTGATCAACTTCACCCTCAAAATGATAAACAACGAGACTATCCTTTTGATGTTATGAACACCCCCATGACATCAAAAATATTTTCCAGTTCTTTAATCCACCCTTTTGCTAGCACCATATCAGATGATCCTCTGAATGATGGGGGGTGTTGCCTCATGAAATGATCCACTACTATCGTGTTCCTCTGTGGTTGATCTGGCTGATCTCGTGCATAGATACCACCAACATTTATAGACTAAATCAACAATGCCATCACAGCAACAAAACTGTTCAGTTTTGATTCCGACCATCTCAGGTTACTGATTTGGAAGGTTGTCTTCCTCCTGATGTCGTCCCAACATAGCTGTCCAATTTCCTCTAAGGAAAACCAATCTAAACACAAAAATATCTTAGGTGAAGCAACATGGTAATCTATAAATGCTATATCATTTCAATATTGACATAAATTTCATTGTGGATATTAATTTAACAATAACCTAACTCTTAAATTGGTCTAAACTGACCTCTGATGCAAAATATAAGGACCCGACCTTAAAACATTACATAATCTTGAATTAAATGAATAATTCACACTTATGTTCTTTTTTAGGTTTAGAGTTTTAGAGAGTTAGACCATAACTATTAAATTTCAAAAAAATTCAAAGTAGACTCTCCTACCAAGTATCCATTTTTTTACAAAACATGAACTCTTAAAAAAAAGACTCATGTATAGTTCCATGTTTAAGACATCACGAATTTTCCTTGATCCCATCCTTGACCCTATTCCACATTATGTACTGTGAAAAACATTTCAAAAACATGGGATGAGAATAAAAATCTCAATAAGGGATACACAAAGATGTAAAACTGTTAGTTTTTCAAAACAACAAGTAAACCATGAATACATTGACATAAGTAATACTTTTCACCTTTATGAAGTAGTAAATACTCTTCACTGAATAAAATATCATTAGTTACCCTTTTGTAACCAAAATATTACCATAAAACCCATATAAATAACACATAACTTATAAAGGTAACTTGGTACATAAACATACAAAAATGGAATAACCGTACAGTCATCTTACAAACATATTACTAAATGGAATAGCCATACGACCGAAATCCATACCCAATGCATTCGAGGTTATAATGTAACCACCCATCCTGGTATTCACGGAACCACCCATCATTTTGGTTTATCACATAATCACCCGTCAAATGTCCAAGTACCATTATTAAATCCAAATAATGAAAACAAATATAAAGGAAAGAATTTTTTTTTCCACATTTCAATCACAATATATCATTTAAATATATTGACCAAAAAAATTCATTATCAAAACCATTTTCAATACCAAAATACATAAATGGGTATATGGTATTTATTTTCTTTTAAAAAATACTTCGGCTTGTTGAGGAAGCTAACAATCAAATTATACTCACAGCGGTGGAAAAGGTCGTTGTCACTGCTTACATTAAAAGGAACACACTTTTTTTTCATTATGTAAAATGCTTCGTAGAAAAATATTCATTTTGAATAAAATTAATCATCAAAGTTATTGATACACCATATAAAAGAATGTTGTGTATTAATGAAAATATGCCTCAATGAAAGGAGATTGAGACGAAGTCCCTTCTCTCGTGTCCGACTTGACTAGATCGTTTTTTAATCTCCTGAATAATAAACTAAAGTTAATTTCTACTTTCCAGAGAACCTTTTTCAAGTTTATTATTCCTTTTATATCACTTATTACCATGTTATAAACATTATCTAATCATTTTAGTTAATAATGTTTATTTTGACGATATTTGGTACTTGAGTAAAAAATGAATACCTTGTATTACTAGTTGTTCATGTGGTTAATAGTCTATTATATATAGAATTATATTCATTATTTAGATATCATATATATCATATATATCCAGTATATACATGTATTTATAATAGTAAATAACATATGGAGCTAAGAAATGAAATGCCTCATTCATGGAGACGGTAATCGTTACGTACGCATGAACGCTACTTTCATTTATATTATTTATTTTAGTGTAATTTTAAACATAATGATGCATAGGTATATTATAATTACAGTATCATATATAATATCAAAAACTCTATCCTTTATACATCCCACATAAGGCATTAACGAATCACATCACTTTGAGGGGGCGGTAGTCCACATTTCCTCAAATGGGATTATCGTATTTACCCACTATGGAAACCATAAAGGATTGATATAATTGGGAAGAATAGAAGAATAAAGAAATCATAAACATAATATATATTATATATAAATACAGATCCATCATAATGGCCATCATGAGTGGCGGTAGGATAAAATCGAACAATCATTGTTTCGTGGGGCATTAGTTTTCCATCCACAGAAACATTATGTTATAGTTCCATTAGATGGAGGTGTGTGTAAGTGTAGTTCGAATACTTATCATAAAAACATCATAGTATATTGAGGATACTGGTTTTGTTACAAATGAAAGGAATAAAAAGAGTTTAGGGGTTGGATAAGTAAAATAATAGAAAACAATTTAAGAGAAATTGTTACCTTTAATTTGGGTAACTCCATTTAGTTTGAACCAAAGGACTTCTTGAAGTTCCTTCTACCTGAGGTAAGGCTACTAGGAGGAGGAAAGTGATGTAGGGAGATTAATTGGGAAGAGTTTGGATGATCCAAATGGCTTGAGATGTGTGAGAAATTGGTTATAAGTGGTCTCCTTTTATAAGGGATAGGAGGGGCTCTTTAGGAAAGTGCGAAAATATTATTATATAATATAATGATATTCGGTTTCTAATGGTCCAAAAATCATTATAACCAAAGATAAGATGACTTATATTCGAAATAAAGTCATCCAGTAAGAATTGGAAATTTTTTGGATAATATTTTAACCATTAAAATCTTATTTATTTAAATGATTTATTAATGAGGTAAATAATGCATCATTATTTTGTCATAATTAATATAATTTTTTTGATATCTAAAAATTATAAAAAGATACCACGATATATTAAATCTTTTTATCATTCCAATGAACTTTTATTGTCGAAAAGATAATTAATATAACACCATATAAAAATTAATTACTAAAAGATTTTTGTTATTGTCAATTTTGTCTTTACATTAAATTAATTAATCTAAAGTGTCATTATCTTTCATAAGTGGCTCCATGGGGTCCCAAAATCAACCCAAGGATTCCCATTGTCTGAAAATACTCATCCAATAATGTTTGGAAAATTTTTAAGGTAATTTTGAATTATTATAATATTCTTTTATCCTTGAATTACCTTATTTACCTTTAATCGCGGTAAATAAAAGACAAAAGATACTATTCACAGAAAATTATTTTCATCTTAATGAACCACATTTTATTTCTTGATAACAACCATGTATGTCATATTTTTGAAATTTAATTCACTTAAGTGGTAAAATTTCATTTAAATGAAAAAGTCATTTTTTAACTACCTCTTAGTGGTTTCACTATTCATCAAAAATTAATGATTATCAGAAAAATACCTAAAACTCAGCCTAAGATATATTTGATATTCCAAATTAAAAAATGATGTTTATTTTTCCAAATTCAAAACAAAAAATTTTCCTTAATTAATTTTAAAATTAATTCCCATTGTTATAACAAATAGCGTGTTTTTAAAAACAATAACTATCTAAAGATTGACACTTGTTTATGTCCAATTTCAAAGTGATATTAATTCCAATGTCCAAAATTGGATTAAATGGTAAAAATATATTTTAATTACACTTTAAAACCAATTCAAAAGATAATCTAACCATATTAATAAATTAGATTAAAACACGGTTTTGAATTAAAATACAATATTTTCACTATTCATTAAAAAATAAACTTTATCGGAAAAATTCCAAAACATTACGCAAATTAAATTTTGATGTCCCAATTATAAAGATGAACATTATTTGGTCATATAGAAAATTTCAATGTAACAGAATATAGATTTAATGAGGGTTCGCCATTCAAAGGCGATAAATCGGCCTTTTAATATAAATTATGGTTAAAATTAGATTCATTCACAATTTAAGCCTCTAAAATTTATTAGATAAATTTAAATACCATTAAAAAAAATTTATAACCATGTTGTTGTTAGTTTTTTTCATTCCCACCAATACAACGACTATGAGTTAACTACCATTTAAAATAATAATATTATATTATTAGTGTGCAACGTAAGATTTCAATGTAACCCATTATTGCATTTCGGGTACGATATCAATCATACAAACCCTTTTAAAGTAAAATTTATATTTAATTAAAAAATATTAATAAGTATGAAAATATCTTATTCTTCATTTACTTGGGATGTTACAGATATAATGACCACGGATTTCCATGTAGTTATCTTACATTGTTCCTCTATGAAACAACAATGGAATAATATTTATGGTTGTCCCCACGGTTCCTATGTGACTGTGGTCATGCAAGGAATACTAAAACGGTGATGATTCCTATTGTCTTAAAAGTATTTGTCAAAATAAAAATATTGAAATCAAAACTTCTATATCAATAATAACATATCTTGTGGTGCAAGGAATTTTGAAGGAAATGAACAACATATAAACAACATTTTTTGTATAATATGTTTTGGGGTTTTAGTTGTAGTTATGATTGAGTTTGAGGATATGGATTCTTGGAATATCCAATTTATTTTTCATTAAATATATGAGCTTGTTTTAGATAGATTCTAAGTTATCTGAAATATTTAAAAGGATTCAGTGGTTAAAAATGAATTCAGAGAAGATGAGTCTGTTGATGAATGTTTTTAGTTAGAATTTAAATTTAAAAACTATTAATTATATTTAATAATTTTAACTTATACTTTTTAAAAGTTTTGTATATGTTTATAAATAATTGTAAATGAGAGAAAATGAGAAGAAGTTAATAATACATAAGATAAAAAATATAAAAAAAGGGATGTGAATATTATCATAAAGTGAAAAGTTCATTCCAAAGTTTCATCAAGTTAAAAAAGTAGCGGAAGAGTGGAAAAACATTAGAAAATGATTATTATGTTTGGAAGTATTTCATAAAATGTTTATTCCATTTCTTAATAATTTTTAAATCAAATGATGTACAATAATATTTGGGAGTCATGTCATAACATGTGTAGAAGGATAAAACTTTATCAATTTAACAAAATTCTGAACTAGTTGGTCATTTGGTCTCTTTGATATTCAAGATATTTTCATGTACTAAAATTCTCATTTTGGAAGGAATCCCTTTTAAATAAGATTTTCTATTTTATGTGTGTGTTTTGAATAGGGATCATTGTTCCCTCTTACTGGTGTTTTTGTTTTTTTATTTATGTAAACATAAAAGGAAGATGAATTAATGATTAACTCCTATCTCAGTGATTCATCACCAATCCGAGAGGTTCCTTCTCAAGAGGTATTATAGAAAAATGCTCCCCTTTATAGTGATTTTCTATTTGGAGTATGAAGAAAAAGTTATTATTTGTTAGGTAATGTTATTAAATAATTTTGTATATATGTCATGGATAATCATAATTGATTTAATAAAAATGGGATTACATCATTTTTTGTGAAAACCAATCACATAGAAATGTACAAGATGTTGTCATACACATTACCAATCAGCTATAATGTTATTTAAGTCACAAATGATGGATCTTTACTTCGTTCTATATTTGTTTCTATAAAAAAATATAATATATATTTGGAGAATTAAATTTAGGAATATAATTATATTTTTTATCCCTCTCATATAGTGAATTATTAAATTTCAAATGACCCATGACTACTAAAAAGTCCTGGATAAATATCAGAATGTCTATAAAGGAAAGACTAAAGTGATGTTAGATAAATTCCAATTTTTAAAACTTATTTATCAATATATTTTGATTCATGAAAATAAAATGATATATACACTATTTATATTGGTTATAAATTTACCAGCAAAGTCATGTTCTATGGTGAAATCTTCTATTTTTTAAAAAATAATTTATATCATATAGATAATTTTGATAATAAATTATTTTATTGTGATGAAAAATGAACTAATTATATTTATCAAGATAATTTTCATATTGTTCCAATATCTTAATAAGTGAGGTAAATAGTTCTATCATGAAGAAGGTGATGGTTTAAGAAACAAATCAATTAAAGAAATAGAGAATGAAAAGTCTTATAAGAATGTTTATGTTGAATATGAATTATTTTATTCTGATTCCAATTTTTATTTGGATCTTGTGTTTGATTAGAAGATATCGCTAATCTATATGAATGTGAGAAGAGTCAAGGGGAGGTTTAACGGTAAGATTCTTGCATAATAATTTTTCTATGGATAAGATTGAAATTTTTATAAAAAATATCCTATATTAAATGATGATTGAGTAAGCGAGGAAAAATAAGAACATCATGAAGATTATATAATAATAAATTATAAAATATGTAAATAATATGGGTTTATTCGATTGGTAAGAGAATTAATTTCTCCATATTGAAGAATGGAAATTTCTTATCTATTTCTGAAAGAATTGATTGGAGTTGTGAAAAAGTGGACATGATGATTTTGAGAAATATTGATGAAAAAATTATCATCTATAAGGTGAATAATTAATAATTCAATAGTGGATGTAGTCTTAAAGTTGAAAACAATGAATACATTGTGATTGAAAATATTCTAAAGATTAAATTATATTTATTTCTCTAAAATATGTCCGTGCAGAAAAATGAAATTAAAAATCTATGATAGATGATGAATTTTTTTAAATTAGATTCCAATATTTCTTGATAAAATTAAAGTCTTTAAGCTGTTTTTTTGATTATGAGAAGACTCATAACAAAGAGTTTGAAGATACAGTTACAGAAAAATAAAAAAAGTTAATAATTTAATATAAAACTCAGTCAAAATTTAAGAGAACGTGATGAAATATATATCCAATATTTATTTTTCTATTTCTAAACATGGAAATTTTTAGAAGTAGTGTGAATTCTAACAAGATCATAAAAAACAATCCCATTTGGATTATAATAATGATAAATTTTTTTTAATAACTGAAATAAGAATCAAATTAGGTAGGATAAATTTGTAGAAAAATCATTATGTTTTTTCAAGTTTCTCAAAATTATAATAAAATATTTTTTAATAAAAAAATTAATACAAATGGTGGAGTAAAAATGGCTAAGATTTTTTTTAATAATAACGTTTTAGTACATAACCATAATATGGTTCATGAAAATGAGATCGGATTAATTTTTTGAAGATGGTTGATAGATAAGATTTTAGTTTTGGATGACATGATAATTTTAATGTTAAATATCTTATTTATGGTTATTTTTCATCATTGGAGATTTTATGCACCTAGAAAGGATTTAATGGTTTAATTTCCAAATAAAAGAAGTGTTCAGATATTTTTGAACATAATAATTGACGGGGAGTCATGGCATTCAATGAAAAAAATATATATAAAACAAAGAAAATATTTATTGTAAATTGAAAAGATAATTTAAACATTTTCTCATGTTTTTTGAATTATACGAGTATCCTAGTAAATATTATAAATAACTTTAGGGTATTCAACCATTTAAAATGGGATAAAGAGATAGTTTTTGGACACCTTATTAACTGAAGGATAAATGATATAACAATGGTATGGTTTTTAGGATTAAAGGAATGGTTCGAAAGAAGAATTTCATTGAATATTGTATAATGGGTTATCTATATGTGTGGAAGGATATATACATCTATTCACGGCTATTAAAAATTTAACCATGGCTTGATGACCTTTTTAAATAAAATAAGATAAAAAAAATGTGTTGGATCAGTATTGATTGGTAATGATAAATTGATATATAAGATCACATTATTTGATGGAAGAATAAAACACAATCATGTAACACACTAATGTGATGAATTAAATTAATTGATTATTAATAAACATGGGTTTTACATGATGATATTGAAATATGAATGTATCTTGATAATAGGACAGTGAACAAGAAGAAATATTCATTGAAGTGGTGGTAATTGAAATTATTGTTATATCAGCATGAAATCAGGAAATAAGTTATTTCATCAGAGACTTGGTAATATTATCTAATAGAATATTTTTAATTTAATTAATGTATTAAATGTTTATGATGTTCTACAATTGAAAATATAAACTAACTATATGTGTTCTAATTTTCATAAGGGAATTATTAGGAATACTCTACCAAAGATGGTTGTAATATAATGTTTTAATAATTTTGAGTTAATTCACACTGATATTTTTGGCCTCATGAGGAAGGCATAATATAATGTAGACAATTATTTTATTTTATTTATTTATTTACCAACAAAAAATTTATTATTTATATAAATCATAATTTATAGGCTCTCTGTCGACTCAAGAGTTTTAGGAGATTTATAAAAAAAGAGTATGGTTACACTATGGGAAAGATTCACATAGATAACGGTGCTGATAATACATATAGATGATATAAATGTTACCTTGAAATATATTGTAACCATTATGAAATAGACAAACCCTAAAAAAATTAATAAAATTGTTTTGGTTGAATGAATTAAGAACTTTTTTTGGAGATGGATTAAAAAATGTTTTTAGTGAATGACATATCTCATTATTTCAAGAATTAATATATTAATAAGTGTTTCATAATAAAATAATTTTTTATAATATAATCTTATGTTTCAATTATATTTTTTGTATTAAATTGAATGTATTGTTTTGATGCACCTATGACTATTTTAGTCCCCTGAATTATCAATATTTATGGTGAAAAATTGGTCAAGTTAGAAATAAAATATTGTTGATTCTATCTTCCTAGGTTTTCCATAAATATTATATGGATATCATTTTTGAAAAATATATACAGAATGTTGTTGAATATTTGGATGTGAATGTGCTGGAATACAAAATTAAGATGAAGTAATATGATGATGAATGTTCCATAAGTGATTTCAAAGGATCCATTTTTATAAACCAATAAGTATAATTTTCTAACAATGGTATGAATCATTAAGATATACATGTTGAATAAGTTGATATAGAAAAATCAATTGATAATGAATAATATTGATCACATCATGTAATTATTAAAATTAATGTTCAAGTATAAAAAATTAATTTAATTCAGGGAAAATGTATTCAATCTAGATAAAATTGAGGATAACAACTCATATCTCATTGATCACAGAAGTTGAACTATGATATGGGTAAGATTAAATTTATCTTCAAGAGTGGATTGATGAAATAACTATTATAAAATATAGCATTTTTTGGGGTTTAATTTTTTTTCATAAAAGAAGAGTCAATTTTTTCGACTTTTTTTTACAACAAAACCAATCTAAAAACCATTCTATGGGGGGTTTTCACATCTCATTATTCATTAACATTGGTGAGATTGAACATAAAAAGATTTATAACATCATTTTTTTAAAACTAACCTACCAAAAAATATTTTACTACATATATATATTAACAAAAAATATAATAAATACCATATGTGATAATGGTCTTAACATTGGGTGTATATTTATATAACTGATGTAAATAAAAAAAAATTCAAACTCGCATAATTGATATTTCAAATTTTTCAAAAAAAATTCAATTTTATAAATATGGATGAGATTTTATCTCATCACCATCAAAATTATTTTCACACCTATTATATATATTATCATACACTGTTTTAAATTTTTTTGATTACATACTTTATCATGAACATAAATGTTCTATCACTTATTTAGTAAACTGTTTCAACATGGTATGTATTCTCAACATTTAGTTTCATTAATATTTATTCATTATCATTATATTTTTTTATTTATTAGTTTTTTATATGAAGTACACATCATTTAAATGAGTTATTAATATAAATCATCCTCAATATATTTACAAGTCAATGTTTTAATGTCTTTATCAAAAGATTTCGTGGTAGTTTCATGACTAATTTTATTAAATTATGAGTAGTATCCAAAAATAACATATTGATTTTAATGATAATAACCAAATAATAAATATTTATTTATATTTTAGTCTATTTTAATTTTTTTCATTCGGTTTTATAAACATTACTTCATACATTTTTGGATTCCTTAATTGATAGTAGTCTTCATCGATAATTTGTTAAAAAAAAAATTCACATCCCACATTGTTAAAAAAGTAACCAATTCTTAAATATACATTCAATATCATTTATAAAAAACTGATGTACAATATTTAAATATTTAAATTTTTATATCAATTATCAAAATATCTTACATCAAAATAAACTAAAACAAATTCTTATCAGAAAAGAACATTAAAAAATAAAACTTACATTGACAGATGAGTTGAATTTAGATAGAATACGAGCATTAAAGTTATGAAAATAATGTTAAAATATATTTTCATAATATTGAATGAATGGAGATCTAGATCAGTTAGAAAAATTAATCTTATGAGTTGGTTCCCAATCCTAGAGATAATAATATTAGTTGTAAAAAATTTATGTTATAAAATAAGTTCAACCAAAAAAGGTAAAGTGGTGATAAACAATGAAATATTATTGTGTACAAGATATTCAAAAGTTCAAGTAGTTGAATTTCATGCAACCATTTCATTTATGGTAATATCTTAAATCATAATAATTTTTTCCAACTATAGAATAAATGAAATTAATTATGTTTTAAAAAAATGTCATGTTAGCCTTCCTTAATGGTGAATTGGAAGAGGAATTGTACATTGAACAACCATTAGGATTCTTTCAGGGTGAAGATCAAACTTTTGTTTGTAGTATAATGAATGATTTAAATGTGATATTGAATTCCACAGGAATGTGTTATTATAATATTGACACATTCTTGAAGAAGTTAAAATTTATAAAAGGAAATGTTGACAGCTATATCTATATTAAATATGATAATGAGGTATTTATCGTTATTTTTTATATGCCTGATATTATTTTCTCTGAAAATGAAAATAGATTTTGTGGATATTTTTTTGAATAAATGATGACGATTCTTGAAATGTTGATTCTTGGTGGTATAAAAAAATTTCTTGGCTTATAAATTTTAAAATAAAAGATATTATTTCACATATCAAGACATATATTCTAATAAATAATTGAATATGTTATGAATAGAGGATTCAAAAATGATTCTACACCAATTTCAGTTGGAATTTAATTTCCTAATGATGAAAAATTCATGGATGTTGATATGAGGGAATTTGGGAATCTAATTTGTAGTATATTATACCATTAAACCTTAACATTTTATATTATGTATATTATTAATATTTGTGAGAAAGTACCAGATTTCCTTGAAATTTTTTTAGTTAAATGATCAATAGTGAGTAATTTGATACATTATTTGAACATTTAACAGTGGAATGAAATATGATCGCAAAAGGGATATTGATATTTTTATAGATTTTAATTGGGATCAAGTGTTGATAATTTGAATTATACATCTGGTGGAGATATAATTTGTGTAGAAATATGTGTACATTTTAATTAAATGACACAAAATATAGTCAAATTGATACTATTCAACATGATTATGTGACTGCAACACATGCCACTACACATCTTAGGTGGATGAAGACTCAGTTAAAATATATAAAGGATTAAAATAATTTTCCTCTAATATTATAATATGATAATCAATGTGCTACAAATGTTTCAATGAATCAATTTCATTTTTAATGATCCAAGATAACTAACATAAAATATCACATTATTTTAGATCTAGTGGAGGATAATGAGTTTTTGTTGGGATTTGTTCCTATGAAGAGTATTTTTAATGTGTTCACCCAGCCACTATCAAAGGAATAATTTAAGAATATGACATTTGTCTTAGTTGTTTAAACTCAATATTTAAATGGATAAGGTATAGGGATTACATTATATATCTCACTATTTGTTTGGATATTTTTTTCAATTGTAGAGAAAAATAATTACCACATAAAAATTACCTTTATATATATCTTATTAATGTCTGTCAAAGGGGGAGTATATATTTGGGGGTGGTATCAATTTATATGAGTTAACATTTTTGGAATTATGTATTAAATATATATATATATTTAGTGAGTTATTAAAATTGGAAAGCTATTATTTCATTATATACAAACTATTTATATAGTTAATTATGTGTGGTTAAAGGAACATTTCATATTTGGAAGATTTTTTATCTTTGATAAGTTTTTTTCATGGAGTTTCTTATAGATCACTATATTATGGACAACACAATTTTATTTATTTAATTTTCTTTGTGCCTAAACTATTTTCTCCAACATAGGTTTGGAATTATTAAATGATGTTCAACTTATATGTCTTCAACATCTAATAATGATTTATTTTCCAAGGATAGAAAATCCAAGGAATGATATTTTTGAGCCTAAGAGGTGATTAGGTGGTTATTTTTACGTATAAAGTTGATAAATTGGTGGAAATAATATGATTGAGTGAATTAATTTTTTTGTTCAATAAATATATTATTTTATATGGTAAATTGGATAATGATGTGTTATATTTTATTTTGAGTTACATTTCATTATTTATCCCTATGATACCAAATTTTTTTATTTTTTAAGGAATTTTAAATATTTAAGGAAGTATGGAATTGAAGAGATATTAAATGATTTATGGAACCATGATGGAGGGAATAATATGAGGGAATTTACCAATATATACAACTCCACACCAAAGTTGTGGTTATGGGAAAGATGGATAGGATGTATAGAAAGGCCACCCCTTTGGAAGAGATAATTTTTATGGTTAGTGAATTGGTAGTGTTTCTCTGGGAAATAAAATAATATAAAAGGTCTCATGGTCTTCCCTATAGAGATAATCATGTGTTCCAATGTGAAATAGTACGTGGTCTCCATAGGTTTTTAGTGATTTTAGCTATGAAAAATGATCAAATATTGTGAATAAACTGATCCGTAATGACTAGTCCTATGGTATATGGCTTTTCGAGGAAAAACCGACTGACCTTTTAGTGACACCCCATATTGTATGTTTTGTATACAGTTTTGTTACAGTTACGAGTAGTTCTGATGTTATAGATTCTTGGACTACTGTATGTCTCTCTAATTTGATCAATGTGGATATTTTTTTTGTAGCATGAAAGTAAATAAAAATATTAAACAAGATCCAATCGATTAAAATAATATAAGATTAGTTGGATGGTGGGATGATGTTATTGGTTTGAATTCAAATTTGAAAATTTTAAATTTGTTTCATTATTTGGAGTTCCTACTATAAATAGAATGGGATTTGGGTAAGAAGAAATAAAATTGAGAGACAAAGTGAATTTAACTAAAGAAGAATAATAGAAGGAGAAGGGGATATAAAAATTATAATTGAGTTAAGAGTTTATACATATGTTACTTCATGGTGAAGAATTTGTGGAAGATAGGAACTATATTAAAAATTAATGCTTTGATTATAATGATTTCTTCATATTGATTCCAAATTATTTATTTTTATAACAATTTAAGAAGTAATATCACATTCTAGAGAATTTTTGTAACATGGGTACAAATATTCTCTAGTCACTATATCTACATGTTGAAACTATTGGGTTGTATGGTCTCGAGGAAATCGATATCATTCCATGGACTAGCCTTCCCATTTTAAGAGTAAAACATTGTAATTATTTTTTCCATTCATGTGTATATGTAAAAAATTGATCTTGAATCAATCTACCTAGTGACATGGGTAGTTTATTTAAAGAAACATAAAAGGAAAAGTATTCATTGATTCACCGCTCATTTCTGTGTTTTCTTACAGGTTATGGAGGTCCCTTCTATCCTTTTATAGAGGTATAACTAGTATATTTTATTTTTTTAGGGAATTGAAGAAAATAGTAACAATTAAAACATAATGATAACAAACTAAAATATATGAATAATAAGAACTAGAATAAAATAGTAAATAAGAAAAAAATTAATAGAATGAACATACAATAAATTTTTTTTAGCATAATGTTGCTGAAATAAGAATTCAATAATGAAACGCAGGTAATCAAAATTTTCAATTTTGTTATTTTTTATCTCGCTCGCATCTTCATAATTTATAGATTAGTGGAACACCCAATATTCTAGACTATTTTTTTATAAATTAATAATATGTTAATTAGTTTTTTACCCATGCAATAAAAAGATAAAATGAGCTGAAACATTTTCAATTAATATTATTAATAATTTTTAAGAAAAAAACCTATATTAATAATGTTAGTGATAAATTAAAAATGGATACAAAAGGGGAGTAAGAAAACATCCAATTTAAAATTTATTCTTTCAATAAAATTATTCACCTTAATATTTTGTATTATCAAATAAAAGGTAAAAATAAAAATTTTATAACTTAAATTTTTTAATTTTAATTTAACTTTTTAATTTATCATTTCAAAATTAGATTGAGTAGAATTTTTATATTTTTCTAAATAAGTAATATGAGATTTATATAAAAAATAATTTATTTCTAATTTAAATATTATTAAATAAAATTTTGAATTTAGAATACCTATGTTCAATATTTTATATCATAAGTAACATTCTATTATAATTCAAAAAAAATTACTTGAATTTTTCTAATACATCATTTTAATGGTAATATTTAGTTTAAGGATTTATTTTAAATCCATATAAATCATACTTTCTTTATAATTAATCAATTTTTATGATTAAATTCAATTAAAATGATATAAGTAAACTAAATATAAATTTGATTCTTAAAAAAATATTTTTAAAACTCGTTTTAATGAATTATGTGTGCTGATAATAAAATTAACATTTTTAGAAAATTATAAACTTTATTTGATAAAATGATTTTTATATTTTGATTAAAAATATAATATTAATTAATATGTTTATTTTATTTTTTAGTTCCAATATTTATATTCCTAATATTAATGTTAATTATAAAGATAATTGTAAAACTCTAACTTTTAAAGAATTAATTTTATTATATTATTTTATTTTTATCAAACAAAAGAAATTATTCAATTACCATAAATGAATTTAATATTATTTTTGAACATATATATTATATTATTATAACACATTCAATTATTAAACATTTTTAAATCTCACTAACAACTGATAATTTTAAAAACAATATTTTTTATGAACTTGTTTTTCTAAAATTAAATATTGAAATGAAAAAAATAAAATTTCTGTTATTTATAAAATTTTTATGATTATATAGAGGTTCAATTTACATTAATAACACGAAAAATTTATAATAGGGGTTTTTTATAAAAATAGATATTACTTAGTTAAAATCTAGTTACCTAGACAAAAGTATAAATGATGAAATATAATAACATAAATTTAAATAAAATTATCATGATTAAAACATGATTAAAATGAGAGGTTAAACACCTTTCATAGGGAGATGAAAATGACATTATTACATTCATAGTTTAACATGGTTCCTTAGGAGTTCTATATTAATTGAGTTACATTGCAGTCGATTAATTTTTTTTCAAAATTAATTTTTTATTTGATTTAAATTATTTAATATTTGAATAGAAATAAAAAAAATTGATTAGAAGAGAAAAATGTAATAAATAGAAATAAATAATAAATATTGATTGAAATATAGGCCTCAGTTTTAGGGTTAGAAAATTGGGTTCCTTTCCTGTTTTGGGAACACTGGAAAACCTTCCCCGTGAACTAGCTACAGGCTAGTCACTCTCCAGTATGAGTGTCTGATATCACAATTGTAGAGGGTGGGGGTAGAGATATGCATTGAATTTTGATAAATAAATACTAATTAAAATATGTATATTCAATTAAATATAATATAAATTCAATCCAGGATCTATATAAAAAACATAAACAACAATAAAATCCTTTTTTTTATCGAGTTCTTGTCCTTTTTCAATCACACAAGAACTCTATTTAGGGAAATCAATATCACCCACACATGAATCATATTTTCCCAATAATTGATTCATAATCAACCCTAGATATAAAAGCTCCCTAAAAGTATGTTTCTTACATCAATTACTTGTAAATAGTCTATTTATGGGTATAAATAAAAATATAAATGATGTGACATATATTTTTATTCCATGAATATCCAAGATTATCTATCATCAAAATTTTCACCAAAATTTTTATTCCATTTATGTTTGACATCACGAATAGTAAATTCATGATGTGAATGTTTTTTTCCAGAATATTATTATCTATTTCTACCTGATTCATCAGTTTCATGCCTTGGTCTGGGGCTTTCAAATGTCTGTTTCCATGGGACATTAATTTGATAATGAATTAAAATTGTTTAATCATTTTTAACATATAATATATTAATAAAACACATAAATACCCTTAATTTAAATCATCTAAAATACATAATTAGTGTTTTTATATCAAAATAAGTAATAATAATGTTTTTTTCAACATCCACATAAGTAGAACTTTTTTATACTCAAACAAGTAATCTAAAAAAAATTAAAAAGTAACATCATTATTCAAAAATATAAAATTTAAAAGGAAATAAAAGTAATATTTTTCAATTGTATATTGACATGAATGTATCAAAAAAAATAATGCATTGAAATCATCAACCTTTAATAAAACAAACAAAATTAGTCTTTTTTATTTTCCTCTATTGAAATAATAATTATCTTCCATTAATTAGCTTAATTTTCATAATTCATCCTCAATTTTATTGTCATATTGATCCTACCTATAATTGAGTTATTTTGACTCATCACTCAAGGTAATAATATTAATTTATTTTCAATCATAACTAAATTATATGTCACTTACCACAAGTTTTCATAGAATCATTTATATCCACCATGTAAAGAAGGATGTCAAAATTTATCATGAGTACTTTTTATTAAGATTAAAATACCATAGAAGCATAATATTGTAGGTAAATGATTAAAATATTCCTCTAAAATGTGATTTGATGCTAAATAATTGTGAATGATTTCAAAATATAATCCTAATGAAATAATAATGTAAGGATAAAAATATCATCTCACCATTCACCAAAGATCAATGTGTGTACATGATATAATAAAGCATAAATAATGATTTTCCATCTATTTATTTTTTATTTTTTCCTTTGATATTTTTTTTCTTATATTTCATTCTCTTTTCAGTTTTTTTCAGAAATTTGATCTTATGAAATATATCACATCCACCACCCATACCCATACGATTTAGAAATCATCACTCTGGAAATGGTGGTTTTTTATCCACCAAAGAATCAACAATTTAATTTATTTTTTCCACTATTTTTTTCTACAATATAGGCGAGTAATAAATTATAGTGAATGATATCATGGCCTCTTACTAAATAAAAAGTTATCCCATTGAAAAATTTCCTTACTAAATAACCTTCATATCCACCATGGATGACCTCTCACACAAACTCAGTCTTTTCAGTACCATCAAACACATTAAGAGTAGGCTATGAAAGGGATATAGTATGATTGAAATGTGTCTATGTTTATTACAATTTAATTAATTGATCATATGGTTGAATCATGAATTCAATTTTATGGTTGGTCAAATTATAAATAAAACAATAAAATTATTTAATCATATTAAAATTTATTTTGTACATTCCTTTCTTTTATAATATTCCATGAATGTTCTAGAATAAAAGATGCTCTATTATCTCAATAAATAAATTATCTAGTGACTTAGAAATATTACTCTTTTAAATATTCTCAGTAATGAGAATATATATCACAACAATTACAGAAGGAAATACAAAAAAATTATAAATTTATCAATTAAATTTTAGAAATTTAAAACCCTCAAAATCTAAACAAAATATTTCATCAAAAATAAAATCATCACTAAATATTATCATTTTTCCAATTAATCCCCTCTTTCTTAAAAGTAATATTTCAATTTCCACCTCCCTCATCAAATAATTCAAAAAATAAAATTAAAAATATAGCTCAGTGATTATTTAAGGAAACATTTTTCTCAGATACTAGAGTCAAAGGTTTCAATGTCGGGAATTAATATTTTTATTTAAATAAGAAAATAATTTATAAATAATTTAGTGCTATAGTAAATTATGTAATGAAAACTAATACAACCCTTCCAATACTCTTTTATATGAGTTTCATGAGTTCTATTTGTTTCTTATCGCACAATGAACATTCCTTTCATGGAATAAATTACCTATAAAAAACATCCACATTTCCTTCCATTCTAGTTTGTTTCATGTTCAAGGACCTATAAAAGCAAAAAACACAATAAATATTAATTTCCAAGTCATTAAATTTGAAAGGGTAATTGTGGTTTCATCCTAATATATTCCTAGAAATTATCATTTATAATATAATTAAAACTAAATTATAAGAAATAAAATAAAATAAATGAAATATATGTTTTGGTTTATTCTCATATATGGTTTGTAGGTTTTGAGTACCTTAAAAAAGGGATGTACCTAAAGTCATTCAAAATCTGATTGGGGTGCAATTTCTTATATTTTGACCAACAAAAATTCGTCCTTCTAGTATTCACATTATATTTATTATTTTTTAGGAACCCATGGTTAGAGTACACCAATCCCAACCCCATGGTTTTGAGACATAAATTGTATAGTTGGGGAAGGATAAAAAATGGGTCCTCATTCGTATATGTTTCTACTAGTACAACATCATCTTTACTTACTAGTGTGTGCTGATGAAAGGCTACATTATTTTAATAATCAATGGGAATGTTAGAATATATATTTATTTTATTTAAATTAAAATATTAATAATTGATATCAATGTCTTTCCGTTAAATATATTCATATTATATCTCAAATTCCATAGGAAGAGGCACATATATATTCTCATGGGAACCCTCAAATAAGTTTTTGATTTGTTTGGGAAGTTCCATTTTCTCCTCAATAGGCGCATCTTATTTTTCTTCACCATAATCCATGATTTTCCATGTGTTTTAGGAATATAAAAAATATAAAAAATGAGAGGTTACACTCAATTAATTTTTAATAAAATAAATTCATAAACAGTTCAAGAAAAGATCATATCCCATTGTTTTTTAGCCTCCAATGTTTTCTTCCGTCTAAAGTTCCAATTGGTGTAGAGTGGTAGTAGTTATAGATAGTTAGACATGCTCTTCTATACATGATTCCAATTACACCACATGTTTCATTTCACTTCTTTTGGGGATATTGATATGTATATTGGTGTTTATTATTTTTCCTTGAATGCCATAATATCATGTTTCATTTCATCACATTAAAAATTATACAAAATGTAATCATGGGATTTATAATATCTCATTTATACATATGCACATGAGTCTTCACCATCACTCTCTAACTCAGAATGGTATATTTGGATTTTAAACATGAAATATTTGGGATCTGGATATTCTGTAAGAAAGACTTCAACAACTTGAACTTCTTTAGAAAAATTGAGTAGATACAATAATACTTCTTATTTGTACCTCAATATTTGAATTTTTTTGTAGTTGATAATCAATTAATATCATTTTATGAAGTTAGATACCTTTTTATTTACTATTGAATATATTATAGAAACATAATGTGTTCATTATCCTTTCTTTACAAGAGGGCCCAATAGAATTTCGAACCACTTATTCCTCCCTAAATGACTTACATGTCCTTGTTGCATAATACATTTTCATGTTCATTATGGTATATATATATATATTATATTTTTATGGAAAATAAATAAAACAATATAAAATGTGATTAAATGACTACATTACACCTTATAAATTGTACCATGTTTTGAAACACCTATCCCATAGAGGGGGAAATTCAACGATTAAAATTTATAATGAAATATAGTGGATGACTAAGGTCATCTAACATAAGGATATTTAAAGTTGACCAATAGTTTTTCCTATTTAATTTTGTATATTTTTTGGTTTTTATACTATGTTACTTAAACTAAGAAATTTTGGTTTGAAAAGAGAAATGAAAAATATAGAAAAAAAATATATATGAAGATCCAATCATGAAAAATGTACTATAAAATAATGTTCTAGGTCCTACGGTGAGCTACTCAGGTACCTTCATCATTCAAATTTTTAAAAAATTTATTTTATCATACAATTATAAAATATATTTTATAAATTGCTGTTCATTAATTTATTATGTTTGAAATTTAACATGAATAATTATTATATTTGAAACAAACAATATCCCCTCCTATAATATCCACTTTAGAGAAACACCTCGATTGACTATTTAATACCAGACTAGATCGACCACCATCTTATATAATGTCATCCCTTTGTGCACGATAAATTCCTTTGTGTAGAGAGTTTTTTCAAGACAAGATAGGGTATGTTTATTAACTAAAGAATATATATTAATTTGATAGTTTTTTTTGTGGATGATCATATTACCCTTAATATTCACTCCCATTCATATCCTATGGAATTAAAAATATTCTGAAAATAAAGGGTTCTATTTTTTTAACTCTGCTGAACCTCTCGCAATTTCATGCCTTGGGCTAGTAACTCATAATCATGAGTGTATGTTATCATGAAAGAAGTGAGAGATAGAGAGAGATGGAGTGAAATTGGAAGGAGTGACAACATAATAAAAATATGACCATGTAATTATTAATTGAATAAATTTAAAACTAATTTTAATTTAAAAACCTAGATTGCATTAATATTCACCCTTCAGTTAATCTCTAATATTTTTTCAACCATAAATCCATCTATTTATACACCAAATGTACACCACTTATAAAGACCCAAAATTTTATCAATGGAAAAAAAAATTTTATAATTTTTCTATATAGTAAAAAATCATAAAATCACATTATAAACACAACACACAATTTATAAATGTCCAATGAATGAAATAAGTAAAATTAAGGAACATTTATATATGGAATAGTCACTTGACCCTTTGAATAGTAATGTGAACATAAGGAATATAATTTCAACCAATACAATATTAACATATTCTCTGTGGGTATAAGTAAAATTTGGACATATTATTATTGATAATCTGTTATATTTATGTCATAATATTTGTAAATAAATTTTTTAAAAATTATTAATTATGTGTTGTTATTTTTATAAAACATAAATTTTTGTTAGTAATTTTATAATTAATATAATAATATAATAAAGAATTTATTTTCATAAAATAAATTCATTAGTTATTATTTTTTTCGTTGTGATTATAAGATACTTTTGTTAGACCATAAGTAATTTTTAAATATTTCCTAAAATATCATAAAATTTTAATATACGTATTTTTAGAATAAATTATGATTTCATTAAAAAAAATTCACATAATTATAAAAATATTTCTCATAAAATGGAGTATTTTTTTTGGAATTATAAACATTATAAAATGGTTACTATTAATATTTTAGATTTTTCTAAAATTGTTTCATTTTTGCGAATAGTGAAATACTGTAATTTAAAGTAATTAACAAATAAATGAATTATTGAGTGGTAGAAAAATTATTTATAATGTAAGAGTGTAATATAGAACAATAATTAGTTATTTTAAAATACTTATTGATATGTTTAATCCTATTCATATTCTTACCTCAAATTAATAATCTAATATACAATACAATAATAAAACACCCCTCTCCTCTATTATAAATACTACCCCTCAGCATTGTTTCTCTTAAAAACTAAAAAGACTTGGAGCTTGTCCAATTTCTCAAAACTACTATACCTAGGCCCCTCCCACATTCCCAAAATCCTTTGGTCCTAAAAAAGTCTAAAAAAATTCCCATAAAGAGGTTCGCAATGAAAATAATTCAAGAGGTAAAATCCTCTTTGCTAAAAAAATTATTGTTATTTTCATCTAATTAATCTCTCTATCATTAGGTCCCCTTATACAAGTGTAATTATAAATATATTATCTTATATATACATTACATTTATTATGTTAATGAAATAATGTATCATCAAAACTCTTCTCTTTTCCCTTTTATTCTAAAAATTGAAATGTCATCTGTGAGTTCTTGTTTTATCACATTCAAGGATGACATGTTTTCAATTTAGATTACTACCTTCAAGGATATTATTCAAACTATTATAATGGTTGAATCATGTTTTTAAATTGCTTTTATAAGATTTTTTATAAATAACATAAGTACATAATATTAAATAAATAATAATAATTAATTGTGACTAAAAACTGCTAAATTAATCTAAAAATGATCATTAACATATTATATATTGAATCATTCTCATGTATATAAAAAATAATATTTAAAAAAATTAAATTTATATAATTTTGTTAAAAACATATAATATCAATTGAATATAATCAACCTCATTTTAAATGATATTCAATACATATATACTGGTGAATTAATCATAAAAATTAAGAAAACAAACACTCTCGAATGGTGAAATTGATCAATATAACTCAAAAAAAATTCCGTAAAAAATTATTTATTATAATTAATAAAATACCAGAATAATAGGTTTTATATTTACTAATTAATTAATCTATTTTTATTATCCATGATTTTATTGCGAGGAAATCATTCGATCATAATGTTAAGTGATTCTCTAACCAAATTATATTCATTGGGTTGTTCTCATTTCAAAATTTTGAATGTTCTTAAAATTTCATTTCAATTTTATTTTCATGGATAAAATTTTTCAAATAGGATTTTATTAAAAATGAATATATTTTTCCAAAACAACTCTTCCTTCCAAAAAAAATCTTTTAATTCTCTTGAGATTGTTTATTCTTAACTAAAAACTAATAATTCTTCTACCATGTATGTTTTTCATTTTTTTATGGACACCAAAATTTTATTCATGAAATTATTCTTTATGAAATTATCCTGAAATTAATTTCTTTTCCATGGGATATTTTATTGAAAATATTGGTATACGTTTTATATAGAATGAATGATTATGTATATTTTATGCTGTGAAGGATGGACCAAAAATTATATAGTGCTCCAATGTATTTGGTAATGTGAAATATGTGTGATCATGAATCTAGATTGGTTCCATATGATGAAGATTTTATGATTATGCACATATGTCATGTGTGAACCTGATTAAATAATTGCTAACAATTATGTGTGGTCATTGACCACTAAGACTTGATGTTTCATTTTAATGAATTTCAACATTTTATGCATTTATATAATTCATTCATATAATGGTTATGATGTTAAAATGATATTTATGTTATGATGATGATTATGATTCTCACCCCATGTAATATTGATTTGTGTCCTTATCTATCATTTTATGTGAATTTTATCTCACGCCATACTTTGAGGTATATCCTCAAGTGACTATTTGTAACACCAAGATGTTTTTATTATATATGTTCATTAAATTATTTTTTATTCTTCAGTAGTTTTATTTGGACAAAATAATGAGTGTTAAAGAACCGTGAGATTACCCTATTATAAAATTACCATTATATCCGAATTTTTAGGTTAGCAGGAATAATTATGACTGTCTAATGATAGTGCATTGTAAATTTATTGGCTATCGATTATTAATGAAATGTAAAAATTAATTATATATTTGTATTTTTGAGTGAATTAATATTGGTAAAGAAGTTAGTGAGATATATCAATTTTATATATTGAATAAAATATTTTTGTATTCATATAATTGATATTTTAGTCATAAAGTATAAATAAAAAAATTCTATGTATAAGAACCTATTTTTTAATAGGTTAATTTTACAAATTTGAATGGGGAACCAATTTTAAATTAATATTTTTACACATTAATAATTTTTATTTGAAAAAATAAACATCTAATTTTGAAGTGGAATATAAAAATTTACTTTGGATGAATTTATAATATTTTTTTGATAACATTCATTGTTTGATGAAATGTAGAAATACGCCAAATGTAAATTGAAAATATATTTTTTCATTTAAATAATTTATATTGTTAATTAATATTATTTAAATTTTTTAAAATTATAAATATTATTTATTTTTACCATTTAATATAATTCATGATAGTGGAATTATTTTGAAATTAAATTCAAAAGTAAAAAAATTTCAATCTTTTGAAATATTTAACTTTTAATACATGTTTTCCCATTTCCAAAGACATTAATTTAAAAATAATTACAACAAATTATGTGTTTCTAATTTTTAAAAATTGATTCCATATTTTTAATTAGTAGGTACAAATTATGTAAATAAATTTATTTTATTTTTATTCCATATGAATAGTTACGTTGGTAAATTTTATTAACACGGTAAAATGGTGATTCATGTAATTAACGAAAAAAATAATATTATAAAATTACTCTAATAGTTTTCCTAATGTAATTGGATGATTATAGTTTTTCTTAATGATTACTTGGTACAAATTTCTTTCATTGGAACCCACTTGGATTAGATTAAGACATTTAATTTATTTTATTTAAAGAATATTAAAATATGACTCCCCCAAAATATAATAATTTAATTATTTTTAACATATGGATATATAGAGGTTAAATTCTATTATAAATAATATTTTTAAATCTAAAATTTTATTATTTTTCATTACAATTTATTTTTAATCTTAGAAATTAATAATTAACTAAAAGGCTTAAACTTGGAAGATGAAAAATTTAATTAATTGATGAGAAATCATTTAAAAACTTATTAAAAAATTAATATACATAAAGGCCCAAAAACATGACCAAACATTAATTGTCGAGTATATCATGACTATAAGAATACATGGGTTGAATTATTGACCATTTGGAGGCTTATAGAAGATATTGTGACACTTTTGTTATTTTATTTAAACTAAAGATAAATTTGTCACATTCATGTTTTAAAAGAGTATAGCATTTTTAATGTTTTTATTTTCAGAATATAAATTCGACTAGAAGTATTATTGTTAAATAAAATGGATTTATATTCCTCATACTATTTTATTTTGAATTTTTATTCAACAAATAAGTATATTAAATAAGTACACAAAATTAAGGTAGTAATTATTTTATTAATGAAGAGATCAAATAAATTATAGTAATAATATTTTAATAAATATAATTTGGGATAATTATAATATAAAATTGATTTTATAGATTATCTAGACCCCATAGAGATATAATAAAATATTTTCGAGGGGGTTTAATTTTTATTTTTATTTTTAAAAAAATCCATGTAATAAATCATGTCAAATTTGACAATATTGATATTTTGTCAAAATAATGTATTCGTAAATTATTTAAAAATCATAAAACATTTTTAAAAACATTTAATAATTATTATATGGTCTAAAATGTAATTAAATATTAATAAATAGACTAATTAACTTTAAATAAGTAAATATTTATCCCTTTTAAGAATGAAATATTTGTTAACCAAGATAAAAATTAAATAGAATAACTATGTGTTAATTAAAATGATAATTAATAAATTGACATAAAAACATGTATAAAATTATTTGGTTGATGATATGAAAATATTATCTCATCTCATTTCTTAAATTGAGACATTTTTTATGTTTTAATGTGGGGTATTAATTTATTATAAATTAAAATTTTGGGGGCTTCCAAAATTGCCCCTCACCTCAATTATAAAAGGGCACTACCTTCCTCATCCATTAACTTAATTTTTTGACATAAATCACGACCATAGACCATAAATTTCCATTATAAACTTTCTTAGAAACATTCTACAAGTCCTATGATTCTTTAAAGAACAAATCTAGTTCTCTAAGAGGAGATTTAGAGGAGGTACGTTGAAGAAGAGGTAATATCATATTCTTATTCTTTATAACTTCATTCTTATTCTACTTCCACCTAATGATTTATTTAATTAAAATTAAATAACTCTAGTATTAATTACATATTGAGATGTTATTATGATTATTAAACAACAATATTACACCTCTTATCCATCCTACAAAAATGAAATCACCATGCATGCATACGTACGGCTTACCGTCTCCACGCTATGGTGTAGTATGTTATTCAACACCAACTTATATGGATTGGTATAATGATGGAGTTAATAATTATATATATGATTAATATAAAATTATATTTATTCTTAGATACTATACACCATAAACTTCAATACTATTCATCAATTATAGTAACGATATCGTCGTTTGTGCGTACGTACGGTTTACCGTCTCAACGGTGTGATGTGATTCGTTTTACATAATATTCATTAATTCATGAATATATAAATTAAATTAATGAATAAATATGATATATATTATACAAATAACATGTTTAAACTGATATAAAATTAACATAAAAGGTGGAATAAGAACTTATCTGGAAAAACATGCATAAGAACATAAAGCAGTTAATACCTGAATATCAAGTAACAATGAAATGTTACTAACAAAATGATTAAAATATGATCATTAATGTAATAATAAAAAATATTTTTGAATATGGAATAAATCATTAACATTATTTAAATAATTTTATAGGAGGTTCAGATACATTCAAAGCATATCAAACCTATGGTAATTGATAACTTTTCAAATCTCACTTTTTCCAATATTGTTTATTTGTAAGTATTTACTCGGGTATATTTATCATCCACATCCATGTTTCCTAAATATGTGTCTAAAAATATAATTTATAACATTCTATAAATTTTTAAATTCATATTTACCCATTTATGTATTTTTAATTAATATATTGAATTGAATTTTTTGTCGTTTTTGGTACGAGTTACTTTTTGAAATTTTTCGGCAAATGTATGAGAATAATGTTTCTTTTAACATGTGTGGCATGAATGGATTTTTACACATCCATAATGTCTTATATAATTTAATATTCTCCTACAATATTATATACTTAATTTCACATAAAATTATTTATTCTAAAATTGTGTGGCATTTTTAAGAAGGAAGACATTATTGAAGAAGAAAATATATTATCCTTAAGAATTAATTACAAGTGTTTTCACAATATTATTTTCTATCTACGATGATACACTTTAAACAAGGTTATATATCTATCCATATTATTACCATGATTTTATTTTTTTTAATTATGGAATGTTATTTAGTCAATCCATTTGTTAAATATCAATTATTATAGAATGATCCATTTTTTTTATATCAATTATTATTGAATGATGATTAAGAAATCCATATTAAATCATGGGTTGTGTTGTTGTGAATGTTTTTATCTTTTGAGGCACATGAAAGAATGGTTTCATTATAAGATGGGTGTGACTTATATATCCCTCTACTGAATTGAGTAATGATTTATATCACATTAGATATACATGAATGGAATGGGAAATGAATATGGTTTAAAAATACATAGATGGAACAAGAAGTGAACTCGGTTCAGTAATAGAGTTTTTCCAATATGATGGTCGTGGAAATGAGCCATGACTAATATGAAATTATTTTCTATTCTTATATGTGTATTCCATAAAATATCATGTCTTATATTAAGACTATTGGGATTACATGTCACATTTATTATTTATCACATGGCATGATATTATGATCTATTATATGGAGAAAAAGATATAAAAATGTTATGTTTTTATGATTGTGATATGATTAATATTTCCCATGTTTAACCTTAATGATAATTTGAGCTCAGCCTTTAATATTATTCATTTCCCTAGGTTAGGAATAAGGTTATTATGTAAGATATGTCAAAAATGAGTCTATATATGAATAATTAAGGAGGATACAATGTAGATGTTTTATGAACCGGTTGTATTTGTGTCTCAGTTTCTAAAGACACTGAACCTACATGGTCCTGAAGAGGGTTTTGTTATTTTGTGTAATAAATATTCATCAATTTTGAAGTAAAATCTATATGTAAATCTTGGGCATTATCATTGGTATAAGATAAAAGGTATAGTTGACCATTAGAAACTAGGATGATAGAACCCAAGTAAGAACCGTAACTATATTTCAAAGAATAAGTTACATTCAAATCCTAGTGTTTTAGATATATTCATGAATACCCTAGAATAAAACCTTAAGTTTCCTAAATAGAAATTTTATTCATTAATTATGTGGTTTTACCCTTATGATTATGGTTTCTCACACTATGATTTATGGTTTTAGTCAATGTCTGGAACCTGAAGAAACCGTGTTACGGTTGAATGCGACGGACAATGAAATGATTTTCCCCGTGAGAAACCAAATGTTGTTAGAGCTGGAATAAAAAATCAGGCAATCCATGAACACACAACATTCTCAAGCTATGAATCATTCCAGACTTCTAAATGAGAATAAGAGGGAGAATCATTTTTTTGAATCCTTTATTATAAGGACTCATCCTTAAACATTGCATAATCTTGAAATAAATGAATAAATCACATTGAGGATATTTTTAGGTTTAATGTTTTAGAGAATTCAGACATAAGTATTACATTAAATCTCAAAAATTACTATGTAGACAAATCTACTCAGTTTCCACTTTTCATAAAATAAAAACTCTTAAAAAATGTTTCATCTCTACTTCCATGTTTTAGACAACAAGACTTTCCCTTGATCCCATCCTTGACCATATTCATCCTTAAGTCTTATGAAAATCATTTCAAAACCTGGGATGAGCATAATAATCATAGTAAGGGTTATAAAATAAGGAACGAGAGAATTAGTCAATAAAAACATAATCTTTTTAATATACATAAAGAAATCATAAGACTTATTAGTAACACATATAAAACAAAAATCGTAATGTTAACCCATGACATCTGTAACAAACTTTCATTGTAGCTCTTTCAGCTACATAGGGAGTTACATTTGGAAGACTAATCACAGTAGATTCCCTGAATCTATTAGGATAAACATTTACATTTACCTCTCTCACATTACCCAATTCATTAAAGATCTATCTCGGGCTCACAATCCCTAGGTTTACCATGGAACCACCCGTATACCTAAAACATTCCCAAGAACCGTAAAATTTTCATAACACATTAAACATGCATAAAGTAATGATAAAATTTCCACATTTCAATCACAATATATCATTTTAAGATATTGAAATAATCAATGATTTATCTAAACCATTTTAAATTCCAAAATACAAAAAAAACGTGTAGATGGTATTTCTTTTCTTTATAAAACACAACAACTTGTTAAGGAAGCCAAAGATCAAATAATACTTGTGGCAGCCGAAAAGGTTGTTATCATTGATTATGTTAAAAAAACATTCATTTTTGTTGTTTAGTTAAAACACTTCATATAAAAAGATTCCATTTGAATGAAATAAAATGTAAAAGGGGTTTATACCCTGTATAAAATAATGTTTTGTATAAATGAAAGTATGCCTCAATGAAAGTAGATTGAGACAAAGTCCCATACAAAGATGATATCCTTAGATTAAAAACAAATTAATGAAATAATTATGTTTGAAAAATAAAAATACGCCCAATATAAGTGGATATTAATTGTAAAAAAATAATACATTATTCACACATATTTATAGCATTACATAATCATGAAGTATAAGTTTAACAAAAACAATTGAAATTGGGTTAAGAAGTTCCCTTACAGAAGTTTGACATCCTAACAGTCACAAATTAATATTTAAAAAATTAGATGAGGAGGTACAAAAGGTTGTATCATCACATGGAAGCAATATTTTGTCACGACCCCCTTCCATCAAAGATGCCCCTCCTGAGCTGGCAATGGTGAAAGGGAGATAATGACCCCCGAGTCCCGCCTCCAGTAGGCCCCGGGTTGGCGACTAGCACCAAGGGTATGAGTTTTCACAAATATGGGAGACAATACCCTTTTTATTATTTTGGATCGGGAAATAGGACAAGTCAACCACCAAAAAGGGAAAAGAACAAGTGTATATAAATAAACCCAAACCAAGCCCACATGCATGTTTAAACAATTTTTATAACAAGGTACAAGTACAAGGAAGCTCAAAAGTACAATGCCAAAGAAAACAAGAGAACAACAACTGCAACAACTCCAACTGCCCGACTAGTAGAGTCCCGCACAGCCCTGGTAGTCCTCCTGGAAACCTGAAAGTAAACGTAGGGTGAGCATACAAGTATACTCAGTAGGGAAACCTAATGCTCTCGTGCACAAGTGGGGAGACACCCTAAGGTCCCGTGAGAAAACAGAAGAACTAGAAACTAACAAGGAAAAACTATCCACCCAGCCTCACTGGTCACACTCACCAAGTAACACAAACAAGTTTAGTATATATATAGAACAAAAGTATTGGGTACCCTGCACCATTTCCCACTTAATTAGATGATGCTCTTCCTAACGACAAACATCCTGACGCTACCACACTCCTCCCGCCCGCACACACCTGTGCCAAACCACGCATCCCGCCCGCACACACCTGGGCCTCACAACCACGCATCTCGCCCGCACACACCTGGGCCACAACCACTAACCCGCCCGCAGACACCTGGGCCACATCCCGAAGGTTCTTGGGAATGGTAAGCCTGCCCGAAGAGTCTTGGGCTAAAGGTTGCCTCAAGCCATCACAGCCTCCGAGACCTACCTAAAGAGTCTTGAGTGTAAGGTCACCTCAAGCCATCATAGACTATGGAAGAAGGAGCAGGAAGGAGCTAGTAACTATGGGGGAACACCCTCTCCCATAAAATGGGAGTGTTCGGCACTAGGTGCTTGACATGGGTGTGGTGCAACAAAACACAAAGATACAATTATATATATACATATACCAAACACACAGCCCAACCTATGGCTTCTAAAAAAAGAAACTGAGCATGTGCCTCGGCATTGCTACCACAAAGCATGCATCAACAACCAAACAATCATCCCCCAACCCCATTTAGGTTTTCATGTTTCATGCAATGGTTTAACAAATTATTACTACTGGGAAACTATCATCCAGACAAAACCATTCACAACATATCCCTGCCATCCACAACCAAGGTTAGGTAAAACGGAAGCAACCACATGCCATTTCATTTACAAAAGATTATCACAACCATACAACATTCCATCATTCATTTATTTCAAAGTTCCACACATAAAACCCTTTACACACACAAAAAATTCCCGCATTTGAAAACACCTTTTACTTCAAAACACTTTTCATAATCAAAACACTTTTCATAGATAAAGGCATTTTCCACAACCAACCACTTCCCATTTCAACCCCATCATTTACAAAACATTTCACACCTCCATGTTTCTACCATCAACCATTCCAATAAGATCACCACCCAAACGTCGTAGCCCCGCTGCTCACCCAAACCACAACAACCCACAAAACACCCCCATCACATGCCACGTAACCAAGCCAACGCCCACATGTTCATTATTCCATTTTGGTTCAACCGGGGTGATCACACAAGGGTTCTAGATTTTCATTTAAAAAGGAAACTTTATGTGATTAACCAAATTTCCACAATCCATGAAGTTTCCATCCATAAGAAAATACAGAAGGAGAGGGCAAAATTTAATTGCGTAAGAAAAGGCCCCCAACGACTGTGATTTTTAGTAGGTAGAAGATCATTCAATACAAAATTATAATATCACAGGATATAAAAAGTAAGGTAACAACAATAACTAACTTCCCAACCCCATTCTTTAACCAGTTATTATCTTTATTTAAAGGTTCAACCATTTCTCATGAAAACAAAAGGATACCTGCCACACATGATACAAAAATTAGAGAGACAAAGGTGAGATCCCTACCTCAAAAGGTCCCAATCACGTCACTTCCGACGACGTCCTTCGGTGTCCTCCACCTTCTCCAAACCCGAAAAACCCCTCCTTGGATGGAAGCTGAAGAAGGATGGACGGAAGGAAAGGTGACAAGTGCAGGCATAGAAGCTTCGTCTCGTCGCTACGATCCTGTGGCCGCTGACGGATCGTAATTCGGAGCTCGTACAAAGAAGTTAGAGGAGGAAGACTTCTTGATCATCCAAGAGTGTCGTCGTGCGAAGAAGAAGCGATTGGTCTGGAAATAATCCACGACCCTTTCTTATATAGGAAACGAATAGGTAAAACAGTATGTAGCGTGTATTGATGAATACACGGTGTGACCGTACACCCGTTACGCGTTTTGACTGGTCAACACACGACACGTCACGCGGTTTCCACGCGTTTTAATTATAATGTCAATTTTATTAATATGTGTGTTTCGTTGACCCGAGACATAACTCATAAAAAGGTATCTATCACTGGTCTTAAAATGACTATCTTAATTACAGGATTACACTGCCGCTGACGGTTCGTCATTCCGACACCATATGAAGAAGTTATAGACTTTTTAAGTTTTGATCACCGAAAATAATAATAATATTATTATATTTATTTAAAAAAAGGAGGATATATGTCTCTCTCCAATCAAAATTTTCAATTCACTCACCCCCAACACATTCACTTCCCATGCGCCTCACATGGGATTTTGATTATCTTGTTTATTTATTTATTTTCATTTATTTTCTCATTTAATCTTTTTTTATCTTATTCTTTTTTTCTTTCTCTCTCCAATCTCCTTTCTTCTCAAAATTTCATCACGCACCAAATAAAAGTGGCGCCTCATTATTTTTCATTTATTATTATTTATTAAACTATTAATAGAATAATATATAAAATGTATAATTATAAAAGTGGAAAGTGGAATTAACGCATCCCCTCCCCATGCATTTCATTAGCATTCATTTTATTTCATTTCATTTATCATTATTATAATTAATTATAAATTATGTAAAGATACATGGGGCCATGTGCCTCATCCTTATTCCCATAACATATCATTTATTAAAGAAATTTTATTAAACATTATATAAAACATATAATTAACATCACCACAATATTGGGGTGGAAAGATACTTTTACGGTAATGCAATCATGCTGCAAGATTTGTGTGCCCCCATTTAATTCCAATTAATTTAAAAAGGTTTACATTGTTAAATTAAAACCTTTTAATTTAATTATCTCGAGATATATATATATACATATATATATACATATTTACGTCATCGTTATTATTATTATCTTACATAATAATAACTCACATTTAATATTATTAATGCACCACCTCGCTTCCTCTATGCATATTCATTTATTTGTTTGCAATAAATACCATGACTCATTTCATCAATTTCTTATTATTATTAATATTATGAATAATATTAATAACACAACACCCATTTTTATTATTCAAATTTAATTTCAACAATTACTCAATTAATAAAAAAACTGCATGTTTCATTTATCAACGTCTAATGGATCACACACCTTCCCACTTCACATCATTAATAATAACACCAATTAAATCATTTTATCATGATTATTCTTTTTAGTTTAATTAATCACACAATTTATGTCATCATTATTATTATTAACATATTTTTACGTTATCATCAGTATTAAAAAAATATCATTATAACGCGCGTCGTGTTGACCACATCGATTTCAACAAAGGAATGGACCGGAGGGGTCCGGTCCATTACATCAGATACCTCTTAAAACATTCTCGTCCGCGAGAATTAAAAACCAACCAAGAAAAAGAATGGATCCAAACAACCACTCCGCAAGATACCTCTTAGGGGTCTTGTCATAACAAGAAACAACCAACAACTCTATGAGTTAGGAATTCCCTCACCTATGTCAAGATACTATCCGCTTTAGGCGGCACTGACTCGCCTGCACGGGTTTAATCGCATCCTCATTAATGCATCTTGATTAAGGATCAGGTTTTTCCTTTCCCATATATTAGGGTTTTTTCCAACTTACACTGCACCCAACAACGTACAACCCACACACTTCCCGGACACATGGCTTGAGGAATTCCTTCTCCCATGTTGAGATATTATCCGCTTTAGGCGGCACTGACTCGCCTGCACGGGTTAAATTGCATCCACATTAATGCGTCTCGATTAGGGATTAGGTCTTCCCCTCCCCACATGATAGGGCTCTTCACGTACATTTAAAGAAAAGCGGGAAACAACATAGCATTATAGACTCATGAAAAACAAGGTCCAGGCCCAAAGCATGGGTGAGAATGAGTTTCAACAATTGAGTGTGATGCTCCTAGATTTAAACAAAACATAAACGAGAGCATTTAAGTTAAACATAAAACATCTCTCTCGATCTTTCACCTTGCTGGGGTTGCCACTTCTGTTGCGTGAAATTGTCCGCATCCCACTCCTCTGCATTTCTGTTAACGTCCAAGTGCCATAGATGTTCGGTAAACAAAGAACGCCTAAGCCCAAGTAGTAAAGAAAAACTCAAAGTTTTAATTATCATTTTATTTCAATTTCTTTCCCAGAACACCCAAATCAAGTAAAACACAAACATGATGATGCATGTACCTTCCCTAGGGTCTCTACCCTGCAATCAATATAGTCTCACTTGGTCGTTCGGTAGGCTTAGAGTCCTTGCATCGGATCACGGGGGCCCTAAAATCCCGTGTCCTAGCCGGTCTTCCCTGGCCTATGTCACGCACCAAGATTAACTAACACTGTTTCCCTACCATCCCATGCAATCCTCACTGTGCCTAACTCCAGACTCCATCCTATCTCTCAACCATCAGCCTCTGATACCATTCTGTCATGACCCCCTTCCATCAAAGATGCCCCTCCTGAGCTGGCAATGGTGAAAGGGAGATAATGACCCCCGAGTCCCGCCTCCAGTAGGCCCCGGGTTGGCGACTAACACCAAGGGTATGAGTTTTCACAAATATGGGAGACATTACCCTTTTTATTATTTTGGATCGGGAAATAGGACAAGTCAACCACTAAAAAGGGAAAAGAACAAGTGTATATAAATAAACCCAAACCAAGCCCACATGCATGTTTAAACAATTTTTATAACAAGGTACAAGTACAAGGAAGCTCAAAAGTACAATGCCAAAGAAAAAAAGAGAACACCAACTGCAACAACTCCAACTGCCCGACTAGTAGAGTCCCGCACGGCCCTGGTAGTCCTCCTGGAAACCTGAAAGTAAACGTAGGCTGAGCATACAAGTATACTCAGTAGGGAAACCTAAAGCTCCCGTGCACAAGTGGGGAGACACCCTAAGGTCCCGTGAGAAAACAGAAGAACCAGAAACTAACAAGGAAAAACTATCCACCCAGCCTCACTGGTCACACTCACCAAGTAACACAAACAAGTTTAGTATATATATAGAACAAAAGTATTGGGTACCTCGCACCATTTCCCACATAATTAGATGCTGCTCTTCCTAACGGCAAACGTCCTGACGCTACCACACTCTTCCCGCCCGCACACACCTGGGCCAAACCACACATCCCGCCCGCACACACCTGGGCCTCACAACCACGCATCTCGCCCGCACACACCTAGGCCACAACCATTAACCCGCCCGCAGACACCTGGGCCTCATCCCGAAGGTTCTTGGGAACGGTAAGCCTGCCCAAAGAGTCTTGGGCTAAAGGTCGCCTCAAGCCATCACAGCCTCCGAGACCTACCCGAAGAGTTTTGGGTGTAAGGTCACCTCAAGCCATCATAGCCTATGGAAGAAGGAGCAGGAAGGAGATAGTAACTAAGGGGGAACACCCTCTCCCATAAAATGGGAGTGTTCGGCACTAGGTGCTTGACATGGGTGTGGTGCGACAAAACACAAAGATACAATTATATATATACATATACCAAACACCCAACCCAACCTATGGCTTCTAAAAAAAGAAACTGAGCATGTGCCTCGGCACTGCTACCAGAAAGCATGCATCAACAACCAAACAACCATCCCCCAACCCCATTTAGGTTTTCATGTTTCATGCAATGGTTTAACAAATTATTACTACTGGGAAACTATCATCCAGAAAAAACCTTTCACAACATATCCCTGCCATCCACAACCAAGGTTAGGTAAAACGCAAGCAACCACATGCCATTTCATTTACAAAAGATTATCACAACCATACAACATTCCATCATTCATTTATTTCAAAGTTCCACACATAAAACCCTTTCCACACACAAAACATTTCCGCATTTGAAAACACCTTTTACTTCAAAACACTTTTCATAATCAAAACACTTTTCATAAATAAAGGCATTTTCCACAACCAACCACTTCCCATTTCAACCCCATCGTTTACAAAAAATTTCACACCTCCACGTTTCCACCATCAACCATTCCAATAAGATCACCACCCAAACGTCGCAGCCCCGTTGCTCACCCAAACCACAAAATCCCACAAAACACCCCCAACACATGCCACGTAACCAAGCCAACACCCACATGTTAATTATTCTATTTTGGTTCAACCGGGGTGATCACACAAGGGTTCTAGATTTTCATTTGAAAAGTCAACATTACGTGATTAACCAAATTTCCACATTCCATGAAGTATCCATCCATAAGAAAATACAGAAGGAGAGGGAAACATTTAATTGCGTAAGCAAAGGCCCCCAACGACTGTGATTTTCAGTAGGTAGAAGCTCATTCAATACATAAATATAATATCACAGGATATAAAAAGTAAGGTAACAACAATCACTAAATTCCCAAACCCATTCTTTGACTAGTTATTATCTTTATTTAAAGGTTCAACCATTTCTCATGAAAACAAAAGGATACCCGCCACACATGATACACAAATTAGAGAGACAAAGGTGAGATCCCTACCTCAAAAGGTCCCGATCACGTCGCTTCTGACGACGTCCTTCGGTGTCCTCCGCCTTCACCAAACCCGACAAACGCCTCCTAGGATGGAAGCTGAAGAAGGATGGCCGGAAGGAGAGGTGACAAGTCCAGGCATAGAAGCTTCGTCTCGTCGCTACGATCCTGTGGCCTCTGACAGATCGTAATTCGGAGCTCAGACAGAGAAGTTAGAGGAGGAAGACTTCTTGATCATCCAAGAGTGTCGTCGTGCGAAGAAGAAGCGATTGGTCTGGAAATAATCCGCGACCCTTTCTTATATAGGCAACAAATATGTAAAACAGTATGCAGCGTGTATTGATGAATACACGGTGTGACCGTACACCCGTTACGCGTTTTGACTGGTCAACACATGACACGTCACGCGGTTTCCACGCGTTTTAATAATAACGTCAATTTTATTAATATGTGTGTTTCGTTGACCCGAGACATAACTCATAAAAAGGTATCTATCATTGGTCTTCAAATGACCGTCTTAATTATAGGATTACACTGCTGCAGACGGTTCTTCATTCCGACACCATATGAAGAAGTTATAGACTTTTTAAGTTTTGATCACCCAAAATAATAATATTATTATTATATTTATTTAAAAAAAAGGAGGATATATGTCTCTCTCCAATCAAAATTTTCAATTCACTCACTCCCAACACATTCACTTCCCATGCGCCTCACATGGGATTTTGATTATTTTGATTATTTATTTATTTTCATTTATTATCTCATTTAATCTTTTTTATCTTATTCTTTTTTTCTTTCTCTCTCCAATCTCCTTTCTTCTCAAAATTTCATCACGCACCAAATAAAAGTGGCGCCTCATTATTTTTCATTTATTATTATTTATTAAACTATTAATAGAATAATATATAAAATGTATAATTATAAAAGGGGAAAGTGGAATTAACGCATCCCCTCCCCATGCATTTCATTAGCATTCATTTTATTTCTTTTCATTTATCATTATTATAATTAATTATAAATTATGTAAAGATAGATGGGGCCATGTGCCTCATCCTTATGCCCATAAAATATCATTTATTATAGAAATTTTATTAAACATTATATAAAACATATAATTAACATCACCACAATATAGGGGTGGAAAGATACTTTTACGGTAACGCAATCACGCTGCAAAGTTTGTGTGCCCCCATTTAATTCCAATTAATTTTAAAAGGTTTACTTTGTTAAATTAAAACCATTAAATTTAATTATCCCAAGATATATACATATACATATATATATACATATTTACGTCATCGTTATTATTATTATCTTACATAATAATAACTCACATTTAATATTATTAATGCACCACCTCGCTTCCTCTATGCATCTTTATTTATTTGTTTGCAATAAATACCATGACTCATTTCATCAATTTCTTATTATTATTAATATTATGAATAATATTAATAACACAACACCCATTTTTATTATTCAAATTTAATTTCAACAATTACTCAATTAATAAAAAAAACTGCATGTTTCATTTATCAACGTCTAATGGATCACACACCTTCCCACTTCACATCATTAATAATAACACCAATTACATCATTTTATCATGATTATTCTTTTTAGTTTAATTAATCACACAATTTATGTCATCATCATTATTATTAACATATTTTTACGTTATCATCAGTATCAAAAAAAAATTTCATTATAACGTGCGTCGTGTTGACCACATCGATTTCAACAAAGGAATGGACCGGAGGGGTCCGGTCCATTACATATTTACACCAATAAGGATATAGAAGAACATATCCCAACATTAGATAATTGAAATTTAAATACATATTATAAAAGAAGTCTTTGAAAAGAATAAGAGAATTAATGGTTTCTTTACCAATTTGGTAACATACAAATCATACACCCCATGAAATAATGATCATAAAATGAAGATGTAAATGACAAAAAATTATATTATATTACACAAATAATATAATAATGGGCAGTACATACACCATATAAAAGTAAATAGTGGAAAATATAACATGAATATCATGGGAATAAAAAGTGAGATGAAAACCCCCTTACCTCAATGTAATTAATCGAGTCATATGACCAAAAGTTAATAAACACCAAATTAATGACATAATACCATGAATATGTAGATAATAATGATAATATATATCAAATGGATGTAAAAAATACACCAAATTTAATAAATAATTGGAAAACAATGGAAATCTCAAGGAATTAAAACTATGGAAAGAAACCCCTTACCTCATTTCTGAATTGACCCGTTCATTCATTAATCTACAGAATAATAAATTAAATTAAATTTATACTTTCATAATAACATTTTTCAAATTTAGTATTCGTTTGATATCACTTATTAGTAGGTTATAAACATTATGTAATCCTTTAAGTTAATAACAGTCGTTTTGTTGATATTTTGTACTTTAGTCAAAAGTAATCATTTTATAAGTAAATGTGGTCAATGTGGTCAAAATTAAATTATATCTAAAATTATATTAATGATTTATATGTCATATATATCTTATATATCCAGTGTATATATGATTTTATAATAGTACATAACATTAGGAGAAAAGAAATGAAATGCACCGTTCATGGAAATAGTAAGTGGTACGTACGCATAAACGCTACTTTAATTTCTATTTCATAAATTAATGGAATGAAATATTAATTATAAATAGGTATATTATAACTATAAAATCATATAATATATAATTTCATTAATTTTATCCTTTATAAGTTCCACGTATTCCATGAACGAGTCATATCACTTTGAGGGGGTTGTAGTCCGCACTTCTTCAAATGAAATTATCACATTTACTCATTATGGAAACCATAATGGATTGATATAAATGAAAAATACAGAAGAATAGAAACAATATAAATATAATATATATCACATATAAATATTGTACAATTTTAATGTCCACCATGAGAGGTGGTAGTAGATAATTGAACAATCATCGTTTTTTGAGGTAGTAGTTCATCATCCGCAGAAACAGTATTTTCTTTTTCCATTAGATGGAGGTGTGTGTAAGTGTAGCTCGAAGAAATCTCATTAAAACAACCTAGTATATTTAGGATACTGGTCTTTTTATAAAAAAATGAATAAAAATAGATTAGGGGGTTGGAGAAGTAAAATAAAAGAAGATAACATTACGGAAGATGTTACCTTAAAATCAGGTAACTCCCTTTGGTTTGAACAAAAAGGCTTTCCTTAAGTGCCTTCATCCAAGGGGAAGGCCTATAGTAGGAAGAGATACATATTTAGTGATTATTTTGATAGAGGTTGGATGATCCATGGGGCTTGAGAGGTGTGATTAGTGGGTTAGATTTGACATATTTTTTATAAGGGGCAGGAGGGGCTCTTTTGGAAAGTTTGAAAAAATTATTTAATTATATAATGATATTCGGTTTATAAAGGTCCAAAACAGATTATCCTAGAAGATAAGATGAATCATTTTTGAAAAAAAAATCCCATAAGAATTTTACATGTTTTGGATATTGTTTTAATTTTTAAAATCTTATTTATTTAAATCATTCATTAATGATGTAAACACTACATCATCATTTTTTCGTAAATATTTTTATTTATTTGATGTCTAAAAATTGTATTTAAAATACCATGATGTAGAAGATATTTTTTTATTTCAAATGAATATTTATATTCAAATAGATCAAATATATAACCCCACTTTAAAATTGTTTTAGTAAAAAATGCATGTTCACGATATTTTTAATTCTCCATCAAATAAAATGTTATTAGTGTCATTATCTTTCACAAATGGTTTTCAAATGACAAAAACACTCACCAATGGATTGTATTGGTCATTCATGACTCATAAAATATGGATAAGAAAATTTCTAAGAAAATTTTATATTATTATAATAATATTTTTTACCTTGAATTTCCCTATTTACCTTTACCTATGGTAAATAAAAGTCAAAAATTACTCTTCACCAAAAACAATTTTCATCATATTGAACAACATTTTACATACTTATGACAAACATGTTTTTTATATTTTCTAAATTCAATTCACATTAGTGTTAAAATTTCATTTAAATGAAAATGTTGGTTTTTTTAACAAATACTATGTGTTTTCACTATTCATAAAAAATTGAAGGTTTTCAGAAAAATAGAAAAAATAAGCCTACGCTATATTTGATATTCCTAATTCAAAAATGATGTATATTTTACCAAATTCAAAACATATAGGTTGCATTAATTAATTTAAAATTAATTCCCATTGTCAAAACAAAAAGCGTGTTTTTAAGAAATAATAACTATCAAAAGATTGACACTTTTTTATGTCCAATTACAAAGTGAAATTACTTCTAATAACCAAAAATAGATTAAATGGTAAAAATATCATCCAATTACACATTAAAACCAATAAAAATAACACTATTACTACACAAATAGATTAGATAAAAAGGCGGTTTTGAATTAAAATGCTATATTTTCTACTATTCAATAAAAAATGAATTTTATCAGAAAAATACCAAAAATTTACCCAAAGTAAATTTTATTGTCTTGATTATAAATAAAAGTTTTATTTCCTCAAATAGGAAATGTAAAAGTTAAAAAAACTATATTTAAAAAGAGTTCGTCATTAAAAGGCATTAATCGACTTTTTAAAGAATATTAGACAATTTGTACTTAAAATTGAATTTTATTTTATTTTAAACCTCTAAAATTTATTAGATAAATGTAAAGACATATAACAAACATTAATAATAGTATTATAGTTAATTATTTTCATTACCTCCAATGATACAACTATGTGTTAATTACAATTTAAAATAATAATATTATATTATTGTTTTTTAGTAAAACTCAACATTGTGTGCAACTTAAGATTTCAAAGAAACATATTATATCCATTCGAGTGCACCATCGAACATAACATCCCCTTTAAAGTAGAATTATTATTTAATTAAAAATTATTAAAAATTATTAAAATTTATTACTCTTTAGTTACCTGGAATCTCACATCCTTCCCCCTTTTGGAAATTGTGTCCTCGCATTTTTAAAACTAGGCTTGGAAACTTCATTGATATCCCACATCAGAAATAAGTCATTCAAACTGTCACTTTAAATGAAATAAAGGGAAGTAAAGAAGTCCCCTATGATAACCCAAACTAGGATTCCATGTTGGAAAACATGGATACCGAACAGAAAACAAACCATCATGTTCTGATAGAAAGTGATAGAAAACATGATTAGGAGAAATTTAACAATGAAAAAATCACAAACTTGTGATGTGTTAAAGGGTCATTGATTACACTGTTGAAAACATAAACCGAAAAAGTTTTTTGATTTAAATTGATTTTCATTATTTTGAGGAATTCATTTACTGCATATAATGAGAACATAAGGAAATATAATTACCTTCAAGTAGAGCATCATCCATTAATAAGTTTCTTCTAAAAACTCATATTTTTTCCAAATGATTAGTATACATGATGACATCATCACACCTGAAGAGCTAGAATCAATCTTATAGGGAATCACATAATCAAAAAAAGAAGAACTATATATTTCCCATGTCTTTAAATATTAACCAAAACCAAAAAGGTTGGTACAAGATAAGATAATCCCCTTAAAAGATAATCCTTTATAAAAAGAAATAGTACTATTAATATCCAAAATTCAACAAAAAGTACCCAAGGCTTGAGAATGACAATTCAATACACAATTGTCCTTAAAATTCATCAAAATAATCCAAACTATGATTGAATCACAAAACATAGAAGGATTTAACCACATAGTCTTCCATAGTAAATCTTAACATTTATCTCCAAAAACATTGACTAATATAAAAGTCTAATACTGAAGTCTAATTAACTTAATCACATATTCTGTGTGATAGGTTAATCATTTCCAGAAATAACCAAAATCACCATATGTTCATAATAAAAACATTGATTTTTCCAATATAAAATTTCCACCGCTACACCACAAATGAGATCCCATAGAATTCTATTTTCCTTAAGGATATAATGTTCCCAAAAGAGAAAACATCTTCCAAAGTAGCCTTTAGAACATAATAACCAAATAATTTTCCTATATTAAGGATATGTATTTCATATAACATAATATACAAAATCAACTTATTCTTGATCAATAAAATCATTTAACTATAAATGGTAATTCATACTAACCAGGTACTTCACATAGTCCATTGCTAGGATATAAATCCCAATCAAACTATGGTTGTCGATTTGATTACCGTATCTTTGTACGACATGATGGTTTGTCACACGGTCTATGTTTTGTCCTTTTTCAAAAACATTATAATTTAATAAATATTCCAAAAATGAGATAAATCACATAAAAATTACCATAAAATATTTTAACTGTGAATTGTATCTCATACCATTCATTTTCATCCCATAAAGTAATAACCTATAATTTAAAAAAAAACAAAAGACCATATGAACCCATAAGATTATCCATTATTTACACTCAAGAAAAGATACATATTTCTTGAATAACATTTTCACATATCAGTTTTCATGGTTACAGATTCTATAAAAAGTCTTCCAATGTAATCCCATCATAAATAGATCCTTAATACTTTTAAGAATTTCATCATCCAAAAATGTACCATAACTCTTGAATCCCTTATATGTAGACTTTGTACTCATTAAACATTCTTCATGATCCATTACCCATTCTTTTCCAACATATTTCCCAATACTTTATTCCTATAAAAATTGCGAATTTTATCCTAGGATTCAAGAATGTCAAAAAATCATAAAAGAAATAATCCATAACTATAATTGTTCATTGGTTAGTTTCATCATCTTCAATTGGAATGGAATTAGGAATTGGTAAACATATTTTTGTACGATCCTACTAATCCCATTACCAAAACATCTTTATGGGACATCTATTTTTATAATGAACATGAACACCACATTAAAAACATTCAATTGATCTTTCGGAATGAACTTCTTTCCCTTTTCTAGAGTCAAATGGATGTTTCCTTTTTTCATGGTAGGTTTTTTCTTTATGACCTTCATTACCACATCTATGGAATCTTCTTGTCCATTTCAATCATTTTACTATGTGTTTCATTCCACACCCTTTTAACATATGTTTTTGAATATACGTACCTTTATTATTATTACCTGAACTTATAGAGGGATTTGTTTCTTGCATATACAACGCATTATAGAAATATCTAAGGTTCAAGTGGTCGATCATGACTCTAGATATTTGGTTCAGAATAAAAACAATAGTTCTCATTCCAGTTCCCATTTCATTTAGATTCTTATTCAGAAAACCATCACAGTTTTCTTCACATCCACTATTGTATTGGTGCTAGCTAGATCTATCCATTGAATAAAACCAACAAGTTCATTGTCTGTATATTAGTAAAATCATCAAATATGATCATTTGAGGAGGGTAAACACTAAAACATACTTCTTCATATTATCTTTAACTCATAATTTTTATCAAAAAAACTATGACACATTCCAATATGCTAACCATTATTATTCTGACACTTATGCTTAAATAAAACCCTAACCTGTAAATATTTCTAAACCGACCTATGATACAAACAATAAAGACCCAGCCTTAAAACATTACATAATCTTGAAAAAAATGAATAATTCACATTGAGGATATTTTTAGGTTTATAGTTTATATAATTAGTCCAAAAATATTAAATTACATATCAAAAATTTCAAAGTAGACAATTCTACTCAGTTTACAATTTTTTCCCTAAAATAAATACTCTTAAAAGAAGATTCTTGTTTAGTTCCATGTTTTAGAAAACATGACTTTTACATGATCCCATCCTTGAATCTATTCATCTTTAAGTCCTGTAAAAAACATTTCAAAATAGGGGATGAGCATAAAAAGATTAGTAAGGGTTACAAAATAATGAAAAAAAATTAGTCTATCAAAACATAATATTTTTTACATAAAAAATGGAATCATAAGATTTATGAATAACACATATAAATCATAAATCATAGTGGTAACATTTATTCATCCATAATATACTTTTATTATAGCTTTCACAGCTAGATAGGGAGTTACATTTGGAATACCAATCATAGTATATTCCCTAAATCTCTTAGGAGAAACATTTACATTTACCTATATAAATTTACCCAATGCATTGAAGATCTATCTTGATCTAGCCTACCCTAGGTTTATCACGGAACCACCTGTATACGTAAACCATGCCCAAGATCCATATCATTTTCATAAAATATAAAACAAGCATAAACGAAAGATAACATTTCCACATTTCAATGACAATATAACATTTAAGGATATTGAAAAAATATAATGCTTTATCAAAAACATTTTCAACACAAAAATAAATAAAAAAAGGTATATGGTATTTATTTTCTTTTAAAAAAACACTACATCATGTTAAGGAATCCAAAGATCAAATAATACTTACGATGGCAGAAAAGGTTGTTGTCAATACATACGTAAAAAAGAAACATTCCTTTTTTCGTATGCTTAAAATATTTTATATAAAAATATTCCCATTGAATGAAATGAAAATTAAAGGGGGGGGGGGGTTATACACTATATAGAAGAAAGTTGTGTATAAAAAAAATATGCCTCAATGAAAGGATATTGAGATGAAGTCCCTTACAAAGTTCATATCCTTCTATTAAGGAAAATAAATTACATCATTATGTGTGAAAAATAAGAATACACCCAATATAAGAGGATATTAAATGTAAAAAAATACAGTTAATTCACACATATTCATATCATAACACAATCATGAAGTATAGGTTTAACCCAATGAACTGAAATTGGGTTAAGAAGTTCCCTTATAGAAATTCGACAACATAAGAGAATCACATTATAATTTAGATTATGAGTTGAGGATAGGGAAAAGGGTCTTTCATCACATGGACATAAAATTTAAAGTAATAAGGATATAGAAGAACATGTCCCAAAATTCAATAATTGAAATATAAAGTCATATCTTAAAATAATTCTTTGACTAGAAGAGGAGAGTGAATAGTTCCCTTACCGATTTGGTAACTTATGAAACATACACCCCATGAAAGAACGATCATACAATGAATATGTAAATACCCACAAATTAAATTATATTACAAAAAGAACACAATCATTGGTAGTAAATACAACACAAAAATGGAAATAGTATCAAATATAACAAGAAACTCACCGGAATAAAAAGTGAGACGAAAACCCTCCTCATCTTATCGTAATCAATCAAGTCATATGACCAAAAGTTAATAACCACCAAATGAATCACAGAATACAATGAACATAATTAGAATGATGATAATAAATTTTAATTTTCAGAGCACAATACACCACAAGCCATAACTAAGTGGCGAACAAGGGAAATATTGCAGAATTAAAATTTAGGTAAGAAACCTCTTACCTCGTGTCTGACATGACCTGTTTGTTCATTAATATCCTTAATAATAAACTAATGTTAATTTCGGATTTCATAAGAACGTTTTTATAACGCCTCGAGCCCGCTCTTCTAGACTCGGTGCAACAAAATGCTGTGTAAATTTGTTTTTTATAAAAGTGAAAAAACAATTACACAACATATTAAAGAATAGAGGACCTTTTACCGGTCTTGGTTCTGAAGTATTAGACAAAAAATTACATTTATCAGATTTTTAAACAATAATAATAAAATTTTACACTATTCTTCTGCTACGCTAACTGCATAAGAGACAAAATCTATGAAAATTTCCAAAGATACCTGAAAATCATTTTAAAATAAAACGGTGAGCATTCAATTGCCCAATAAGGGGTTTTTTAAAACCATTGATAAATAACTTTTAAAAATATCATTTCGATTATACATTTGAAAAATTAAATTTTAAATACATTTGTAAAATAACCTTTACAAAATAATATAATGCTTTTGAAAAATATTTATACTTTGAAAACACTTTTAAAATAAATCCAGTGATTCATTTGAAAATATTAAGCAAGCTCTTAAAAACAAAACAACTGAGGCCACGTGAAACTTTGAAGGCTATCATGGGCCTACCCACTTGAGGGATGAATTCATTATCCAACTCCCTATCATATTTACAAAGTTCTAGCACCATTTTCTTTATAAAAGATTTTTTTAGCTTTCCTAACTTATTTATAATTTTCAGTGGAGTTTTAAATTTTGAAAATATATTTAAAATAATTCTTTGAACAAGTAAATACAAGTCTTTATTGAAAACTACATTTGCGACATGGTATGATATAATCGTTACATATTACCTTGTTTGATAAATCAACATCCACACACATGAAATTTCAAAGGCAAATTTATTAAAATTCATTTATACATGATGGTAAACTGATAACAATAAGAATAATATAATTATATCTTCTTAAAATCAACCAATATCAATGAATAATTATATGTCACACAAAAAATTATCAAAGTAGTATTTCATAATAAAGTTATACTTTTGTATGAACCTATGTTTTATGGAACGTCAATTTAAGAATTTTATAAAAATATACATAATCATAGAACATGAATTATAACCAACAATATTAAAAGTTAAATAAATTATTTTTATATGTATATGTTTGATTAGCATGTACAAATGTATCTCACTCAAATAATTAGATACTTGGATTGTTTAAATTAATGTGTGAAAAATAAAACTTCAATATAAATATATATATAAACCATTTACATATACTATTAATAAATATGATAATTTATAAATATTTATATAAATATATTATGCATGAAGAAAGAAAAAATGTATTCATTTGTGAGTTCAAAGTATAGATTTGGATTTCATGAAATTAAAATTTTTAAACTATTAAAACCACAAAAATGGGGATTATAATTTTTAAAGGAGAAAACTCCCCTACACAAAAATAGAACATATAATTTGAATTCAATAATTAAAATTGCCTTACTAAAATAACAATCCGAATTGAAATGAAATTATACATAAATTCTTATACACAAATCTAATTAATTTTTGAAAACCTTATATGAAAAATGGATAAAACCTCTATTGCAATCAACATTGAAACGTGGAGAAATCAGATATAAAATAAATATTCATTGTGAAAATATAATTTGGGTAGAAAATAATTTGGCATGACAGATATAATGAAATAGAAGAGTACGTATTTGAAAATAAAGTCCCTTACTGTTATCTACCAAAATTTCGAATGAGAAAAACATGCTGATTTTCATTTGAAAAACTCATAAAAGAAATAAATTTCACTTGCATAATTATAATTTTTGAAGAAAACAAATTGATAGAATAAATATAAAGATCTATTACTAGTTTTATGTGTAGAAGAATTCTTCTTCCAATTGGTACCCCAAAACTCTGAGACACTTAGAATTAGAAAATATACTATAGGGAAGTGAATAAAGCAGCTACCACTTGAATTCCCAGCCTCATAGCGCACTCCTCGTATCCCTTATTGTAGAAGAGAACTACTTTATAAATAGCAGTTCTCAAGTAACAAATTAAATTTTTATTTATCATAAATTCAATAAAATTTGGACATAATATTAAAATGACATCAAATAGAATTCAATGAATGAATATTAATACGAAGAAACATAAGTGGTTGACAATATTAAATAGAAAAATTGACAAGTCGACAAGAATTATTTATACATACAGTCCAAAAATTAATATTATGATATCTCCAGTGTATCTATTTTTGATAAATTCGATCAAAAACAAATCAAATTAATGGTGGATTGAATAAATAAATCTCAATGAAAACATGAAATAGCTTTTAGAAAATGGCATGAAACTGATTTAGACAACAAATGGATAATACATAAAATATAATAATCTAAATTGAATGGAATTCAAGAAAAATCGGTACACAAATTAGGGGTATACAACTGTTTGATGAAATTAAAAATTTAGGATAACAATTAATTGATGTCGACATGAAGAAACGAGAATAGAAAAATGGATTTATGGAAGAGTCGGATAAAAAAATTTAATCAATGCATACCTACATGCAATTTTCAGACAAATCAGAGGTCAAATTTTCCCAAATATCATTCGAACCACCTTTGTGGTCACGATTTGGCCAGCAACACTCAACGGCGTTTGATCTGGGCTCAAACTGAAACCCCAAGTCCATCTGAGACTGGATTTTTCTCACTCGACCTTTCTCCTAAGAACCATCATCTTCGTCTTCAACTCTCCTCTTGTCCAGGCTCGTCAATGAACTCAGACACACTTGGACGAAGCTCAAATCGATTTCCTACGAACTATTGTGACATCTCCCGACTCGCGACCTCGCCTGGATTTCATCTAAACTTGAACCCTCGACGAACTGAGCATCGGCCTCCTAAAACCCGAGAGCCCTAATTCCCAATTTTCTATTATTATGTTTTATTACCAATTTTATTATTTAGTTATTATTATAGTTTTATTCGTTTAAATAAATTAATTATCATAATATATTCTTTAGTTATATACATATATATATACAATGATTTATATTTATTTCATATTTTTTTAATTAACCGAATCTCAAAACATAAATTTTAATGTTTTTAAGTTAAATATATATATATATACACATAGAATTATTAATTATTTAAAAAATGATTTATTATTTCTATTGTTTTTAAATTAATATTAGTATTTATAATTCTTTCATAAAAAATCATAACATATAATAATGAGAAATTATTTTTAAATAAAACTTATAAAAGTATCTTTTATAAAATATTACTTTATTATCATATCATATTAATATTAAATATTAAATATTTTATTTTCCTGTTTTCAAAACAAAATTTCAATTACATTAATGTTTTAGTTTTCTTAAATTGTAAATAATACATCTCAAAACAAAAATTAGGTTTTTTTAATCTTTTTGTAATCAGTTTTCATTTAAAAAAATTATTAAATAAAAAATTAATTACTATTGAATTTTTCTTTGGGTGATACATTCTCCCCCCTTAAAATAATTACGCCCTCACAATTTCTTTCATCAGACTTACGAAAAATCTAAATTTCCATCTTCAGAATTAAAGAATCACTAAGTGGACTTAACAAACTAAAGAAAATTATAAAGTGTAGAGTAGTTTTTCTTCAAGAAAAAGTATCTAATCTCCAAAATTGTCTAGGTCTTTCCTCCGATACCAATTATAACACCTCGAGCCCGCTCTTCCAGACTCGGTGCAATAAAATGCTGTGTAAATTTTTCTTTATAAAAGTGACAAAACAATTACACAACATATTAAAGAAAAGAGGACCTTTTACCGGTCTAGGTTCTAGAGTATTAGACAAAACACTAAATTTATCAGAGTTTTAAACAATATTAATAAAATTATCCACTATTATTCTACCGTGCTAACTCCATAAGCGATAAAATCTAAGGTAATCTCCTAAGATACCTGAAAATCATTTTAAAATAAAAGGGTGAGAATTAAATTTCCCAATAAGGGGTTTTTTAAAACCATTGATAAATCAATTTTAAAAGTATCATTTTGATAATACATTTGAAAAATTCAATTTTAAATACATTTGTAAAACAACCTTTACAGAATAATATAATGCTTTTTAAAAATAATTATACTTTGAAAACACTTTTAAAATAAATCCAGTGATTCAGTTAAAAATATTAAGCAAGCTCTTAAAAACAAAACAATTGAGGCCACTTGAAACTTTTAAGGCTATCTTGGGCCTACCCACTTGAGGGATGGATTAATTATCCAACTCCCTATCATATTTACAAAGTTCTAGCACCATTTTCTTTATAAATAATTTTTTAGCTTGCCTTAATTATTTATAATTTTCACTAGATTTTTAAACTTTAAAAATATATTTAAAATCAATCTTGGAACATGTAAATACTAGTCTTTTTTGAAAACTACATTTTCGACATGGTATGAACTAATCGTTTCATATTCCCTTGTAAGATAAATCAACATCCACACACTTTAAATTTCAAAGGCATATTTATTAAAATTCATTTATGCATGAAGGTAAACTGATAACAATAACAATCTTATAATTCTCTCTTCTTAAAATTAATCAATATCAATGAATAATTATATGTCACACACAAAAATATCAAAGCAGTATTTCATAATAAAGTCATCCTTTTGTATGCACTTAAGTTTTATGGAATGTGAATTTAAGAAGTTTATAAAAATATACATAATCATAGAACATGAATTAGAACCAACGATCTTAAAAGTTAAATAAATTATTTTTATATGTATATGTTTGATTAGAATGGACATATGTATCTCACTCCAATAATTAGATACTTGGATTGTTTAAATTAATGTGTGAAAAATAAAACTTCAATATAAATATATATATCAACCATTTACATATACTATTAATAAACATGATAATTTATAAATATTCATATTAATATATTATGCATGAAGAAAGAACAAATGTATTCATTTGTGAGTTCAAAGTATAGATCTGGATTTCATAAAATTAAAATATTTAAACTATTAAAACCACAAAAATGGGGATTATAGTTTTTAAAGGAGAAAACTCCCCTACACAAAAATAGAACTTATAATTTGAATTCAATAATTTAAATTTCCTTACTAAAATAATAATCCGAATTGAAATGAAATTATACATAAATCCATATAAACAAATGTAATTATTTTTTTAAAACCTTATATGAAAAATTGAGAAAACATTTATTGCGAACAACATTGAAACGTGAAGAAATCAGATATAAAATAAATATTAATTGTGCAAATATAATTTGTGTAGAAAATAATTTGGCATGACAGATATAATGAAATAGCAGAGTACGTATTTTAAAATAAATCCCTTACTATAATCTACCAAAATTTTGAAAGTGAAAAACATGCTGATTTTCATTTGAAAAACCCATAAAAGAAATAAATTTCACTTGCATAATTATAATTTTCGAAGAAAACAAATTGACAGAATAAATAGAAAGATCCCTTACTGGTTTTATGTGTAGAAGAATTCTTCTTCCAATTTGTACCACTCAACTCTTACACACTTAGCATTAGAAAATATTCTATGGGGAAATGAATAAAGCAGCTACTACTTGAATGCCCAGCCTCACAACGCACTCCTCGTATCCCTTATTGTAGAAGAGAACTGCTTTATAAATAGAGGTTCTCAAGTGCCAAATTAAATTTTCATTTATCATAAATTCAATAATATTTGGACATAATATGAAAATGACATCAAATAGAATTCAATGAATGAAGATGAATACGAAGAAACATAACTAGTTGAAAAAATTAAATAGAATAATTCACAAGTCGACAAGCATTATTTATACATACAGTCCAAAAATTAATATTATGATATCTCCAACGTATCAATTTTTTAAAAATTTGATTAAAAAAAAAAGAAAAATAATGGTGGGTTGAATAAATAAATCTCAATGCAAACATGAAACAACTTTTAGAAAATGACGTGAAACTGATTTAGACAACAAATGGATAATACCCAAAATATTATAATCTAAATTGAATGGAATTCAAGACAAATCAGTACACAAATCCGTGGTATACAACTGTTTGATGAAATTAAAAATTTAGGATATCCATTAATTGATGTCGATATGACGAAACGAGAATAGAAAAATGGATTTACGGAAGATTCGGATAACAAAATCAAATCAATGCAGACCTACTTGCAGTTTTCAAACAAATCAGAGGTCAAATTTTCCCAAATATCATTCAAACCACTTTTGTGGTCACGATTTGGCCAGCAACACTCAACGGCGATTGATCTAGGCTCAAACTGAAACCCTAAGTCCATCTGAGACTGGATTTTTATCGCTCGACCTTCCTCCTACGAACCATTATCTTCGTCTTCAACTCTCTTCTTGTCCAAGCTCATAAATGACCTCAAACACCCATGGATGAAGCTCAAATAGATTTCCTACGAACTATTGTGACAACTCCCGACTCGTGACCTCGAATGGATTTCATCCAAACTTGATGCCTCAATGAACTGAGCGCCGGCCTCCTAATACCCGAGATCCCTAATTCCCGATTTTCTATTATTCTATTTTATTTCCAATTTTTTTATTTAGTTATCATTATAGTTTTATTTGATTAAATAAATAAATTATCATAATATATTCTTTCGTTATATACATATATATATATATATAAAAGAATTTATATTTATTTCATATTTTTTTAATTAACTGAATCTCAAAACATAAATTTTAATATTTTTTCATTAAATATATATATTTATACATAAAATTATTAATTATTTCAAAAATGATTTATTATTTCAATTGTTTTTAAAGTAATATAAGTATTTTTAATTCCTTCATATAAAATCATAACATATAATAATGAGAATTTATTTTTAATGAAAACATATAAAATTATCTTTTATAAAATATTACTTTATTACCATATTATATTATTATTAAATATTAAATATTATATTTTCTTGTTTTTAGAACAAAATTTCAATTACATTAATGATTTAATTTTTTTAAATTGAAAATAATACATCTCAAAACTAAAATTAGGTTTTTTTAATCTTTTTGTAATCAGTTTTAATTTAAAAAAATTATTAAATAAATACTTAATTACTATTTAATTTTTCTTAGGGTGTTAAATTTTTCAAATTTATTATTTCTTTTATATCACTTAATATTATGTTATAAATATTATTTAATTATTTTAGTTAATTACAATCGTTTTTTTGATATTTGGTTTTGAGTCGAAATTAAACTTCTTATAATTACATGTTGTCCATGTGGTCAAAAGTACATTATCAATATAATGATATTCATGATTTATATATCCTATATATATAAATATTATATCTAGTATATATATTTATTTATAACAGTACAAAACATTTGGATATAAGAAATTAAATGCACCATTCCTGGAGACGGTATGCCGTATGTACGTATGAACGCTACTTTCATTTATATTTCATATTTTAATGGAATAAAAAACTAATGAAAAATAATTATATTATAATTACAGTATAATATAATATTTATTCATTAATTTCATCCTTATATGTTCCACTTGTGGCATGAACGATTCATATCACTTTGAGGAGGCAGTAATCCACACTTCCTCAAATGAAATTATCGCATTTACCCACCATGGAAACCATAATGGTATGATATAAATGAAAAATACAGAAGCATATAAATAAATTAAATATAATATATATGACATATAAATGTTGTTCTATCCTAATGGCCACCATGAGAGGTGGTAGGAGATAATTGGACAATCATCGTTTCGTGAGGTAGTAGTTCGACGTCCATAAAAACAATATGTTTTTTTCCAAATAGATATTGGTGTGTGTAATTGTATCTCTAGTCCATCTACTAAAAACAATATAGAATATTTGGGAAACTGTTTTTGTTATAAAAGAAAAGAATAAAAATATTTTAGGGGGTTGCAGAAGTAAAATAATAGAAAATAACTTTAGGGAAGACGTTAGCTAAAACTCGGGTAACTCCCATTGGTTTGAACCAAAAGGCTTTCTTGAAGTGCCATCTTCCTAGGGGAAGACTTCTAGGAGGAATAAAGGGATCATGAGTGATTATTTAGGCATATGATGGATAATAAAAGGGGCTTTATATGTTTTAATAATGGGGTAGATTTGAGGTCTTTTTATAAGGAAGAGGAGGGTCTCTTTAGGAATGTTTGAAAATATTATTTTGTTACGTAATTATTTTCGGTTTATAAAGGTACAAAACATATTAAAGTTGAAGATAATATTACTTGTGTTAGAAATAAAATCATCAAATAATAATTTTATAGGTTATGGATATTTATTTAATTTGTATCATCTTATTTATTTAAATAATTCATTAATCAGGTAAACACTGCAAAATTATTGTGTCATAAATAATTTAATATATTTGATGTCTAAAATATATAAATAAAATATCATAATATAGGAAACATTTTTAGCTTCCTAGATATTTATAGTAAAAAATAACAATTATATAACCCACATTAAAATTGTTTTAGTAAAACAATACATGTTTATGATATTTTTATTTTTACTTTCAATAAAAAGTTATTAATGTCATTATCTTACCCAAATGGCTTTCAAAAGCCAAAAAATCCCACCCAAGGATTTTATTTGTTAGCCAAGACTCATCCAATAAGGTTAGGAAATGTTTTAAGGTAATTTTATATTTTCATAATATTATTTTTTACATTTAATTACCCTTTTTACCTTTAACTGCGATAAATAAATGTCAAAAATTACTATTCACCAAAAATTATTTTAATCATATTTAACCACATTTTACTTACTGAATAATTCCATGTATGTCATATTTTCAAAATTCATACATAGAAGCGGTAAAATTTCTTTTAAATGAAAAATTTGGTTTTTTCAAATACGATTTAGTGTTTTCACTATTCATCAAAAAATGAAGGTTTTTAGAAATATACAAAAAATTCCACCTAAGCTATAATTCGATATTTCAAATTAAAAAATGATTTCTATTTTACCAAATTACAAACATATAAGTTTAATAAATTAATTTAAAATTGATTCACGTTGTCAAAACAAAAAGCATGATTTTAAAAAATAATAACTTTCAAAAGATTGACACTTTTTTATGTCCATTTTTGAAGTGAAATTACTTCTAATGACCAAAATTGTATTAAATGGTAAAAATATAATCCAATTAAACTTTAAAATCAGTTTACAGGATAATATAAATACACAAATAAATTATATGAAAATGCGATTTTGTATTAAATTACTGTATTTTTTGTTATTCATTAAAAATTGAATTATATAAGAAAAATAAATAAAAATTACCCAAAGTAAATTTTGATGTCCCAATTCTAAAAAAAATTATTTCATCAAAGAAGACATGTAAATGTGACAAAAACAATATTTTAAAATGGTTCACCATCAAAATGTGTTAATCGACCTTTTAAATAATAATAGACTTTTTGTGCTTAAAATTGAATTATTTCTTCTTTTAAGCCTCTAAAATTTATTGGATTAATGTAAAGGCATATAAAAAACTGGTATAATAATATTTTAGTTAGCTCTATTCATTCCCACCAATGCAATAGCTATGTGTTAACAACCATTTAAAATAATAATATTATATTATTATTATTCAGTATAACTCAACATTGTGTGAAACGTAAGATTTCAAAGAAACTTTTTGTTGTATATCTGGTATGCCCTCGAACAAGGCATCCCCTTTAAAGTAAAATTAATATATAATTCAACGATTTTAATAAATATTAAAATTTCTTACTCTTTATTTACTAGGGATGCTACATTTATGAGGCATTGTCCACCTTCATTCATTGGGTCTTCTGATCCATTAGTGGAGGAACAGTGGATCAGAACAACTAAAAATATGTTTTCAGTTCTACGATGTTTTGAACATGATAAAGTCATTGTAGAAGTATACAGTTTGGAAGGTGAAGCTGATCAATTGTTGAATCATATCAATAATACGATGTAAAGAGATGAAATTGAGTCCATGAAATGGGAAGAGTTCATAATTTTTTTTAAATACGTAGATTTTTCATATTCTTAGAACAAATATAGAGAAGGTGTTCATTGAAATTGTTAAAAAGGATGTTGAATACTTTGGTTACTATGAAGAATATTTTATAAGACTTTCACGGTACACATCAATAATTATTATCTAACCTATGTGTAAAATTGATTGATTCATTAGTGGCATAAAACAAAGTCTCCGAAGGGAATTATTCATAGGGGAATTCAAAAGCAACATGGAAATTGTTCGATGTGTTCTCAAGTTTTATATAGATATTAGAGTAACCCATCAGTCATATGGGTTTTATATGAAGATACAGATGAAATTAAAAGGAAGATCTAAAGAAGACACTAAAAAAGGATTATTTTTTACATATTCTCAATGTGTGGAAATAAAGAAAGAATGAATTGTACTAATTGTACTAGTAAATGATTGAAGTGTGGAAAATAATGTCATCAGGATGTTTAATTCTGATGTAATGTGAAAAAGATGTCTCATGATGTGAATAAAGAAAAATCTATACAGAACGAACCTCCTACACTTCAATGCTACAAGTTTAAGGAAATGGGGAATTATACCAATCATTGCCTTTATATTAGGGTTATTGATGATGATCTACTTCAACAAACTCTTAATGAAAACGAAAATTGAGAGTCACTTTCAATCACTATTGGTGACATGGAGTATGATAATGACGTTTTGAAAATTACACTTATCATCCACTCTAACGTAGAAAATGTTTTATTTGATTCTGGATCCACCCAATTTTTTATTTCTGAATAATTTTCTAAGGTTATTGGTGTATTAAATAATCAATTAGATGTTTAGTTAGTTGTGACAACTCCGAATGGCTCAACGATCGCATCAAAATTTTATACTTCTTCTCCCATTGATGTTTTTTGGAATGTGCATCCTACAAATCATGCGATCCTTCCTATGGTTGAATTTTATGATATTCTTGTCATGGATTGGATTTCTCTATATGGAGATCATATCAATTTCCAAGGAAGATAAGATACATTTCATATTCTTGATCAACCTAGGGTACTTTATCCATGAAATTATTAATATAACTTTCCAGTTGAAATTTCTTCCAACATATGGGTCTTGATTCCTTTAAATGATGTTTACTTATCTCCAATGGTTGGGGTGAAACTCATTATTAAGAATAATCCAATTATATGGGATTGTTATGATGTATCTCCATAGTAATTTCCAGGTGTTCCAAGAAATAATGATGTTGATTTTTCAATAGAAATCATACTAGGTGTTATGCCTATTTCAAAAACACTATATAGAATGACCCCAATTGAGTTGCAGGAATTGAAGAAGCAACTCTAAGAGAATCTGGATCAAGGATTCATATTCCCCGGTGCATTACCTTTTGTAGTACCTATTCTATTTGTTAAAAATAAATTTGGATCAATGAGACTCTACATTGATTATCGAGAACCTACCAAGATCGCTCTCATGAAAAAATATCATCTTCATGGCATTAGTGACTTATTTGACCAAATATGTGGAGCTCAATACTTTTTCCAAGATTGATCATCATTTAGGGAAACATTAAATAAGGGATAAAATGAGTATATACCAAAGATGAATTTTTTTATAAGGTATGGAAACTAATAATTTATAGTGACGACTTTTGGTCTTACTAATGCCCCTTCTATCTTCATGGATCTAATGAATAAAGTCTTTAGATACTATCTTGATCAGTTTTTGGTAGTAATTATAGAAGATATTATTGTCTATTCGAAGAGAAAGGAAGAACATGAATACCCCTTGATAATTTCCCTAAGGACCCTAATAAAAGATAATCTTTATGATAAATTTACCATGTGTGAATTTTGGTATTATAAAGTTTCATTTCTGGGTCACATAATCTCAAGAGAAGGGATATATATGGATCCATCAAAAACAATATTTGTTGAAGGATGTCTGAGATGAAAAAGTTTAACTAAGATTCAATGTTTTCTTAGATTTCTAGATATGATCAATTTTTTGTTAAATATTTTTCATGATTTTATAATCTACTAACCAAGTTGACTTGGAAATGAGTTATATTCATTTGGACAGACGAATGCGATGAGAATTTCATTGAGCTAAAAATAAAGTTAGCTAGTGCACCATTGCTCACACTATATTGTAGTGGAGAATGGTTTGTGGTCTATAGTGATGCATCCAAGAAGGGGTTGGGATGTGTTCTCATGGAAAACAATATGGTGATAGCTTCCGCCTCATGGTTGGTAAAAATCCATGTGAAAAATTACCCAAATCATTATTTAGAGTTAACTATGTTAATGATTTCATTAATGATATGAAGGTATTATCTTTATGGTGAAACATGTGAATTTTATACTGATAAAAATGTTTTAAAGTATATTTTCACACAAATGTAGTGAAATATGTTCCAAATAAGATGGTTTTAGTTGATTATAGATTGTTAATGCTCAATACATTATCACTCGGTGAAAGCGAACAAGGTGGCTTATGCTTTGAGTTGACAAGACCATGATAGCTTATCCCTCATGAGGATCACAAAAGAACCAATATTTATTGATTTTCAAATGATGGATAGTGAAATTTTAGAGGTTGTGGAGACATAATATCTTTCTAAAATGAATGTTCAATCATATATACAAGTGAATATTAATGTGTTTGAGAAGAAATATATAGATCTACAAAAGAATGTGAGAAATGTTCTAGAATTAAACATTGATTTTGATGAAATAATATGGTTTTGGAATTGGGTTTGTATTCCTCCCATGCGATAATTAAAGAAGGATATATTGGATGAGGCACATAGTTATCCATTCTCTATTAACCCTAGAAGCACAACGATGTACGGGGACCTAAAATAGTATTTCTGGTTTGATTGAATGAAAAGGGGTGTTGCTAAATTTGTCTCCTGATGCAAGGTTTTTCAACAAGTTAAAGGTGAGAGACAGAAGTTTAAGGGGATGTTGGAACCATTTACCATACCAGAATGGAAATGGGAAAAAATAATTATGGAAATTGTTGTTGGACATCCCAAAACATCCAAATGAAATAATTATATCAGGTTTATAGATGATCTCCTTACGAAGTCAGCACATTTCATTGATATTAAAGAAGATTTCACACCTGATCATCTTTCCATGACATATGTAAATGTAGTAGTAATATTACATGGAGTACCACTTTCCATTATATCTGATTGGGATCTGATGTTTACCTCAATGTTCTTGAGAAGTCTTCAGATGGCTCTGCATATAGAGTAATGTTTCATCACTTCTTATAATCCTTATACAGATGGTCAGTTGGAGAGGACATTTCAAACTCTGGAAAACAAGTTGAAATCTTGAACTATGTATTTCAAAGGTGGTTTGGATCAACATATACCATTTGTTGAATTTTCATAAAACAGTCAATTTCACTCTAGTATTCATATGGCTTTTTATTAATCCCTCTATGGAAAGAGGTGAAAAATTCAAACTTGCTGGGATGATTTTTGGGAAAGAATGATTTTAGGACATTATCTTTTTGACGAAATGGAACAAAACGTAAGTTCTATTCAACACCACATAAGAGAATCATAGAGTCGACAAAAAATTTATACAGAAAACCAAAAAAAGACGAATAGTTATATGTTCCTAATAATGTGTTTATATGAATATCTCCCAGGAAGAGATTAGTGATATTTTAAAGGAAGTTCAAGCTGAGCCCCTGGTATATCAGTCATTTTGAAATTCTAGACAATTCTAGGAATTTAGATTACTGATTGGAACTTCCACAAAATCTATCTCTAGTTCAATATGTCTTCCATGTATGTCCACTGAGAATGAACATACCTTATCCATCACATGTACTAAGATCAAGAGTCATACTGTTGGAGCATGATCTTTCTTTTGCATAACAACATATAGAGATTATTGATCGTAGTGAAAAAGTTCTATGAAACAAAACCAATCTCTTGGAAAATGATTTATGGGGGAACCACCAATTTGAAGAATCTTTATTTGAACATGAGGATATTATGTGGTTGAGCTATCCTCAACTATTTGCTTCCATGTGTTGAATTTCGAGGGAGAAATTTAGTTTGGTAGGGGGGTAGAATGAAGCATAGAGATTTTTTACGAAATATTTTATTTAAATTATATTTATTCTTTAATAATTTTATTTTCACGTAATCAAGATTTTAAATTAACTTTAAGATGACCCTATTATAAAATTACCATTATATCCTATTTGTTAAGTTAGCAGGAAAAATTATCACTAACTTATGAAAATGCGTTGTGAATTCATTGGGTATAAATTAGTTACGAAAAATATAAATCATTGAGATACTTTTATTTTTGATTGAATTAGTCTATTAATGAAATTAATTAGATATATAGGTTTTTTAAACTTGATATAATATTTTTGACAGTCAGCCAATGAATATTTTTGTAACAGGGTATGAATAAAACCCTATTTGATTTACAAAAAACCTTTTTATTTAAAAGGCTAATTTTTAACCATTAAATAGAGAACCCATTTTAAATTATGATTTTGGCATATTAATTTTTTTTACAACATAAACATTTTATTTTGAATCAGGATGTAAAAATTTACTTTGGAATAATTTCTGATATTTTTCTGATAACTTTCATGTTTTCATGAATAGTCAAAATATGATGAAATTTAATTTAAAAAAACTTTTTTTAGTGGAAAAATTTATGTGGAAAAATTTTATTATTTAATGGTGTAAAAGTATAAATAGAATATTTTTTACCAATTAATATAATGTTGGTCATTAATATTAATATTATATTTATGTTAGAGGTAAAAACATTTCAATCCTAGGAAATATTTTAAATTTAAAACATGTTATATCATTTCAACAATGGAATTAATTTTAGATTAATTTAATACAACTTCTATATATTGAATTATGAAAAATAGATTCTATATTTGAAATCATTAGGTCCAAATTATGTTAATAGATTTATTTTATTATTGGGAAATATGGATAGTAACTTCGGTAAATTTTATTACCCCAATAAAATGGTGAATTGGGCAATTAAGGGTAAAAATAATATTATAAATTTACTCTAATGCCTCTCTTAATATAATTATATGATTATAATTTTTCCTAAAGAATACTTGGGTCGAAATGGTATCCATTGAAACCCACTTATATTAGATTAGGAAATTTAATTTAATTTATTTAAAGAAAAGTGAAATGTGTCTCACTCAAACATCAATAATTAAATAATTTTTAATATAAAGTTATACATAAGATAAGTTAGATTATAAATATTCATTTGAATTCCAAATTGTTTTTAATTGTCATGAAAATTTATTTTTAATTTTTAGGAAATAAATAATTACCATAAAGACATATACTTGGACGATAAAAAAATTAATTAATTGATTAGAAATAAATAAAACGTTTTTATTAAAATATTAATAACCATAAAATGTCTCAAATAAATTACCAAACATTATTTTTTGAGTATATATCAACCATAGGCATCCAAGTGTTGACATTTTGACCATCTATTTGATTATATAAGTGATTATGACAAATAAATTATTTCATATAAAATAAAGATAAATTTGTCACATTCTTGTTTTGAATGTGTATAGCATATTAATGATGGCATTTTCTGATGATAAGTTAGAATAAAAGTATTTTTCTGAAATATAATAGATTTATATTGTTCATATTATTTTTTTTAATTTTCATTCAAAAAATAAGTTTAATAAGTTATTACACAAAGTTGAGGTAGTAATTATTTTTTTATGATGAGATCAAATAAATGTTATTAAAAATATTTATCAAATATATTTTGCAATAATTATCATATAAAATGAAATTTAGAGAATTAAATATCCCATAATATATATAATAAAATATTTTTATATTGTTTAAATTATTTTTTATATATATTTAAAAATTGATGAAATAAATAGTGTCAAAATCAACACTATTGATATTTTTTCAAAATAAGGGTTTCGTAAATTATTTAAAAATAATAAAAAACTTAAAAATATTTAATAATTATGGATATTTTCTAAAATGTTATAAATTATTCATTTACGGTCTAATTAACATAACATAAGTTAATATTTTACACTTTTAATATTGAAATATTTGTTACAATATAGTAAAAATTTAATAGAATAACTAAGTGTTAATTAAAATGATAATGGTTAAATTGACATAAAAACGAGTCTAAAATTTATTGGATAATTATATTACAACCCTATATCATCTCATATTCAAATTTGGGACATTTTTTTGTTTTTTTATTGTATTATGATTTAATTATAAATTAATATTTTTTAAGATTTCAAAAGTTCCCCCCACCTCAATTATAAAAGGAAACTTCCTCCTTCAAATATTCACTTCATTTTGAGCCTTAAAAATTGACCACTGCCTACCCATTTCCCTTACCAACTTCCCAAGAAACATTCTAGTGGTATTTTAATTCTTCAAAGACCCACTCCAAATCCCTAAGAGGATTTTTAGTGGAGCCACGTTGAAGAAGAGGGAATATCATTTACCGATTCATTCAAAATACATTTTTCTTATTATTAAACCTTATGAGTTGTTTAATTATAAAGAAATATCTCTATTAAAAGTTATATAATGATATTTTATTATGTTTATGAATCAACTTTATTCCACCTTCTACCCATCCTATAAAAAATAGAATCGCCATGCGTTTGTACGTACGACATACCGTCTCCACGTCGTGGTGTAATCCGTTTCTCACCACCAGCTTACATGGATATGTTTAATGAATGAATGAATTAATAAATATATGATTAATATAATATTTTATTGATTCTGAGACATTATACACCATCCACTTCAATACCATTCAACAATATTGTGAATTATATCATCGCTTGTCTGTAAGTATGGATTATCGTGTCCACGGTGTGATGTTAATCGTTATACATAATAATCATTAAATAATGAATATATAAATGAGTTGAATGAATAAATGTTATATATATTATACTAATACAATGCTATAAATGATATAACTATATCTTAAATACAATAATAAGAATATATTTGATAATATATGCATAAGAAAATAAAGTAGTCAATACTTTAACAACGAGTAGCAATGAAATGTTAACAACAAACTGATGAATATATAATAATAAAAGTAATAATAAAAATAATTATAATTATTTAATAAATTTTTAAAATTATTTAAATTAGTATACAAGAGTTTCAGATACATATGATGCATATTGAACCTATAGTAAGGGATAACATTGAAAATATCATTTTTAACTGAGATTGTTTGTTCGTATGTATTTATAGGGGTATATTTATCATCCACATCAATTTTCCCTAAAAATCAATTTAAAAATATACTTTATGTCATTATATTATTATTTAAATTCAATTTTACAATTTTTTGAATTTTTAAAAAATTGTTTGAATTTAATATTTTTTTATTTTTGGTAAGAGGTATTATTTAATTTTTCCAAAAAATGTATGAGAAGATTTTTTTTTAACTTGTAAGACATGAATAGATTTTTAATCTTTCATAAATATTTATTTCCTTGAATCTTATCCTAAAATCATACACCGTTATTTTCACATAGAATGATTCTTCTGAAATTTTGTGTCATTTTGAGGAAGGAAAATGTTTTGTAAAAGGAAAGGATATTTCCCTGAAGAATTAATTTCATGTGTTTTCTAAAAATTATTTTCCATATAAAATGACACTCCTAAAATGGGATTATATTTATATCCCAATTATTATTATGATTTTATTATATTTATGATTGAATTTTATTTAAGAAATCTATTTTTTATTTAAATTATGAGAGAATTATGTTTATGAAACCCATTTTATTTGAAGGGTTATGTTTTGGTGAATGTTTTTATATTTATTTTATTTCATAAGAATGGTTTCATTAATGAAATAGGTGGGACTTATATCTCCCTACAATGAATTGGGAAATGATTTATACCTCATGAAATAAACATGGATGAAATGAAAAGTAAATCTGATTCAGTAATATTGGTGTGGATCGTGGAGTGAGCTGGGTTAAGTAATGGACATTCTCCATTATGATGGTCTTGGAAACATACCATGACTAATATGAAATGAATTTCTATGAATATATGTGTATAAAACCATATTTAATTTCTTATGTTATGAAAATTAGGATTACATTTCACGTTTATGATTTATCCCATGAAATGGTATTATGATATTTTATATGCAGGATAAGATTTTCAAATGATACGTTCTTATCAATATGATATGATTGATAATTTCTGTGTTTACCCTTACTAAGAATTTGAGCTCACCCTTTAATATGTTTCTTTTCCCCAGGAAATGAATAATTTTATTTAGTAATATATGTCAAATAAGATTATATATATGATGATATAATGACGAGGAAAATATAGGTTTATGAACCATTTGTTTATGCTTCCCAGTTTCAAAAGACACTCTACCAATATGTTCCCCATGTGGGTTTTTTATGTTATGTAATAAATTTTCATCAGTTTAGAAGTAAAATATATATATAAATTATCTTCCATTATATTACTTGTACTAAAGCAAATGTTAAGGCCACTAAAAATATACCGAAGAAGAAAATAAATAATAGTTTATTATGTAGTGGTTATATTTGTTCTTAATTTACCCATGACACTAAACCTTTGAATCCTAAATTTTCAATTATTTTATGTTTTTTATACTTAGAATGTTATAAAAGTAATTTATGATAAATTAGGGTCCCTATATTTGGTATCCGAGAGAATTTTAGTTAATTTGTGAATTTGTATTAGAGGACATTAGTGAAAACCCTTAATATGAGGTTATAGAAATGAAATCAAAAAAATATGCATTATTTTAGATAAATTCTATAATTTAGATCCCACAAGATATTCCTTTAGAGTAAATTACAATAAGAAATAAATTATTTTTTCATGACATGTTGACATATGTTTTGAAAAAAAAAATTCGAATTTTATAAAATTGTGTGAATAGTGAGAGACTAGACCAATAGTCCATGTGAGGGTCAATGTAGGGATTTCTAAAATTATATTCACATTTACTTAGGAGGTGAAGTTAATTTTTTTTCTGATTGTTACCTAGCTATCTTAGGCTATGAAAAATAACATGAATAATTTAGAACATCTGACTACCCCTAAGAGGGAGAAACTAGATATTGAGACTTTTATTATGTATTGAAAACTGACTTATATTGGAACTTCGAATCCATAAGTCATGGAACTGTGGGTAAACTCATTATAGAATATCTATTTTTTTCTTTACACTTCTAATATGGAGAAGGTGGGGCCATCCATTTACCATTTAGAAGGAGTGGCCGACAAATGGTGGGTGTTGACTAATAACACAAAACCAAAGGATGAAATTGAACAGATAGAGTGAGGAGACATTAAGAAAACATTTAATAACAATTATTTCCAACAAAGTCTTCATACTAATATGGAGACAAAATTTACAGAGCTAAATCAAAAATATGGAGAAAATTTCATGGTCTTTGAAGATATTTTCCATAGGATTGTAGGCACAGAACATTTTATTGATATCAATAATATAAGACAATAGATAGATTAATTAGTGGATTAGACCAACCACTTTTCAAAGCTCTAGGAAATAAAAACATTGGGTGTTATGAAGTAGTTTTTTGAGTTTCTATCAAAGTGTATATGGATTTTAAAGATTGGTCCCATTAAAATTAAGTCATCAAACTAAATCTGGAGTTTCAAGATATGGGATCTAAGGACATAGTTGGGAAAAAATATCAGTTAATCACATGTAAAAATGTGGGATGAAGCAACATGGGAACTACATCAACGGGATGATGTAATTATAGATTTTTTGGGGAGAAGCCCACCAAGATCCTGAATTTTGAAGATACATGAATAAGGAGGAATGTTTAGGGGAGGAAAGGAGAGAGCCACCAAAGGTTAAATGTTTCAACTATAGGGGAAGAGCACTATGCATGCTAGTGCACTAAATATTGAGTCCTTGAGGGTTTTTAGTGTCAGTTGCCTCCAAATACAAAGGAGAAAGTCAATAAATATGATATCACAACTACTGAGTCAGATGTAGACCATGATGTGGTGAAATATACACTGGTTATTCATTCATGAAAATGAAATAACTATTTGATTACAGTTATACAAATTCTTTCATTTCATGCATGATTAGTAGAACTATACAAACACAACCTCAAAATAGGGAGGTTGAGTTTTCTATGAGAATATAAAATGAGGAAATTAATTCATCTGTAGTATATAACTCCTCCCCAGTTAATGATTGTGGTTTTAGACTCCAAAATGATATGGGCTTACATCCATTTGTAGAGTTTTATACAATATTTTTCATGAATTGGAAATCTTTATTTAGATGCAACATTAACTGTCGGGAATGAGAGATAAATTGTCATATCCTGAGACATCTTCCAATAATGTATAAGTGTTAGTATGAGTATGAGTAACCTTAAAAATCATTTTATAATGTGTGGATGTAATTTTTTTGAGAAATAATATCTAGCTCAAATGATTGAGAAAAAGGAGGGAATCATGCTCGAGGACATGCCCATTCTGAGGGAATACGCAGATGTGTTCCCTAGATAATTTCATAATATTCATCTTTATGGAGAGGTTGAATTATCTATTGAAATAATTCATGTATTTCTACCAAATTTAAAGACACCATAGAGAATTTCCACCATTGAGTTTGAGGAACTGAGGAAGTAGTTTCAAGAGAATCTGGATAATGGATTTATACGGCGGATTGCTTCAACCTGGAGTGCAACATAACTCTTAATTAAGATTAAGGATGCACCAATGTGTCTCTGAATTAATTGTCATGGTCTCAAAAAAATAACAATAAAGAAAATGTATCCCATTCAATTGATAGATTACTTGTTTGATCTGCTATGTGGGGAGAAGTATTTCTCTATGGTGGACCTTCAGTCCAGATATCACCAATTAATGGATATGAAGGATGATGTTCTAATTACTGCCTTTAAAATAAATAATAGTCACTAGTATTTCATGATTTTTTCTTTTTGGACTCAATAATTATCTAGAAATATTCATAGAATTAATTAATAGAGTCTTTAGAGATTACCTCAATAAAATTGTTCCAGTCTTTAATGATAACATTCTGATATACTCTATGAGTAAGGAGAAAGATTATGATAATTTAAATACTATGTTAAAGAAATTTTAATGGTGAAATAGTTATTCTATGTATAGTAAATGTGAGTTTTATATGGAAGAAGTATATATCATGGGTCATGTTTTCACCAGTAAAGGAACATCTTTGGACCCTTCCAAGAAAAAGGAAATTGAATGGCAGCCATAGACAACAGCTTTAATGGAGATTAGTAGTTTTATTGGTATAGTTGGGTACTACTGGTGATTTTTTAATATTTTATAACAATTTTTAATCCCAATAAAAAATATTACATGGATGGGAGAAAAAATTTTATAGACTAGTGAATGTGAAGACTACTTTAAAGATTTGAAAAATATACTTATCACTACACTAGTACTCTTACTTTTGACAAGTGGGGAACTATACTCAGAATACAAGGACAAATCAGAGAAGGGGGTAGGGATTTTTCAAATTAAAAGTTACAAATTGATAGCGTACACCTCAAATAAATTATAAATCAATTGGAAAAACTATCCCACACATGATCTATAGTAGGCGGCTATGATCAACCGGTTGAAAAAATGGTGGCATTATCTTTATGGGAAAAATTGTGAAATATATATTGATTATAAAGGAAAAAAATATATATCACACAAAAATGAGATTAATATGGTATTTTGAATATGATTAGATCTCATCAATGATTATGACTTCTTAAAACACTACCATCCTAAAAAGAGAATAAATTGGAAGATGCTCTAAGCTCACATGAACCTGTAACATTATCAATTATGTGAGTAGACAATGATTCAATATTATTAGATTTCAAAATGATGGACATGGGAATAAAAAAATAATGAATATAATCAATCCATTATAAATTTATTGTTCAGTGATTCCTCATGGATAAATTGAATGATAAAAAAATAAATGATTTGGAAACTCCGAAGAAGGATGAATCTCTAAGAAAAGAGAAATCATTGGAGTTAAAAATTGACAAGGAATGAGTTGTAATATTTGGGTCACGAAAATGTGTAACATCTAACCCAGACATAATGAATGTTCTTAGGGGTGATATATATAACTCAACCTTCTCAATTCACACAGGGGGTACAAATATATATCAAGATATCTAAGAGAACTATTGTCTGGAAAAATGAAGATGGAGATCATTGAATATACATTAATGTTCATGGTATTTCAGTAAGTGAATTATACAATAAAAAACTATAAGGGAATGATGAAAGCATTACCCTAACCATCATGGAAATGGTAAAATATAACTATATAATTTATCACAGGACTACCAAAGACATCCCAATGAAAAAATGTTTTATTGGTTGTTATGGATCTTCTAACAAATACATCTTACATTATCTTGACTCCAGATGACTTATCACTGGATCATGTTTCATTGATATATATCAGATAAATGATAAGTATGAATGGAGTACCACTATCAATTGTATCAAATCATGATTCAATATTTACCTAAATGTTATAGAAAAGTTTCAAAGAGTCCCTAAATAATGAGATGAACTTCAGTACAGCTTACCATGATCAAACTGATGTCCAATAAAAGTAGAAAATTTAGAAACTAGAATACATGTTCAGAGAATGTTCTATAGCCTTGAAATGAGGGAGGTACCAATATTTACCTCCATCCAAATTCTTATACAGCAACAGTAACCACTCAAGGATCCAAATCGATTCATATGAATCCCTTTATGGGGAAAGATTGATAATAGTGGCATGATGGGATGAGGTTAGTGAATATAAGCTAATACGACCTAAAATGGTCAATGAAATGGAAAAAAACTGATGAAACCATTTACCAGGATATCAATGCAGCCAAAAGTTGGAAAAAGTGCTATGAAAAAAATCATTGATAGGACCCTAAGTTTGAGAATATAGTCATGGTATTCCATAGCATATCCATATGGAAAAGGATCATGAAATTAGGGTTAAAGGGAAAGATGGTCCCAAGTATATCAGGCCATTAGATATTCTTGATCATGTCATAACTTTGGCCTATAAATTATAGTTACACCTACAATGTCTCAAGTACATGATGTATTTCATGTTTTCCTATTGAAGAAGTATATATCATATCTATCAAATGTAATAAATTTAGATATTATACATTTGGAATAATATAACTCATAAAAGGAGTAGATGAGGAAGATCATGGATAGTTAAGATATTGTTCTTTGAAGTAAGACTACACACCTGATCAATGTATTATGGAGAATAAATAATTACAAAGAGGCAACATGAGAACCAGATTATGTTACAAAAGTAGAAAATTTTTCTATTTCCATAGACCTATATCCAAAAATTTTATATCCATGGCTATAGGTATGTTATTGCCACAATTTTTCAAAACCCATGTTCATAACTACGGTCTATAGCCATGGTTTTCAAAACATTGGTTATATGCAATTTTTCAAGGGCTATAGCCAAATAATTTTTGAATCCATGACTATATCCCCCACATATAACCATAGTTTTCAAAACAATAGATATAGGACTACCTCCCATGCACATGTGATTAATTAACATATAGAATAAATGGTGGGAATATATATTTCCATGGGTTTTAAGAAAACACCATGGATTTTAATAATATTTATAACATAGTATATATTTATATATATATCTAAATCTCTCCTAGGGTTAGTGGTTTAGAATCTAAATCATATAGGTGGGGTACAGAGAAAAAATAAGGCCGGTGAAATATCTTTTCAGTTATAGCCAGAGTTTTATAAGGCTATTGCCACCATTTTCAATTGTTGCAAGGTCAACTATGGCCACTGTTTAAAATGTGGCCATATTTCAACTTCCACAGTTGAAAATGATGTGGCCTATTTCCATAGTTATTAAGACCATGGAAATAAACCACATATTACCATATTTTAAACTATAAAATAGGATAGACCATATTGTGATGGCCATAGAGGAAATGGTTTAGGAAATACATGGACATACTATACATCCCTGGTTTTTTCCATATTTTCATGGTTTTCAACCATGGGAATATGACAATTTTCATGTTTTGTGATGTAGGAGATGTACCCTCACATGTTTTAATATAGAATATAAAATGAAAATTTGTTGGTGAAATTTTTTAAGGGATGATAATTTAACAATGCCGAATTTTATCAACAGAAACATCATTGTTATAGTTATTCCATATAGAAGAAATAAAATAAAATTACAAAAAGAACAAAATACGTACTTTATAAATGAATAATAAATAAAGTAAGAATAATTATAGAACTTTTATTGATACAATAATAACATGGAACTTGGAAATTAATGTGACCATTAGGAATAGTATAAACATATATGTAAGTATAAATAAAACATAAGCATCTTATAAATGATAATATGATATAACTACATCATAGAAAAAGAAAATAAATGTTTTAAAAATTATTTCTTATGTGTTGGTAATTTTTTTAAATATGAAGGTTTATTTAAAATTTTATAATTAATAATATAATGTAGTTGAAATAATTCATAAAATATATTATATGAGACCTTATGTAATTTTTCAAAGTGTCACAAAATTGGTTATGATTTTAAAATCAGTATTTTTTAAATAAATGATGATTTTATTTAAAAACAAATTCTATCCTTGTTATAAAATTATTTTCATAATATGGAGTCTATTTTTGAAATATACACATTTAAAAAAAATGGTTAAATTTTCAGGATATATTTAAAAAATTAGAAATTTTTGTGAATAGAAAAATATGGTTATTCGAAATATTTAACAAATATATGAATTATTGAGACATATATGATGTATGGTTGATTTTATCCCATATTCTCAAATAATAAATCATTATTTTAGTATAGTTATTGATAAAATTCAATAAATTTATAGTTTTTAGCTAAAATAACAATCTAAGGAATAATATAATCCGAAAATACCCCTCACAACCTATTATCCTCAAAAATTTAAATCCATGAAGAATATCTAATTTCTGACCAATAATCATCCCAATTACCTCACCCAATTTTTGGTGCATTTTTTCTCAACAAAATATGGAAACCAAACTTCCTTAGGAGGTTCTTAAGTAGAAGAATACTATAGGGAAAAACCTTTTTTTTTTAAATAAAATTCTTTTCGATTTTTTCTTTTATTATTATTATTCCCTCATCTCCTCTTTTCAAAGTGACCTAATAACTCCAGTATAATATATATACTATATATTTATTATATTAATGTAATTATATAGATCAAAAGTATTCTACTCTACATTTTATTAAAAAAATGAAATGTCATCTGTGAGGTGTTTTTTTATCACTATAAAGGAAGATAATTTTTCATTTTCATTTACCACATTCAACAATGTTCTTAAAACCATTATAATGGTCGAAATACACATTAAAATTAATTTTATTGACTTTTCACATTATAAAATTAACCTATATAGATAATATTATGTAATAAAACAAAATGAATTTGTTTTAATCGAAAACCACTAAATTAAAAAAATGATAATCATTAACATTATATTTAACGAATAAATATAATTACATAATATAAATAGTAGATAATATAAATTAAAATTCAAGGATTTCATTAATTATATATAATATGATATTTTTTATAATTAAACCCGTTTTACATGTTCATCCATATATGTATATGTAACAACCCAATATTTCATAGTAAGTTATCTTCTTTAAAGTAATTCAATTGCTTGGGCTACACACAACACCGAGTTTGAGCACACCCTGCCATACCAAACTAGCCATTCAAAAAGTTGTTATGAATAGTATTAACTGAATTTTAAATTTTATATAATACATATAATTTTAGAATCCAAATTTTGTTTTTAGACACAATATAAGAACAAATTCACTTTTTCAGATAAAAGAAGTATTTTTCAAAAAAACGATTTTACCGCCTTTTAATGGTGAACCCATTTAAATCCTATATTTGACACATTTATATATTAAATTTGAAAAAATAAACTTCTTATTTAGAATTGGGACAAAAAAATTTAGTTTCGATAAATTTTTGATGTTTTTCTAATGACTTAGATATTTGGGTGAACAGTGAATAATACTAAATTTTAATTAAAAAAATTTAATCTGAATAATATATAGTTTTAAATTATACATTTGAATGGTTTGTAAGTATAATTATATTATATTGTTACCATTTAATCCAATGTTGTTCATTGTAATTAATTTCACTTTGATATTATAAATAAACAAGTGTCAATGTTTTGATAGTTATTGTATCTTAAAAACACTCTATTTGTTTCGACAACAGAAATTTATTTGAAATTAATTAATAAAAAATATATGTTTTGAATTTGTTAAAATAAAAATCATTTTTGAATTTAGAATATAAAATATTGCTTTGGCTGAAAGTTTGGTATTTTTTTGAAAAACATCAATTTTGATGAATAGTAAAACCACTTAGTAGTAGTTAAAGAACTGACTTTTTCATTTAAATTAAAATTTTACGACATCAATGAATTGAATATCAAAATTTCAACATACATGGTTGTTATTACTAAGTAATATTTGGTTCAATAGGATGAAAATAATTTTTGCTGAATAGTTACTTTTGACTTTTATTTACCGTAGTATAAGGTAAATAGGGTAATTCAAGGAAAAATGAATATTATAATAATGGAAAATTAGCTTAACACTTGTCTTAACCATATTGGACAAGTCATTGTGAACCCTGGACATCCTTTGGTCGATTTTGAGACCCCATGGAGCCACATAAGAATGATAATGACACTATTTAAATTAACTTAAAGTAAAGTCAAAATGACATTAACATATATGTTTTATTATATCAATTTTTACATGGGGTTATATAAGTCATATTTTTGACTATAATTATTCACTATAAAGATAAAACTATTTCCTACATTATGGTATTTTCTTTATAATTTTCAGACATCAAATAAATTAAATTATTTATAACACAATAATGATAAACTATTTACCTCATTAATAAATGATTTAAGTAAATAAGAATATTATTTTTAAAAAATATACAAAAAGTGTCCCATTCATATTGGGTTATTTTATTTCGAACATGAGTCATCTTATCTTCGACTTTAATTGGGTTTGAACCTTTTGAAAATGAATATAAGTTTATAATAAAATAACATTTTCAATGTTTCCTAAAGAGCCCCTCCTCTCCCTTATAAAAGGACACCACTTCTAACCCATTCTTTATACCTCTCAAGACCCTTGGCACATCCAATACCTGACCAAATAAGCTTTAAAGATCCCTATCTTACACCTAAAAGACATACCTTAGGCAAAAGTCACATCAAGAATTCTGTTTGATTCAAAGTAAAGGGATTTACCCAAATTAAAGGTAATGGTTTCTATTAATTTTTTTTCTTTTATTTTACTTATCAAACCCCTAAAAAAATTTATTACTTTATTTTATAACAAAAAATATCTCCTAAATATACTAGGATGTTGTTATGAAATGTATTTGAACAGCACATACACACACCTCCATCTACTGGGTGAAGAACAAATTGTTTCTATGGATGGAAAACTAAATCCTTGCTAAACAATGATTGTTCAAATATATCCTACTACCTCTCATGATGGCCATTAATATCACATTATATTTATATATGATATATATTATTTTTATGTTTTATTTATTCTTCTATATTTTCTATTTATTTCATTCTTTTGTTGTTCCATTATGGGTAAAATTCAACAATTGCATTTGAGGATGTGCGGACTACCACCCCCTCAAAGTGATATGACTCGTTAATGCCTTATGTGGGACATATAATGGATATATTTAATGATTTTATATTTTATATTATACTGGAATTATAATATACCTATCTTTCAATATGTTTTAATTCAATTAAAATTCAAAATAGAAATGATAGTAGCGTTCATGTGTACGTACGACTTACCGCCTCCATGAACAGTGCATTTTATTTCTTATCTCCAAATGATATGTACAGTTATAAATTCATATATATATTGGATAAAATATATATATATATGATATCTAAATCATTTATATCATTCTAGGGATAATGGAATTTTGACCACATCGAAAAATTGTAATTATAACAAGTTCATTTTTGACTCATGTTCTGAATATCAATAAAATATCCAATATGAACTCAAATAATTAACTAATTGTTATAGAAAGGTAATAAGTGATATAAAAGGAATAATAAACTAGAAAAAATTTCTTAATCATGTATAAATTAACATAGAATTATTATTCAGTAAAAACAAGGATCATACAAGCCAAGTCAGATTTGAGCTAAGGGGTTTCTTATCTCACTTTAAATTTTGTGAGATTTCCATTGTTCACCACATATTTATTGCATGTGGTGTATTGTGTACTTAAATTTGATATATATTGTCATGATTATCTTTATATTCATGGTATTCTGTGAATAATTTTTTTGTTATTAACTTTGGGTCATATGACTCGATTGATTACAACGTTGCAAGGGGATTTCATCTCACTTCTAATTCCTGTGAGATTCATGTTGTATTGCCACTATTTCCATTTTTTGTAGTGTATATACTGGCCATGATTTTATTCTTTCTGTAATATAATTTAATATATGGTTATTTAAAACTTCATTTAATAATCCTTCTTTCATGGGGTGTATGTCTCGTGAGTTACAAAATCATTAAGGCAATTTCAAATTTCAATTTCCAGTCATTGTGCTTTACGAAAACTTCATTGATTATTTTACTCCAAGATTATGTATAGATTCAATATTTATTATTTATGTTGTAATTTATGGTCCTGTTTCTGTGGATATACTTTTGATACACAAAATCACTCCATTTGTTATTTCTCAAGTCATTGATATGAACTTGATAAGAGTAATCTTAACTCAATTTCCATTCATTGAGTTAAATATCCAAGTCATTGGAGTTGTTTTTACCATAATATGTGTGAATGTACTCTGATTGATTTACACTAAATATCCAATCATATTGAGTTTATTTATATTTTTCAAACATAATTATGTCTTTGATTTATCCTTACCCTAACAATATAATATTTATAAGCGATTTCATCTCAATTTACATTCCATTGAGACTTTTTTTTGTTACATGCCAATTCACTTTTATATGGTGTATGTAATGTACTTAGACGTAGAATATCATGAATACTGTTATCCTCAAGATATAATAATGTATTTATTTTCTCAATTATTTGTATTCAAGTGTCTCTAATTTGGTTATTAATTCTAACTAAAATATCATTTTAAATGTTTTAAATATTTATTGTTCTAAATCATTTTCATTAATGTCCATGTTTAAAAAATTTAGGATTTATTTATATGGAAATTAATGTTTTAAAATTATATAATCCTTTTAAATGTTTCAAAGTTGTATGGGAAACTTTGATTAAAAATTCTTTTTGAAATGGCTTCTTGAAAAATAATGTGACTTGTAAATAATTTCAAAAAAGGGATTATTTTCATCTATGTTAACACCCTTCAGTATTCTCTATTGAGGTTAATATATTATAATACATATTCCATATTTTATTGAATGAGTTATGTTTGACTGTGGATGTGCTATTTTTATACCATTCACGGTTTGTTGTTAAAATATTGATGTTTTTATGCTAGTTTTAATAGGAATGTTGAGATTATGTTTCAAAATTTTCATAAGAGGAATCAATTCGACATAGTAAGTGACCGGTGGAGCCTGCTATAGCTCCTTGATGCATCAATAGGTCTCCTAAGACCAACTATTGTCTTTACACAGGACCTTGACAAAATCTTATTTGTAGTCTTGTCATGAGGCCTTGACTATGTGGATATGAATTCCGTCATTATTCATTCCATCATTATGATATTAGCTATTTATATTTCATGTGGTTATTTGACTAGTAGAATACCCATGAATAAGTTTTATTAAAAAATTATTTACTCAGCCCATATTCCCGCCGTAATGTTTTCATGTTTACAATTTGTTAAGGCATGTGTTTTCAATTATTCACCATACTTAATGTTTATTTTATCTTATTTTGTATTGCTTACTCTTACAAAGTGTTAGAGCTCACCCCTTCCTTATGTTTCATTTTCATTGGATATGAAGAAGATAGTTATGAGTGACTTGTAGAAATAATCTTGAAAGCTTGGATGTTTCTAATGAAATAAATTGATTTTTTTCTTTTCATGTTGTAATGTTGAACTTATATACGTATATAGTTTCCAAGACTACTTAACTGATCGGTCCTTTGGGACTTGATTCCTTATAATCATGCCAATGTATTAAAATAATGTACCATCTACTGGATTCTGGGGTTGGTGTGTTATAGATGGTATCATAGGAAGTATAGTACAAACCATGGAAACTTGATTTAGATAAACTCTGATTAGAGAAAATTACCCTAAGATAGATATTGAGGATTAGTATAGAAGAACTTCCTAGAATCTTTGGTAATGTAGATATTTTGTGTATTTTCTAGGAAATACATCCCAATCTCGATACGAGTAGGTAGAGGAAGCTTTGGAACAAATGTACCTAGGAGTGAAATCTCCGACAAGGAGTTTCGAGATTGACCTGGGGTATCCTGGTATATGAAAAAGGGCCTTTTTTAACTCTTGGTTATGACACTCTTTAGGGATATTCTTAGGATAATTTACATATTCTTTTCAAACTGATTTGAAGGATTTTAATATATGATTAGAATAAATGACCTTGGTTAATCTTATGGTGTTTTCAATTAAAAATAAGTTGTTATTCATTAAACTATTTTATGAATATTATTACTCACACAATGCTTTCTAGTTTTAGTCAATGGATGGATTCCAAGGATGTCATAGTAACATTGAGCATGATAAAAAAGGTGGGAATAGTGGTGGAAATGAACAAAAAATGGAATTTTGATAGGCATAAAATAAATCATGTTCATGGTGAAGTAGTTTCCTGAAAAATATGATCAAGAACATATATATTAACCAACTCCCGAACTCAAAAAATAAGATACAGTCAATGAATTATAAGAGATCCAGTATTGGAGAACATGAAGAAACGAAACCTCAATATCCATCATGTAGGAAATGTGGATGGAGAAAACCAATAAAGTGTCTCATAAGAACACAAAAATACTTTACTTGTGGCAAATAAGGATATAAAGCAAATAATTACCATGGAAAAATGAAGCGTAATATGTAATAATATAAAAATGGTCCTAAGAATCCATTTATAGTAATTTTCCTTAAATGCATGGGAACTATCCATTACCCACGTGAATTTCCCATTCTTTATGATACCGTCTTGGTTAAGGAAGATGCTATGTGGCAATACATGGATGGCGAAATGTTTAAAAGTATTAGTGCTCTTTGTTGATGGAATTACTTTGGAAGACTTTTCTTTTGTATTTTTAACCCTTCAGTTTGTCATGTGAAAATGATATTTGAGGATGAATTATCTTTTCTCTTGTGGATATAGTTATAAATGACCATTTGGTTTTATTTGATCATTGAGTTTGAGGCAATTACCAGTTATTGAATTTTGGGATGAAAATGCGAGGTTTAAGATAACATTTGTGGATAAATTATGTTATTATTATTTTGGGGAATTTATCTCATTTTATTAATGTTATAAAATATAGTTTTTTGACAAACAACAACTCGCATACCGTGTGACAACCCATTGCTTCAGAAAAATCTATGGGAATTGAACCCGCTGCCAGAGTGCGATTGAAATTTATCACCTAGCACTAGACTACGAGAAGTCCCTCATTGGTGTGACTAATTCTTTTTAGTTAAATGATTTCATTGATCAATAAAAAGTTTATTTGGGATTTTAATTCTTATCAAATCAATACCCTTAATATAGGAAAATGATTTTTTGATAAAGTGATAAATGTTATTTTAGAAGACGTTCACTCTGTTAGGAACACTACATGCCTAAGGAAAATCGAATACAATGGGATTTCATTTGAGGAGTAATGGTGTATTTTTTCCTATATTTTTTTTGTGGATTTATAGTGATTTGGGTTATTTATGGAAATGATTAACCTATCATAGAGAATATGTGATTAGGTTAATTGCTTTTATGTATGTGACATTAAGAGTAGTCGATGTCATTTGGAGATACAGTATAATGTGGATGACTACATAACCATATTCTTTTATGTTTTTGGTTTCTATATTAGTTTGGATTATATTGAAGGATTTAAAGAAAAATTATTTATTAAATGTTGTTTATTTAACTTTGGGTTATTATTGGTTTAATTTTAGAAATTAAGATTAGTATTTCTTTCTCTAAAGGATCATACTTTTGGGGATCATCTGATCTTGTACTAACCATTTTGATTTTGTTGAATCTCTAAATATGTGTTAAATATATTGTTTTTCATTTGTGGATCATGTGATTCTATAGATTTTGATTCTAGATATTCTGTTGTGAGCATGTCATCATGAATACTCATCGTTTAAAAAAATTTGACTTAATGGTAGAAATTTATTGCGGAATGAAACTCTACTTAAAAATTAAGTCTATCTCTTTATGTTTTTAGTCAATCTCATAAATAAATTCCTCATCTTCATGAAATGGAACATAATTAAAAAATCATTGTTCGTTTACTTTTCATACTAGGAAAATAATGACCGTTTATCCCATCTCATGTTTTTGGTTTTGTTATTGTAAACTTTCTCCTGATCATGTTTTCTATCCCTCTCCATCAGAACTTGAAACTTATTTTATCTTCCATATCAATGTTTTCTTATATGGAATCCCAGATTGGGTTATCTAGGGTGACCTTTTTAATTCACTTTCTTTCTTTTAAAGTGATATTTTTATTGACTCTTTTTTCGATGTGGGACTTTCAATGAAGTTCCAAAGCCTAATTTTAAAAATTACGAGGTTGTGATTTCCAAAAGGTGAGAAGAATTTAACACCTCAAGATTTCATAGTACGTTATCTTCTTTAATGTAATTCAATAGCAAGTGATACACACAACACTGAGTTTGAGTTCACCCCGACTTACCAAACTAGCCATTCAAAAAGATGTTATGAATATTATTTACTGAATTTTAAATTTTATATACTAAATATAATTATTGGATCCATATTATGTTTATTTAGACATAATATAATAACTAATTCATTATTTTAGATAAAAGATGTATTTTTTAAAAATTAAAATTTAACACATTTTAATGGTGAACCCTTTTAAATAAAAAATTTGACACTTTTATATATTCAATTTGACAAAATAAACTTTTTAATTTGAATCAGGACATAAATATTTAGTTTTGATAAATTTTTTGTGTTTTCTGATAACTTTCATATTTGAGTGAATAGTGAAAAAATACTAAATTATAATTGAAAGAAAATTTTTTTATCAGAATAATTTATAGTGTTCAATTATACATTTTAATGGTTTGGAAGTATAATTAGATTAATTTTTTTACCATTTAATCCAATTTTCGTTATTGAAATTAATTTCAATTTGAAATTATACGTAAACAACTTTCAATCTTTTGATAGTTATTGTTTCATAAAAATATGCTATTTGTTTTGACAATAGGAATTAATTTTAAATTAATAAATACAAATTTTATGTTTTGAATTTGGTAAACTAAACAATATTTTTGAATTTGGAATATCAAATTTAGCTTAGGCTGAGTTTTTGGTATTTTTCTGAAAAACATCAATTTCTGATGAATAGTAAAACCACTTTGTCGAAGTTAAAAAATTGACTTTTTCATTTAAATAAAAATTTACCTCTTATGTGTATTGAATTTAGAAAATCCAACATAAATGGATGTTATTATTTACTAAAATATGGTTCAATAAGAAGAAAATAATTTTTTGTGAAGTGTAACTTTTGACTTTTATTTACCGTGATTAATGTTAAATTATCTAATTCAAGGTAAAAAGAATACTATAATAATACAAAATTACCTTACCACTTATCCTAACCTTATTGGATGTGTTATTTATGACTAGTTACATCCTTTGGTCGATTTTGGGACCCCATAGAGCCACTTAAAAATGATAATGACACTTTATTTTAATTAACTTAAAGTAAAGACAAAAATGAAATTTGAAAATATCTTTTAGTATATAAATTTTTACATGGAGTTATATAAGTAATATTTTCAACTATAAATAATAATTTGAATGATAAAAATATTTCCAACATTATAGTAGTTTTTTATAATTTTTAGACATCAAATAACTTAAATTATTGATGACACAATAATGGTACAGTATTTACCTCATTAATAATTGATTTAAATAAATAAGATTATTAATATTAAAATTATCCAAAACCTGTACAATTCATATTTGATGATTTATTTCTAACATGAGTCATCTTATCTTTATATTTATTGAGTTTTGGAACTTTTTGAAACGAATATAAGTTTATAATAAAATAACATTTTCAAACATTCCTAAAGACCCCCTCCTCTTCTTATAAAAGGACACTACTTCTATCCCATTTCTCATACCTCTCAAGCCCCTTGGCTCATCCAAAACCTACCCAAATAATCTATCAGGATCACTTTATTCCCCCTATAATTATTACCTTAGGCAGAAGTGACTTCAAGAAGTCAGTTTGGTTCAAACCAAAGGGAGTTACCCACATTAAAGGTAATGGTTTCTCTTAAATTATTTTCTTTTTTTACATGTCCAACCCGTAAAATATTTTTTATTACTTTATTTTATAACAACACCAGTATACTCAATATACTAGGATTCTATTATGAGAAGTATTTGAAATAAACTTACACACACCTCCATTTAATATGTAAAGATCATATTGTTTCGGTGGATGGCAAACTAACACCTCACGAAATGATGATTGATCAAATATATCCTACCACCTCTAATGGTGGACATTAATATGGAACTATATATATATGATATATATTCTTTTTATTTATGATTATGTATTTTCCTTTTATATAATTCCTTTATAGTTTCCATTATGGGTAAAATGCGATAATTTCCTTTGAGGAAGTGCGGACTACCGCCCCCTCAAAGTGATATGACTTGTTAATTAATTATTGGGGATGTATAAAGGATGGATTCAATGATATTATATATTATATAATACAGGAATTATAACATACCTATTTATAATTATGTCTTAATTAAATTAAAATACAACATAGAGATGAAAGTAGCGTTCAGGCATACGTACAACATACCGTCTCCATGAACGGTGCATTTCTTTTCTTATATCAAAATGTTATGTACAATTATAAATACATATATATACTAGATATATAATATATATATATGATATCTAATTCATGTATATCATTTTGGAGATAATGTAATTTTGACCACCTAGAAAAATTTTAATTACAACAAGTTCATTTTTTACTCATGTTCCGAACATCAATAAAATATCTAATATGAACTCAAATAATTAACTAATTGTTATAGAAAGGTACGAAATGATATAAATGGAATAATAATCTTAAAAAAATTTCATAATAAAGTAGAAATTAACTTAATTTTATTATTCAGGAAGAACAAGGAACAAACAAGACAAGTCGGACTTGAGGTGAGGGGTTTCTTATCTCACTCTTAATTTCGACAGATTTCCATTGTTCGCCACTTATTTATTGCAAGTGGTGTATTGTGTACTACTATTAGATATATATTTTCCTTATTCTAATTATATTCATGGTATTGTGTAAATCATTTTGTGGTTATTAATAACTTTTGGTCATACGACTCGATTGATTACAACGTGGTAAGGGGATTTAATCTCACTTCTTATTCCTATGAGATTCATGCTATCACACCCTTATATATCTATTATTATTAATTTATTTTTTTATTTGGTTTTAAAAATTTTTTTTGAGGTCCGGGTTGATACAAAAAAAATATAATCATGTTTTGTCAAAAAAAAAATAGGCATTTATCAGTTGAGGTCATCTGGCGCATTGGAAGACCGTGTTTTGGAAACACTGCATGGCTTCGCACATGTAATTGTGCTATCCGCCTATCTTCAAAAAACTAAAACGAGTAAATTTTTCTAATTTTTCATGTCATTAATAGTTTTTTATTGTTAATAATATTTTTATTACTAAAAAATATGGATACATTTATTATTTTATTTTTACCATCATATTATTATTATTATTCTTATTCTTATTCTTTTTAAGGATGAAATGAATAGAATTATCCTTATTATTATTATTAAAATCATTGTAAATAATAATATTATTGATATTGTTATTTTTTTATTTTGTAGTTATTATTATTACTATTATCCTCATCATTATTGTAAAAGTTATTAATCACTATTACCATTGAGATGTTTAATTATTATTAGTGTTATTATTATTATAGTTTAAATTTATTATTATTATTATTATTATTATCTTGTGTATGATTATTGTGTTTGGTACTTTTATTATTGTATTTTATTGCTTTTTTATCCTTTCCAATTTTTTTTCTAACCCTAGAACCCCCCCCCCCTTTATTTTCATTCTTCGTCTACACACTGGTTCGTTCGGCGCCGCCACCCTCATCTTCTCCCTTATCCTCCCCGCCCAGCACGATGCACCCTCCTAGCATCGCAGCCCCGCCTAAACTCCAACGGCCCCTCCACCTTTTACCTGCAGCACCCAGCCCCCCGTCTACCTATTGTAGCACCATATCCCCCCCTTCTTAGTCCACCCTTCTCTGGCTTCCCTGCACCCTGCTCCACCTCCTACACCGACCGTGACGCCACTCACCCAACTAGTCATCTCCCCTTCTCACCGACTGCCTCCTCCAACATGTCCTAGCCACCCGTCGGGTCCTCATACATGACCCCCTCTTCTCTTATGGGAGACGCGATTTTCTCCTAGCTGCACCCAGTCTCGTGACCCCCCTTACAACAGCCTGTCTCTAGCCACTCCACCCTACAGCGTGACCCCATACAACCCCAGTTCTCCCCTTTTTACAGCGCCCAGTAATCGTCATGCCTTTATTGGAACTGTGCGCCACCACCATCTCCCCCTCTAGCTCAATCACCCATACACCTCCTTCCATGCATGTTCCAGCACCATGCCCTCCCCCGGGAACCCCCAGCACCTCCTCACCTCCCTTTTCCAGCAGCACCACAACTCCCCACTCAGCAAACCTCACAGCGCAGCCCCCTATCTGTGCCTCCACTAGCCTGGTGACCCCTTTTGCAGCACCCTGACTACCTCCTTACTCCGACCAACAGCTTTCTTCGGTGACCTGCAGGCGTTCCTCCTCTATCTGTTGCCCTCTATCCGACTACGCACCCACCGTCCACACACTTCCCATCAAGCCAGCACCGCTTCCTGCCCTGCGACGACACAGCACCACCCGTACGCTCCTGCCTCTAACCTGGTGAGACCTCTATCTGTCCATTGCGCAAATCCAACTAATAGGTTCCCTCATATCACATGCCTTATAAAATTTATTTCATCCGCTGACCAACCACAAAACATTCTAGGCTACACCCCCTACCGGTGACTTTCTCGATGCCCCACAGCCCCTTTTCCGACCTTTTTGTGTGGTAAGACCAGTTCTATCCGCTGTCGTTCAGCCTCGGTTCACGTGACCAACTATACGCCTTGTTCTCAATTGGTCACATGAAAAGTGTCCTCCACCAAAGGTGAGTGTTTTGGGTTCTCATCATTTTGCATACACTAGGGTTCAGGTGAGTTATGCACTATCTCTTGTTTTGATTATTTTTAATTAGTGTTTAGATTTGTTTTTAGTTATTTTTCTGTTGTTTAATTTTTGAGTTTTTTCTGGTCAGTTTTTCTTTTGTTTTAGATTATTGTACTTTTGTTACAGTGCTTTAGTGAGGTATTTCTGTGATATTGCATTCATCATCTAGTTGCGCGTACTTGTGCCCAAGTGTGAGATGTGTCGCGTCATCGTAATTAAGTTGCAAGCGGAGGTTGGTCCCCTACTGCACTCACCTTTAAATTTATAATTTATTAATTGATTTATATTTTATTAATTTTAATAAATTGGAAATAATATAAGATAAATAATTTATAAATTATTATTTGGTGTAAAAAGAGCGGTTTATTTTATACACGACACTTGAAATATCTTCTTGATGAATAAACACCCAGTAGGGAAAGAATCCTTGTTTTTTAATTAAACACAAATCATATAATTTCAAATGTAGTTATGGTTTTTTAATAAATGATTTATTTTTAAGCGTGAACAAGTTTTTTGGTTCCTTTGAGAAATGAGGATTCTCTTTAAAATTTGTGAAGGTGCGTTTGGAACTTTAAAAAATAAATTATTTTGGAAAAATCACTTTGGGGTGACCCAGATGTGATATTTGGTGTACGTTGACTGCATGATTTGTGTGTGATGTTTGTGCTGCTAGATTGACATCGTTGACTCACCCCATTTCTGTTTATTATATGTGTTGACATGGGAACCTGGCGTAATAAGTGAATCTTCTCAGAACGATTGCTGCACTAGTTTAAATTACGCACTAGCTTATCGACCTTAGTACAAATTATACTCTGTTAGGGGATTGGGCCCCTCGGTTAGGCCATGTTGGGAATCACTGGGTGTTAGGGTGTTATTACGTCATCGAGAGTAGTAATTCCTTCAGGATGAGTCACATATATAGTATGTTATGGATTTTTCACGAGATCCTATGTTCGACATGTATTTTCTTAATTGTTTATTTGTATGTGCCAGATGATTGAGAGGTCTAGTTCGGGTTATGGCCCCTATGTGCCACTTTTTCTATTACCCTTGGTGTGTGTTATTCATTGTCTGTGGTTCTCCTTTATTCTAACAACTAAAATTTGAATTTCTAAATTGATCACAAATAGATGTTTTAAAAATATATGCACCTATTCATTTTAAACATTAAACTTGTTTTTAAATTAAAAAGGGAAATGGACCATTACTTGTTTTAGAGATGAAATTTTATGTGTGTAAACCCATATTGTATATAATTTAGTTCAAACCTGGAATATGTAAATTCTTTATTTAATGGTGTTCATTGGTAATAGTTTTCTGGGAACTCCTACTGAGTTTTAATAATCACACATATATTTTTTTCTTGTTTTTAGTTTCTGTTACCGGATTGACTCGAGCCTTATTTTCATGGGTGAGTGTTGGCTGTGGACTGGTGAGCGACTCTCGGAATTGTGAGGAGTTGTGGTCGTGGTTAGTTTATTTGGGTTTGTTTGATCATTCTTTCTTTTCATGCTATTTATTTACTTCACGATATTCTACGTTACTACTGCATTATTTCTTTTCACTAGGAAAATTCATTCCCAATTTTACTCTATTGATGCACTGGCGCTTATCTCTAGCCCAAGTGGATCAGAAACGCCTCTCCCGACAAATCTACTCTTTGTACCATGACAACCCCAAATAAGGATGGGTGCTCTGAAAACATGGTCCACTCAGAAGCTGACCTGTTCTGATACCATTTTGTCATTGTATTTTGATTCATATGGCTTGTTTGTTATTTTTAAATGAAAATGGAGTCATTAATGTGACCTCCGTGAGTTGGCATGGTCTGGAAAGCTATGTGGAGTTGGGTACATTTCCCTAGAATGATCTCAGTAAAGATGGTGTGACTGGCATATGGCCGCCAACTATATGTCTGAGTCACCCATCATTAGTAGTACCCCCTAGTGAATCATTTTAGTTTTACATTATTCTGAAAATTGTTTTTGTAAAGATTTATTTTGGAGATTTTGAAAAGTTGAATTTGAAATGGAAATGACCATGTTTTGATATTGCTCCTTGTTTTCTTGTTCATTAGTGTTCAACTCCACGATGGTTCGATTGATGCTCAAGGTGAAGCTTCAGGTGGTGCATCCTTATAAAATCCTATACTTGATCAAACTATAGAATATGTATCGAAATTACGGATGTTGAACCCTCCCCTATTTTATGGTCATATAGATCCACTTGAGGCGGAGGAGTGGTTGGGGAAGATTGAGAGGAACTTCAGTTTTATTGGGTTGCATAAGTTGTTAAAGCTGAAGTTAGATACATTTATGTTTGAAGGTCCATCCTAAAAATTGTGGAAGATTGTGTCTTGGAATAATCCTAGAGAAGATCTAACATGTGAGTTTTTAAAGTCATCGTTCATCCAGAAACACTTCTCTGAGTTGAAGAAGCCGAGGAAGAGGATGAAGTTGTGTTGTCATTAGTAGGGCTTTGAATCAGTACTAGAATTCCTTTGACATTTAATAGACCTAGTTCTAAATGATCAGTGGTTTGTTGCGAATGATCCTAATAAAGCGTGACAATTTGAGTCAGGAATTCGACCTGAACTGTGATCAAAATTGGAAGAGCTCAACCTAACACCACCATCTCAGATGTTGTGGGGAAAGCATTTATTGCTGAAGCTGAGCTATAAAGAGGACTAGAGGGGGTGAATCCTCCCCCGAACATGGGAGTCATTGTAGAGGATGGTGATAGGAAGAATGGGAAGCGACCAAATGCTTGTGGCTCTAATAGATGGATTAAGAGGCCTTCAGAACATCAGCCACCTTCTACACATCACAAAGTTGTGATCTATCACCAGTGTGGCAGGCTGGGTCACAAGAGGCCAACATGTCTGAGTTCTTTGAGACTCTTCCACACTTGTGGATGTTTGGGTCACTTGCAGAAATTATGCCTTTGTGTATCCAAGAAGCCTGATGAATCTAGAACTGGCTCATCGAAGGTCTCCTCATCCCATTAGCAGGAGTTGGGAGATTTCTAGGGACTTGTTTTAGGTTTTCTAATTATAGTGTTTCATGGGTGTAGAAATCATCTCTTTTATTATTATTTATTGTTTCTTTTCTTTCATTTGTAAGAATGGTTATGGTTTAACCTCTTTGAAACTTTTATTTTATTGGAAGTGTGGTTGGTGAAATTTTGGTTTGGGTGTTATGTTTGGGAATTTATGAATCCTGACTATGAGGTAGGAGATGCTTCAATCATCAGTGCTCCATCAATAGGCCCCGGAGTGAAGCTGGCGCATAGTTAGGTGAACCCCAACAGCGGAAAAAGGGCCTTGGTTTAATCTTGGTCTTTAGTGCGTCATGTTTTGTGCTCTTCCGAGGGTGTGAAGTTGTTAGTGTAGCGATGATGGTAGTTTTGATACTCTATCAGTTGGGCCCTCCCTTTCCCTCCCCTGCCTTTGTGGTGGGGTTTTTAGTATGTGATAAAAGCATTCAAGTTCAGTTAATCTTGATAGTTCTTATGGTGGAGAGTCTGTTCGGGCCTCCCTGTGTCAGTTTTAGAGTTTCTTTTCAAGTATCGTTTGGTGGCTGGTGGTCTCGTACGGAACCACCTAATCTTAGTTTCTTCATCTAGAGTAAAAGTTGGAATTGGAGTACACCTAATGGTTCTGTTGGACTATTATTCTATGGATAAGTGTCGAAGGTAGATTCAGTTCATTCATTCCATGGTTGAAATAGTTGGTTTTGGTTCTATTTTGGTGGTGTTTAAGGTGTTCGTGTTTAAGGATGTGTTTTGTGTCCTAGGTTTTCAGTGTCTCTTTGGATTGATCAACTGGGGGCGATGAATCTTTTGGGGGTGAGTGACACTTAAGGGGTTTCAAATTTTGATCTAGATATTGTCGTGGAATTATGGGGGAGGAAATCGTTATGGTGGGGAGAATTATCACACCCCGAACTATATATTATTATTATTATTATATTATTTTCTTTGGTTTGAATATTTTTTGTCGAGGTTTGGGTTGAAAACCGAAAAAGATTTTCGACTTTTGTAAAAAAAACGGGCGATTTTCAGTTGGCGTCACTGAGCTCATGGATAGAGTGTGTTTTGGAAACCCCGCCTAGCTTCATACATGCGGTTCCCCTATCCTCCTAGCTTCGAAAAATTAAAATGAGTAAATTTTTCAATTTTTCAGGTCATCAATAATTTTTTGTGTCGTTATGAATATTATTATTATTAAACAATATGAATACTTTTATAAATTTATTTTTTCCATAATATTATTCTTCTTATTATTATTATTATTATTATTTTTAAGGTTGAAATGAATATATTTATCTTTATTATTATTATTAAAATCATTATAAATAATAATATTATTGGTATCATTAATTTTTTTTGTTTTAGTTTTTATTATTACTATTATCCACATCATTATTGTAAAAGTTATTAATTACTATTACCATTATAAAGTGTAATTATTATTAGTGTTATTATTATTATAGTTTAAATTTAATATTATTATTATTATTAACTTGTGTATTATTAATGTTTTAGTTTCTTTTATTTTTTAATTGTATTTATTTTTTTTTCTTTACAATTTTTTTTCTAACCCTAGCCCCCACCCTTGTTTTTTTTCTAAATTCATCTCCACACTGGTCCGTGTGGTTCCACCACCCTCATACTCTCCCTTCTCCATCCCCCCCGCACGGCGCACCCTCCTTGTGTCGCATCCTCACCTCGCCTCCAGCAGCCCCTCCTCCTCTTACCTGCAGAACCCATCCCCCCTTCTATTTTTTGTAGCACCTTAGCACCCTTGCTTCATTCGCCCTTATATAGCTTCCATGCACCCTGTGCTACCTCCTACACCACCATAATGCCACTCACCCAACTAGTCTACTCCGCCTCTCACTGGCTGCCTCTTGTACCGCGTCCCAGCCACTCGCCTGCCCCTCCTACAGGACCCCCACCTCTCTTATGTGCGGTGAAAACCGCACATGACCGCACCCAGTCCGGTGACCCCCTTGAAGAAGCCCATCTCTAGCCGCTTCCCCCTTCAGCATGACCCCTTATAGCCTTAGTTCTCCACTTGTTGTAGTGCCCATCAGTCGTTGCTCCTTTATCGGAACCCCCACTCATCCGGCTCCTTCACCCCTCTGCCTCCTATTGTGCGTGTTCCAGTGCCATTCCCTCCTCTGGGAACTCCAAGAATCTCCTCATCTCCTTTTTCCAACAGCACCGCGACACCCCGCTCGACCAACCTCCCTGTGCATCCCCCTATTCGTGCCTCCATCAGGGCTAGCAACCCCCTGAGTAGCACCCCAACCACCTCCTTTCTCAGGCCAGTAGCTTTCTCCGATGACCAGCGGGTGTGCCTCCACTATCTGGTGCCCTCTAGCCGACTCTTCACCCAAATTCCACAAACTTCCCATCAAGACAGCACCACTTCCTGCCCTGTGATGATATCACACCACCCGTGCGTACCTACTTCCGACCTGGCGGGACCTCTTTCCCACCACAATGCAATTCCAACCAACCGGTTCCCTCCAGTCGCGTGCCTTATGAACCGTTTCATGTCCTCCAACTGACCTCTAACCCTTCTAGGCCACGACCCCCTACCGATGACTTTCATGGAACCCCGCAGCCTGTCACTGACCATCTGGGGTTGGATGAAGAGTTATGTCAGCTCCTGTTCCACCTCTTTTCATGGGACAGTCTGCGTGCCTTGTTCTCAATTGGGTTCACGATGAGCATCTGCCACCGAAGGCGAGTGGTTTGGGTTCGCGTCATCATTCCTGCACTAGGGTTCAGGTTAGGTATGCATTGTCTATTTTTTTTTATTAAATTCAATTATTTTTTTGGTTTGTTTTTAGTTATTTTTTTGTGCTTAATTTTCAGGTTATTTCTGGTTAGTGTTTCTATGTTTTTGATAATTTTACTTTTGTTTCAATGCTTTGGATAGTTATTTCTGTGATATTTATATTGTCATCAAGTTTTTCATTCTTGTGCACAAGTGTGAGGCGTGTCTCGTCGTCGTAATTAAGCTACGAGCCAATATAGGTCCTCCACTGCACTCGCCTTTTTATTTAGAATTTACTAATTACATGATATTTTATTTATTTTAATAAATTTGAAATAATATAATATAATTATTTTTTAAATGATTATTTTGTGTAAAAATCACCATTTATTTTATACAAGTCACTTAAAATATCAATCTGATGAATGGAATCCCAGTAGTGAAAGAATGCCCATTTTCCCTTTAAACATAATTCGCAGAATTTCATATGTATTTCTGGTTTATTGATAAGTGATTTATTTTGAAGCGGGAACAAGTGTTTTTGTTCTCCTTAGAAATGAGGGTTTTCTTTAAAATTGAGAAGGCCCATTTGGCACATTGAAAAAATAAATTATTTTGGAAAACACTCCTTGGCGTGAATCAAGGGTGATATTTGATGTATGTTGACTGCATGATTTGTGTGTGATGTTTGTGATACTAGATAGACTTTGTTGACTCACTCCTTTCTTGTTTCCTATATGAGTTGTCATATGAACCTAGAATAGTAAGTGAATCTTCTGAGAACAATTCCTGTAATAGTTTAGATTACGCACAGGCTAGTGGCCCTTATTACGGATTATACTCTCCTAGGGGGGATTGGGTTCCTTGTTTAGGACATGTAGGGAAACACAGGGAGTTAGTTTGTTATGACGTAATCGAGAGTAGGCATGCCTTCAGGATGAGTCATATGTATATTATGTTTTGGATTTTTCACAAGCTCCTAGGTTCGACCAATGTTTTCTTTAATGTTTATTTGTATGTGGAGAACGATTGAGAGGTATACTTTTGTTGCTGGCCCCTTTGTGGCACTTTTTCCATTTCCCTTAGTGTGTGTTGTTTGTGGATTTCATTTTGACTAACAAATAAAATTTGGATTTATAAATTGTTCCAAATAAATGTTTTAAAGCGAAATGCACAAGTTCCTTTCAAAAATTAAACATGTTTTTAAATTAAAAATGGAAATAGACCATTACTTGTTTTAGAAATAAAAGTGTGTGTGCGGAAACCCATATTTTATATAATTTAATTCATACCTGGAGTTATTAAATTCTTTATTTTATGGTAGTGCATTGGGAATTGATTCTTGGGAATGCCTACTGAGTTTTAATACTCATGCCTATAGTGTTTTCCTGTTTTTAGATTCTGTTGCAGGTTTGACTTGAGCTTACTCATCGTGGGTGAGCATGGGTTTTGGACTAGTGAGAGACTCTCAGAGTTGTGAGGAGTTGTGGTCGTGGTCAGTTTAGTTGGTTGTGTTTAATTGTTATTCATTTTTGTGCTATTTCTTTACTTCACGATATTCTACTTTTCTACTGATTTATTTATTTTCATTGGGAAAAATAATTCCAAATTTTCCTCTATTGATGCTCTGGTTCTTGTCATCATCTTGGTAGGATGGGGAACACCTCTCGGGCCATGTCGCGGACTCTCTTGGGTAATCTGTTCAGGGTCGTCTCGGGTTGGTTCGTGACACATGATGTATTGCCACTATTTTCTTTTGTGTGATGTATGTACTGGTAATGATTGTATTCATTTGGTAGTATAATTAAATCTATGGGTATTTACTACTTGATTATCCATTAAAAAAATATAATTTAATTATATTTTAATGTTATTAAATGTTCATTTTTGATCTTATGGGCCTGAGTTAGTTCATTTTCATTATGAACATCCATTCTCATCATTTGTGCACTTCATGCCTAATGTACGCCAATTTAGGCCCACTGAGTCATCTGATTCTATGGAATGTAATTACCAATATTTTTATTTGATATTTTGAGAACTATATATACACTTAAATGTGATCATTTTGCATTCAGGGATCAATGGATGATTCATAAACAATGATGGAGATATTTGGAGATGAATGGAAGCAATTTTAGAGAAGGCATATTGGACACCAGCTCACTTATGAGACTGTGGAGCCCAACATACAGGCCTAATGAATCCCATATTTTGTGGGATGATATATTACATTATTAGGAACAAATCACTATTCATGAGATAATGCTAATTCAGCCTCTATGGTGGAAATTAAAGTGGCCCCAGTTAGAGATAAAATTCTGGGCCAGATTTTGCGGCCCAGAAAAACAGCCCACTAATATGATCATATCTCGGAATCCACAACTCCAAATGGGCCCACATTTTACAGGAGGTTATAATACATATGGTTCTACATTTTCATATTTTATGTTGCACTCTTATTCATCCATCTAGAAGGTCTAACAAGTGTGTATGTTCGGTGAAGTAAAGCTGGCTGCCTACTCGGGTCAAGAGTGGAAAAATTAACTCACCTTTACTCTCCACCAACCTATGGCCTACAACAATTAATTGAGAAGACATGTACTGTTGGATGCTTGACCCAAGGGCTCAAAAATTCCTCTTTAAGGTAGTGGTGTTGGAGGATTTGGAAATCGGTGGTGCTTTGTTCAACTGTAATGTTATGATGTAATTTTGTTGTCTCAAATTTGTCATTCACATGTATGTTGTTCAATTCACTTTAGTTTCTTAGTAAAAGTTATTCTTCTTTTCTTATTATATTTTTCTTCATATCACTTTTATACCATTGGATAAAGGTGTGAATTTATTCACACCAAACCTTGTGAAATTATTCACACAATGGTGGAGTGATCAATTTATTTTTGTTGTTTTCTAATTTCTCCATTTCCTCCCTCGTGAGTCTACTTTCCTCTTCCATTGAAACCATGGGATCAATGGAGGGATAACCAACGTATGAGATTATCCAAGGGATTATCAAGGGGTTTTATTGGATGTTATTTATCACCCCAATAATGTATAATCACTTTTTTAATTGAAATTTTTATTTGATGATTTTTAAACTCCATCATCCTTGTTGAATTTAAGGCCACACACTTCAAGTGCTAATACGAACCTTTACCTTGAAGTGCTCAAAACATTGATCCTTAAAGTGTATAGGTGATTAGTATTAAAGGGTGTAGGAATTATACCAGTAAGTGATGATGTTGTTTTATCTCTTTAAATAAACCCATCTCAAATATAAGAAATTGAAATCATTGAAAAGGAAATACGTCCAATCCACCCTGAGCAATAACCTAGGATTAAATCATTATTTTAAATTTAATTCACTTAATTCTCATAGAGTTACGTCAAATCCATCAAAAACCAATACAAGTTGTCTACTTCATAGCAAAAAACAGTATACTTGTTCGTTTCTATAGGTTTCTTCTTAGGTCTCTGAGGATTCGACAACCCAAGCTAAACTACAAGGACCGCCCTACCTTCTTCTCTTGGGTAAATTTGAGCGAGAATCAAATTTTTGCGCCGTTTCCAGGGACCCAAGTAAGTCATCTAAACACCCATTCTATTCTCCCCCATTTCATCTTTTCACATCCAAATTCTCTTATCTTGTCCCTTTCTCGTTTTTTTTCTTTTGGCACATGTCCACCTACACCCGTGATCAATCAAACCGTCTTGTTAGGGTGGATAGTCCTAGGGTTGGGGAGTCAATTACACGAAGGGAACTCTTTCAATTAGATCCTAATTTTCCTAACACCTCCGAGTCAAAAATTGATCCCATTTCAATGGAAGGTCTTCAAAGAAACCAACTCATAAACTTAGGTGGGAACCAAAATGGAAACCCAAATAGGGCAGCCCCAAACTTGGGGAATGCGGTCGATCAAACCATGAATGACTACCTCACACCTTCATGGACCAATTCCCCCTCATGCATTAGACACAATTTCCTTAGAGATTCCAACTACATATTTAATCCTCATGTCCAAAACTATCATCCCACATTCCATGGAATGGAGTCCGAGATGCCCTACATTCACATTAAGGAGTTCAATGACGTTGTAGAAACCATGTGTCCCCCACATCAACTAGAATCAGCTAAGATGGTGATATTTACTTTTTACTTAAATGATCGAGCTAAAAATTGGCTAAAAATTTTTATACCATCATCCATAAACTCTTGGGACTAACTACAAAGATAATTCTACAAAAAATACATTCCCCACCATAAAAAAATTGCACTTAAAAAGAGTATCCAAAACTTTTTTGAAAAAGAGGGAGAGTCATTCTATAAAACATGGGAGAGGTTCAAAGACACTCTAAACAAGGTTCCACACCATGTTTTTTATATTCCTGAACAAGTGAGAATTTTCTATGAATGGTTGGGTCCGGGGAACAAACAATTCATTATCATGATGTGTAATAGAGCCTTTAAAAACAAATCCCCAAATGATGCTTAAAGGTATCTAGAAAGCCTTACTGAACAAAACCAAACATGGGGAACATCACCGTATTCTAAAAAGACACAATTAACAACTAGAATTCATACACTTGGAGAATAGGAAAGCCTTAGGGCTAAAATCGCAGCACACTCTAGGAAGGTTGAAGAAAAAGACCATAGGAAAGTCTATAAAATCCAAACTATTGACCCTGTTTGCACAATTTGTGAAAAACATGACCATAAGATAGACAAGTTCCCAACCATTCCATCCATTAAGGATGTTCTTTTAGGAGGACCCCCATTGGAAGTATATTCCATGAACATTTAAAATCTTCAATACCAAAACAACTTCAATCCTAGGTATAGCGACCACACAGGCATCTGCTGGAAAGATAACCAATAACCTAGCCAACCTCCGGGACAAAATCCTTACCCCTATCAGAACTACCAAACCCATAACCAGTTCCAAACCCAACCTATCCAATACCAATAGCCACTGGTCCATTTTCAACAAACCATCCCACCTCCAAAATATCCCCCTGGGATAAACCAACTTTCTCAAGCACCCAACCAAACTGTTCCACAAAGCCTACTAGAACAACTATGCAAACAAATAGAGAGGATGAACTCAGAAGTATCTTACCTAAAACAAGAATGTCAAACCATGAAAACTGGAAAGGAACCCATGCCTACATAGGTGGTGCCATCATCAACATAAAAGGGAGAGTCAAGTTGTGCTAAAACAATTCATGAACAACTAAACGTTGTGACTGTTTTAAGAAGTGGGAAATCAATTGAGAAACCTGAACAATTAATTCAGAACCCACCTGAAGATTCAAACTTAGATGAAAATTCAAATGAACCACAAGATCAAACTGAGAAAACTGATAACAATGTGAATGAAACAACTCTTCAACAAAAAACCCCACAACCTGCACCATTTCCTCAACGCATGAGGGAAAAACCCAAGCCTGAACTGGGTGAAACATTGAAGGAAATCTTCTCACAAGTCAAGTTAACATTTCTCTTCTCGATTCCATCAAAACCATACCTTCCTACTCAAAGTACGTTAAGGACTTGTGCACTTTTAAAAGAAAATTTTCACATAAAAACCGAGTCCTGTTGGCTGTAAATGTGAGTACCACCATTCAAGGGACAATTCCTCCTAAGTTGAAAGACCCAGGTTGCCCTTACATTAATGTTTAACTAGGAGAAAGCAAAGTTGTCAAGGCCTTGTGTGATCTAGGTGCTAGTGTCAATCTCATCCCCTATACCGTGTACTGCCAGTTAGGTCTAGAAGAACTCCAACCCACATCTGTCACACTTCAACTTGCTGATCGTAGCATTAGGGTTCCAAAAGGGATTTTAAAGGACGTTCCGGTAAAGGATGAATACTTCATCTACCCTGCTGACTTCATTGTCCTTCACAACCATCCAAACTTAGGAAATAAGTAACAAACCCCAATCATCCTTGTCCTTCCTTTTCTTGCAACAATCAACTCTATTATCCGAGTCCTAAATGGGAACATGACCACCACATTTGGGAACATGAGTCTAGACTTGAACATATATAATGCAAGCTCGCATATAGGAGATGATGAGGACATTCATAAAGTAAACATGATAGGAAGCATTGATAATGAATTCATAGAACATCAAGGAATATTTGTTGGATGTTTAAGTCAGGATGAGATTTATTCCATTTTTTTATATGAAGGATGTTTATCTCCTTTGATTGAATCATTTTCAAATTTCTCTTATGATGAATTCTTTGGTCCAACAATCATTGAAACCTTTCAGCAAACCACATTCATGGAGACCAATCAAACCTCCTTCCTTAAATCTGATCAATCCAATCTAGTAGCTGAAACATCTACATGTGGGGAATCAATCCTGTATAAAACATTAGTAAATAAAATTGATCTTAATCCAATGTTTCAATCTTCTGCTGAAATTATGAACCAACCTGATCTTGAATTGATGGAACTTCCTGCTTCACTAAAGTATGTCTTCCTAGGGGACAATCAAACGCATTCTATTGTCATTTCTTCTTCTCCTGATGCCAATCATGAGAGTATTCTTCTATATATCCTTTATGAAACATAAGAAATCCATTGGTTGGACCCTCTCTGATATTCCTTGGATTAGCCCACTTGTTGGGACTCATAGGATTGTTCTAGAATCTGATTCAAAGCCATGTTGTCAACCTCAACGTCGACACAATCCTAATCTCATGGAGGTAGTAAAGAAAGAAAATCTGAAATTGTTAAAAGCTATTATTATATATACCATATCTAAGAGGGAGTGGGTGAGCTCAATCCAAGTGGTTCCAAAAAAGTTTGGAATCACAGTGGTAACTAATGAGGATGGAGAGATTCTTCCAACAAGGGTGAGTAGTGGATGGAGGGTCTGCATTGACTATAGGAAGTTAAACTCCTTCACTAAGAATGACCATTTCCCCTTACCATTCATTGGCCAAGTCCTTGAGAGAGTGGCAGGTCATGCATTCTACTGTTTCTTAGATGGGTACTTGAGGTATAATCAAATTGAGGTCTCCCAAGAGGATCAAGGGAAGACTACATTCACATGTCCATTTGGTAACTTTGCCTTCAAACACATTCCCTTTGCTTTATGCAATGCTCCTGGAACATTCTAGAAGTGCATGATGGGAATATTCTCAGACATGGTAGGGTATTTTCTTGAGGTCTTCATGGATGACTTCTCTGTGTTTGGGGATACTTTTGAGGGATGTCTACAGAATGTAGAGAGAGTCTTGTCAAGATGTGAATAAAAAAATCTAGTCCTAAACTGGGAAAAATTCTATTTCATGGTTAAAGAGGGAATAGTTCTAGGCCATCTGGTCTCAGGTAGGGGGATTGAAGTTGATAACGTCGAGGATGACATCATTAGTCACCTTCCATCTCCCAAAACCGTCAAGGAAGTAAGGTCTTTCTTAGGAAATGCTGGTTTCTATAGAATATTCATCAAGGAATTTAGTTCAATATCTCGTCCCCTTTGTTCTCTCCTAGTAAAGGATGCTACATTTGTTTGGATAGAAATCTGTGAGGGTTCAATCTCAATCATCAAATCCTCCCTCACCTCTCCTCCCATAATGAAATCTACAAATTGGAACCTTCCTTTGGAACTTATGTGTGATGCCAGTGACTTTGCTGTAGGAGCTGTGTTAGGACAATGCTGTGATAAAACTCCTTATGTCATTGCTTATGCAAGAAAATCCTTAAATGATTCCCAAATAAACTACACCACTACTAAAAGGGGTTACTTGTTATTGTGTTTTCTTTAGAGAATTTTAGGCCCTACCTCTTAGGAACCCCCATCACTGTGTTCACTGACAATTTTGCACTAAAATACCTCTTCCAAAAACAAGATTCCAAGGCTAGAATGATTAGTTGAGTCCTTCTCTTACAAGAATTTGACCTCACAATAAAGGATAAAAAGTGTGTTGAAAATGTTGTAGCTGATCATCTCTCTTTGATGGAATTCAAAGACAACTCAAATCACCTTTCTGTGTCTAATTCATTTCCTGATGAACACCTATACTCTGTGAGTGATTGCCCTTGGTATGTCGATATAGCCAATTTCTTAGTTACAAGAGTCATTCCAAAATTCTTAGGAACTCAAGCTCGAAGGAAATTCATTTCTGATGTTAGACACTCTGTGTTTCATGATCTATACCTCTATAAGTTCTGCCCTGACCAAGTTATTCGGAGGTGTGTTCTAGAATCTGAATAAGAGTCCATCCGTAAATTCTGTCATAGTAAGGCATGTGGAGGTCACTTTTCCTCTAAGAAAACATATGCTAAGATTCTTCAATGTGGTCTCTTCTAGACCACCATCTCAAGGGAATCCTACAAATTTTGTCAAAGCTGTCCTATGTGTCAACAAGTAGGGTCCATCACAAAAAGGAATCAAATGCCACCCACTCCCATCTTAGTGGTAAAAATCATTGACTGTTGGTGAATTGATTTCATGGGTCCCTTCCAGAACTCTCGGGGATACCTCTACATACTCTTAGCTGTTGATTATGTCTCAAAATTGGTTGAAGCCATTCCCACTATGTCCAATGACCATCAAGTTGTGATTCTATTTCTGAAAGAGAACATATTTTCTCGATTTGGAATTCCTAGGGCTATAATCAGTGATCGAGGAACCCATTTCTGAAACCGCCCGTTCACTTCAGCCATGTCTAAGTATGGTATTTCTCATAAAGTGTCCACTTCATACCATCCTCAAACCAATGGTCAAGCTGAGTTAGTGAATAGGGATATTAAGCAAATTCTTGAAAAAACTGTCAACCCCTCTAGGAAATATTGGTCTGAGAATCTCTTAGATGCTCTTTGGGCCTATAGAATCGCATATAAAACCCTTTTAGGAATGTCCCCATATAGGTTGGTTTATGGTAAAGCATGCCATTTTCCATTGGAGATTGAACATAAGGCCTTTTGGGAAATTAAGAAAATGAATTATGATCTCTCATTGTCTGAAACAAAAAAAAATCAAATCTCAATGAACTAGATGAAATAAGGATGGAGGATTATGAAAATTCAAGGATCCATAAATCTAGAGTTCAAGCATCTAATCTAGGAATATCAAGGTCAAACATTTTGAACTGGGAAAACATGTGCTCTTGTATAGTTCAAAACATCATTTACACCTGGGAAAGTTATGGTCTAGATGGTCAGGTCCTTTCATAGTGCATTATGTATACCCCCATGGGGAATTAGAGATTCAAGATCCCACTAGTGGTCACATTTTCAAGGTTAATGGTCAAAGGTTAAAAACATTCATCAAATCATTCAATAAATAGGAAATAGATGTTGAGTTAATTGAGCTAATCTATGAACCAGGAAAAAATTGATAAATTTAAGATCTATGTCGGGCTAACGAAGTTAAACAAAGAGTTGCATGTGAGGAAACCCGTGGGTTTTATGTTTCTAATATTTTGAATCATCTTTATTTTTTAAATAATATTAATTAATCATTTTTATATTTAAAAATAAAAAAATAGACTTCTGACCTGTTCTTCTATTTTGAGTATGGATAGGTACGAAAGGGGAGCACCATATTCATCCATGTCACGTGGTGTGATCCTTGAGTAATACCTTACACAAAAATTTAAAAAGAAGACAATGTATCATCAGTTTATTTGGTTTTATTTTTATTATTTTATAATTTAAGATAAAAATAATAAAAATAGAAATAATAATATAATAATTAAAAAAGTGGACATGGCATAGGCCGTGTGGAAAACCCCGTCACAACCGGCGAAGCCGCGGGGACTCGAACCCGGGACTGAAGGGAGATAGGGTCGCGCGCATACCACTGACCTACGGCTTAATGTTCTTACTTATTATTTAATATTTATATATATATATATTTATATTTTAATTATATATATATATATTGGTTTGTTTTGTTTTTTTTCCCTTTTTCCACTAGGGAACTTTGCAAGGGACATGGATATCAAAGGACTAAATTCGAGCAGTATGAACTTCAAACATCAACAACCAGGTGACTTCATTCCATGATCCTCATATTTCAAATTCCATATTGAACTCCCCTTTTATTCATCTACCCTATTATAAATTTTATTTTTATGAAACTAGGGACAATTTCATTCTAAGTTGGGGGGTGTGGAAAGAAAATTTTTGTTTAAAAAAATGATAAAAAAAAGAGTTAAAATTCTTTTATCATTCATATAATAAAATATTTTCTCACATTAAAACTACATTAAAAATAAATTTTATTTCCTTGACTCTTAATTTAAATCATGATTAATTTTAAAATCATTGATTTTGGAAGTTTGGTTGTCCAATGAAAATTTTCATCATTTTTATTTTCATCCATTAAATCAAAATGCCACAATGCACTTCCTCTAGACTATGGGGTACTAATTTGAATTTTTGGGGTCCCATAATAAATATCATAGGCTGCTTTGTTTTTTATGAATAATATGAGTATTCAAAAAAAAATTAAAAAAATAAAAAAAATTCGTGTAGAGCAATGGATTGATAAAATGTGAGGCTTTCAGCACTTGGGGATCGTGACACCAGAGTTGTCTAGCCCTGATTTTTTCAATATATCTCTATTTAGGGTAATATGACTTCGTTTTTGATTAAGTTAACTCAAGATGATGCCCAAGTATGTGGGCTTCACTTGGTGTCCTAAGGCCTTTGAGTCTGGGAGTCATCAGCAAAGTCTTGCTACATGGGTTAATTGGATTAACTGCAATCTCAATTACTAAAGAAGTATTGCAAAAAAGAATCTAGAAAGAAAGAATGAAGAATAGTCATATTAGTATTAAATGTGATTCCTCCTAGTGCTTCCATGATTTCCCACTTGAATGAAAATGAACCCCCATATCTATTGTGATTCACAACACATCATTACACCTAATTGAGTTAGATGAAGTATGATGATGGATTTTATCAAATTAATGGGATTTTGATTGGGATCTGCTTTTAAATTTATTTTGTTTTAAAATATATTGATAGGTTATAAAGATATATTTGTGTGTAGTTTACATTGTGAGCATTGTTTGTTATAATGTGTTTGAATAAAGGAATTCAAATAAAATCATTGAATTATTTGCTCGGGACTAGAAAATCTCAAGTTGGGGGTGTGATTATCCAATAAAAACATATATTTTAATTATATTTTAATGGTATTAAATGTTTATTTTTGATCTTATGGTCCTGAGTTAGTGCATTTTCATTATGAACATCCATTCTCATCATTTGTGCACTTCAGGCCTAATGTACACCAATTTAAGCCCAATGAGTCATCTGATTCTAAGGAATGTAATTATCAATATTTTAATTTGATATTTTGGGAACTATATCTACACTTAAATGTGATCATTTTTCATTCAGGGATTAATGGATGATTCATAAACGATGATGGAGATACTTTGAGATGAATGGAAGAAATTCTAGGGAAGGAAGATTGGACACCAGCCCAATTATGAGACTGTTGGGCCCAACATACAGGCCCAATGAATCGAAAATTTTGTAGGATGATAGAATAAATGTTGAGAAACAAATCACTCTGCAGGAGATAATGCTAATTCTGCCTTTATGGTGGTCATTAAGGCGACCCAAGTTAGAAATAAAATTCTGGGCCAGATTCTGCGGCCCAGAAAAACAGCCCACTAATATTATCCTATCTCGTAATCCACAACTCCAAATGGTCCCAACCATTACAGGATTTTAGAAGACATCCGGGGATACATTATATTCTTTTATGACCCACTCTGATTCGTCCATCTAGAAGGTCTTACAAGCATGTCTGTTCGGAGAAGAAAAGTTGGCTGCCACCTCGGGTCAAGGGTGGAAAAATCAACTCTCCCTTACTTTCCAACCACCGATGGCCTACCACAATTAATTGAGAAGACATTGACTGTTGTAGGATCGAACTAAGGGCTTAAAAATACCTATTTATGGCAGTGGTGTTGGAGGATTTTGGAATCGGGGGTGCTTTGTTGAATTGTAATGTTATGCTGCAATTTTGTTGTCTCAAATTTTTCCTTCACATGTAAATTGTTTAATTGACTTTAGTTTCTTAATAAAAGTTCTTATTCTTCTCTTATTCTGTTGTTCTTCATATCACTTTGATACTGTTGGATCATGGTGTGAATTTATTCACACCAAACCTTGTGAAATTATTCACACAATGGTGGAGTGATCATCTTATTTTTGTTGTTTTCTTACTTCTCCATTTCCTCCCTCATGAGTCTACATTCCGCTTCCATTGAAACCATGGGATCAATGGAGGGATAACCCACTTATGGGTTGATCGAAGGGAGTAGCAGGGGGCTGGATTGGATGTTATTTATCACCCAATTAATGTATAATCACTTCTTTAATTGAGATTTTTATTTGATTATTTCTAAACTCCGCCATCCTTGTTGAATTTAAGGCCACACACTTCAAGTTCTAATACGACCCTTTAACTTGATGTGCTCAAAACATTGATCTGTCAAGTGTATATGTGATTAGTATTAAAGGGTGTAGGCATTGAACCAGTACGTGATGATGTTGTTTTATCTCCTTAAATAAACCCATCTCAAATAAAATAAATTAAAATCATTGAAAAGGAAATACGTCCAATCCACCTCGAGGAATAACCTAGGATCAACTCATTAATTTAAATTGAATTCACTTAAGTCTCTTAGAGTTACTTCAAACCCATATAAAACCAATACAAGTTGGACACTTCATAGAAAAAAATAGTCCATAGAATTTATGTGTCTATAGGTTTCTTCTTAGGTCTCTGAGCATTCGACAACCCAAGCTAAACTACAAGGACCTTCCTACCTTCTTCTCATGGGTAAATTTGAGCGAGAATCACTACTTTATTGAATAATAATTATTTCATGGTGTGTATGTATCTTGAGCCACCAAATCTGTAAGGGAATTTCAAATTTCAATTTCCAGTCATTGTGCATTACGTATACTTCACTGATTATTTTACTCCAAGATTGTGTGTGGAATCACTATTTATTATTTATGTAGTAGCTTCCACTCCCCTTTAAGTGTATATACTTTTGATACAAATAATAACTCCAGTTGTTTTTTTCTAAAGTCATTGATATGATATTGATAAGAGTAATCTTAACTAAATTTTCATTCATTGAGATAAACATCAAAGTTATTGGTGTTGTTTTTACAATATTATGTGTGAATTTCCTATGATTTATTTACACTGAATATCCCATCAGACTGAGTATATTTATATTTTAACACATAATTATGTAATTGATTTATCATTAACCCAAGGATACAGTTTTTATAATGGATTTCATTTCAATTTACATCCCATTGAGACTTCTTTTTTATTATATGCCAATTAATATTTATTATTTGTATATAACGTACCTTGACATAGTATACCATTAATACCTTTATTCTCATGATATTATAGAGTATTTATTACCTATATTATTTTTATTCAAGTTTCTCTCATTTGGTTATGAACTCTAACTAAAATATCATTTTAAATGTTTTAAAGATTTTTTCTTCTAAATCATTCTCATTAATGTCCATGTTTTAAAATGGGTTTATGGATTTTTTATATGGATATTAATGTTTCAAAATTAAAATTCCTTTTAAAGGTTTCAAAGTGGTATGGGAAACATTAATTAAAAAATATATTTCAAATGGCTTCTTGATAAATAATGCGACTTTTAAATGTTTTCAATAAAAGGGGGATATTTATCTCAAATAGTTTTGATGATTATTTTAATCTATGTCAATATCCTTCATTATTCTTGATTGAGGTAAATCTATTATAATACACTCATTCATATTGAGTTGACTGAGTTATGTTTTACAATGGATGTACTATTATTATACTATTCATGGTTTGTGGTAAACATATTGACATTTCATTTGCTAGTTTTAATATGAATGTTGAGATTATGTTTCAACCTTTTTATATGTGGAATGAATTGGACATAGTATGTGACAGGTGGTGCCCACTATATCTCCTCGATGCATCGATAGATCTCATGAGAAAAACCAGTGTCTTGGGATATGACCTTGAGAAATCTTATTTGTAGTCTTGGAATGATGCCTTGACTATATGGTTATGATGTCCAGAATTATGAATTCCATTATTATGAGATTATCTATTGATATTTCATGTGGTTATTTGACGAGTAGAATACCCTTGACTATGTTTTTTTATAGAATTATTTACTCATCCCATATTCCTTCCATAATATGTTCATGTTTACTATTTGTAAATGCATGTGTTTTCAATTATTCACTATGGCTAATGGTTATATTATCTTCTGCTTTATTGCTTACTCTTACTGAGCATTTGAGTTCACCCCTTTCATATGTTTCATTTTTCCATGATATGAATAAGTTATTTATGAGTGACATGTAGGAATAATCATGGAATCATGGATGTTTCTAATGAAATAAAATAGTGTTGTTTTTCTTTTCAAGATGTACTGTTTAACTTATGTATGTATCATGTTTCAAAGACAACTAAACTGATCATTCCTTCATGACTTGATTTCTTGTAATCATGATAATGTATTAAAATAATGCACCGGCTCTTGGATTCTGGGGTCGGAGTGTGACCGTATACAAGTGAACTGATCATGATAATGAAGAGAACAAACAAATCTAACAATGTAATTGAACACTTCAACTTTTCAAAATGATCACAAATGAACAGAGTAAAATTTAAAGGAAAAAAATACATGTAGAATTTGTTCATGATGTTTAATTAATTAATATAATTTTAATACATAGGATATTTATATAAGGAAAGAATTCAGACTTAAGGTAATGGATTATCAAACCCAATTCTTTATTTTTTTTATTATCTCTTCCACAGTGTGAGTATTTTTATTCTGTTATTAAAATGAAATTTACATTTTAATTTTGAGGATACATATTTTTAAAATCGTAAATTTTGAAAAGTTAAATGATTTTTCTAAAATTAGCATTCCTTAAAAACCACATCTGTTACTTCTCTTTATATTGCTTCTTCCTCACTCTATATTGATGATTATTATACCAAGTATGTTATTATCATTTTTTTGGGAAACACAAATTTTTATTCCCAAAATAATGACTTATGAATCCATCATGAAACCCATTTATATTAATTGTGTTATTTTATGTAAATGAATGAAATATGTTCTATGTGGAATGCATGATTATATAAATGTTATGATGTAATAGGTGTTCTTGGAATTATATTTTTCTCTAATGCATTGGGTAATGTGATGTGTCACATATGATAAAGTGAAATATGCATGAATATGATTGTATTTTTTTTTATATTATTATTATTTCATAATTATGCACATATGTTATGTGTGAACATGATGCTATATTTGATCAGAACTATTTAGGGTTATTGACTACTAATACATGATGTTTAATTTTTATGAACTTCCATATTCAATTCCTTTATCCAACACTTACTATAATTATTATTATGATGATCTTATTTTTATTTGATTAGGATGCTGATTATTATTACACCATGTTATATTGATTCATGTTCTTATTTTTCCTTTTACTGGGATTTTAGATCCCCCCTTTCTTTTATGAATATCCTCAGGTGATTACTTGTAATAAGGATAATTTCATGGAAACAATATAGGTGTAGAATATGGAATTAAATACTATTTTAATATGTAACTACTATATTTGCTCCTAGTTTTCCTACAGAATTAAACATTTGTATCCTGAATTTATAACTATTTTATTTTTTTTATTTTCAAAATAATGTTATAGTAATGTATAAAAATGTAGGGTCGCTACCTCCCTGTATTATAGATTCCAAGTAAATGGGTCAAAATCCACTCCATTCACAATTGGTCATTCTATGTACAGTTGAAGGATTAAATATTCCAAAATATACTATCTATAGGTTTGGATAAAAACTACCATGACATGAAATATAGTGCCACACCATGAATTTTATAGATATTCTAGTTGATTTTTCTCCCCCAATTTTTCATAACATGTATTATTGTTATTCTTCATGTCATGAATTCTTTATTCATGTGGTTAGTGATTTTTTTCCATTATAAATAACTCTTTTGTCAACCAATTTTTCTATTTCAAACAATATATATTGGGATTCAAACATACATTATCATAGGACACAATTTTCATTATGAATTTTCACCATTTTTCTTGGTTTTTGATAATTTTTTATAACCTAAAATAAATAAAAAAAACTATCAAATACAATAATGATTAATAAAAAAACTCTAAAAAAATATATATCTAAATATGTAATAATTGATGGATCTATCAATAGGTGGAGGATTTATCAACCTTTTCCCACTATAGTCTCCATTATTTAACTATTTTGGATCATTTTACCCTTTAATATTGTCATTCCTTATTGAAAAATATTTTGTGTTCACAAACATTCAATACTCATCACTTATAAAAAGGGAAAATATCCACTGCATCCTAACAGACCCATACCTTTTAATTTTATCCTAAAAAATTCTTTTTTATTTTAAAGGAATCATATTTCTTGTTAATATTCATATGATAACAATTAATTATCATAATGCCTCAATTTCTATAGAGGTTTCCATGTGAAATTTAAATTTCCAAACATATGTATTTTTCTCTTTTGAATTTTAATCTTAATCATCCTCTAAAAATATTATTCTAAAAACAGTAAAATAATGAAAAAAGTAATATTAATATATTTGAGTTTATTATATTAAGGTTTTAACAATTATTCAATAATTAACATCCATTGACTAAAAATTAATGACATTGATTGTGTGTTAGTGCGAACTATCACCACCAAAGAATGAGGTGGTTCATTTTTAATTATCGCCCCTCATTTTTTGGAGAAATATTGTGTTTAATTTTTGAATATTTTTAATAATTATAAATAATAAATAATAAATGATAGTTTATCATATACCATTTTAGCCTATTAATTGAATAATACAATCGTTAATTTTAAAAATAGTTGACTACCACCACCAGAAATGATGATTTGTTTCTATAACTACCCTTCATGGATGGTTACAAGAATAAATTAGTAAATATATATGATATTTATTAAATTTTAATGCTTATATGTTTGTTATATAAATATTATATAAAACCAATATATAATCCTAAAATCAAAATAACACACTCCTATTTGGTTTATTTCTTACCACTTATGCAAATGATGCTATAATGTTTAAATAATAAAAGATTACAAAATAGTATATAATTTTAATATAATTAAATAATAAATCTATTAATATGTTTTAATGATTATAGAAAACAATTATTCAAGTATAATATATTTACTAACGTATCAAATTTCGATCATTAAACATGATGAAACTAGTTACTCACAATTTCATTTTTCAGGAACCATATTCATGTTTTTTTAAAAAAGAAATGTGACTTATAGAATAATTTAAAAAAAATATTATATATAAAATAAATATTAAGGACGAAATTTTGTAGACAACATAATAATAACACCACTATTATGAAACTTGTTCAAAATGATCAAGATTACTCAATCCCAATATTGAAAATAAATAATAACTGAAAAATACACATACATAGAATAATTACAAATTATGTGTATAATGGTTATAGATATGAATAAGGTTCATAATTAGGATATAAATATATTTATTTTTATTATATAGGTGGTTGGAGAAATTTCAGGTAATCTGGAATAAAAGGTAAGGGTTTCATGTCTCAAATTTAATTTCTTGAGTCATATTTTTTATTATAAACCGTGTTTTATATGGAATTGTGAATATAACACCAATCTAATATTTTCATTCATATTCTTACTAGTATATATGGAATTTAATGTTTCTTTTGAAAAAATTTCATTCAATGGGTTTTCATTTTGTAGATTCTATTGTCCTAAGTGTTTCATCTATTCATTTTCTGATACATCAGGTCGATGTATTCAATTAATTATTATAATTTTTGATATACTTTTTTCATACCTATAATCTATTTTAAAGTTAATTTTCTATTTTTCTCTAGGGAAATTACGTCCGATTATCGATAACCAATACATTGATTTTTTTGATATAAAATAATAACATTGGAAAGAGTGACTCTCAATTGTGCTAATGAATATTTTATTCATGTACATATTTTCCATCAATCCAATTTTCCTAAATTTTTATAACTCAAATATGTATTAATTCATATAATACTACAAATTATTATCACCATCTTTATAATAGAGTGTTAATTTTTATTGCAAATTTCATTTTAAAATAAAGGAGGTTTGAAAATATTAAAAGATTTTTGTTATTATGGAAATATTTGATATCATCTACTCCACATCATCCCTATAAAACTATTATTTATCATAATATACTTAATTATTTGAGATTTATTAAAAATTAATTTTCTAATATTTATAAAAATTTTCTTCCCAACCATTTTAGAAAATTATTTTCTAACGAAAATTACTGACATTATCACTGAATTGTTTTATCAAAATATCAAAATAAACCTATTTTTTGAAAATATTAATGTGAATCAAATTTCAATCCTTTTGAATAATTTTTAATAATATTTATATTTTTGTAAAGTAAATTATTTTACAATTATTATAATAATTTCTAATAGTTGTTTCATCAAAAATGGTAATTTTAACCATACATTTCAATGTAAAAGTTTAAATTTTTTTATAAATTGTTATTCATATGTAGATTTATTCTTCACCTATGTTTTCACAAATGAAAAAAAATTAAATTTTTATAAAAAAATTATCCATCATAATTTTTTTCAGGTATAATCACATTCGATGAATAACCATAATTTTTCATCCAATTTATATGATATAAGAATACCCTATTTTCTGTTCTATTGAATAATGGTTGTTCACTTTATGGGGAAAAAGTTTTTTCCTAGATAACCATTAAATTAATTTTAATATAAATAAAATAACAATAATACATTCCATGAATCAAAAAATTTATATAATTAGATAATGAAGCTCATAAATCACTTATACATACTAAAACATTAACATTATTACATTTAATATTAATATTCAGTCTAAAATCTCTCATGTTATCATTGTTATGTGTAATAAACTATGGTCTTAAATTAAATAAATTTGTGATATAAAATCAAAGTAATGGGAGGGATATCATAGAAGGAATATGAGAAATGGATCAAAAATACATAGGTGAGAATAATAATCAACATATAATAAGCATATGATTATAATTATAAGTATATTAGTCCGGAATTAAGATAAATGAATATTACATCATTAAAATGAATAATCATTACATTATACAAAAACAATTTCAAGGACTATAATATTTTTATTCCTTTTGAATCATTGAACACAATATTCTATTTTGGTGAAAGATCTTCAATGATTCCCACAAAGATATTCCCCTTATGTAATCCAATTTAAAAAACTCTTTCATAATCTTAGAAATGGAAACATTGGATAGGGTGAAATTAGATTCTTAATAAGTGTAAATATATGGGAAACATAAGAATAATATGAACATAAATCTACTATAACATGAGAATATCATTTCAAATCCATACCCTGTATATTAAATTTAGAAATCATGAGTCGTGGAATAATGATTAATAGGTAATGTGTCTTAAATGAATATGTAAAAATATAACATGATCCATGATATCATGATATTATCATAATATAGAAATTTATTTCCTACAATTAAAAATATAAAATAATTCCTTTATGTTAGGTCTCATTTCAAAAACATACATGCGAACATCATGGGGGATAAACCTACGAGGAAGGAGACACCACCATCCCCATTTTCATCCCATTCCATAGAGTAGAAAAGGTACACTCCCCAACCCATCATAATTTATAAATTATGTAATTTTACAAGGTTGACACCCCATTACCACCATATATATCTCATGAGATAAATAAATATTTACCCCATGCATTACTATGAGATATCAGTCCCACCGATACTATAATTAAATCATACATATGTTTTCTATAAGATCATAAAAAATTTATCATATCATAACCCGTGATATTTAATGGGTATCAAAATCATTTAAACATATCATAACCTCTGGAAAAGAGATTTATTTCATAATAATTTATTAATATCATTACTCATAAAAAAATACGGTTCATTATTTTTATCATTGTATAAATCATGAAATAGAAATGGGGTTCAAAAATAAATTTACGTCATACACAGATACCATTCAGAAAAATAATCAGAATACTTAAATTGTAACGTAACCCTAGTAAATTATAATCTATATCAAATGATGTCATCTCAGATGGAGAAGGAATTTAAAAGATCAAATTTAACATTTCATCAAGAAAATTATCTTTCTTAGAGAATAAATCACATAAAACATTCGGAATTTATTTTTTAAGATATAAAATAGGAAACTTATAATGAACGATTTTAAAATTTATTTAAAAAAATTCATGGTCAAAATTTATCTTTCAATTTTAAAAATGCTTTTTATAATATAAAACTTTTCCAAAATTATTTTCTTCACAAATAAAAATTATATTTATTAATGATTATTTGAAAACTATTTAAAATTATTTTAAAACATAATACTTTTTTAAAATACTTTTAATTTAACCTTTTAGACATATAAAATAAAATTTTAAAATCATTAAAAAACATTTTAAAAAATAAAAAATTTTCAAATTTACTTTCATTAAAATTAATTAAAAATTAAATCATATCCGAAATATTTAGGAAAACATATTTTTTTGTATAAAAAATAACGTAATATCAAAATAATGGATTGCTAATGAGGGCGGATAATTCCATACATGGTGTATGTGTAAAAAATGATTTATTTATAATTACAGGATGATGTCAAAAGAGCCTTGATACCATAATAAAAAGAAGGGTACATAAAAATAGTTTTTTAAATTTTAATACAATGTTAAAAGTATTTTAAAAATCATAGGATAATATTATAACGTTTTGGTAAAAATTTTTTAAACAATGGTTTCTAAAAAAACATATTTCCAACTAAAGAGAAATAACTTCTGATTTACCCAAAAAAAACTTATTTATCGTAAGTATGAAAGAGTGGAAAAATAGTACGCTTAAAATAATACACCATGAATAGAAAGAGGCTAATAAAACTAATGATAATTCTTGAGTGATAGAGCATATTATTTTCACATTGTAAGCATAATCATAAACATTCATAATCAACAATGAGATTGTAACATAAAATTATTACCACATTGGAAACTTTGAATTGCAATACCCATGAAGGAATAACAGAAAATGGAACATAAAATATCATAATTATAGTTGAATACATTATATTTCATGTAAAATGGTCTCTATATACACCTCATGAATTAATATTGTTTCAAATCATAACAAACATCTCACTGAAGGAAAATTGAGACAAAGAACCTTTATCAATTAGGAATCTATTAAACCCTATGCCCAATGAAAGAGAGATAATAAAATAGATATGTAAATTGAAATAAATATTAGGATAAAATTCATAAAAATAATTCATGGCATGTATTTACCCCACATATAAGAAATAGGCAATGAATATGACATATGCCTCACAAAAGCAACAAATGTGACACAAAACTCATGCATTAAGACTTAACCCTCATCAAGATCATTAAGACCTTATGTATAATAAATATAAATTTATAATAAATATAAAAAACATATATATTTATATAATATCATATAAGGTTTACATATGAGTTGGTATTATCCATTTATTAACAATTTCTTGTTAAAGTTATGTTTCATGTAATAACCGCATTGCTTTTCATATTTATTTTGATTTTTTTATTGTTCCTATAATTTAGTACATGTTTCATCACAAAAATAAATATAAAATGATAAAAATATCATATATATTCAGTATATATGTATTAATATTAATCCAAAAAAATTGAAATAGGACATGAAATACATTATTCATAGAGATGGTAAGCCATACATAAGTATGAACGCTGATTCTTGTATATTCTCAATTAAATGAAATAGAAGAAAATGATTTATATTGATTTATTATAAATAAAGTACGATATTAATGTCATATATATGAAAAATCTTTATCAAACCCATCCTTAATACATTCCATTTATATTGTGATTAAATCACATTGGTTCACGGGGCTGTAGTTTTCTATACATAAGAATGATGATATCATATTACCGCAACAAGTTTAGAATTAAGTTCTGTGTAATGTAATTTTTAAATAACCATAATTAAATTATAAATAAAATATTTATCAATTATAAATATTATTTTATTCTTTATTCCCAATATTAAATGGTTGTAATTGAAAAACAAATGACATCAGTTCATGAGGTGGTAGTTCATCATACAGAAGAATAATGATTTGGTAACCCATTTGATGGAAGTGTGTTTTTCTATTGTTCATAATCCTATAATAAATAAAATATTATTATATTTATGATACATAGGTTATTATATAATAAATATATCAAAATAATTTTGGGTGTTTGAGGAAGAGATAATTCAAAAATGTTTGTTGATAAACATTGCATCTTCTTCAAGTATATCTATTTTAGTTAAAGAAAATGAATTCCTTGGATGGATTTATACCCAATGTAAGTATTAAATGATGGTGGGAGTGAATTTCAGAAATTAATATGGAAGGGGTCGGTTGAGACAAATGGTTTGAGAGGTGAGTATGAATTGGAGAGTGAGTGACCTTTTATATTCGAGGAGGACAAACATTCTTGTAAATACTCAAATGTATTCTCTACTGGGTGGTAAATATTTCCTAAATTTCCACCATAGCTGATAATTAGTACATTGTTTTGAGATTATATGTTGATTTCACACCACTAATAAATATTCATTCACCTTTTATAAATATTTTCTTCCTTAAATATTTTGTTTCCTTATTTTACCAATTTTGTTTATGTTTAAGTTTAAAAGATTAAAATTCTATATAATTTAACATTTTAGAGTGAATAAAAGTAAAAAATATTAGATAATTTGTATTCTATGATTATAAATATGATATATTATTTTTATATTATAAATCATATTTGTTTTGAAGTTAACTTTAACATAAATACATGTAGCATGAAAAGACGATGCTTAAACCTTAACTCTGCTAACGAAATTTTTTCTATTTAATAATCAATATAGTAATTATAAAATAAAAAATAGTCCATTAATATAACATATTTAATTTTTATTTTTATTTTAAAAAATATTAATAAAATGTAGTATTATTATTAATTTTATGTAAATTTATAATATAAAATTTATTAAAGAATCTATTGTTACAAATTTTGATTTCATTAATTTAATAGAATTATAAAAACCAATTACTGAATTCAAATAAATTTTGTTCAAAAATCATTAACATGTTATATTCATCTAAAAAATAAGTCAAAATAATAATTCATTTAATTTACCTAACATTAAATATTTTTAGTATCATTTCATTTATTTTATCATTAAGTAAATAGTTCCTATAATGGAATTTCATAAGAATTTAATGAAATTATATCATATCTAAAAATATAAAATAAATTATAATGAAAAATAATAATTTATATTCCAAATTAATTTTTTATTCGAACCTATGTAGTTTTTCCCTATTCTAGAGCGTTATAGAAATTTTAAGGAAGAATGGTACTCATTTTTTGTCATATTTTACATAACTTATGATATGTGTCGCATTCATTGAATTTTGTCCCAAAAACTCTTAAAATTAGTTCCTAAGGTCATAAGGGTCAATATGTGTTTATAAAAGTTGATTGGACATGTGTTGGGTCACTCTTACACCTTATATTCAATAATTAACCACTATGTCATATTGTTTTAATGTTAGTCAATGTAATTAATTTTTATTGCTTTCACTAATAACATAGGTCAAAAATTATGTTTTATTTATTATAAAAAAATATTTTCACTCCAAATATAGAATCTATTTTTACATATTCAATTAAAAAAATATAAAAAAGGCATTTCAAATAAATCCTATAGTCGTGATGAGAAAGTGACTTTTTAAAACAAAAAACAATGATAAAACATTTACAAAAAAATTATATTAAAATTAAATATGAAAATTATTTAGATAAACTATATTAGATCTATATATATTTAATTTAATTAATTTCTCTTTAAAAAGATTTTAAAATATTATTTAATACTATCTATAAATAAAACAAAATGGAATATTTCAATTAAAATAGAGTATTTGTCACAATTCAACAATAAATGAATCTTTTTAGAAAAATACCATAAATTCAGCCTAATATAATTTTTATATTAAAATTTACAAAATAAATTTTATTTTTTAAAATAAATTTTCTAAATATCGTAAATTTTATTTTTAAATAATGGTACCAAGAACAATTAACCCATCTTCTAGAAAAGATACTATTTTTTGGAAGTAGTTATTTTTATAATAAATGATTCTTATTTCATTTCTAATTAATATATAACTAGAAAATTATATATATATATATTCATAATTTTTTATTCCTATTCATTCCCTCAAATTTAATGGCTTGGAAATGACTCTATTATTAAATAAAAATTTAATAGTATATTGTAGTTTAGAAAAACTCTTTCTTGTATGAAACACAAGATATAAAAGTTACATGTTATTGTGTGTAAAAAAATACAGATTCATTTTATCATGTATCAAAAGATAAACTCAGTGTCTCATGTAGTGAATTATTAACTTGGTGATTCATATAAATCAATCTTATCTTGGTGTAAATTGAAATGCAAGGCATCAATGAATTTTATTTTATACGAAAATAATAATTCAAAAAAAAAACATGGGGTTATACATTCCACCCCACCAAAAAAAAATTTATTTCTCCATTAAAATAATCTAGATAATAAAATTTTTAATTATTAAGGTATCTTTCATTTAATCCGACATCGTAAAAATTAATAATGAAACTTCCTTTAAATAAGTAATGTTTGAAAAATAACTACTCCTTAAAGTACCTCGTATCTTGGTTTCCAAATAGGATAACATATGTTGGAATTATAATCATTAAAATATATTAGAAAAATAAAACTGAAATGCTATTAGAAATTGATATAGTACATGGTCATGATAATGTTGATTATCACTAAGACATAAACCAAAGAGACCTGAAAATGTTTGTTGATATCATCAAAAATGATGATAACATGAAAATATTTTATTTCAAGATACATTTCTTGAAATTGAATAGTTATAAAAAAATATATACTTACTTTATTTTATTCGATTTAATAAGAACATTATTATCCATTGGTTGTTCCTTGATCAATTTTCAATTCATCTCATACGCCATGAAATAATGTTGAATGTAGAACCCCTCAGTTTTAAGTGAATAAAACATTATATATTATTTTTATGTATATAAGGTATATAATTGATGTTTAGGAAAGTTGTTTTTACATTTGGATTGTTTTTTGGATTTTATATAGAATCGCATTGGGATTAGGGTTTGGTTAAATTGCGTAACACGTATAGGAAACTATGCACAATGAATTAGGGGCTAAATGGTATGTACATAGGCTATGAATGGTTTTTAAAAACCATGTGGAATCCTATGAGAAAGAAAGTTTTATTGAATATTAGGATTTTGAATGGTTGGAAAATGATTTGAAAATGGTGTGATCCAACCATTTGAGGATTAAACCTTGATGCAGTAGCATGTGCATGGTTACTACAATGTTTTCCTAGTTTTGTGACGAAATGACCATGGAATAAAAGTGAGATCCTAAAATTATGGATCTCATAGGTTTTTTTATAAATCTCCCTTTTTTCCTCTTATAGGGCCCTAACTAGAGATTATATCTTCCTACTGTTCAAGGAATATTCTCTCATCAATCTGAAGGTGATACGAAGGATTCCCTTGGTTTTTTGAAGTAGAATCCTTATGGTATGTGAACGATCCTTGTTGTTCATTATGCATTCCCATTGATCATATTCTCTATCCCTCTTATTTTCTTATGTATATGTCAAATTTTTATAGATATAATATATTTTACTCCAAATATGAATATATTTGTTTTTATAGGGGAAGATTTCTAAGGATGTTCCATGGAGATTTAACATATTTTCAAGGATGTTTTTTGTGTGATTCTTCATTTTCATCATAAAACCTGAGGTAGGTGGATTTTATCTCAAATGATATATTTATAATATTAAGTATTGATTTGAAATTGATTATTTTTTTTGAAACATATATCTAATTTAATGTTAAATTATAGTTGAGAACCCTCTTGAGTGATTGTTTGTGGAAATAAGGAAATGAGATGTTTTTATAAAAAGTTAATTTGTTCTTGGATATAAAATTTTAATTTTGAAATATGGATCTTTTGTAATTGTGTTAAATGGATTAACCAAAATGTTATAAATGAATGTAATGGTTTATTTAAAGGAATTATAAGGGATGATATGAATTTGTTTGTTGGAAGGTTTTCAATAAAAAATATTTTTTTTAATGTATGAAATTGTTTTTTTGGAAATTTTTTCAGTAATTGTTTTGTGTGTTTAGGTGAATTTAAGATATATATTGGAATGTAATCTCCCCCTTCATTAGCAATATTTATGAGGGTTAGGGATCTCCCCTATCAAAAATGTTTAATTTAATAAGGGATTAGTGAAAAGATGACACACCACTCCTCAGAATGGGGAGGCCCAAGTTTTCATGCCTAGTTGAATGCATTTATAAGTGTTGAGGTATGGTTTTGACAAAATTGAAATTTTGAAATGAATTTAGAATAATATTTGCTTTTTTTATATGGAACTTGATGTCGTTTTGAGAAAAGGTTTCTTTGTAACTTGTTTATATTTTTAAATAAAATGTTTTAGATATTTTTTTTATATAAACCGTTGTTATATAATTGTTTTAACATGTTATATACTAGTGGTGTGATTAGGAATGTAATTTGGGGGAATCTACTGAGTTTTATTACTCTCCCCTTCTTTGAAAAAATGTATATTTTTAATATTTTTTTATCGATAATTGGGGAAAGGTAATGTATCACACATAATTAGTAGTACATTGTGATACATGGAATGTTAGTGGAGTTTGAATATGGTGCACGTGGAGCTTTGGATATTTTTGGATTTTCATGAGTTCTGATAGTTTTGTCTTCCACTGTATACTTTGATATTATAAATTTCCATTGTTAAACTTTGATTTTGTTTAGTTTTTATATAAATGACATTTTTCATTTATGTTTGATTAATTTGTGCATCGTATAGTGTTTATTTGGTTATAGTACCTTTGTGTTGTTCTCTTTTTATTAAGTTTAAAATATACCCCACATTTATTAAAGGCCTTTGATATATATTTCCAGATGTTGGCATCTTAGGGATGTCACTTAAGGCCAAATCAGTTTCCTCTTTATTTTGAAGCCAATGATTAGGGGAGGAATGTTATAGGTAATTTCTTATGTTTGAAGCACTAATGTATCATATGATCCATTAATAGAATGATATTTAATGCCTTCTGTCTGTATTTATAATAAAAAAGGTTACCACATGCAATTCAGTATGCATAAATCATCATATTTTGAAACATTAATCTCTAAAACATCTTTCAAATTTCAATATATTTATTTTAATAAATGGTTAACCTTTTTTCAATTTCAAATGATGAAAATAAAAAAAATTATAATAAAGGTCAATAAACTTCTCAAAATCATCTTATAATTGATCCCCCAATAATCCTAATTATATCTTGATTTTCACATACCGAATATGTGAAAACCTTCATCATTTAAAACATTAAAACATGGTAATTATCGTGTATTACCCTAAAACCATAATGAAAATTTGAATTCTTTTGAATTCCTTACATTGAAAAAAGATTATTGGATATACTACTTAATCTAAAAATGATTTCTACTACATCCATTATTTCATAAACCATTTTTTAAAAAAAGTCAATTATTGGTACAGAGGTCATGAATACCATATTATTTATGTATAATATAATTTATTTATTTATTAATATTAATCAAAAAAATTTCAACATATGGATCACAATATGGGTTACCTTCCCATAATCATGTGTTTTCCAAAAAAAATATTTAATTTTTATTAAATCATTATAATAGTTAATCCGAACCATTCAATATATTAATTCATATCTTTAACAAAAAATATATTGTATAATCCTTATATGATAAATTCTATCAATAATGTAATATTTTAATTTCAATACATAAATATAATAGTTATCCAACTTCAGTCTAAAATAAATAAATAAGATTTGTTTTCTTATTATATAAAACAGCATTCCTTCCACATGTTATATGTATTATCTTCATTATTATCAATATTACTAGTAATTTTATGTACTTTCTCATTTTATTGAAAATCACTTCCTTTAGGATATATATTTGAATAATTATTTTGCATTCGATATTTATATCATTTAACAGTCAATGATATATTATGGAAACCAATAATAGCATCCATCGTGTTTACGGAACAATAAATTTTTCCTTTACAGTTACTTTCTTTATACAATTCATTTCCAGATTTAAAATATCTTCTTGTTCCTATAATAAATTCAGTTCAGAATTTCTTCCAACATTCTCAACACATAGGATATATAATCTTCTTTTATCCTTGGTCTCCACTACATTAACTATTAGAAAACTCATTCCTTTTATTTTTGATTCTAAAAGTTGGTTAAGGTATACATTACAAAAAATGTTTTATGGGAACTAAAAAGTAAAAATCACATTGTCTTTTACTTCATGATTATCCCACATGGCTGTTCGTTTGATAATTTTCCTTCACATTCAATGTGAAACATGTTCCATCTAGTTCATACCATTGAGTAAAACTAAGAAGCATAGTTCAAGAAACACTTATCATTCTAGAAAACCACACTATTATGAAAAATAACTTATAGGATGTCTACAACATGAAATGTACATTAAAATAAATGACACCATAGGCTTAACATAGATCATGAATGATTATCTATTTAAATTCGTCATGTTGTTTCATAAATAATTTTTGAATTTCCAAATCTTATCCCCCATCACTGTCAAAATATGTGTCAAACAAATATCATTGTCATGAACCAATTTCTGATAGAGTCGAGGTCAATATAGTGTTATTAGGGTTGTTACCCCAGAGTTTATATGTGAATTTTATATATATCCAATTGTAATATTTATATAGGGATGTATGTATAGTAATCCACTAACCCAATCCTTTTAAAAAATATAGAACATTTTCATATTCATTGTATCATCTTCAGACATATCTATATAAAGGTCCGTATACAAATCCATAAAAATATCCCTAGATATCTCACCACATTTTTTTCATTATATATCTAAATGATTACAAAACAATTCCTCAGATACTAACTATTGCATCCAAATGATTAACATACATGGACTTTGCATCTTATAAGATCAATATTCATTACATTATCAATTATTTTTCTAAGGATGTTAAAATTATAATTCCTTTGAAACATGGAATAAAATCATCTAGTATGGGGAAATATCTTAAATGTTTCAGAGAAATATCTTTTCATTATATAGTCCTACATAAAACATTTCTTCATAATCCGGGGAAATGAAAAATAAAAAGGGTTGATCTTAGATTTCCAGAAATGGTAAATAAGGGAGACATATAAGAATAACATTAATATAAGTGTATGAGAACATGATAATAACATTTGAAAAACATACACATTACGTCATTGATCATCCACATGATTCGGGGAATAAAGATTGGTAGTTCAGAATTATTGAATGATAATATAATCATTTAACGTTATCCATGATAGCTTAACATCGGTATAAGACATATATTTCAGTTATACAGATAATTATAAAAAATCATTCCAAGCGGTAAAGGATTGTTTCCAAAACATATTAATTCACATCAAGGGGGATCCACATGCTAGTTGAGAGACATCATCATCCAAATTCATAGCACATTGCTTATAGTGGAATGGGTTCACTCCCCAAAAAATCATAGTGTAAAAATATCTTATTATATCAATTTCACTCCCCATTCCATCAATATCTATCTCAATAGATATATTAATATTTACCCAATTAAAAAGAGGGAGATATAGGTCCCACCCATAAAATAATAATATCTTACATATTTTATAATAATATCATAAATATTCATTATATAATAAACCATGAAATGAAATAGGAATCATAATAATTTCATTACATCATAACCTATGAAAAAGAGATAGGTTTCTTAATCATTTCATCATCAAATAACCCTTAAAAAGAATAAAGTTTCATAATCATTTCATCATGGTACAACACAAGGAAGAGATAATTGTTTCGTAACATAATTTCCTAACTAAAAATAAATATTCAATGAAAAAATATATTTTTTTCATTGGATAATATCCTTAGTAGATCATAAATTGTATAAAAGGATGTCAACATAGATGGAAGAAGATTTTGAAAGATCCCTTGGACGATTTCATAAGGAAAATTACATTTCATTGAAAATCAATTACATAAAATAGTTAAAAATTCATTTTATATTAAAATAACTTTTGAAACAAATAATTAAATATTTTAAAATACATTTAAAATATTTCGATATGAAAATATAATTTCCACATTAAAATAAATTCAAAATTTAATATTTATAAAATTCATTTTCTTTAGAATTACCATGGAAACCGATAAAGGATTCTTCTAAAATCCATTTAAATAATTTTTAATCATAAAATACATTCAAATACATATAATTTGAAAATATCCTTTGAAATTATTAAAAAATAACTAAAAATAATTTAAAATACTTTAAAAATATAAAAAATATGAAAATTACATTATCTAAAAATCATTTTAAAATCAAAATAATTAAAAAATTGTTAAAAAAATAATTTTCCATATATATTCTATAAAATGTATAAATTAAAATTGAATTGATATAGTTTTCATGATGGTGGAGAATTATATACATGACATTTTTGTAAAAATAAATATTCCATTCTTATTATCTATAAAAGTTAAAAGGGAATTGATCATAAAATAAAAACCATGATTTATTTATAAAAATATTTTAAATGTTTAAAAATGTTTAAATTTTATTTTATAATTTATTTTATAATAGTATAAAATATTTTATATCATTGCTATAATACATGGTTCTAAAATATAATACATCCTTGATTAAAAAGATCAATTAACTTGGATTATAATATAAATATTTTCTTAATTATATTAAGTAAAAAAGATGAGAAAGTTGTACAATTCTATGAAGAAGTCACAAATAATCATATGAGAATAAAATTAATGATTATTATTGAGATATATATCATATTATTTTATAATTGGATGAAAAATCATAAACAAACCCGTTGAACGATGATATTGTAACAAGAAAAATAAAACCATTTTGGTAACCGTGAATAGTAATCCCCATAAAGGACTTAAATAAAATCAAAGATAAAGTATAATTATGATAGTTATTTTCATTATATTAAATTTAATATCGATTATATATACACCTTTTGAATGAATATAGGATCATATCATAACTTATGTCTCAAAAAAGGAAATTGAAGACACAAATCTTTTACCGAATTGGTAACTTTTCAACAATAAACCCTATAAAAGAGAGATCCTCAAATAGATATCTTAATATAAATTAATTTTATGAGAATAAATATTGAATAAAATCATATAAATTATATATTTAATATAGAATAAAGAGGTAGTGAATTTATCATGTGTCATACAAATGTAATAAGTGAGATGAAAATTCCTTACCATAAGTCTTAACTCTCACCACACTCATTTAATCCTCTGGTAAAATAAATATAATTTTATTATAAATTTATAAAAGTTTCGTAGTCATATATATAATAACATATATGATTTACTTATGAATTTATATAACACTTTTATTTACAATTACATGTAAAAGATATGTTTCTGGTAACAATTTCTTTTTTTAATACATGTTTTGACTTGTTATTCTAGGAACTATTTCTAGGATCATGTTATAATCACCACCATAATTATCTAAATCATATAAATATCGTTTATATTCACTCTATATGTATTTATTTTAATACATAATATTTTTTAAATGAAATAATCTATTCATTGAGATGATAGTACTTACATACGCATTATCGATGTTTTCATTTTCATGACATAATGAAAGAAGGAATAGTAGATGGTATATATATATATATATTATCATTTATATTTAATTATTATTTCATATATATAAAAACTTTTTTCAACCAATACTAATTAATTTCATGTAGTGCATTAAAAAATCACATTGGTTAATGAGGTTGTAGTTAGCCATACACAAAGATGACATCATCATATTTCCACTAAATGGAAATGATGAAGTAATGTTTTATATAATAATTACTAAAATAAATAAATAAATAAATAATATTATAAATATCATATATTAAGAGTGTTTCAATCACAATTCCACATATTGAATTGTTGTAATGGAGAAATTAAAGGCATCAGTTGGTGAGGTCGTAATCCTCCCAATACAACAACAACAATTTTTAACCCATTTGATTAAATGGTGTGTGTTTGTATGTATTAAACAAAAAATAATAAAATATTTGTATATGGCAGGAAATTATCTTATTAAAATAGAAAAAGGTAAAAATAATTTATCAGTTTTGTGGAAGAAATAATATAAAAATGAATTTGATGAAAGTTACCTCTTCTTCAGAAATCCATTTTTGGTTTGCCAAAAAGGACAGACATGGATAAATTTATTCAATTTAAATGTTTATAGTATATGGGTGGGTAAAATTAAAAGTTATTTCTCCTAGGTTTATTCAAGAAAAATGTCTTGAATGGTCTGAATAATGGGGCAGAGTGAGTGCCTTTTTATAGGTGAGGAGGAGTGGCATTCAGGTAAATAAATGAAATAATTCAATATTGGTTGGTTGGGATTACCTTATGTTTATAAAAAATGATAATTAATGGTTTCTAGATATCATATGGTCTAGAGAAACATCCAACATACATTTATTCACATGTTTTAGGCATCTTGTTCCTTAACTTATATGCTTCATTTTTTTCATTTTTTTCTTTATTATGGTAACTAGTTTTGTAATATAAGTAAATTAACCTTCGATAAAAAATTATAGTTATACATATTAGATAATTTAGACTCAAAAATTATAATTAATTTAAAAAAAAAATTTAAAATCCTTTGTGTGTTGGAAAATAAAATTAAAACTAGTGTAGGTAACATATAAAAACACCGCTTAAAACTTTACCGTGAAAAACATGTTTTTACTATTTAACAGTCATACAATCATTATAAGAGAAAAGTTGTTCCATCAATATAACATATATTTTAATTCTTAATATTTAAAATTAACTTTATAGAAGATCTAAATTTTATATATTTTAAATAAATTAATAAAATATCATTTATAATAAAATTGCAAGAATGGAAATTCTGACATTATTATCTAGATTAATAAAAATCAAGACACTGATGTAATTATAATATATTATTTGTGGAACATTTTTAAATGGTTGTTTTCATATAAAAAAATGTATAACAAAAAATTCCTTAAACTTATTTCACTTTTAATAGTTTTAGTATTATTTCATTTTTTTAATTATTAGTATATAATTCCCACATTATAATTTCATAGTCACTTAATGTAATTATATAATCTCAAAAAAAAATAAATTAAATAACCATTATTAAAAAAATAAATTATATTCCAATTTAATATTTCTTACCTAACCTACGTATTTCTTCCCTATTCAAATCAATTTTAGAAATTAAAAGGAAAAATGTACATTATTTTTATTTACGAAACTTATTATATGTGTCACATTCATTTAATTTTGGAAATAAATAATTAAATATTGTGGTATAAAGGGTTGTAATATTTCCATAAAATGGGATTTGGATATGTTATTGGACATTTTTACAACTTATATTCTATGTCTAACCACTAAGTAATCTTGCTTTTACCTTTATCTCATTAATGATTTTTAATTACTTTCAATAATCATATTACTAAGAATTTATTACTTATCAAAAATTATAAATTATTATGTTTCAATATATATAATCTATTTTTAAAAATATAATTAACAGATGTGTTAAAAAATTAATTTAAAATTAATCTCACACTCGTGAGAAGAAATATGGGTTTTAAGCAAATAAAATGATCAAATGTTTAAAATATTTTTATGTTCAGTTTCAAGATGAAATTTATTCCAATGAAAAAATTGGATTAATATATATTCAATTTTACTAATTGTTTATTTAAACTAATTTAAAACATAATATAACATTATAAATAAATTAAATTAAAATGTAGTTTTCAATTCAAATAATGTATATTTCACAATTCATCAAATAATGAAACTTTTTAGAAAGATTCCAAAAATACAGCATGTTCTTATATTCATATTCTTCTCTCATAAAAATATTTTTTATTGAAATTTTAAAAAAAAATTCAATTTTAATTATAAATTATGTGCACCAAGAACGATTATCATGTCATTTAAAAAAGTTACAGTATTTTCAGAAAACATTTCTTCTTCTATTAAATGATTCTATTTTTATTTTTAATAAATATTTAAATAATATAAATCTGAAAAGTAAATATTTCCAAATTATAGTTCATTCGATCCATTTCATCTATTCCAATGGCTATGTGATAAGTATAGCATTAAATAATAATGTAAATAGTATATTTTATTTTGGTAAAACACTTTCTTGCATGTAAAATAAGCTATCGAAGAAACCCAGTATTGAGTGTAACACATGAGAAATGTAGTCTCTGATGAACCACAATCTAAAATTTGGTATTCGTATTACACAACATTAACTTGGTGTTACGTATACAGAGTGATTAAATTGGTGTATCCTGTTATGTTATCCATCAATGAAATCAAATTGAATCCAAAAACTATTTTACAAAAACTCAATGTGATACAATAAGTATGAATAAATTATATGAAAAAAGGAATGGAATGTGGAATAAAAATAATAATTAAACCATAGAACACAATTTCAAAACAAAACACAACATAATGAATAATCCCACACTTATGTTTTTCTATACCAGATAGTCATAACTTAAAACATCATAATTACAAACAATGAATCACCATGTTGACAAATAACACACATAAAATCATGAGATACATCACATTAACTATTGAATTCCTAGGATGTATAATTATAGTCCCACTGATCACATATTGAAATTCTATAGATCATGTATGGCACATGGAAATTATAGGTATTAAAATCCAAGTCATAAAATAAAAAATGAAAATGAATAGGGTTGGTGAATGGTTCATATTTAATTATTTCACGAATAATCATTGTAATACTAAAATTACCAAGGGATATAATATTTAGGAATATATAATTATCATTATTGAAAGGATATGAAACATCTCAAGAGGATTCCATGTGATATTTTTTGAAAATAAAGATATTTTGATAAACCTCTAAAATTTGAATATATATAATTTTTTTTAGGTAGCAACATGTATATCAAAAATATAAAAGAGAAATAATAATTTTCAGAATTTTTAATGGAATTAGTGGAAAATACATAATTAAAATAATATGAAATCATATATAACCCAAAAGGTGGAGTGACATTAGAGAATCTATTTACATTATAACCTGATTTATCACATTGGTATTCCAACTCATATATAATAAAAATATGCTGTAAAAATATTCTGAACAAGAACTAAATTATGTTCATTTTTTCACAGTCATTCACTTATAAAAATTATTTTATTTTTATTATTTACCATTATTAAATACAAAAAAATTTGATGTAATATTTAAATTAGATTATATTGTATTTCTAAGATTTAATGATCATTATTAATTACTTATTAACCAATATTAATATTATTAAAGATTAATAATATATTTTTTATAAATTTATATATAATAAATAATTTATTATATTTTTCAATAGTTTTGGTCACAATTATTATTTTAGAAATTTCCTCTTGTGTGGTTAATTGACCATTGACATAAAATTAGCAAAAGAGGAGGAATATAAATTATGATATATAAATAAATCAAATATATAATAATTAATGTATGATAAAATAATTGATTTAGGTTTCATATACAACTAAATTAATATTAGAATACTTGGGTTTGATTGGAATAGAGAAGAAGGCGAAGAGAAGTGGAAAATAAGAAAAAAATATTATTTGAACTTACTCTATTCTCAATGTTTCTTCACTTCTATGAAACTAAACTCCATGAATAAATTGATTTGAGTGACTTTAGAATGTCTATATGGATTTTAAGGGTCCTATGATCAGGAATATAAACATTTATTTTTCTTTGGTAAGTGAGGTATGGGTTTTTTTAAAATGTGGAATGAGTGGGTTTTTATAGTTGCAGAGAGGGGTATTTTTAAAACAATAATGAATAAATTATTATATATAAGTTAAACCCTTAAATTGTAATAATTTTTACATTATTAATAATATCTGAAGAAATTAATATTATTAGATGTATTTTTATATCTATATAATTTTAATTTATTATTTTAATCAAAATGAAAGGGAAGACATGAAAAATAAAATATTTTAATTAGACATAAAAGATATTATACTTTTGAAATTGTTTTTTATGCTTATAAATTAATTTTTTAAAAGATGATTTAATTTTATTAAATTTATTTGTTGTTCAGATAATCAATTTTATATTTATGAAGTTATTATTAAATCATTATTATGTCATAAAACATGAAGTATTTGAAAATATACACTTTTAATATTTAAAAAAATTTATGTTTCAGAAAAAAAAATTCAAAATTTCCCCCTTTGGTACTTTTAATGTGATTATTTTAAAAATTACATTCATTACATTAAAATAATTTTTTGGTTTAGTTAACATTCATTTTTTGTATAAAAATTTTTATTTAATGGAAACATATAAAAAAATATTTATTAAAAATATATTTGCAATCTTATTGGATTTTTAACCTTGATAATTATTTTATGGTATTATAATATTTATATATTCTCATTAAAAATATTATTTGAATTATATTTTAGTATCCTCCAATCATATTTTTATTCCAACATTCAAGTTACTATTCCTAACAGTTATTTAACTATTATAGTTGTAATATTTCTTATTATAAATACATATTCATTCCTACATTCAAAATTCAACTCAATTCCTAAAAAGTTTGTACTCTTTCATTTCTAATATTTCAATTATTTTAAAGATATTTTATTATTTTTGACAAGTTTGATCATGTGAGCTATTATTCTAAATGATCTGTATGATCTAAATTATCATATTCTCATTTTTTATTCTATTTTTTCATTATAGTATTATAATTTTTCATGGGTTTAGACTTTAAATAACATACTTATACCTATTATTTTATTTTATTTATTTTTCTATTTTCTATGAGATTAATGGTGATAATTATATAAATATAATATATCACACATTTATTTTTTAAATAATTGTAATTTATAAATTCCGGTTAATTACGTTCTTCCCCCACCCATTTTGAATTGATTTTCTAAAATTTAATCTCAAATTATCAATTAAGAATATATTATGGTACTTTTTTCATTATTTCATCTAGTTATAGTTTCTCCTCTTTATATTTTTGCTTCCATTGTAGTAATTTGACTAGGAAGGTTTTTTTATTACATAGAACACTGTCTTTATAGTCCATGTTCTATATTGGATTTTCCATATAATAGAGGCCATGACCTAGTTGTACCACCTATGGATACACAACCTATGAGTGATCAGGTATGTACTTCCTCAGAAGAGATTCATGGAACACATGATCGACATGAAAAATGTTTGGGGGAAGTGATATATAACGTTCCACTAATTCAATAAGTTTCATGATATGAAAGGGGAAATTGTACACATAATAGATCCTTTTTCTCTTTCTATGTCACATGACTCTCTTCCATGGTGACATTTAAAATAAAAAATAATCTCTATCAAATAATTTTATACCCGTTCGATAGTCGTAATAATAGTAATTATGTTAAATCTGAGTAGATTTTATATGTTGATGGATGGATTAACCATTCACTATAATTTTCTCTCAAGATCAGTTCCATGCAGCTTCTTTTTGGAAACATCGTACCATCATGTAGGTTGTTTACATTATTTATAATATAGATATTAATATGGGGAAATTTGAATACTTGAGTGTATAATGTTGTTTTATAATAACTCATCCAATGGGAGATGTTGATCCCACCTACCTTTAAATTCCATTTAGTATGCTCTTAATATGTTCTCATGTTTCTGAACAGTGCTTCTAGATTGGCTATTTGTTTGGGGTGAAATATTGTACTGATATTTAATTTATTATTTAGATCATGTTTTATACATCTCACTAATGTTAATGTAAACTTTGGATGATGATCATAAACAGTCAAAATTGATTCCTTATAGAGCCTCATAACTTCCTTTTTGTATATGTTTGATTTTTTTCTTACGAAAATTATTGCTAAATAGTAATTGTGTTAGAATTATACATGATTCATTCAAACATATCCCATATAACATTACATTAATTGAATGTCTTCAAGATAATTGTGAAAAATTCCATAGGTATGTTTTCCAATTTCAATGTGGGTTTAGGAAATGGTTTCATCATCTACATAGACATCTGTCACTCTACCTTAACTTATTGAAATACTAAGAACATTTAGGTGTACTCAAAAATCTCCTTATTCATTTTTTATAACTTTAAGTGCCCTATAATATGAGAATACATATTGGTACTTCTTGGATAGATAGAGAACGAAAATATGTGGGCATTTTTCAAAAGATATTTCTTTATATCCCATAGTTAATGTACACAATTTCTAGTTTCAAACCAACTGACACCATTGAAATCAATATTGAATTCATGAAGATTCCCTTTATTTACTGATTCCAAATTCTATTGATGATACAAATATTCCTATTTCATCTTATCAACATTATCTTAGATAGATTATTGTGTTATCATTTTAGTGATTTATGATATATTCCCTATCGCTATGATTTTTTGATCTATCCATTACATATATGTGGAGATAATATTTTCCTTAATCCCCATCTTGAATTGTAAAGATGGTTCAATTCCATAAGAAAATTGTAATAATAGTCTTTTCTCATATCTAACAATATTGGTTTATTGGTTTTTAGATAATATTTATTTTAATAAATACATTAGACTGTTTTGATCTATATATATGCTCCACTAGTCATCTTAGAGGGAGTTCCCACAAATATTAATGAAAAATCAAATATTCTAACCATATATCATGAATTGGGAAGCTCATCTCAAGTATCTTCAACTGTAATGAGGTTTAGGATAACATATAATCAATTTTATGAGTACAAAACCAATTATATTCTTTTAAGAACCAGTGTATATCATAAACATGTATCCTCTTTATAACGACCCATACTTTACATACGTTGTTATAACTTCAGAATTTAAGCACACTTATTACAACATATAACAAAACCAAGAAAGGACTGTATAGGTATAGTGTCTTTAGAAACTGGGAGACATAAAAAACTGGTTCATAAAGAATCTACTTTGCCTCACATTTATTTCATCATATCTAAAGTCCCTTTTTGGAATATTTTACTTAATAACCTTCTTCCTGACCTGGGGAAATAAAACATACAAAAGGGTGAGCTCAAATTCTCCGTAAGGGTAAACAAAAGAAATATCAATCACTTCTTATATATAAGCACATAACTTTTGGAAATCATAACCTGCAAAATAGATCATAATTTCATAACATGGGATAAATCATAGTAGTGAAATGTAATCCCAATTATCATAACATAAAACATGAAACATTGTGGCATACACACATAATCATAGAGAATCATTTCTTTTTGTCAAGACTCATTTCCAAGACTATCTTAGTGGAAAAAGTCCATTTCTGAACCGGGTTCATTCCTCGTTTCAGTCCTGTTTCACTGAACCGGTAAAACCTACCGTTCCAGCCGTGTCTATCTCATGAGATATAAAATCTTTACCCAATGCATTGGAGGGAGATATAGGTCCCACCCATCTCATAATGATACCATTCTTATGTGTGCCACAAAATCATAAATCATACATCATTGCATAACCCATGTAATAAATATGGGATTCTTAAACATCATGACATCATAAAACAATTAATATAAGATAAAAAAATTCATAAAAATAATTCCATCACAACATTATCAAATCAATGTAATAATAGGGATAGAAACACAACCCTATTTTATCTTAGATGGAAAATAATTTTGATAAAACACTTGAACTCCATTCTTGAGGAAAATATCATTTCTACTTCAAAAACATTTTTCCTTTCTTAACATGTCATACAATTTTAAACTAAAATAAGTTGATTAAAAAGAAACTTGAAAACTTGTAATGGAAGCTTCTTGGAAATAATTTATTAAAAATCCATTCATGCCGTATAAGTTAAAAAACATTCTTCTCGTACTTTTGTCGGAAAAGTCAAAAAGTTCCTCGTATGAAAAACGACAAAAGATTCCTTTCAAATATTTTACTAAAAACTCACCAAAGGGTAAAATAGGTTCTATATAATTGTAGTTGGATGGAAATAATATTACATATTTAGGAAACATGGATGTGGATGATAAAATACACCCCAGTAAATTCTGAAGTATAAACAATCTCGGATAAAAATTGAGATTGCGAGATTTTCCCTTACCTTAGGTCTGATATGCTTTGTACGTGTCCGAACCTACTGTATAATGAATTAAATAATTTTATTGACTTATTCCAGAATCATACTTATTGTTATGTTATCATATATGGTTATATTCTTAGTTTCTTGGTAGTAATATTTCATTGCTACTTGTTATTCGGGTGTTTATAACTTTTTGTTCTTATGCATGTTTTGTCATATAAATTCTGATTCTTCTCTTTAGGTTATAGATAAATCATTTAAATAATGTTATTAATGTACTATATATCATATTTATTCATTAAATTCATTTATAAAATCATTATTCAATGAAGATCATGTACAACGAGTCGCATCACATCGTGGAGACGATATTCCGTACGTACGCACGAGCGATGATATCATTCCCATGATCGTGGAATTGTATTGGAGTATATGTACACTATTTAAGAATCAATATAACTTTATAATAGTCATATATAGTCATTATTTACACCATTATACCCATCCAAGTAAGGTGGTGGTGGAAAATAGATTACACCACGGCGTGGAGACGGTATTCCGTATGTACGCACGCGCAGTGATTTCTTTTTCCATAGGATGGATAGATGGTGAAATAGGGTTGTTTAATACATATAATAACATATCAGTATATTAGTGATACTGATGTTATTACTTCATTATGAAACAACTAAATAAGAAGAAGTGGAAGAATAAATAAAGATGAAAGAATCGGTAACGGGCATTACATCTTCTTTAAAGAGCCTCTTTGAGACCTCATTTTAGGGCATTAAAATTGGTCTGTGAGGAAGACCATAACCTCTAGGATGTTTCTAGGGAAGTGGAGAGGAGAATTTGGCAGGGGTTGGACGAGCATGAATGCTCAATGTGGTGTGAGGAAGAGAGGGAGGAGATGCCCTTTTATAAGGGAGGAGAGGGGCACCTTTGGAATAACTTAAAATATTATTTTATTATAAAGTCAAGTTCGGTTTTAAATAACTCCAAATTGATTCATTTCGACGATAAGGTTGGGATGGGTCTAAATACTCTCATCCAATATAATTTAGACAAGTTTAGGTTCCTATTTTAACCTTATCATTTAGATTTTACATTAAGTTAAATAATTTTACTTTTACCGTGTTTTCTTGTGTTCTTATACTATAAGGTTAATAAACTTACTATAAGCAGCCAAACGAACCCCAAGATGTTTATTATTAATATATATAACCTTATCTATGTCATTTGGCTGAACATTAGATATTTAGGAATAAAATAACAATTAATAATATAATATTTGTTTTAAAAACTATTTTATGTCAATTTTGACACTATTTAGTAATTAATTTTTGTAAAAATCATAATAGAATGATTAGTTCAAAAAAAGTTAATTAAATCAATACTATCATGTCATATTAATCTATAAAATTAGTGGAATTCATAAAAAGTTTCAAATTACATTTATTTTGGTGTTTATAACATCACTTATGTAAATATTTCATTAATAATATAATTACTGCTTCATTGTTGTGTCATAAATAAATTAAATTATTTAATGTCTAAAAATTAAAAATAAAATACCATTATGTAGGAAATATTTTTAAATTTCTAATGAATATTTATAGTCGAATTTATCTTATGTATAACCCCATATTAAAAATGATTTAGTTATTAAACTTTGATTTTAACTATTTTAACCCTTCTTTAAATAATTTAATAATAAATGTCCTAATCTAATCCAAGTGGGCGTAAATGGTCATATTTTATTCCTAAGGTTGTTTTTGGTTGAATTACACTTGTTAAATAGAATTAGGACATGTTTTAGGGAAATAATAATATCATTTTTACCCTTAATTACCCTATTTACTTTTAACCGTGGTAAAAAAAAGTAAAAAGTTACTATTCACCAAAAAATTATTTTCATCTAATTGAACCACATTTTACTTACTGACATCAACTGTGTTTCTCGGAATTTTGAAATTCCACTCACAGAAGCGGTAAAATTATGTTTTATGAAAAAATCAGTTTTTTAACTACCACATAGTGGTTTCACTATTCATCAAAAATTGAAAGTTTTCAGAAAAATACCAAAATTTCACCCTAAGATAATTTCGATATTCCGAATCCAAAAATGAAGTCCATTTTGAAAAATAAAATTTATAAAATTTCAAAAAGTGGTTATTACTATTCATAATGGCTAGTTTTAATAATATTTTATTAGCATATCATTGTTTAGTGAAACTCGGTATTGCGTACGCCGCAAGCTATCGAGGAAGGTTGTGATTTCGTGTAAAGCATTCCAAGCAAGTGTTGTGTGTAGAAAAAGATTCCTTTGATGATTTATATAACATAAAAGTCTCGGGTGTTACATTCTACCCACCTTAAAATGAATTTCTCCCTCGAAATTCTTCACTTTGTAATAAACAGATGAGGATACCTCTCCCTCATCATATCCTCAAGCTCCCATGTAGCTTCTTCTAATTAGTGGTTTCTCCATAAAACTTTCACCAATCGAGTGGTCTTGTTTCATAGGACTTTTTCACTACGATCCAGAATCTCTATCGGTTGTTCTTCATAAGAAAGATCTTGCTCCAGCGGTACAACTTCTGAGCGGAGTACATGTGAAGGATCAGGTATGTACTTTCTCAAGAGAGATACATGGAACACGTCGTGAACTTGAGAGAGATTCAGTGGAAGCGCCAATCGGTAAGCTACCTTCCCAACACGATCCAGTATTTCGAAAGGACCGATATATCTAGGGCTTAACTTCTCCTTCTTTCCAAATCTCATGACCCTCTTCCAGGGAGATATTTGTAAGAACACTTTATCACCAACTTCAAACTCTAGGTCTTTTCTTCGGTTGTCGGCATAACTTTTCTGTTGACTTTGAGCTGCTCTTATATGTTGTTGAATAGATCTGACCTTTTCTTCCATTTAATCAACGAGATCGGGTCCTAATAGCTTTCTTTCCCCAACTTCATCCCAGCAAGTTGGAGTCCTGCATTTCTTTCCATAGAGAGCTTCATAAGGATCCATCTGAATACTGGAGTGAAAGCTATTATTATAAGAAAATTCCACCAAAGGTAGGTGTTGATCCCAACCACCTTTGAAATCCATAGGGCAAGCTCTCAACATATCTTCTAGAGTTTGAATTGTTCTCTCAGACTGACCGTCTGTCTGAGGATGATAAGCAGTGTTAAAACTCAACTCTGTATCCAGAGTATGCTGAAGACTTTGCCAGAACATCGAGGTAAATCTCAGATCCCGATCAGATATAATAGAAAGTGGTACTCCATGAAATCCTACCACTTCCTTTACATATATCATGGAAAGCTGATCCAGAGAGAAATTTCTCTAATAGAAATGAATTGTGTAGATTTTGTAAGACGATCAACTATGACCCAGATAACATTATTGCATTTGGATGTTTTAGGAAGTCCTATGACAAAGTCCATAGTGATGTTTTCCCATTTCCATTCGGGTATGGGTAATGGTTGTAACATCCCCTTAGACTTCTGTCTCTCGGCTTTAACTTGTCGACAAAACAAGCATCAAGAGACATATTCAGCAACATCTCTTTTCATGCCATCCCACCAGAAGTACTCTTTCAGGTCCCTATACATCTTCGTGCTTCCAGGATGAATAGAGAATGAAGAACTATGAGCCTCATCCAGCAGTTCCTTCTTTAATTCGGGGATGGGAGGAACACAAACCCAATTCCTGAACTTTATTATCCCATCACAATCAAGGTTGAATTCAGGAACATTTATCACCTTCTTTTTTAACTCGACATCTTCTTTCTGTGCCTCTTTAATCTTCACATGTATAGATGGTTGAACATTTATTTATGAAAGATACAATTTCCCCCCTTCCATTATAATTCCAAGATCCAACCTTTGTAAATCCATAAATATTGGATCTTTTGTGATCATCATCATGGATAAACTGGCATGGTCTTGTCGACTTAATGCATCTGCCACCTTGTTTGCTTTCCCAGGGTGGTAATGGATTGAGCAGTCGTAATCCTTAATCAGCTCCAACCATCTTCTTTGGTGCATATTCAGCTCCGTTTGTGTGAAAATATACTTTAAACTTTTATGATCAGTATAAATGTCACACTTTTCTCCATAAAGATAATGCCTCCAAATCTTTAATGCAATGATTACCACAGTTAACTCCAAATCATGTGTTGGTTAATTTTGCTCATGTATTTTCAACTGTCATGAGGCATAAGATATCACCATATCATTTTGCATAAGAACACACCTCAATCCCTTCTTGGATGCATCACTGTAGATCTCAAACCTTTCTCCACTACAAGGCAGTGTGAGCACAGGTGCACTGAATAACCTTCTTTTCAACTCCTTGAAATTCTCTTCACATTCCTCCGTCCAAACAAACTTAACTCCTTTCCGTGTCAACTTGGTGAGTGGATTAGATAATCGTGAAAAATCATTCAAAAAACGTCGATAATATCAATCCAAACCAAGAAAACTTCAGATCTTAGTTACTGTTGTCGGTCTCGACCATCTTTCGATAACCTCTGTTTTTGCTGGATCCACAGATATCCCCTCTCTTGAGATTATGTGACCCAAAAATGCAACTCTTTGAAGCCAAAATTCACACTTGGTAAATTTGGCATAAAGCTTCTCCTTTCTCAGGGTCTTCAATATAATTCTCAAGTGATCTTCATGTTCTTCCTTGCTCTTTGTATAGACAAGAATATCGTCTACAAAGACTACCACAAATTGATCAAGATAGTCTCTAAAGACTCTATTCATTAGATCCATGAAGATAGCAGGGGAATTAGTAAGACCAAATGGCATCACTATAAATTCATAGTGTCCATACCTTGTACGGAAAGCCGTCATTGGTATATGCTCCCTTTTGACCCTTAATTGATGATACCCTGAACGAAGATCAATCTTGGAGAAGTATTGAGCTCCGCATAGTTGTTCAAATAGGTCATCAATGCACGGGAGAGGATATTTGTTCTTGATAGTGATCTTGTTAAGTTCTCGATAATCAATGCAGAGTCTCATTGATCCATCTTTCTTCTTAACAAACAGAACAGGTGCTCCACAAGGTGACGTACTAGGGCATATGAACCGCTTATCAAGATTCTCTAGGAGTTGCTTCTTCAATTCCTACAACTCAATTGGGTCTATTCTATAAGGTGTATTTCAAATAGGCAAAGTACCCGGTACGAGTTCTATTGAAAACTCAACTTCACGATTTGGTGGAAGACCCGGTAATTCCTCCGGAAAGACATCATCAAACTCCCGTACAATGGGCATATTCTTAATTGTGAGTTTCTCACCAACCATTTGAGATAAATAACCTTCATTTAGTGGAACCAAAACCCATAAGATGGAAGGAATTTCCACTGGAAGGTTATGTTCATCCTTGCATCGATAGACGATCAAAGATTTATCTAGAATATGAAATGTGACTTCCCTTCTTTGGAAATTGATATGAGCTCCATGTAGAGAAAGACAATCCATGCCAAGAATCACATCAAATTCCCCTATAGGAAGGATCACAAGATTTGCAGGAAGCACTTTCCCACAAACTTCAATCGGAGAAGAATTATAATCTTTTGATGCGACAATTGTGCCATTAGGTGTTGTCACAGCTAACTCAACATCTAATTGTTGAGGTAATACGGTGATACCCTTAGAAAATTCTTCAGAAATAAAGGAGTGGGTGGATCCAGAATCAAATAAAACATTTGCTACTTTAGAGTGGATGGTAAGTGTACCTTTCACCACATCATTATCGTACTCCACATCGCTGATAGAAATTTCATGTGACTTTCCTTTGTCTTTAGCCTTAAGAGTTTGTTGACATCGACCATCATCATCAACCATTGGATTAGGGAATTGATTGGAATAATTCCCCATCTCCTTTCACTTGAATCATTGAAGTGTAGTAGGTTCATTCTGTTCATCCCTTCCTTTGTTTGCATCATTAGACATCTTCTTCCCATCATTACGGCATTCAAATGCCCGATGACCTTCCTTTCCACATTTGAAACATTTACTTGTCCCTTTAAGACAACTCCCTCCATGTTTCTTTCCACACTTTGAGCATAAGGGAAAGCTCATCTTCTTTTCAGTGTGCTCTTTAGATTTTCCTTTGAATTCCATTTTCCTCTTCTTATCAAACCCATATGACTGATGGGTTACTCCAATCTCCATCTCAACGTTGAGAGCACATCGAACTATTTCCTCAAAGCTATTGAAGTCCCTTATGGCTAAGGCCCTTCGAAGACTTGGTTTTAAGCCACTAAAGAATCGATCGATCTTACTCTAAGGTTGGATAATATTACCAGAAGTGTACCTTGCAAGTCTTGTAAAATTTTCTTAATAGGTACCAACAGATTCATCATCCTTTTGCTTCAGTTCAAGAAACTCTTTCTCCATCTTTGTTTGGAGAATACGAGGGAAGTACTTATTGAAAAATATGTTCTTGAACTCGTCCCATTCTATGGACTCAATTTCATCCCTTTGCCTCGTATTCTTATTAAGATTCCACCATTGATCAACATCACCTTCCAAACGATACGGTGCTAAGATGACTTTATCATGCTCAGATAATTGAAGAACTGAAAATATCTTTTCAGTAGTACTAATCCATTGTTCAGCAACTAATGGATCAGTAGACCCGCTGAATGAAGGTGGACGCTATCTCATGAAGGATTCAACAGAATGTTTCTCCTTCCTTTGCTAGTTTGGAAGTCCTGCATGATTCATAGCTTGAGAAAGTTGTGTGATCCTGGCTACAATATTTTGCATTCCATCTCCCATAACGTTTGGTTGCTCAGGGGGACAATCATTGCATTGCCTGTCGCATTCCGCATTAACACGGTTCCTTCGGGTTCTAGCCATTTACTAAAACCAAGAAGAATAGTGTGAGCAACACTAATTATAATAGGAAAACCACATAATCAAGAATATAATTTCACACTTAAGGTCTTATCCTAGGTTATTCATGGCCATTTCTAAAACACTAAGATTGTGTTCTATGCTTATACTTATCCTTAGGGTTATTACTAAGGCTTTCACATCCTAGTTTCCAATGTTTGACTATACCTTTCCTCTGATACCAACTATAACGACCCATACTTTACATACATTGATATAACTTCAGAATTGAAGCACACTTATTACAACATATAACAAAACCAAAAAAGGACCGTATAGGTATAGTGTCTTTAGAAACTGGGAAACATAAACAACTGGTTCATAAAGCATCTACTTTGCCTCACATTTATTTCATCATATCTAGAGTCCTTTTTTGGCATATTTTACTTATTAACATTCTTCCTGACCTAGGGAAATAAAACATACAAAAGGGTGAGCTCAAATACTCAGTAAGGGTAAACAAAAGAAATATCAATCACATCTTATATATAAGCACATAAAATTTGGAAATCTTAACCTGCAAAAGAGATCATAATTTCATAACATGGGATAAATCATAGTAGTGTAATGTAATCCCAATAATCATAACTTAAAACATGAAAATTTGTGGCATATACACATAATCATAGAGAATCATTTCTTGTTAGTCAAGACTCATTGCCAAGACTATCTTAGTGGACAAAGTCCATTTCTGAACTGGGTTCATTCCTCCTTTCAGTCCTGTTTAACTGAACCGGTATAACCTACCGTTCCATCCATGTCCATCTCATGAGATATAAAATCGTTACCCAATGCATTGGAGGGAGATATAGTTCCCACCCATCTCATAATGATACCATTCTTATGTGTTCCACAAAATCATAAATCATACATCATTGCATAACCCGTGTAAAAAAATGGTATTCTTAAACATCATGACATCATAAAAAAATTCATATAAGATAAAGGAATTCATAAAAATAATTACATCACAACATTATCAAATCAATGTAATAATAGGGTTAGAAACATAACCATATTTTATCTTAGATGGAAAATAATTTTGATAAAACTTTTGAACTCCATTCTTGAGGAAAATATCCTTTCTACTTCAAAATCATTTTTCCTTTCTTAACATGTCATACAATTTTAAACTAAAAGAAGTTGATTAAAAATAAACTTGAAAACTTGTAAAGGAAGCTTCTTGGAAATAATGTATTAAAAATACATTCATGCCGTATAAGTTAAAAAAACATTCTTCTCGTACTTTTGTCGGAAAAGTCATAAAGTACCTCATATGAAAACAACAAAAGAATCCTTTCAAATCTTTTAATAAAAACTCAACAAATGGTAAAATAGGTTCTAAAAAATTGTAGGTGGATGGAAGTAATATTACATATTGAGGAAACATGGATGTGGATGATAAAATACACCCCAGTAAATTCTGAAGTATACACAATCTCCGATAAAAATTGAGATTGTGAGATTTTCCCTTCCCTTAGGTCCGATATGCTTTGTACGTGTCCGAACCTCCTGTATAATGATTTAAATAATGTTATTGACTTATTCCAGAATCATATTTATTGTTATGATATCATATATGGTCATATTATTAGTTTCTTGGTAATAATATTTCATTGCTACTTGTTATTCGGGTGTTTATAACTTTTTGTTCTTATGCATGTTTTGTCTAATAAATTCTTATTCTTCTCATTAGGTTATAAATACATCATTTCCAGAATGGTATTAATGTACTATATATCATATTTTTTCATTAAATTCATTTATATAATCATTATGAAATGAAGATCATGTAGAACGAGTTACATCACATCGTGGAGACGGTATTCCGTACGTACGCACGAGCGATGATATCCTTCCCATGATCGTGGAATTGTATTGGAGTGTATGTATACTATTTCAGAATCAATATAACTTTATAATAGTCATATATAGTCATTATTTACACTATTATACCCATCCAAGTAAGGTGGTGGTGGAAAATAGATTACACCACGGCGTGGAGACGGTATTCCGTACGTACGCACGCGTGGTGATTTCTTTTTCCATAGGATGGATAGATGGTGAAATAGGGTTGTTTCATACTTATAATAAAATATCAGTATCTGATTGATACTGATGTAATTACTTCATGATGAAACAACTAAAGAAGAAGAAGTGGAAGAAGAAATAAAGATGAAAGAATCGGTAATGGGAATTACCTCTTCTTTGAAACGCCTCTTTGAGACCTCATTTTAGGGCACTAAAATTGGTCTTTGAGGAAGACCAGAACCTCTAGTAATTTTCTAGGGAAGTGAAGAGGAGAAAGTGTCAGGTTTTGGCAGAGCTTGAAGGCTCAAAGTGGTGTCAGTAAGAGAGGGAGGAGGTGCCCTTTTATAAGGGAGGAGAGGGGCACCTTTGGAATAACAAAAAATATTATTTTATTATAAAGTCATGTTCGGTTTTAAATTGCTCCAAATTGTTTTATTTCGAGGATAAGGTTGTGATGGGTCGAAATAAACTCATCCAATAGAATTTAGACAAGTTTAGGTTCCTATTTTAACCTTATCATATATATTTAACATTAAGTTAAATAATTTTACTTTTATCGTGTCTTCTTGTGTTCTTATACTATATGGTTAATAAACATACAATAAGTAACCAAACGAACACCAAGTTGTTTATTATTAATATATATAACCTTATCTAAGTCCTTTGGCCGAACATTAGATTTTTAGGAATAAAATAACAATTAATAATATAATATTTGTTTTAAAAACTATTTTATGTCAATTTTAACACTATTTATTAATTATTATTTGAAAAAATCATAACAGAAGGATTAGTTAGAAAAAATTAATTAAATCAATACTAACATGACCTAGTAATCTATAAAATTAGTGTAATTCATAAAAAGTGTCAAATTACATTTATTTTGGTGTTTATAACATCAATTATGTCACTATTTCATTAATAAGATAATTACTGCATCATCGTTGTGTCATAAATAAATTAAATTATTTAATGTCTAAAAATTAAAAATAAAATTCCATTATGTATGAAATCGTTTTAGCTTTCTAATGAATATTTATAGTCGAATTTATATTATGTATAACCCCATATTTAAAATGGTTTAGTTATTAAACTTTGATTTTAACTATTTTAACCCTTCTTTAAATAAATTAATAATAATTGTCCTAATCTAATCCAAGTGGGCCTAAATGGTCATATTTTATTCGTAAGGTTGTTTATGGTCGAATTAAATTTGTCCAATCGAATTAGGACATGTGTTAGGGTAATAATAATATCATTTTTACCCTTAATTACCCTATTTACTTTTAACCGTGGTAAAAAAAGTAAAAAGTTAATATTCACAAAAAAAATTATTTTCATCTAATTGAAACACATTTTACTTACTGACATCAACCGTGTCTCTCGTAATTTTAAAATTCCACTCACAGAAGCGGTAAAATTAAGTTTTATGAAAAATTCAGTTTTTTAACTACCACTTAGTGGTTTCACTATTCATCAAAAATTGAATGTTTTCAGAAAAATACCAAAATTTCACCCTAAGAAAATTTCGATATTCCGAATCCAAAAATGAAGTCCATTTTGAAAAATAAAATTTATAACATTTCAAAAAGTTGTTATTACTATTCATAATGGCTAGTTTTAATAATATTTTATTAGCATATCATTGTTTAGTGAAACTCGGTATTACGTACGACGCAAGCTATCGAGTAAGGTTGCGATTTCGTGTAAAGAAAGCCAAGCAAGTGTTGTGTGTAGAAAAAGATTCCTTTGATGATTTATATAACATAAAAGTCTCTGGTGTTACACTCTTGAGGGTACTCTGAGTATCGTTTTGGTTAATAGCTACTTCTTTATCTCCTTAATAATTTCCTCAAAATAATTTATCCATAAATTCATTAATTATTTTTATGTTAATATAGTTAGTGGGATAAACAATCATGATAAATTTCTCACAATTGTTTAGTATTGATATGTTAATCCACGAAAACTCAATATTTATATGGAACTTTATGTCCTTCTTCATTCTTCAATTTCCATTTTTAAAATATATATTGAAATTATATCCCATGAGATTACGAAACCAAATCACTTCACTTAATACATAAAAAATTCACACCTGTATATCATAGTTTAGATTTTCACTATTATTAATGTCTCTATCAAAATCCTTATAAGATATTTATGTTCCTCGTTTCTCTTTGAGTAAATGAGAATAAAATCAATATATACATCCAAAAAAATTTCAAGGTTGTATCTATACCCTCTATTCATGAAATCCATGATGGTTTTAGGGGAACTAGTATAATAAAAGGGTATTACTATGGAATTATAGAGTACATACCATGTATAAAAGGATTTCATCTGAATATCATCATTCTTTGGTAAGAGATGATGACATCCCGAATAGAGATCCACCTTTTAGAATTACTGAGAGCCTTGAAGATGATCAACAAATTCATCAACACATGAATGCAACATGTTATCCTTGTAGTGATCATTTTTATCTCTTAATAATCAATTCATAACCATATATATCTATCTAATTTATCGAGAAAGAGCATTATTGAACCCTATAGTTATACACTATGTTGTATAAAAACCTACTCAAAATTATTTTGAAGCTTCTTTTTTATATCTCATAGTTCTATCACAAAAAACTGTATGGGAATTTAGAGATAGAAGTTTCTCTAGGTATATGATCTATTAATAAAAATACCCATTATTGATGAAATAGTTAGATAACTATTTAGGAAATTCATTATTATATTCCCATACAATGCGATATTCTTATATGTTTCATATCTCTATTAAAAATAATTTTGGAATGATATTATTCTTCACAGGGTATCAACACCCATACTATTGTAGAATTTTGAAATGGTTTTCATGATCAAATATTCATTTATACAAGAGAATTTAATGGTTAAGAATATAGAAGAATATTTAATTTTCCTGATAGTTAATGTCGGTTTTATATAAGAAGATCTTACGCATTCCTAGTATAATGTAAACTTTTCCCAATTGAAAGAATTTGAAATAGGTTGGATGAATATTACCACAAACACCAACAAGATAAGTGTTCAGAACATGGGTTGAATTAATTGGACTACTAGGTCATAGTATGGATATCTATAATAATGTATTTTAGGGTTTTGATTCAGTAGATATAAAAACATTTTATAATATAAATTAATTTTTTAAACCATAATAAAATAAATCTTTTTCCATTTTTTAATAAATATGAATTAAACCTTGTATTACTTCATTTTCATATAAGACGTCAATAGTTATGATGAGAGAAGTTTTTTTTCATTTCTCCCTTTTATTTAGTGGATGATAACATTTATTACCCATGATAACCCATGGTTTATTTTATTCCTGATATAGTTCTTATTACCCTTGTAGTTTATGAATTGGACAATGATTGGAGAATTTAATGGTGAATTTCAGCCCCCTATAACACCGATGAACTTCTTAAAGACTCTTTTAAATTCATAATCTGGGGAGAAATATATATTCCACATAAGGTATTTCCTAATAACATTTTGAAAATTCCAATAATCTGGTTTGTATCTTCATTGACAAGTTTTTGGTTGTATCATCTTTTTCTCCATTTTCAATTGATCCCTTATATTGAAACTATATTTTTATCTAATTATCATTATATAAATGGGACCATTATCCAAACACTATCTCTATATATAGAGCAAAAAAAACTACTTATTCACATATCTTAATGTTCAGGATTGATATAGCCTTTTGGAGGTGTGAGTTTATACCACTAAATAATAAATATATTCTTTATCAATATTGATAGAATTACAGGAGGATTAACTTCTTAGACCTTATAATTTTCATTATAATTCATGAAATATTCACACTCCATTTTATTAATATATAGTAAATATCTATATTTATTTTTTGAATAGTTTGATGGAAATAATTTTAAATAAATATCCTCTTGAGGTCGTCCCACTTCATTTCATTCATTTAATCCATTGCCTGTGTATTACATATCAATTCCAACTAATGATTTGCCTCTCCATCTAAATCATAGATAATCATATTATCTTTACACCCCGCAAAATAATGTTGCATAAAATTTTCTAATCAATTGAGTTATCCAACAAGTTTGTGATAGGTGTAATATAAGATCCTTTAAAAGATAGTGGTTATTGGGAATAAAATAATAAATCGATTATTGTTCCTTCTTAGGTGAGGGAAGATAATCCACATGGTTAAGGTTATTATTCATAGAAAAATATTGATGTGTTAGCATCACTATGTTGTTTTTAACTACACCCCCACTACATTATTCATGTCATTAATACAATAATTATATTCTCACTTATATGGTTTATTGGTATCATTTCACAAGTTTTCCACCATTTATGAAATTATATGTTGTTTGAGAAAAACATAATTCAATATGAAATGAATAATTTATTTTCATCTGATAATCAATTCTAATGTCGATGTTTTTGGATCCATATTGTTAGTGTAACACCAAAACTCTATAAACTTATTTTTTATGTATAAAATATTATATTTTATTAAAATACAAAGGATATCATCATAATTGATCGATTATTTTTTATTTCATTGGAAACTAGAAATGTATGTGAATCCAATATTACATCATAAATATAAAATTAAAATCATAATAACATTTTTTTTAATTATTATACTATTAATAATATAATTTTTCATATCATGTGGAAAATAAAAAAATAAAGGGTGATATTAGATGTTCAAAAAGAGTACATGCAATAGATGTTATCATGAATTTATAAGGAAGAATCAATGTGGAAATGTATATAACAAAAAACAGTTTTCATTTAATCAATAACATGAGAATGAAATAAATATATGTTGAATACCAATAATATAAAATCATGGACAATAATAAGTAAGTTATAAAGATGGAAATATATAATATTTGAATTCAATATTTGAGATATAATGATATTTGTGAATTCAAAGCCTTTTTAAAAATATTTTTTAATCGATGGGTAGATATACACCCTATAAACAATTAATGATTTCTTACTTATTTTATAATTGAGACAAATTGATTAATTGTAGGGCAATCTATATATATGATCCATCCATAAATAAATATCAATTTAATTACTTGTATATTGAATGGTCAATTAAATTTATATAAATGATTCTTTGTCAATATATATCCATATTGATTATAGAATATATATTTATCATTACTTTCCCCAGTCAATCAATTATCATTATCTCTATAACACCATAAGTTAAAAATTTTATTTGGTTTCACGAAATGATAAATCCATGATATGAAAATATATATTTCAGGGAGACATAATTTCCTATGATCATAAGAAATTTAATGTTTCAATGGAAATTTACTTAATTAAATATTTGTCAATAAAGTAATACTATCCTGATAAAAATGGATAATTTGAATTCCAAATTAATAATACAGATAATATCATTATAAATCATCTCCAATGGATTATAATCAAATTATATGTATTTTTTTATTGATTAAAATAAATACTGAAAAATAACATTTGAACATTCTTAAAGAAAAAATCCATTTATCATTGAAAATAATTTTTAAATGTCTTATTTTTCTAGAATGTTACCAAAAATATTTTCATTGATAAAACGTTTTAATATTGAAAATTAATCTTCTAATAATTTTATGTTTAGGACAATTATGAAAAATATTCATGCCATGTATGTTGAAAAAAAATTCATTTCACATTTTTGGTTGAAAGTCAAAAAGTAAGTTGTTTAGAAATTGACAAGAACATTCATTTTAGAAGAATTGTAAAAATCATGTAATGGAAAAAATTTATTTAAAAAATTAATGGTTAATATTCAAAATATTTTTAAAGAATAATAAGGAAAATATGGTGGTTGATTAAAAATATACATAGTCAAATAGTGAAATATGATTATATTATATTTTAAACATTTCTATTGAAGGAATACCTTATAGTAAATCATTAATAATCATGAATGAGTATATATTCCTATTAAATACCTAACAGGGAAACTATATACTCCATATAGAAGTAAATATATTAATAATACAAAATATGTATCAGTAGAGTGGAAATTGAGATGAAATTCCTCACCTCATATACAAATCATCACATACAATATTTATATTTATGAATAGTAAACTTCTACTATTATTTTCATTATTAATAAATTATTTCATGTTTATAAATTTTTTATCATGTAATATATATTTACATAAATAGTAAATTTCACACCAGACATTTTGATGTTATTCAGTTCATATAAAAATAGTAACAATGGTTGGTTGACTATTGTAATAGTGGTAATTATTCCATCATCACTAGAATAATGACTATTTAATAATTATCAGTTTTATATATCACTTATACATTAAAAACAACAAAATAGTTTTATCCATAATTAATTATGATACAATCATAGAGATGGTAGGGCCTAAATAAGCATAAGTAACATTTCTATTTTTTAATAATCATTCTGGATAAAATGTAAGTATTAAATTATATTTCAACAATGATAAACATATCATAAATAAAATATCATTTATTTAAATATACTTATATATATTAACCAAGTACTGTTTCCATGAAATAAGAATTACATCCCTTCATGGATGTAGTAACCGACACTTATAAAAAAATGATGCTTTCATTTTTTAGTGAATAAAAATTTATGAAAATAGTTGATCTAGTTTTTTTTACATAATTAATAAAAAACATATATATATATATTAAATCTATCATTATTATTATCTATGGTTGGTGGTTATGGAAATCATATTATATCAGTTTTTGAGGTGGTAGTCTACTATACACTTAAATAATAGTACTTTTTTACATTATATGGAGGAGTAGGTGGATATGGATTATTAAATATATATAATGTCACATCATTATATTTTATATAATGATTTCATTATTTTATAATCATTGATGAATTTTTGTTTTAGGTGGAAAAATAAATAAAACATAAATGAATTTCTATGAACTATACTTTTTCTTCGATCAATCTATTTATATTTATACCTAAATCCTTCATATTATGGGTTTTTTATTAATCCAGGTCTTCCAGATAAATGGGAGGACTTTAAGGGATGTACTTGATCTTGTATGTGAAACTAAAAGTTTATTTATATGTTAATTAAAGAGAAGATGAGATTCCCTTTTATAAGGGAGGATTAGTGCACTCTTATAATTTAGTAATGTTTTTAATTAATATAAATTAATGTTCACATGAAAATGGATCCAATTTCATAATATTCTATGATAATATATCTATTAGTTGAGATATACAAAAATAATAAACATTGTAAAACATTAGGGTATATTTTACCCATTTTATTGTTTTTACTGGTCTTAAACATTTTTTGCAATTACCAAAATTATATTGTATTTCTATTTAAGGTATGTAACATTCGTATAAAATAAAAACATTCCTTAATTTAACATTTTTGTTATTAAAAACCATATACCATATTTTTGGAAGAAGGTGATAATTTTTAGAAAATTTAAAACACTTCAAATTCATTATTTATTAAAATATAATTTCAGTTTCATTTTTTGATCTATTCATTTAAATTAACATCAAAAAAACTCGTAATCAATGTAATTATAATTAAATTAATTAACCCCACTCTATAATAATAAATTCTTATAAAAAATCATTGAATAAAACAGATTTTTCAAATTTTGTTACTTTTAAAAAATTTTACATCATTTTTTTCCTTTATTTGGATAAATTTTGTGTTAGTGTGGTATAAGAATTTACTGTAATTAGATAAATTAAAAAATCTATATATTAATTAATATAATTTTAATAGTTTCATTATCTTTAATAAATAAATGAATATTCATTCACAAATTTCTTTTGTCCAGTTTTGAAAATTCAAGAGATATTTTAATGCAATAGGGTGACATTTTCTCTTTTCCATTACATAAATTTTTAAATTGTTAAATTTCATGAAATGTTTCCCAAAAAAAATATGAATACATATTTAATAAGTGTCTAAATACCTTCATAAAATAAAATTTAATATGAAAATAGAGTCATTATCTCTTATTTCTAACTAATGATTACACGATTCACCATTTTACCAAGGGGGTGAATTTTTACAATTTATACAATTCATTTTGACAAAAATATAATTTTACATTATTAAATAATACAAATTATTATGATTCCAAAATATTAAAACCATTTTATTATATTTAATCTCTATAATTGTTAGTAATTCATTTTTATTTAATATGTTATTAACATTTTAAAAAATACACATTTTTCAAGGAAATGATGATTTTACATTAACTCAACGACTACTAATGTTCATTATTTTAATATAGATTAAAATTTACGGATATATAATCTATAAATTATATTTAAATAATTTTTAATTAGATGTTATATTAATTATTTAAAATTGAATACAATATATAATTAAAAATAGGTCAAAATGTGTTATTAATCATTACAATAGATTTATACCAAAATCAATAGATTTAATGATTAAAATGAAATTATTTATATTATAATGAACAAAATGGATAATGTGTTGCATCAAATCCATATTAAAATATAAATGTACTTTAAATTAGATGATTCAATGAAAACAAATTATAGTTTTACAAAAAATCGATATTTTCGATATTTATTAGAGAAAATATGGTCAAAAAAATAATAAAATATCACTTCAATATAAGTTTTATATTATAATTTAAAAATTAGATATTATATGAAATTAAATTACTAAAATTAGAACAATTTAATTACATTATCAATACACAAAAGGAATTTAAAAATTTTTTCAATGAAAACATATTTTGGAAACATAACATGAATTTACAGATACATCTTTAACTAAATTCTAAGATGTAATAAATAAATTTGTATTTATCAAGACCCATATATAAATATTTATATATTTTATAATGTGTTTAATCGTATTTTTACTCATAAATTCAATGTCAATGTTATAACATTCAAATTGAAATTATATATTTCAAGGTTCATTTAAGATTGGTGTCATGTATATTATATACCATTGAATATAATGATATTATTTTAAAATAATGGGGTGTTATATTAACTTACATTCTGTAAAATGTATCCCCATAATTTTAAATTGTTCCCAAATATCAAGGGTTTAACATTTAAATATTCTGTTCTGTAAAATCGAAATCATAACTGGGTTAATGAAAAGCCTTCTTTATATAAAAGAATTGGAAATAGAGAGGTCATATAGAATAAAAAAATTATTCCAAATAGGATTACATTAATGGGATGTTAAAATATTAACATATAGGAGAAAAATAATATCTAAGGACTGATAGAGTATAAAAATGAACATTATTAGGATAAATTTAATAACCATGATGCCATAATTTATTTATGGGTGAAATGAAAATTAATTAACCATAAATAAAGGAAAATAAATATCATTTTTATTTCTTGATCATTTTCCTAATTTTCAGGGTTTTTTTACTATCATGATAGAGAACACTATGAAATATACCTATAAGATATCTTTTATTTCAAAAGAACAATTTCTTCCAGTGGGTTTGAATTGAAGAATTTTTAATTTATTTTTTAGTCAATGAAATAAATATCAAATATGGTTTCTTGTTTGAACCAATGAAACTAATGTTTAATGGGATATATGATCAATTAAATATTAAAACTAATTTTGATTTGTCCTTAGATATTTATGAAAAGAAAAAAAAATTAGTATATTTTATCCAAAATAATAAATTAATCTCTAAAACCTTAACAATGACATTCATAGTTCAAATTAATCAATTTTATTAGTATTTATCCTTAATACCCTTCCAAAATACATATGTCCAAATTCAAAATTCAAAAATTTTGAATGTTAGTCACTAAAATTCCCAATTCAATATAACAGTTATCCCCCAATTTATATTAAGTTACTCTTAATGTCCCTTACCAAATATATATTAAATATTGTAATTATAAAACTCCAATGAGAAGATTACTTCTTCCAAAATTTACTCTCTCACTATTTCTAAAATAATTCCCAAATTGTCAAATAAATTACATGAATAAAAATGAAAGAAATTATTTCATACATTACATTATAACCAAATCAGTAATCATTTTCATGTTCACAAAAACTATCTAATTTACATCACCAATATTAATAATGCCTTTTTCCCAAATAAAAATTATTAATTAAACATCTAGATTATATTATGGGTTATCATTACCCTAATAAAATTCTACCATATAATATCACCATACATTTTAATAACTTTTCTGGGTTATCAATACCATTCTACACATTCTTCCAAATCCATAAATATAAATTATATTGAATGTATCTTTACATGTTTCATGATTCTTGAAACAAAAATATCATCGGTAAAAAACTTATACAAAATAATACATGAATCCAAATACAAAAACACTCTAATTATTCCTCATTGGTGTAGTGATAACCTATTCTTTTACTTCTCCCCTTGGATTATTTTGTTCCAAATTCCATTGATTCAATGGTAATTAATTTGAGTATTGACCCATTTCATTACAGTTAAATTACTAAGAATTAAGGATTTCTCTATTACCCTTTCATTAACATTCTTGAAGGCCATTTTTTTCAAGAATAAAGTAAATTATCATTCCTTATAAGATGGTATCGTAGTGTTTATTTATATAATTATCACATAAGTGATGTTTCATACTTCCAAAGAATTCATTTTACTATTTTATTTTTACTTTATGCTAAGTTATCTTATTCTCCTCTATATTTCCTTCTATGACACATGACTTATATAACTCTTTATTTTCCTATATATGACATGATACCACATAACTATATAATGAAATAAAACAAACAATTGGTCCCTTTTAATACTAATCTTAATTATATCAAAGAAATAATGAATAATAGTTTCTAAATTACTCATATAATCTATATAATTTCTTGCTAATCATGTAAAGTTTTCTTCAAATACACTTTTCTCTTCCTCATGTATTAGTTTGAGGAATTTCATTTCTATATAATCTAATTTTCCATGTGGAATTCGTTTCCTGGAGATTACCATTTTAAATCATATCCATTTCATGATTTCTATTTCATAAACCACATTAAATATTTGGGTCAATGATCATCATTGATTGAAATGCTGTTTCAAATAATAAAATGGAAGAGTAACATTCTCACATTTATTATATCTCTAATATGGGAATATATTTTTGTAGGACATAAAATAATAATAAAAAAACAATGGATTGGTACATTTAATAAAATAAGGACACTTATTTTCCATGATAAGATCTAAAATTGTATGATAACATTAGGGAACAATAGGTTGTTCCATATAGGAATAGTTATTTTTATAACTTGTTTCAACTTCCAGAAAATGCCTATGATATGAAAAGTTCCAATACTAGCCATATTAGCATGCCCATCAAGGAAATATATACATTTTATATGGGTGTTGATTCCCTATTATTTGTTATGTTTTATCACTGAATACTGGATTATAATATGTTAACTCATCATCATCATCAATATGGAGCTATAAAATAAAAATACTTCAAATGGTAAATGTTCTCAAGTATTATGAGGTATAAATATAATTCTTATGTATGTTATGATTTTCTAAAACCTAGTTCCAATCTTTTTTCTATAGATACTCTAATAAAAACTAAAACACACCATCTCTAGTAATATATTTCTTGTTTCTATAGTATTACATTGGTATACAATATAAAGTATTTAATACTAAATGATCAATTATTTTAGAATTCCTGAAAAAAAAGGGAAATTCATGATTTAAATTTTAAATAAAAAATATATAATATCTTGCATATAAAGCTTCATGAATCTTAAATATTAATCATAAGTTACTTTATTATTTCCTGTAGTAAAAAAATAAATTAAATGACATGATTTATAGAAAGAGTATGAAAAACATAAGATATAAGGAATAAATAAGGTATAATCAATATTTCATGGTTAGTAACAGGAAATAAATTCCATTGAATATATAAATTGTGTGTTAAATGAATAAAAATATATTATTATGGAAGTAATATCATGGATAAGAATAAATTAATTCTCAATAATGGAAATTATTAATTTTGGACATCATAATTCCAAGTATCATGATATATGTACCATCAATGCCTTTGGCCAAGGCAGTTTAATCGATGGGTAAATATAAACTATATTCCCATTTAATGATAACTTTCATACTAGTCAACAGATACCATCCAATACATTTTAGTACTATATATAACAACACTCCACCCATACCTACATATATAATGTACTTCTCAAATATTTAATAGTGAATTCAATTTATAAACAACATACCTTATAAAAAATATCTATATTGAACGAAGAATATAGATTTGTAATTTTTTTACCTCATCATTCAAAAAATATATACATATATAAATGACATATGAATTATGAAATAAGTAATTCCATGATGAAGAAAATGTTTGTTTAATGGAAATGCAATATCTAATTATAATAATAAAGTAAATGTTTTAGAGGAAATTTAATGACTGGAAAATTAATCAAGATATTGAATTCCAATAAATTCCCTCATCAATCTAATCTTAATCCACCCAAATAAATAGTATGTGTTTACCCATTAAAATAATTCTATATTATTTTATAAGTAAAATTAAGGGTTGTTGACATTGATGTATAGAAATAAAACAAAAATATCAGTATATATTATCTGAAGAAACTACACTTTTAAATTATTTGGAGAAACTTTTAATTGAAAATAACCTTGTAAACATGTAATGGAATATTCAAATAAATTAGTGTTCATGATAGTGGGAAAATTTTATTAATGTGAAGTACGTTAAAAATTGATTCCTTTGAAAGTTTTTCTTAAAAGGAAAAAGATACCTTATTTGGAAAATGACAAGAATGTTTTTTAAAAAATTCAATAAAAAGTAAAAGAAGGGTAAAATATCATTACTAAACCATTACAAAATATTTATAACATTATTTAATTCTATTTAAGGAGAATTAGTTTAGGGAATAAAAATATACATGATCAAAAAGAGGAGCACGATTAGATTTTTGTTTTCATATTTATATTGAATTACTAATGTGAATAAATAATGAATATTTATGAAAGAATATATATTCATGTTATGTACCGTAACTGGGATGTATATACACCACATAATATTAAATAGGTCAATAATAAAAAATATGTCTCAATTGAGTGTAAATTGAGATGAAATCACATGGTCATCTATATTATTCATCTTCCAAAATAATAAACCTTTTTAATTATTTAAACTATTAAGAATATTTTGTTGTTTTTTTTCCTTTAATTTTTTGTTTTAAATTTATATGTAATTATATAATAAATTATATTCATATCATATGTTTTGACGATATTTTGTTAATATGTAAAAAATAATTTTAGAAGGATGACTATGGTAAAAGAGGTCATAATTCCATAATATCCAAAATATCAATTACAATATAGTTATAATTTTTTTACCAAAATTATAAATTTTTGACCAACTATTTCACAACCTAACCATATAAATTCTTTTATTTAATTATTTTTATAGAGTTTTAAATTTTGGTTGTGGTTCGAGTCGAGTTCCAATATTGAATTTGTGAGTTTTGGAAGTTTCAAGTGAGTTTTTGGAATTTTCACTATTATCAGCATGTTATAAGGGTTAATCGTGTGGCCTATTGAGGAAAATTTTGTTTTTATTTCATTTTATTCTTTCTTCGGTTGACTTGCATGATTTGATCATGGTCTTGGGAAAATGATGCGGGGCTAAAGAAAAAACCTTTTGTCTTGTGGGTTTGTGTTTGGGGCATGGCGTACGACTTGTGAATAGTAACAAGAAATTATTCAGTAATCATTTGAGTGGTTATAATGATTTTATAGTGGGATATTTCATGTTTGGTGCCATGATTCTCAAACTATGCGGCCAAACCATATAGGGTTCGACTTATCTCAAGTACGGTATGCACTATTTGTGCACATTTTATCAAACAATGCTGCAAAACCATGCGAGTTTCCCAAATCATTAAAAGTAAAAAATTATTTTTTTCCCACTCCACTTATTATCCCTTTTTAGATTTTATCCTCCTTTTTTCAAACTATATGCACTAGGGGGATCTAAGAGACCCACCACCATTGATTCCCTTCCTCTATTATAGTTCTATGAAGGTCCCTAAGTAAGTTTTTTCGAGTTAATTATTGATTTAACTCTCTTCTCTCTTAAATATATTGCATCCTTTTTATTTTTCGGAGAGAATATCACATGGAAAAACTATAAGGGTTATTTTTATGCGCGGTTCTATTTCATTGATGTTATGGTGTGTCGATTCTATTTTATAGTGTATCATACATACTCATGAGGTTTCATTTAATTTGTATATCATTGAGGTAGGGTTTTTCATCCATGTCATTTCTAGTACATACCATTTGATTCTTGGGTGTTTCTAAATAATTTATAAATGTGTTTCTCATGATATTTATATGTTTCATTGGTTAGGTATAGTGTTTTCGTGGTGGAATGCTGGTGTGAAATGGTCTTTAAAGGTATTTTTAATCATTTTTATGTATATATGCATGAAAGAAATTTGATAAAATGTCAATTGATTTATTAATGTGAAATTTGGTACATTGGGTGGTGTTTTCCCTTGGTTACATTTAATGTGTAGCTTTTTGGTTGTTGTATGTGTAAATTGGTGACTTATATGGTGTAACACTTATATGTGGTTCCTTGTGTTTGTTTACAAGTAAGTGATTCTTATTTAAAAAGGGGTTTTGGGTTATTTCATGGATATTATAAGAATAATACTAGATTTTGGACACTCAATGTGTGTAAGTATTGCACTTAGGGATGGTAAAATAAATGATAATGGCCCATGAGAATGATACTTTCTTGAAAAATGGTTTTTGAAAGTCTTATCCTCCCTTCAAATTTTATTTTTCCTAAAATGGTTCATTAATTTAATATTATTTAATTATTTTGATATTATCTCTTGGTTTTATAAATTCATTCTATAGATTATGTGTGCGGTGAGAACGGTTTATTCAATGTGATTTTCAGTGTAGACATATTGTATGATGGTTTTCAATAGAGATGTTGATTGTGTTTCACGTATTAATTTTTATTGTTCCTAATAAATGTCTTAAATGGATTGTGTTAAATGTGTGAAATATGTTAAATAATGATTTGAGGTACATATGTGATGAAATATGGTCTTCCAAAGGAAATGGTTTATTTTATTTGAGATTCACCTTTTTTGTTTCAAAAATATGTGCTCTGAATTATGAAATTGTTGTGATGAATTATTTAAAATTTGTTTGGCGTGGTAATGGTTTTGAAATGGAATTTTCCTATATAATTTCATGGATTTAATTTTTTAAATTCTTTTTTGTGTTTCCAAATGGGATTTTAGTGTTTTTAGATTTCAAATTTAGAGGCCAGTTTCACATTTTTCATGTGAATTTCATGTTCCCTTGTGATTTCATGAATGTTTTGGAAATGGATTCACCAATGTATTCACATTGGAAATGTTAAAGGCATGGTAAGTACATTGTGTTTCCTTGGTAAAATTTTTCATGATGTGATATGATTTGAAATCTTGGTTGTAATCTTACCATTTTTTTGAAATGTTTTTTGAAATATAATGTAATGTGAAAGCATCTTTGGAATCTTAGAATGCATTTGAAAGTGTTTTTTATTGATTATATTTAGATACCACTAGAACATGGAATGAATTTCCCCCCTAGTGGCTCAAGCACCAGGATACAATGGATTTTGGATTACGTATACATACCACTAGAACATGGGAATCATTCCCCTCTAATGTCTCAAGAACTATAATGTTGTGCGTCATGGTTGTAAAAAAATTATTTACTGAGTATTACTATCACAAGATTCATGGGAATCATCTAGTGGGTTGAGAGATTATTTATTTTCAACCCCAATTATATAGGTTGTACCCCTTGGATATACAGAGAAGCTAGGTTGGATGTTCCCTTGAATTCGAATGTTTTGAGAGGCTAGTTGGTTCTTGACTATGGAGCTTCACTATATAATAGTATGTGAGTCCAAACTGAGTATATATAGTGGTTTTTTCTAGAGATTTTGAGGTAATGGACATGATCAAATATTTTTATGTCCTATTTAATTCTTCTACATGTGTATATTAGCCCTAATGGTTTTTAATTACTACTTTTTTTCCTTTACTCACAATAGAGTTTCAATTGGCTGATCTGGTGTGGATTTTTAAAAGGATTTGGGATTTGAAATGGGTTTTCTATAATGAAACTATTTTAGAAAAGGGAATGTTATGTTTGGTGATTTTAAAAAGTAACTTATCAAAATCCATGTTAGGATTAATAAAATGATTAAAATTATATTAATTTATGTATTTTATACTAGTGTTTTTAGACTATTTTGGGAATGAAAATTCTTGGATTCTATGGTGATTACCTAGTGAGCTATTTAATTTCACACATAACTTATGATACTCGGAATCGGTAAACCAAAGAAATTATGTATTTTTAGGTTTCTAGTTCATTTTCCTTTGGATAAGGTTGGTCTTGCAGTTGGTGGTGACTAAGAGGTCACGTGAAGATTGTGTTAGTGTGGTTCATATTTACTTTTTCATTTATTTTTTGTTGTGTTTGGAATCTTTTTTATTGGGATTGGTTTGGGTAATTTTTGATATTTAGTTCTATTTATGATGTGTTCTATTTTAGGAATTTTGATCCTGGTTTTTAATTGGGATAAATCATTCCCCTTTGATTACATAGATGTCTAGCACTAGTTTCCAGCAAATGTGGTCTACGAATTCCCTTCATGTTGTGTCCCAGAATAGGTCAGGAGTCATATTGGATGAAATTTCAACTTTGATAAAAAAATGGTAATAGTGTAGAACATTATTAATTAGGCTGTCATGTAGTTTGATATTATGAGTTTTGGGACTCGATAGGTAGGTGTCAGAAGTAGGTCATGAACCATTTCTCTTTTCAATCCATGAGATTCTATGGGTATTCTGACATTTTTGTTGTTGTTATCGTTTTGTTTTATTCATAATGTGGAATGAAAAAAGAGGTGATCTGATGACATGTTTTTATCTCACATAGATTAGTGACATATGTAAAGCATGATTATGAATTTCAAGGTAATTTAGATGTTTATGATTACATGGGACATGTCCCACTAACCATGTCACCAGGCTATGCATAGACACTATATTTTCATCCCAAGTTCTTGATGTGACATGTTCATTTAGATTTTTTTTCTTTGTGTGAGTGGATTTTCAGGAGGAAAATTGTTATATGAAAATGATTTTTAAGGTCATAATGGTTTCATGGTGGTTCTACGTGGGCATTAATGTTTGATTAATAATTTATTGTAAGTTAATACTTGGTGGAATTATGATTGAGACGTGATTTCATTTTATTTTGAAATAAAATATTCTTTTTTAAAAATAATATTGTTGTTTTATTTGTATTTTTTGGATTACGAGAACGTTTTTTCATCTTGAGTTGTTCTATTAGTTGATTTTTGGGTGATGTTGATTTTGGTTCTGTGCTTTTTATTATGTTCAAATTATGCCACCCAGAATCATCCTAGTTGTTTTTAGTGAGTCTACGTCAGTTGTTGACACTTCCTAGACTCTGAGTGTGCTCGTATTATCGATTTTTGCTTGGGTTTTCCCTAACTTTCATGGTGATCATAATTCATTAAATCCATATGAGTGGATTTAGGATGGTATGAGTGTATTTATATCTTTGTAAATTCATAAATATATTAGGGTATGTCCTGTTCTGAGTTCATTTGAGGGTTATGTACTAGTTCAGTTGATAGTGATTCTCCAAACATCTTTTAATGTTGGGATGTATTAGGATTTTCATTAGATAACTTTTTCCCAAAGGATTATACTAATGGAGGTGAAGGTGAATAATGTGGCTTTTATCATGAATGTTCAACATGGTTAGTTGATAGTGAACGCCTATGTTGACCACTTCAAGATGCTGGTATCCTTTTATATAGAGGTAGCATCACAAGGTCTGTTTAAAGGTCATATTTTTATTTGGGGAATTTATAAATTTTAATGGAAAGGGCCTATCATCTTATGAATTTCTATTTTAGAAGCCAGTGGATGAAGGGTTATTAGCTGAGTCAGTTTCCATAGAATGGGATGATGAAAATAGATTATGTCTTGATGCTCATGAAGGTTCTCTATCTGGTGAGAGGTGTGTTCTAGAGAAACATGTTCCCATGAAGCCCTTGTAATTATTTTTGGTTTCTCACTCATTAGAACAGTCATTTGTGTTCCTCTACTATGGCTGGATCTAGAATATGAAGAAGACTTTTTATTTTCAGCCTCCAATGACTTATCATTAATGTTTCTATTTGGGTAATCTAGATAAATTAGGTAAAAATAATTTTTAGAAGAGGAATTCATTATTATAGTATTTTAGATCATAGCTGCATGGCATCAGATGCCTGAAGACATCAGGGATCCATCCATAGGCTCTGGTGTGATTATTTTTACATAGTTATAAATCTCGTGGAGTATTAGGAAATTTGGACTAGTTTTTGTCTCTAGTAATGTATAGAGATGGTCATAGTTTCTATGTAGTAATATTTGATGTTGTTTTGAGTTCCCTTTTTTGATAAATCTTGATGGGATTTTTTCTTTTGAAATTTTCATGGTTGATCCTTTTTAAATGCGTTAAAGGTCACACCATGGATCGTTTTTTCATTGGATATCATCTCATTTTTACCATGATATTTTTCCCTCTTGTGTTCAGGTGAATTTATAGGGGTAGAAGTGTCTATCATGGGGTTAATTATCACACACCAACCATGGAATTTATTATATTTTATTCTTTTCATGGATTTGGATATTTTGGTTGAGGTTTGCATCGAGTTCCTAGACTGAATTTTTTAATTTTCCATGTTATATGTGAGTTTATTGCATGTGCATGGGTTGTGAACATAGTTTAATGGTCAATCATGCAGTTAGATAATGAAAATGATGTTTTCATTTAAATTTCATCATTCAGGATTTTAACTTCATAGTTCGACAATGGTCTGGGGAAAACAATGTGGGGCCATTAGAAACTCAATGTGTCATGTAGGTTGTTGCATGGGGCATTATACATAGCTTGTGCATGGTTAGATGAAATGATGTGGAGACTATGAGTGGTGTTATGCTGTTTGGATAGGGTAATTTTTCATGGTTGGCTAATGTTTTCAAATCTATACAGCCAAAATATGTGGTGTTCCACTTTTCTCTATTATAGTGCACACATTTGGCGCACAATTAGTATAACCATGAGGCCAAACCGTATGAGTTTCCCAAATCATTCAAAGTGTGAAATTCTAGTTTTTTCCCTCTATTTTTAACCCTATTTTGAGTTTCTCCACCCTTATTTATCCTATATACTGTAGGGTGATCTATGAGGCCCTCCCCCTTTCTCCCCTTCCTCCATTAGAGCTCCTTGAAGGTTCAAAGGTATGTTTCCTTGATTTTTTAGTCAATTAACATCTATTATATATTCCCTATCATGGGTCTTTGTTATTTTCATAGTGGTTCTCTCTTGTCTAGACACTAAAGGTTAGGGTTTATGTGCAGATTGATTCATCTTATTTTGGGGTGTGGAGATTATTTTTTAAGTGTATCCTTCCTTCTCACAAATTATCATTTCACATATACAACATTGAGGTAGTTGGTTGCATACATTTCTTTTTAGACACATACTTTTTTATTATTGGTTGGTTTTAAATAAGTTATAAATGTGTGTCTCATTATTTTGATATGTTTTTTTAGTTTTTTATTGAATTATAATGATAGAAAGTTAGTGAGATGTTTTTTTGAAAGGGTTTTCTTAAAATTCATGTCTATATAATTACTTAATGCATTTGATGAAATTAAAATTAAGCATTCAATGTATAATTGGGTGCTTTGGGATGTTTTTTACCTTGGATATGCTTTCAAATTGTGTTTCGGTTGTGATTATGGTGTTATATGTTTAAATTAGTTACTTTTACAGTGTGATGCTTATGTGGGGATTACTGTAATGAGTTAAAGGTTAGTGAAGTTTCTGTTGAAATTGTTTTTGGGTGATTTCAAGGATTCTAGAATAGTTTCATTGGATAATAACACATATTTATTTTCAAGGGATTCACATATGAATGGGAAAACAAATGTTAATGGCCCATGGGGATCATTTTTCATGGAACAATGGTTTTTCAAAGGCTACTCCTACCTTCCCTTATTCTTATTCCTAATTTGTTTCTAGGATTTATCATTATTAGATTATTTTTGTATGATCACATAGTTTCATAAATTTTTTATTTAGATTATATGAATTTTATTAAATATCTTTTCATAGTGATTTTGAAGTGCACATGTATTGTATAATGGTTTTCAAAACAATAATTGATTATGTTTCATGTATACATCTTTGTTGTGGTTTATAAATGTGTTCAATGATTGCGTGAAATGTGTAAAATTTATTTTAATGAGGATTTGAGGTACATATGTGATGACGTTATATTTTCCAAAGGAAATTAGTTTTGTTTAATGTGATCTTATTTGTTATGTTTCTTATATATTTCTTATGAATTGTGAAGGTATTTTGAAGCACGTCTTAATATAAATTTGTTGTAACGATGAGTTTTAAAGGGGATTTTCCTTTGTAAATCATCCTATTAATTGGGTGCTATTATTGTTGTGTTTCCAAGGGGTTTTATAGTGTTTTTTATTTGAATTGTAAATTCTTGTTTGGATTTTTCATGTAAACATGGTGTTTCATTGTGTTTTTTGAAATGGTTTGGAAATATATTTCCAAATGTATTCATAATTTAAATGTTAAAAGATAGGTTTGTACATTATGTTTCATTAGGAATGTTATTATTGATTTTATGTGTTGTGAAATCCCAGTTAAAAAATTATCATTCTTTCGAAAATTGGTTTTGAATTCTTCTATTATGTGAAATCCTAGTTAGAATATCAACATCCTTTTGAAAATATTTTTTAATGCTTGGGTTTAGAGACCATTAGACTATTGGATGCATTTCAACCCTAGTGTCTCAAGCACAATGATGATGTGGGTTACGGATTATGTTTGGAGTCTACTGGATTTTGGGATGTGTTCACATCCAGTGTCTCATGTATGATGATGCAATGGGTTTTGGTTTCTATACAATGTTTCATAGAGTGTTAGTGTCATGGGATTATTGGGTGTCACCTAGTGGGTTGAGTGATTGTTTTTTATCATTCCTGATTAGTTGGGTTGTACCCCAATATTTTTTGAGATTCCATGTGAGATGTGCCTCTAGATTGGCTAGTTTAGAGCAACCAGTTTGTTATTGATAATAGAGTTTCACCATATACTAGTAGGTGATTCCGAACATAGTACACCTAAGTATTTCTTCTATATATGTTTAGTAAATTTCCATAATTTACTATCTGTATGTTCTGTTTAATTCTAAAAAATATGTAAATAAGTCCTACTAGTTTATGACTACTTATTTTGATTCTGTTATTATTAATAGATTTTCCATTGGGTGACCTGGTATGGATTTTAAATTGGATTTTGGTTTTGAACAATGTTTTGGAAAATTAAACCAATTTTTTAAAAGGGAAAGCAACAATTGGTGTTTTCAAAAACAAACTTCTAGAACTCTGTGTTTGGTTTCATAAAATAATTAAAATCCATTTATCTATAGGTATTTTAAACTAATATTTGTAGAAAACTTCAGGAATGGAAATTCAATGGATCAGTGGGGATTACATACTACTCTTTTAAAGCTCAAACCATACTTATTCCAATCAGTATCAGCAGACTCGATCTCTTTTGTACGTTCAGGTTTCTCATTCGGTTGCCTTTAAAGAAAGTTGGTCTTCTTGCTGGTTGTAACCAAGAGGTCATGAGGATATCTTTTTATCTCCATTCAGATTTAGTTTTTTTTTCATGTTATACAGTTTTCATCTTGGGATTGGTTTTTTTATTTATTGATATTCAATATTTTTTTCAGCATTCTTTTTTTGGTATTCTTCTCTGGGTAATTCATTGGGCGATATCATTCCCATTAGATTATTTTTATAACATGAACTAATTCCAACTCTTAGGGTTCAATAAATCTTTTCAGGCTATGTCTCGAACTGGTTCAAGTGTCGTGTTGGATCGAATCCCTTCTTGGTTTGTGAAAATTTGTTGAGGATGACTATTAAAAAACAAATTGATTTTAATCATGGAGATGGTACGTTGCACAAACACATGTGTAAAATTTACAATATTCAATGTTCATTATAGAGATATGGAAATAATTATTTTATAATTCTATAATGATAAAAATATCATAAATACTATATCATTAAATTATATATACATATATATATCATCCATGTGGTGTGATTATAATGAACTAATAGCATCAATTCATTGAGGTGGTAGTCCACACTTACACCCGAACAACATTATCATTTTTCAAGGAATGAAAGGTTAATAAATATATTATATACTAATAAATAATAATGACAAATATTTCAAAAATATCGTATATATATATTAAATCTATAATTATAATAATTAATGATACGTGTGCATGGAATGAGAATTTCATCCGTTCATGAGGCAGTAGTATGCCAAACACATGAATGATGGTTTAATTTACAATTGAATTGATGATTAGATTTATACTGGTAATAATATTTAAATTATTACATAAAATTAATTTTAGATAGATTTATTTGTATATGTTTTTCTGATGACTATTTTAAGGAGGGAAAAGAAGAAATAATATGAAAACACATGGTTATGAACTATACATCATCTTCAAAAAATCTATTTATGGAAATTTGTTATTTCATAAAATAATAGATTTATGTTAATGATGATCCTATAGGTAGTGTGGAGGGATTTTATTATGTGATCTCGGAGTGGATTCCGAACAAAAATGATTCTATGAAGTGATTAAAAGAAAATAGGAGGTTCTCTTTTATAAAGGAGGAGACAAGCACTCTTGTAATTTCATAAAGAATAAAATTAATATATATTAATTTTCAAATTAAAATGTAATCAAAACTGATCAGATTCGATGATAATATACCGATTATTCTATATAATATAATAAAATAAAATATAGACATATTTAGGTGGTTTTTTTTACCCGTGTCATTATGATTAAACCTTCTGTTAACCCTTTTTGACAATTCCCTTTACAATGCTGTTTTTTATATTTTATGGAGAAGAATGATTCTATAAAAGGATTAATAGCCCATAAATTCTCCATGGTTAAAATATATAAACAATATCAAATTTAATTATCCAATTATCTTTCTTTTTGAAATTTGAAATATTCTTGCGAAAAAATTATTTAATTTAAAATAACATTAATTGAATTTTAGGACTATTCATCTTACTCTTACTTTAAAAAAACATGAAAAAAATATGAATATAATATAATAAATTACATCCTAAATAAAATTTTTTATTTATCCAAAAAATTCAGGTCATAAAATATTTTTTTTCATGTTATATTGGTTTATATATTTTTAAAATGTGTTTTTTATTTTTATATTAATTGAATAAATATTTTGTTACTATTGCATATGTATTTTAAATTAGTATATAAATTATAAAATATATAAATAAATTAATATACTGAAAATATTTTCATTATACTCGAAAAAACAATGAATATTGACTAATAAATTTATTTTTTTAGATTGTTAACTCATAAAAATATTTAAAACCAGTAGGGTGACTATTTGTGATTTTCTTTAAATAGATATTTTTATTGGTAAAATTCCTAGAAATGTGTCCCATAAATAAATAAATATAAATACTATGGTGATAAGTGTTGAAATACCTTCATCCAAAAAGATATAAGATTCAAAATTGTGGCATTATAACTTATATATAACCTTAGTTAACGAAATTTCCCCTTTTACCATAGTAAATAATATTTTTGGTTAAATTTTTTCATTATTACAAAAACATGTGATAGATATTTGAAATATAAAAAATTAATATTATTCAAAATATTTAATAAATTTTCCGAAATTCATTCTCTATAAATGGATTTTTTTTAAAATAATCCTACAAAGCAAGATGAAAAGTCTCTTTTTTGGAAAATACATTTTTAATGTAAATTTTGACTTTACATGAAGTCCATGAAATGTAATATTAATTATATTAATTTATTTTTAAATTTATAAATATATATATATATATATATTTAAAAAATTACTCATTAGGTGGTATATTAATCTATTAAATGGAAATACATTACGCACTTCAAAATAGTTTTTAGAAAAAAAATATTTCACGCCTAAAAAAATATTTACACAAAAATAATGAAATTTTTTGATTAAAATGAAAATTTTAATATTATAACAAATAAAATTAATTTTATTTATATTTAATACAAAATAAAATATTGAATATTATTTAAATTAAATGATTTGAGGAGAAGAAATAATACTTTTATCAAAATCGATATTGTTCACTACTCACTAAAAACCTAATCTATTTAAATATATATGAAAATTTCACCCTAAGATAATTTGAAATTTATTATTTAAAAACTATTTCTTTATTAATATAAACATACTAATTGTGTAATATTTTTATTATATAATAGTAATAGAAATCATTTTTTAAAGAAATAGTATTTTTAATGTAGAAAATGACTATACTAAAATTGTGTGATCGTTTCCTATGAATTAATATATTATTGTTTTTAGATTAGTACCCTTATATATATATATATATATAAATTTATATATCATAATGTGATTAATCATTTTTCTACCCATTATTTCTATTATTAAGTTATAACAATCATATTTATGTAATATATTTCATGGTTCATTTAAGCCCAATGTTACATGTCGTATATGTTATTAAACATAATGTTTTTATTTTAGAATGTTATCATGTTTCATTTAGATTATAAATATTCTAAAATGATTCTTCCCGGATAATATAATTTAATTATTTCTAAAAATAAATGAAATATTTTTTTAGCTATAAATTTTAATACAGGGTTTTATAATGCATGTTATTATACATGACATATTCCTTGGGAGTGTCAACCCTAGTTTTCATAAAGGCCTCTATTTCATGAGCTATGTATATGATGGGTTGACACCTAAGGATCCATTTTTGGGTTATTACACTAAGGTATATTTGAAAAAATCAACATTCACCTATATTATTTATAAATTGGTTTATAGTTTCGAAACTGTAGGCTCCTATACTTTACCAAAACATAGTATTTTTTCCTATACATATAATTATATTATGGGATTTTACAAATGTTTTATATTCCTAATTCCTATAATTAATAAATATTTCCTTTATACCAAGTATATAAACTCTAAATTTTTTATGTTATTATTATATCTTTATGAAGATAAATTAAATAGTAGTAGTATATTTCACATTACAAATGATTATTATATTTTGAAAGGCATTATCATAAATCACTTGGACATTTTAAATCAATGTGATTATTTCATTCAATTTTCATATTCTTTTTAAAGTATATCAAGTTATCCTAAGTTTATGTAACCACATAAGGATATAAATCAAATAATTGGGTATCTAAATCCCCAGTAAAGGGAGGGATGATGTAAAAGTATTAATAAACATGAATTAATATTATATGGGTGAGCATAATCATTGTTATCATATAATAATAATTGTATCATCATTGTATGAATGAGTTATTCATTTTTATAAGGAATAGAATGTGATATAAATGTGTGCTTTTCCTTGGTTGTGTTTTCAGCATGACCCAATTCTTCACAGAGGGGTGAAACATCATCTTTATGATATTTATTTGTATCCTATTCAGACGAGGTGGGGGGGGGGGGGGGTAGAGATTTTTGGCTTGTTAATGTCATGGTGTTTGTTCTTTTTCTGGAATTTGGATCTATGTTTGATATTGGGCCCTATTATTTAAGATGTTTTTATCTATCTTTGTAATTGGTTCCACAATTTTTATAGAATTCAAAATTATTTCATTATTTTTTTAAATAAGAAGGTTTACTATGACATCTAATAAAAATGCTCCGAACCATGCATTCCATGTGGAATGGAAGCATATAATAATCCTAGTTATCAAATAAATACATATAAATGAATAGGTTGTATATTGAATAATTTCATGATAATATTTTTGGGTTACCGGATAAATAATAGAAACATATTTTGTAATTAAGCATCATAATTCTAGATCGGTGGAGAACCAACTCAAGTAAAGTCAATGTGGTGTCATTTTAAAATAATTTCATATTTAAAAAATCATTATAATAGGACCATAAATCATTTCCCCTAGGTAAGAACAAGTATAAACACGAATATAAAATGGTAAGAATAGTGGTATGACATTTCAAGGAAATTTAAAGAGTATATATGTTTTAAATATTTAGAAAGTGGAGAGAACCCAAAAATAAGTAGTTGGGTTAGAAACTACCCTTACTATAAATCGAAATTTATTTCATCAATTTTTTACCTTCAATATAATATAAATAATATTATTAAAAGATTGAATATGAAGTGAATTATTTTAATTTTATTTATTCTTTATGAAATATATTTATTGGATTATATTTCTCAATTTTTGTTGTTATAGGTGAAAAATTTTGTTATAGTCTATTCCATAAAATATATCATGTTGCTTTAATTTCATGATATCGATTTATTGATTACTATGAATTAATATTTTCAACTCCATATGAATAGAAATAAATATATTATTATATTTATATATAATTAATAATTTATTAAAATATTAATATTTTTTTATAATTCAAGATTTGTAAAATTATTTTTGTAATTTGACCAAATTATCTTGGGATATTGACAAAATAAGAGGAAGGTGAATTTTGAAATGTAAAATAAATTAATATAAATTCATTATAGCAGGTCAACATAATTAATATAATGTTTAAATAATTCTAAATTAATAAAAAACATTTTATATTTAATGGATCAGAGCGCAAGATGAATACAAGATGAAGTGATAGAAAAAGTTAATGAAAACATACCCTCCTCTTAGTGATACTTCTTTTATATGGTACTAAGATCTATATAATTATTAGAGTAGAGTGAATAAAAAATAAACTTATGGATTAGAAGAGGATTTTGAGATAGAATTTGGGCAGATATTTATGATTTTAAATAGAGTGAGGAGTGGTGTTCCAATGGTTAGGAGGGGGTTTATAGTTTGGGAGAGTTAAATTTTTATGTTATAATAAAGATTAAATTATAAAATTCAAGAATGATTTTAAATTGTATTATTTTTCAAATTATTAGTCATATTTTAATAAAATAAAATAATTATGTAACATTAAAAATATTATAATTATAATTCATAAATTTAATCTAAATGAAAAGATTGGAATAAAAAATTATTATTTAAAGTGACACTTTTGAATTTTGGACATTCGAAATTTCATTTTTTGTTTAGAAACTATGTTTGTTATTTTTTAATTAACCATTCATATTATTTAATTGTATTTTGGTAAACATAACAAATTAAATATTTATTATGTAATTTTTACAAGATTACAATGTCATAAAACATGTGATATTTGAAGACCTGTATTTTTAATATTCACTTAAAAATTTAATTTTAAAAGAAAATTATAGGAAATAGATCCTTTACTAATTTATTTTTTATTATTCTAAAAGATAATTTAATATTATGAATATAATTTTATATTATATTTAATTTTTTTAAATATAAAATTATGATTTCCATGAAATATATTAAAATATTGATTATTAAAAACATACGTATAGTTAGTTTCCATTATTAATCTTCATATTTATTTTATGTTATTATAATATATTTATATTATTAGGATATATATTATTTATAATATATTTCTTTTATTTTGATGTAAAATTACTATCTCATCGATCATGTTACTATTACTAACAGTTATGTAAGAATTACGCTAGCCACTTTACCTCTAAAAAATTCCTCTTTATTCCTTGATTTAACATTTAAAAATTTCCTATCATGGTTTAATTTTTTTTTCTTCAATCTCTTTTCGTTTACTAGTATTTGGTTTTTTTTCTTTAGTTTTATTCCTTGGAGAGATTATTGAAACAAATTTGAATGATCCAAAACATATATTTCCTTATATTTCTATTTTCTATTTTTCCCATTTTAATATTTGCAGTATTCATTGGGCTATTTTTAGACTAATGTAAACTTATTCGTTAATAAAATAAATTAATCTTAATTTTTCTATGTGTTTTATTTTTATAAAAATATTTAATCATTTATAAATCATATTTATTCAGTAAAAATTTCAATTTAATAGGTCAGTTCATTACACACCTATCTTGATTAGGGATATTATATATATATATTTTAAACTTGTAAATATACAACGAAAATATCATATTTTTGAATATAATTATTGAAATGTATTCTCCTATAATGTATCATGATATAATTTCTATCTCATTTATTTTACATGGAATTACAATGTGATTAATATTCATTAACGTTCAAATTATTTTCCAATATAAATTCATTTAAAAAGTACATACACCCCATATTAGTTTATGGATTATCTATGATGTGACAATGGAATCCAATTTCTTTCATATGGTTTTGTTTTTATTTTCTAAATAAAATTATTTCAACAGGAACTCATATGTTAGGATTGTGATAGACGGGGTCCTATATTACTCCCCAATTCATTTATTATTGTTTTATTTATCGTGAGATAATGTATTGTGGGCCTTTGTTAATATGATAAAAACTAATTGGAAAGAGTTATTATATATAATCACAATCTAATGCTTGATCCCTCTTTGATATGATTGCAAAAAAATGTGTGTACCTTCTTGAATATGTTGAAAATATTATGATATTATATTCTCAGTATTGTGTCTCATACATATGATTATTCTTTTGAAAATATTATTTTTTCACATTTTGTGTTAATTAAATCATGTTTCTATTTTCTCATGATGAACTTATTATGTTATGCCATGTTATTCTCCATGAATAATGTTTTTTGATAAAAATTTATTTTATATGATTTTATTATGTCATTGTAAAAAACGACGTCATGATTAGAGCCCATTTTATAAAAATAAAAGATAAAAGAGTAATTATGGTGTGGTCAAACAAATAAAAAAATTACCTCATTAGAAACATACCACTAATTTCCTAAAAATTATTCATAAAATGAAATTCTTATCATGTCATCCTCTAACCCATGGGTGTTGTCCTCTCTATAATGTATTGGTATTTTGAAAATGAAATTCTCATCATTCAATGATGATTAAGAGGAGTCGCCTAGAATAGAGAAGATCCTTTATTTCCAGGATTAATATCAAAATTCCTTATCTAAATTAGATCTGAGGAAATATTCACGATTTATTAAGAATAATTTCTGGACTATGAGGATGTCTCAAAATCCAAAAACCATAATTTCTTTTTTTTTCGATGAAAATTAGTTCAACTTGAGTGACAAACATGACTACCATGCCAACCAAAAGGTTGTAAAATACCAGTCATAATTCATAGCCATTCAAAAGATATTTGAAAATTGAATTTTTCCATCACAATATCAAAATTCTTGGATTAATCCTAAACAAAAATATCCTAATCATATTTCATAAGATTATAAATCTGTGGGTAGAATAGACAACCTAAATTATCAATTACATATCCTCTTACCATCTCATTGTATTCCTTCTTGATAGTTATTAAAACAAATTCTTAGGTCTCAAACTTATTAGAAGGAGTTCACTTATCACACATATCTATATGATTGGGATTATCCTTTCAAGTATGAGCTTTTCCAATGGTTGTAAGAGATATCAGAGAATTGAAATCCCTAAGAAGTTCCATTATAAATCCTTCATCATACATAATAATATTAACACCCCATTTAGTGGATACTTAATTGAGTAAGGGACCTTTTTCTTAGAATGTACATCCCCTACTAGATCTATTAAAATAAAGCTTTCAATTGACCCTTCCGTCACTATGTTTTCCTAATCACTTCCCTCTTGGTCATGAGGCCCCTAAAGAATCCATTCCAATTAAGATTACCCCTAAGCTCCACCATGGATATTAATCTCCATATCATTGGATTTAAGCCCTTCTTAGAACTTCCACTCACCTAGAATGAAATTGACTTCCCTTTCCCATTATCTTACTTCTAGAAAGCTTCACTAGGAACATTCACTTGACCATCCCAAAATCCATTAAGTCGAGATTGAAAGTTCCCCCTTAATCTAAAACCTATTAAGACCAAAAATAAAATTCCCTTCACCAAAAAATACTTTCCTATGATCAACTCTAAATATTGTATTGGTTATATTATTCCTAAAGTATAAAAATTCATCATGTTCATGACCTACCCAAAAAGAATAAGTGACAGACCTTCTAATGTTTAATTTTCCATGTATAGTGACTTTTAAATAAAAAAATTGACAAATAATCACATATTTAATATGTAATTTAAAACCACCATAATCAGTTGATTGATAAATTTTTTCAACCAATTACAAGAATATATAATCCTCATCATGTAAATGAGAGTAATGACTACGATAAGAAATTATTTTCCGTGTCCATTTTAATGGGGACACCCACAACTAATGCACCAATATATAAAATCCGTGGATCAAAAATAATATTGTTAACCGAATAATACAGTACCCATAATTGAAATAATAATTTATATACCTCCATGGGATTGTAATTGAACTCTCATTCTCATATATATAGGATTCCTGGGATGAATGAGACTACATAGAACTCCCAGGACCTCATCATCAAATCCTATAAAGGGAATATTGTGTAAAAAAACCATGAACCAATAAACTCATTTACAATGAAAAATATTCCTTGATAGTTAATAAGAAATATTCCAAATAGAAAATTCACTAGGGATGTGAGCCACTAATTAGGATTATCTGATAAAAAACTTGAACACCTACCAAAATTCATCACCTTTGAAATGGAATTGTTGTTATCTATAATATGAGTTGTATTACTCTTACAAAATATGTCCTCATATGTCACTACCTATAATTAGAAGTGTAAAAAATAGATCTAAGAACAATATAATATATGTTATCCTCTTTTTGATCATTTGTAACTAGAATTTCTAAAGGTGAAGCAACCTTGTATTCTCTGATAGCAAATTTAACTTGCTTCAATATATAAAAAAATACATCACATGGATCAAACTATCATTCCAAAATAGATCCCACTATCAAATAACCCAATTCATTATAGTTTCATCTAGTGGAATTCTCAATAGCTCATATTAAACAATCCTTGTTATGTATCATGATTATACCCATAAACTCATCTTATGCTCACTTATGGTCTTTAATTAATATTTCTCATGTTTTCCCATATAATTAATTTAACCTATTTAATTTATTATGATTCCATTTCCCCAATTTATGATGACATATAATACGTATGACGTGTAAAAAATTCTGTATCTGATGGTGACTTTTTTTTGGGAAATGTTGAGGAATTTTTATTTTCTAAGAAAAAGTTTATATTATAGGAAAACTGACCCCAAAATGAGAAGGACATGAAATTTATTAGATAATTTTTTTCTTGAATTTATAAAAATATAAACTGAGAAAATATTATAAATTTAATATAAGTATTATTTTCTTTTAAATCTATAGTTGAGATGATAAGGATGTTAAGGAATTATATTTGGTATCATTTCACGAATTATATAACATTGGATATTAAAATTTTAGTTAAGGATAATTTAAGGATTTATAAGTTAAGGTTTATCATAATTTTAATAGTATAGATATTCTTTTATATTAGTTGAGGTAATATTGAATATTTTTTATATTGGGTTAAGATATATTTAGAAAAAACCATCAGGATAAATATAATGGATCACTATAACAATAAGATAACATTATAATTTTTTAAAAAATTTACATTATTAAAGTTTAGTAGAATTAACATCAACATATATATGTAGAAAGTTTATTCATGTAATGACACAAATATAACATTTGGTAATAACACTTAAAAGATTGTTTTCAGTATTAAATAAATCATCACCTAGTGTATAATAAATAATCTAAATTAGAGACATGATTTTCCTTTCATTAGGGATATTAGCTAGTTAATAGTATTCTCTTTATAATCCATTATAAATGATTTATTGTGATAATGAATTAATATAATAATTATGAGAGAAAAAAATATAAATAATACATTATTTAAACATTATTCAGTTATGTTGTACAAAAAATTATTTGATGGTGTTAATGAGTATTATAATTCAAGGATGGGTTTTTCATGAGATTATTTATGCTAATTTTGTTATGATGATAATTATTAAAGACACACATTAACAACTATTAGCATTGGTAATGTCTTAATCCAAAAAGAACTTTGTTAAAAATGTATTTTATAGACAATGTAGAGATTATACAAATGTGGATCCTAATGGGATTTGAGATGGAAGAATTATTATAATGATTATGGGAATAAAATATCAGTAATTAAAATTTACAATATAGACATAGTTCAGATTCTTAATATCATAAAGACATTATGGATAGAGTCTCATGGAAGATTAGTTAATGAAAATGAGGAAGGAATGAAGACTGAATATCCTTCCTGTATAAAAATATAGAAGAGAAACCTAGTAACGTTCCTAAAATGAAATTGAATATGTTTGATATTTGGTATTGGTGGGATTGAAGTATCAATATGTTTAGAGAAAAAGTAATATTATATTTATACTGATGTTCTTCATAAGGATGCACTAGACATTCAATGTTTTAGTAATGAATAATTTGGGAACTATGCATACTAGTGAAAAATCCTATCGATCAATATAAAAATTGACACTATAAACGTCTAATTCCAATTGAATAAGGGAATGAATACGTTAAGGAGATGCCCTATAATCATTATAAAATATATATATTTTATACAAGAATATACAATATTATATTCACAAGAATCTTTTATTTTAATGATTTTGAGAATTATAAAAATTAATATACACAAAAACTCAAATATTGAAATTTAGAAACTTCTACTCAATATCCATTTCCCACTAAAGGAACCCTCTTTAAAATAAAACATTATAACTTTTCATTACTAATCTTCACAATTTTCATATTGCCTTCATCATCATCCCCACATATCATTTACCATATGAAAAACATTTTAAATTGTAATATGAGAATAAAATTTTGGTAAGGAATATAAAATAAGAGAAAACATTAGACTAGTGAAAATATATAAAAACATTTTAATAAAACACAACTTTTTATTTTGAAAAAGGACCATCTTTTAAAAAACATCAATATCGTACCTTTTAGAAAAAAATCCATTTCTTGAAAAATAATGAAAAATTATAAAAAATATTAGTTGGTAACATTTGACATAATTTTACAACACTCTTATAAAAATTTTATCTCTCTCTACTACACAAGTAGTAACCATTGTAGTTATATTTGGAATATTCACCGCAACACTATTCCTATAATCTCATAGGAAAAACCTAACGAGTTGACACTATAGCATTACCTAATGTAATGAAGATCCATGATGGGATCACTAATCCTTGATTTCTCAAGTAAACACCCATCCTTATATATAATTCCCAATAACCATAACATAATAATTACACATAAAGCCTCTATAAAAGATTCATTTTTGGGGAAAATAAATTTTTCATTTGGAAATCACTTTTCATTATTCATAATGTCATGAAATAATAAATTAAAAGAATTTATTTTAAAATATAATTGAATAATTGTAATGGAATATTCAGAATATTATTGTGACATTATGGTTGTTAAAAACATATCACGATAGATAAGATAAAAAACATTATTTTTGTACATTTTTTGAAAAATTCACCTAGAACATTTTTTAGGAAACAACAAGAATAAATATTTAAAATAATATACTAAAAAAGTAAAATATGTGTATAAATATATTTAAAAAATTATATAATAATATTAAAATATTTTTTAAAAAAATAGAAAACATTAAAAATGAATAAAAATATAGTTTCTAGGATAACATTTAAAAGATATTTTTTAAAAGAAATTCCACTATAAATATCATATTTTTGAATTAAAATTTTTTAACATGAATAAAACATATAAATCTTATATAAATAAAAAAATAAAATTTGAAAAAAATAGTATATTCAAAATTAATTTCAAATACAATCATAGTATGATATAACCATGATGTAGAATTTTAACACAATGAATAGAATATAGGATATGAAATCCCCTTACATTGTATTTGACATCATTAAAAAGTATTATATTCTCTTGAATAATGGATTAAATGATGTTATTAAGTAATTACAAGATAATATTCATATTTATTATAAAATAAGTGATAAATTTGATCTTCTTATGACTAATTAATTATTATTATTTCAAATTTAAATTGTTTTGGCTGCGTTTGTTTCATGATTTCATGATATATTGACTTTTGTATAATTATAAATTTTCATGAATGATGGAATTAAAACACTAAAATTGGAATAGAATATAATAAATGAAATTAAATAATTATTAATGTTCCAATGTATCCTTTTAATTTCATACATGAGGATCATTAATTATATTAAATTTTAATGATAAATATTTTGATTATTTTGGCCCTTTTTCCAAATATCACATGCTAGTTTAATATTATTTAATATTATGTGTGTATATTACATACAGAACATGAAATATTTTATTATAGACCTATTTAATTCATATTTAACTATAATTACACATTTATGAATAGCCATGGAGGGGAAATTTGAAAATAAAAAATCAATATTCATTGAGGCATCAAACCAACATAACTTGGATAATGGTTTCATTTATTTTAATAAAAAGACACAAGAACATAAATGGATATGAAATATTAAATAATAAACATAAAAATAAATTATATACATGATTTTGTAGTTTCCATTCCCTGATAAATTAACTAGGTGATGACAATGTAAAAGAATAAAATTAATCATCATAGGTACTTTGAGAAAATTATATCATGAATATCACATCCTTGAGATATAGTTGAGGGCCTTGCATTTTTTATATTCATGAGAATAATAGAACTAGTACTTACGGTTATTTATAAGGAATAAATTTTGTTGATTTTTGAAGAGATACATTGAATATTAGTGAAAATGATGTGGTGATGAGTGGTGTTTATAGATCAGGAGAGGTTAGTTATAAGTAATTAACTAATGATTTTTTTATAATTAAATCTAACCACATAGTTGTTGAATTAAATTACATGAATTTTAATAGAAATAAAAAATTTATAGTATGGTATGAAGTACCTCAAAAATACCTTAGAGGATGTAGTTTTAAGTATTTTTTAGCACTTACCCTTTTATCTTTAACCCATTTTATTTTTTTACTGATACCAACGAAAATAATTTTCTACCTTAGAAATATTCTTATACAAAAAAACTAAATTGAACATAAAACAAAATTTGGTCCTTATAATTACAAATATGTAATCCATCTTACCTCATTCATCTAATACAATAGAAAAAATTTTGATTTAAAAATATTCCGGTAAACAAAATAAAAAAGTTGGGTTTTAAAGTTAAATCGTCCAAATTTTGAAATGTTTTTAAATCCATTTCGAAATAAAAATTTATTCCAATAAAACAATATTCATTTTTTTATAATTAAACTCTTTATACTTTAAACACAACTTAAATTATAATTTATCAATATAATGAAAAATAAGTTTTCAATTAAAATGTTGTAATCATCAATTTTCCTAAAATAATTATTTTTACTTGAAAAATACAAAATATTCACCATAAAAGAATTTTTATTTACAATTTAAATATATATGTTTAATTTTTAATATTAAATGCTATAGAAAAAAATTATCTTTAAAACATGTACGCTACGAAAAGGGGTCAAAATTAACTCTTACAAAATTAAATCTTTTTATACTCAAAATTTAATTTATTATTTACTTAAGTCTATAAGACATATTTTATGAATTTAATGTAATTTAGTTGGTTATAAAAAAAATATATCATTAATATATTTCACTAATAGTGGTTAATTTATTTTGATAAGTTAAAATTTCATAATTGGCATAAAATGGAGTTTTTTTATAAAAATCATCCTTTATATTAAATAAGTTTTTATTTTTATTTTTAATTAATTAGTGAAAAATAATTCATTTTATATACATGTGTAAACTATATTTTCTTAAATTAATTAATTCCATTCATTCTTACCATTCCAATAGATTGGTGATTACTATCACATTAAAATAATAATAATAATTTGTTTTTTTAAACTTGATGTGGCATATCTTTTATGATATTGAGCATAGAGTTTCCTTTTGAAATATAGTGGTGTTGAATTGTCCTCCTTTAATAAATTTCATCCTCAAAATATGATATATTGATAAAAAATATAGGTTTTTAACTTCTCATAATATAATTTATGAAATCCAACATTGGAAGAAATGTAAATAAAACATCCACATTATAAGTGAGAAAAGAAAGAGAGAAGGTTAATTGTGACAATTAATATATTGTTTCCATGTATGAAAATTGTTATGGAAGATAATTATTACTCACAATTTTGGATGGAGAGTGATAGAGAACATGGTCAATATAAATTTAATTGTCGCAAAACATTAAATATTTGATAGGTAAAAAGAACATTGAATTTCCGTTATGAATAAATAATCGAATAATGTTTTTGTTTCAAAGTGATTTTTCATAGAGTTGAAGAATTTTTTTACTACCCAAACTCAGAACATTGTGAAATATACTTACTTGTCTTTTATATTTTAATCCACATATTTTCTCCTAATGATGATTATTCACAATGAATTCACATATATGATTTGCCAAAATCAACATATACGAATCAAAAAATCAAAAATGAATAATTATTAAATGGTTTGGGTCATCCCAATTTGTTTAGTATAGTTATTGGTCATTGGATCTTTTCAGAGGAGGTTTAAAGGTTATTTCGAGATGTTTGGTTGCTAATGGCTTGAGATGGAGGGATTACACATCGTGTAACTGTATTACATGACATGAAACTCTATTTCACAGCTTGCCTTAGAGTTTTCTCAATTTTTAATATTTTTAGGTTGTAAAAATAAAATAAAATGGAGTGGTGATGTGTTTTTTTATCAAATATTGAACCCCAAGTATTACATGATGTAAAATGGGATTACACATTGTCTAATACCATGATCATGTGAAATTTTGGAATTCATTATTTTCAACCGACAAATCATTCAATCAGCCATGATATCCTTTTTCCTGTCAATTTGGGATTAACATAGGCTCCCATGATTATTATTCATACCCTTTCCCTCACTCATTGATATATTAGTCTTTATTGATGTTTGCTGGAAATATATGTTTGATTTGCGGTGAGCATGTTTGTGTGATATGGAATGGATTGGGTGGTGTAATGGATTTTTAGGTTAAGAAATTGATTAATTGTGGGATGGATAAGAAGGTTTTTATGATGGGGATGTGAGTTGGTTGTGTGATAATGTGTTACCATATGGGGTTGCGAGGTTTGGATTTGTTCTGTTGATATGTGATCTGAGCAGGATGAGTGTGAAGTATGAAGGTTGTAATGGTATGGGTTCTTCTCCACTAATAACATGCATAAAGATTCACATTGTATCTAGAGACCAATATATGATATATCGTTAATGGGTGTTGAATATGAATTAAATGCAGACTCTCCTAAATTTATGAGGATCTTCACCTTTTGATATGGCTTTTGTTGTGTTTCTGGTTGTGTGTTGTTCTTAGTAGTTATCTGGGTAATGTTGGAATGAATAATTAATTATTAATAAACATTTAAAATTCATTGGATAGTTATATTAATGTAATGGAAATGACTAATGGCTAAATAAATTAATGGGTTGATAAAATGAATTAGGATGGAAATTTGAAATGGATTTTGTGTCATGACATGTTTTATTTGTGAATTTAGTGGTCAAAAAATGGTTGATGTATTATGTATTAATATTTTTTGATAACCCATAAGTTGGGATTATATGTTTGGTATTATATATTCATAAGCGTATTTTTTTTGTTTTCATATGCACCCCACCCATGTTTAGCACTAGGTGTCGAACACCCCCATTGTAACATGAGAGGGTGACTTTACCAACATCCAGTGAGGAGTAAAAATGGCAGGGTTCCTACTATTTTCTTTAATCCCTTCCGTGAGAGGTATTTATGGAACAATTTGTAGTTGTGGGAGGCCTTTTAGTTATCTTTTATGGAGTTTGTGATGGACAATGTGTCTTTTGGTGATGAAGTTTGTAGTTTTTCTATGTTGAATTTGGATGAAAGGTTACTTTCTTTCCCAACTTTCTTTGAGTTGAGATTCCACATGATGGTTTGTGATGTGGATAGTGAAGAAAAGGTGTGGTTGGGTGGGTTGTGATGTAGTTTGGAGGCCTAGGTGTGTTTTAGGGAGTTTTGATAGGCTTTACGAGGCCCAAGTGTATGTTAGTGATTTGTGATGAGGTTTGTGGTCGAGTTGTGTGCTGGTGAGATGTGTTGTTACGTAAGAAAGGGATGGTAGTTCTAGGACAACCTAATTTGGACAAGGGAAGCATAACAAATGTGAATTTGGTTTGGGGTACCCCATCATTGATGCGATTTACTAATATTGCATTACATGACATGTATTATTTTGTGAGTGTGCCATTGTGGGGATGGGATGGTTAGTGTACCTATTTGGTGTGGTTTTGTATTGTTGTATTTCCACATGAGAATTACAATGTGCCCCACAAATTTTCTTGAGATACATTTTAGTTCTTACATCTACCACTTTTTGATGATCACAAATCCTGGAATTATACAAAACATAACATGTCATTCATAATGATCAATGTAAAAAAGACAACTGTTCTTCTTAATATTTCATATAGATCATGAGAGATCAAATTACAAGAGAAACACGTTAATGTAAATTTAAATACCATAATAATTATACATATTCCATTATCATTCTCCAAATTCTATTCATATTCTCACCCTTTTGGGATTATCAAAAAGAGATCAAAATAATAATAGAGAAAGAACATAGAATAGATAAAAATAGGAAATATATTACAAGATTAAAATATAATACATGAATGATAACATTTTCAGAATACATCCAAATTAGAGTACATTGAAAAACTAATTATTCTCCATGGAAGGATCCATAAAATCATTTCCTTCATTATAAGAAGAAGGTGGGGAAAAAAGTGGTGCATAAAGGGCCGAGGTATTGAATTGAAGAATGAGAACTACATAAAGAACCGTAGATGTAATAATTTGAGTAGAATAATGTGGGGAAATATTTTCTTCCATAAATAACTTGACTCTGATTACTAAGAGTGTAATATGGAAACATATGAAAGGTTTAATGGTTGGGGGAAGAGGTGAAAATGGTATATAGTGAATGTAGCTCTGAACTGATGTTCAACAGACCTGTCGATGGAGCTTAGGGGAATATCCTCAGTGATAGGTTGAATTAGGAAGGCCTCTAGAGCATCAATCACATCATTATGAACATACATATATGTCTTGAAAATGTTGATCAAATACATGATGATATACCCTCCATTCTCTATTGCATTATTAAAATCATTCGTGTTTTCTATGAACATTCGAAGGGCATTAGTAAGATCCTGGAGTTATCTAAAAAGTTCTTTGAGATCTTCTATGACAAGGGGTAGCCTTAAATTCACTACTAGATATTTAAAATGAAAAGTGTATTTATTCATTTTATATGTATTTGAGGACTAATAATTCGTGTTTTTTATCATTTCATCCTAATAGGACTTGATTTAATTCATGTAAGGGCCCACCATGTAATGTACACGATTACAGTTTTGTTGGATTTTACATAAGCACAATTGATCAACACATCCCATCAAGGATTGATGATCATCCCTTATCACTGATATTATTAAATCAATGTCATACATCTGAGAAGGATGATAAGTTGAGGTTGAGGCACCTTTTAATTCCACTCAGATAACTGATCATTAAAGATACATGTCAAGGTCTGGAGGCTGGAGTGTATCTTCCTATAAAGTTGTATCTCCAAAAAATTTGATAATATTTTCCAAAGATTATCTATATTCCGATGACATTCATTTAAAAACATGAATGAGAGCTACCAGTTCATCCCTCAATATTTTTTTCTCAATTTTCATTTACTAATGTTCTGAAACCATTTGAGGATGAATCTTTGAGAAAATGGTCTATAAAAGCATAGAAGCATCAGAATAATGAAGATGAGACTTTATTTATAGTTTAGGATGAATGATATCTCTAAAAACTGAACACAATTATTATTTGAAAACTCTAAAGTCATTCGTACATATATAGTCATTAGGAAATGGTGCAAGAAAAGAAGTATGAGATACTATTGGATCTATTTCAACTAGAACTCTCTGAATAGGATCCACTTCTCTAACCCAAGATCCCTTGTATTAGATCCATCAACATCAAAATATGGATATTCCAAGAAAAAAAACACATATCTTGGTTATTTTTTCCATTAAGCATCTAGTTTCAAATCAAAAGGGGTAAGAGTAGTAACATTAAATCTTCATGATAGTTGGTCCCCCTCAGTAGGTACTTCCTTTTAAATAAAAAATTATTCATTCAATTGAATAACTATAACTTCATCCTCAACTAAAAATGATTATAGTGCCTTTTGAGATTCCATGATTGGTTCCTTTTCCACAAAAATGGATCATGTAAGATTTATATGCTCTATATTAGGACCTTGATCAACATCAGTATGATATGATCCACTGTCGACTTTACCACATTCTTCTTTATCTCTTTCTACAACTACATATCTTTCCATTTCTTCACCAGACACTTCTTCCTCCTCTTCCTCATATTCCTATTTTTTATTTTCACCTTATTTTTCTTTATTATCTTCTTATTCATCAATTTATTCTTCCAATTAAATTCCAAGTACACAAGAATATGAAACATCATCATATTCTTCTATATCCTCATCATAATCTCCTAGGATAGATTCTATTGTAAGAAGATGTTTTGGAGGGATAGGTGATACATATGTGATTCCTTCAGAACATCATATAATGTTTGGATCTCTTATTCAATCATTACAAGATTATTTTTCTTTATCTACCTGAACATCATTTTCTTGTTCTTCTAAATACTTCACAAACACATTTGTTCCTAATCTGGGGTAACCCAAATCCTTTGGTAATTTTTAGTTTTTAACTATATTTAATTATTCACAGATGTTCTCAATATATTCAACCCACTATCTCTTCCATTTATTCCATTATTTCATCATTTCTTTTCATATAGCTTTAGAAATGACATATATTCGATAATTTATAATAGTTTCTTCACTTTCATCCACCATTCCTCTATATTTTAGTATGTGAGAAATAATATTTGAATAAAACTGGGAGTTTGCAATTTAATGTGGAACAGTCATATCACTCATATGAACCATGAGGATTATGTACAGGTGTTTATTATTCCCATGTTTTGAAAGATATCAAAAATAAACATCCAGATAATTCAAATAGGAAATGTCACCATTCATTGGGCACAATTGATGCAGAATAAACATAACCAATAATCTGTATTCTCCACCAAGATTAGTGGTTATGGGTATTCTAGTGATACCATCACTGTTTAACTTAGTTAAGCCAATTTCATAAATAAATATATCACATGTAGGAGGAGAACTATTTTGGTAATCTTCATAAATACCTTCATGAGGTACATTCAGACACTCATTCCATTTCTTAGAAGATTATACAATCCCTTTACCATCAATTCAGGACTTATTAAAAAATCATTGGTTTCCTAAAAAATGAACTCTGCATATAGATAAAAATCATGATATAGCTCTGTATATAGAGGCCTCTCATTATTAGAGAACCATTCCAACCAACCTTATTATTAAAAAACATTAAATAAAAGAGACTTACTAGATAATATCATGTCATTATGTACTTTCTTTTTGGGAAAGACTACATAGTTCTCGATATGAGTAATAATAATCATGGGTTTAGGATCACACAATTTTCCTCATTTTCGAAGGATGAGACTTTTCCATAGACTTATCAAAAAAATATTTTTCTTGATACATTGGAATGATTTGGAGAGATTCATTTAATGGAAGAATTTAGTGGCTGTTCATGAGAAAAATATTTTGTTTTGGCCGAGTGGTAAGTAAAAAATTATTTCAATCAATTCACTTTTTATCATTTGGGGATTTAAAAAAAATATAAAATTCCAAATAAAATAATGTGAAATGCTGATTTTAAGTTCTATCTAGAAAAATAAAAATTTAAATAACTGTAAGACATAATTGAGAGACCCATTGATGAGTTGTAAATAGTAAGTCCAAATAGTGAGAATCAATGGAAAGACAAAAATGGTGAGTACCAATGATAAGTCATCAATGGTGAGTCCTAATGAAGAGTCATTAATGGTGAGTCCCTATGGTGAGTCATCAATGGTGAGTCTCAATGTAGATTCAACAAGAGTTAATCCCAATGGAGAGTCATCAATAGTTAGTCACTCAAAATTTATTATCCCCAACTCATGTTTTATATAACTCATTCTCTATGAATTTAATGTCTTTGTAAAAAATATCAGCAATTAGATTTTCAATGATGATGAATTAAGAGTTATATGACTATTTTTATAATGATTTGTCAAAATGTGATTCTTATTTCAATATAATATGTTCACTAATGAGAAACTATATTCATGAAAATGTTAATAGAAGTTTTATTGTCACAGTTTATAGGGGAATTCCAAAAATGATATCCATTGTTTAGAAATTTTTATTTCATTTAAAAAATTTGTGAAAAAACTACTTGTAGTTATGTATTTATTTTTAGAAGTATATAATGAAAAAAATATAGTTTCTTACTACTCCATGAAACTAGAGTTGTGCCAAAAAAATGACATGATCTAGAAGCTCTTTTTCTATCAAACATAAATCCACAAAAATCAGCAGCCTAATAACTAACTAAGTCACATTATTTTCTAATAGGGTAGAATAGTATTATGTTTTTAGTATATTTAAGGTATTAGAAATTGATTTTGATAGAAATAAGCTATGACACTGTAGTATTTGATTGAAAATGTGGACACAAGAAAACACAAAACATAATATCATGTTGGATAGTAGTCAAGTATGGAGGACTTCCAGTCATAAATTTGTAATTAGTTAGATCCATTGATTTTCCATTTTCATCAATAACCAATTTACTGGTGGTTCTCATAGGATTATCACGAAATATAGTGAAATCCATCTCAAAATGATTTAAAATATATTTGGTATATTTAATATGATTTAAAATAGGTCCTTATTTATTTTGAAAATTATGAATTCCATGATATAATTTGAGTTCACCCATTAAAATAATTTCAAATGAATTTTTCATCATTTTCGAAAATAAAATACATAAATAATAATTTGTAGATATATATATAATATCATCAACATATATTTAAAAAACTGAATCATCTTTAGAGATTATTTTTATGAAAAAAGTAGGATCAACTATACCTTTAGAAAATCCATTAGAAATAATAAAAGTGATGAGCCTATAAAACCAAGATCTTGGTGATTTTTTTAAACAATAAAAATATTTTGTTAATTTGAAAACATGATTCAGAAAATGTGAGTTTTTAAAATTAGGGGTTTTTGAAAAAAAACATCATCAACTATATAATCATTCATGAATTCAATTTTTGCATCCATTTGATAACATTGGAATTTTATAAGTTCTTTATAATCTTATTGTATTACAATGGCTTTATGTTGGTCCATAGGTAAAAAGGATTATTCATTGTCAATTCCATCTTCATGACTATATCCTTGTGTAACTAGTCTAGATTTTTTTGAACTGTAATTCCAGATTCATCTACTTTGTCTCTAAACAACCACATAGTGCCAGTTTTCAAAGTGTATTTGGGTGTATCAACAAGTTTCCAAACATTATGTCTTTTGAACATATTTAATTCAACTTGCATATCCATAATTCATCATTCATCATTTATTACACCATTTATGTTCTTAGGTTCATGTTGTGACAAAAAACATGTGTTGTTCTACATGGTTTCTTAGAAAAGCTATATATTATATTTTATTTCCATGTATCTAAATTAAAAAACTAAATTGGGATTCTTATGAGTTATAATAAGTTTAGTAAAAAGGGATGGACACATCAGGTTTTTCAATAGGTTCTTGCTTCTTTTGGTCTGAATCTATATATTCTCCAAATTTCCATTTTTATTTTTCTTTATTAACAAAAAAATCATAATATTTTGAATTTATGTCCAGATTCAACAGATTATTCTCAATGTTTTCCAAGAAGGTTTCAGATTCATTTCGATGTGTTTTATCAAATTTGTCATGCATAAATTCTTACAAACATTTTTTCTCTTATTAAATAATCTATAGGCATTAATAGATACTAAATAACCTATGAAAATTCCTTCACATCTCATGGTATAAAAATATTCAAGATTATAAATTTTCTTTATTATAAAGACCTGGAAACCAAAAACATTGAATTTATTAACCTTGGGTTTCATATTTTTTTCATAGCTTATTGGGGGTTTCATTTTGATATTTCTTAATAAGACTATATTAATTGTATACCAAGAAGTATTCCTAGATTATTCACAAAAAGAAATAGGTATATCGTATTCAATAAGAACAGTCCAGGCGATCTCCAGTAAGGTTTTATTTATCATTTCTAAAACTCCATTCTGTTGTTGTGTCCTATTAAAAAAGAAGCGATAACTATAATCATTTTTTGATAATAAATATTAAAATTAATGATATTTAGACTCATGTCCAGGGTCAATAATTATTTTCTTAATTCTAATACCCCTTAATATTTCTACTAATCTTGCATACTTGTTGAAAAAAGACATTCCTCACATTTCTGATCTAAAAATAATGTCCAAGCATATCTTGAAAAGTAATCTACTATAACATAGACATAAAAATTCACATTTAAATATGTCATTCTATATGGTCCAAACAAGTCCATTTGAACCAACACAATATGTACAAAAGATGAATATAACTTCTTTGGTTTGGAATATATTTTAAGTTGTTTTCAGTTTTCAAAAGAATTAAAAAACTAACTATTATTACACTCTATTTTAGGTAGATCCTTGAATAATCCCATTATAATAATCATTTTAAGATATTCAATGATACAATGGAATATTCTACTATGCTATATCCATGGTTCTATATGAAAGGAACTTATGCAAGAAACATTTTCTGAGACTAAGGAATAAAAATTAATAGTAAAAAAGTAATTTTGAAAAGTTGTAAATACTAAATCATTCTTAGAATCTAAAACATTACAAGCACAATTTTTAAATTTAAATTGAAAACCATCATCACAAAACTATGAATGGATAAGAATATTGTATAGTAGGACATCAACAAAAAACGGTATACATTAAAACAGAATTATTATTATCGATTTGTCCAATGCCAATAATTTTCCAGTTTACATTATCACTAAATGTGACATGTACAACATCAATATTTATGAGTTTTTTGAAGATAGAGTATTCACTTGGAATTTTTATTAAACACCTTCTATCCATGTACCACATTTTCTTATAAGAACTCTTCAAATATAATTCCTACAAAAAAAATTTAAACAAGAAAATACATTGGTACCTATATTTTCTTGTGTTATGGAATATTAGTAATTATGGTTTTAAGAAACCACAATATCTTCATGGGATTTATGTAAGTCGTTTTTTATGTTTTAGAAAAATAATTTTTATTTGGTTCAAATCATTAAGAGGCTGAAAATGATTTTTCATCTTTGGAAATCACAAAAAAATCAGATCTGGGCATAAAACTAATTTTTCCAAATTTGGATACAAATTTTTTTTAAAAAAATTTCTTTTTATAGGTTGATAACCATTTTTAGTATTATATTTAGGAGAAAGTTTTTAAAAAATCATTTGAGTTAATGTATTTTTACTATTTGAAAATTTATATAGATCCTTCTTTAATCTCCTATTATAATTTCTAACTTATGTATTCCCATGGAGCAGTTGAAAATTATTTTCCTTTTCTATTTTGAGTTTAGATCTAACAATAGTAGATAGAACATGTTGTTTCTTATGAAATTTATACTAATTTTTCACCTCATTGCATGCATCATCAATAAATATTTAGTATTAAAAAAATATAATCATTGGTCATATTTTAATTGGTGACAAATTAACATTCATCTCAAGAATATTAAGAATTATGTGTAGGAGATACTAAGGTAAACATATATGTGTTCTTCATAAAACATGTGTTATCTTGGTTAACATTTCCTTCATGTGATGATTTTGATTCATTAGAATTTTCCTTAAAATTACTTTAGATAGCCTTCATAGAATTTTTTTTATTTTCTAACCTTCTCCCCATATTTAATATTGTACATCATTTTTGGATTGTCCAACTTCACATGTCCTTTTATTTTTAATTCATAAAAGATTTTCTCTTTTTTATTATTACTTTTTTTCCAATCCTTTTTTTCATTTAACATTATTGTCATATTTCTCTCTGTAACTAGTTTTTATAAAAAACTTATTCTTTTTTGTAAATTTTCTTCATCCTATTTGATTGATTAGCAATTTCCACATCACAATTAGTTAATGAATCATCATTGATTTGACCTTCAGTATAAACTTGATTTTTCCCTTTTTTGGGATACATTTTTTTTGAAATCCACCAACTGTCTTCTAGATCTTCCATATTTTTCCTTATTAACATTCATATCTTCCTCATAAATAATTAAAATTAATTTCAGTTCCTTCACATGAAGTACATAGATGGCACAAGATTATCTAATTGATTCTTACATCCCTCTCCACCATTCTTTATATCATCTTAGTATTTTCATGATCCATTGATTTGATGTGATTGTCTTTCCCATTGAGATCATTATATTTACAATCTCATTAAAATTGGTGTACAGGTTAGGAACATGTTCATCGTGATTCATCTTGATGCTATCATATTTATAATTATATGTGTTATTCTTAATTTCATTAATATTATTGGTTCTTTCATGTGGAAAAGATAATGTATCCCAAACCTTAAAGGTTGTTTTACATGAATAAATACGTTTGAATTCTTCATCGCCTAGTGAAAAAATGAAGGGATTTGTTGCATTGTAACTAATATTATATTATTCCATCGATTTATCATTTCAAATATTTCTATAAGTAGCAGGAATTTTATATTTATCTACTATATTAGACTATATATCAAAACACTTGCTTTTTAAATGAATATTCATTTTGATTTTCCACTGAGCATACTTGGTGTCAATTAAACAGGGAGGTATATTGGTAGAATCACCTAAATTTATATAACCCAAGTAAAATAATAAATCCATATTTTAATGAACTTATGATTTTGAAATTAAATAAATTTTTTGGATGTTTAAATCACAATTAAAATAATAGTTGAAATGTATTGAAAACATTAAAACATTGAGATCCAAAAATTAAGAATCCTTTGATACTAATTTTTTGGCGAAACAAGGACACTGATGAAGGGGGTGAATTGAGTTCTTAAAAATATAACTATCTAAAATATTTATTTAAAAGTCCCCAAATTTGATATAAAATTAGTCCTGTTAACGAAAGTAATATATTTAAAAAAAATTGATAGTTTAATATATTTTCCAAATAATGATTAATAATCTATTGAAATAATAATAAATACTATTTTAATTTGTAAATAAATTGACAAAATAAAAATCTAATATAAATACTATTTAAGATTAACTATCAAAGTTTAATAAATGATTCATTTTTATAAATGGATAAAGAATTGAAAATAAAACATTGAAAGGCATAAAGGAATTAATATCAAGAGGATCATTATCAACCTAAGACTTAATCCTCTCTACATAGTGACTACCTTACACAATGAATTTTATATAAATAAACTTTTATCCACACCCTTGTTCATGGAATATGAGACCATTTATAGCTGTCCATGTCTAAAATACCTATTTCATAGTTTTCGGTGGAGTAAGAAACAAAATAGGTTGTGTGTGGGACTATGGAACTATTATTTGAGGGTGGTGTAAGTTGTAGAATATTTAATTTGAATATGTCTTTTTATCTTGTAGTTTTTCATTTGATTTAGTGTAAGTTCATATAATATGGAGACACACACTACTCATAATGTAAAAATAGTGCACACGAATATAAAATTAAAGAGAAGAGAGATAGAATGTTTTTTTGATTAGAAATTAAGCTTCTGACCCTTAGAAGTTATCTTGATGTGAATCTTGTGTCAACTTTTGGAAAAAGAAATAATAATAAAATATCATTAGATCTTATATATTATATTTCGAGTGATGTAATGATATTATTTATTAGTTCGTATCCTCTATTAGTTTTTTGTTACATAGAGTTATACAAGTTGAGTTATTAGTATTATCTTATTTTATCTACAACTAGAAGTTATTGAGTTATTTTCAAGTGCATGACTTCATATCTTAGAAAAAATCCTTTTTATCACATATTCTGTTTATATAGTACATCTAACAAGGAACATGATCTGGATCATGGTCTGGTACCTCATGCCTCATACTGCAGTCTGACATTGATTAAAATATTAACTTTAAAAGATATACAATCTCATAAAAATAATTAGGGGTAATAAGTTTCAAAAATAATATAATTAGAATGAAATTTAAATTTAAATTCAAAAGTAAGAATTGATGGGGTCCTTGAACTATGACTTAGTCTGACAGTTTCTCTGATCGGTGTCATGGAATGGTGTCTCATAAAGGTGTTTCATAATTAATGCATTCTACAATCAGGAACGGTGAGTCATGTAGTGGTAACTAACTATGCTATTAGGTCTACTTGATTTTGATTTGATTCCAGCTGTAGGTCGACTTTGTGTTCACTCATGCTAATGGTATCTCATACATTGTGAAAATTAGGAATTGTTTCTATTGATAGGTTGATGCGACATTGAATCATACATTGTAAAAATTTGATGTGGTAGTCAATATCTTGATGCAATAGTGTCTCATCAATTTTAAAAATTCTGCATCTGTGCTAACAGTGATACATTTAATAGTGATACATCTCAATATTTATTACATATCAATGGTAGCTCATACTTAGTCGATTTTCTAACTTTTGTGAGATGTCCATTAGAGAGTTCACCATAATGTTGTCATAGCCTGAACTGTTTATCATATTTTTCCAGCCAATCTTTTTAAGTATAATTCAAAATGATCATATTAATATTATATATCAACACGAGTAAACATAATTAAACATGATTTAATTTGATGAAGAATGATTTGTGAGCATTATGACTGGAGGAGGAGAAAAATACTGAGTTTTACTATATGATCACCCTTCATATATAAAATGTTTTTTAGGTTTCTAGGGGTATTACATGGACTATGTTGGGTGTTACTAGATCAGTATTTCGGATAGTTGTTGGGTCACTTCTTCTGAATTATTTTGGGTAATTTAATTTAGAGTTTATTGTATTTGTACTAAATTCAATTTTATGCATTCATGTGAGATGGTTTCTAAATTTCTAATACAAATTTCATGGAATTTCTTGGTGGAAGATCCTTTATATTTCATAATCATGTTTCATTATAATGGTTAATTCCTCCCATATTATGAGATTCATATACGCTTGTGCTAGTCACCAACCTGGGGCCTATTGGGGGCAAGACTTGGGGGTCAGTATCTCCCTACTTCTTTTCCATATGTATATGGTTATCCTTGGAGGAATGGGGTCCTAAAATAATGTTATTAGAGTATATGGTTGATATAAAGGATAATATTTGTAGTATGGCATAGTTAGGATTGTATGGGTTGGTAGGGGAACAATGTTAGGTGATCATGGTGTGTAACATAGGCCAAGGAAGACTGTCTAGAACATGAGATTTTTGGGCCCCCATAACCCAATGTATAAACTCGGATACTACCAAATGACCATATGAGGATACACCATTTAAAGGGTAGAGACATTGAGAAATTAACATTCATCACGATTAATTTAATTCTAGTTTGTACTAATTTGTTTTGAAACTCTTTGAATGAATAACTAATCATATGTTAAACGGGTTAAAATAAATCTTCAAACAGTCACCATACTACCCAGGATTAGGAATCAGTGATTACCTTTACATCTATGGATCCCAATCATCGTATACATGTGGATCATGATGTAGATGTTCATAAATTTGATCTGGTTGATCGACATAGGGTTGATCCATTTGAGGAGAATGACAAGTGACATAGGGCATTGCGTGATTTCCAGAAGTATGATTTAGGGAACTATGAGGATGTGATTTAGAAATAGAGATAGAAAGATGCATCAAGGAGCTTAAAATCATCATTATATTGATCTAGGCCCCAACAGAGTACTGGGTGCCTTTAGATGGCATCTAGATATGGGATGCTACACATTATTGGGGGATGATGTATCTAGGGGAATAAAAAGAGTCATATTTTTTGTGGGCTGACATTCAGATGGAGTTCTAGAAGGAGTTAATTTCCTTGAATATGAAGGTGGAGAAGTGGTGTGAGTTGGTCTTCCTTAAGTAGGGGAATATGTAAGTGATGGATATGGGGATCGATTTCAAGGATATCCATTATTTTTTCATTGATTTATTTCAAGATTAGGAGGCTCGGGTGGGAAATCTTGAGGAGGAACTCCTTCCTCCTATTTAATATATTATTACTCTTTTTAATTTTTCAATGTATATAGAGGTTTATAATATGGTTTATGTGATTCTGATAATTCACTTACAATGAGGTTTATTAGGAGAGGGGAGCAGGAATAGTTCTTCAAGAGGAAGAGCTTTTAGTCGCAGGTCATAGGTCTCTTGACCATCATGGTTCGGACCAACACAGAGTCATCCTTAGAAGTTTCCTTTAACTTCACATGGTACTAATGCTTTTCATGATCTTCCTATGATATTCATTACATTGTGTTTCAGTTTATGGGTGTGTGTTCACCACAAGATCTAGGGCCCATTGGTTCCCCAAGTGCAGTTTGGTAGAGGTGGATAGGTTCAATGGAAGCCACAGCAACAGTTACCAGTGATATTGTTTCAGCTACAGGCATAGTAGGCTCATACTTCATTGATTGGATATAGAGTAGGTTGAGTCCAGTGTCATGATTTCCCTCATGTATAGTATCCTCAAACCAAGAAAAATCATGATGGTGTTCACTTTCATAGAGGCAGAGGATCCAGGTGTGGTCAGTTTTAGGTGGCCGAGGTATCGTTTCCAAAAAGGCCAGATCTCATCATAGGGATGATTGGTTTGTTTTGTACTCTTTTATGTTCATTTTTTGAGTTTGGAGGACGTCAATAATTTTTTTCACTCTATCTATCCCAAGTTCTAGGACTATATATAGAGAGATTTCCCATTCCACATTATAGGGTACACCCGTCGAAACCCATACCATTATGATTGATGTATGCTGGGGGTGTAGAATGATGACGTGACTGAATCATTCTAGTGGGGGTTTCTTATTTCTATATATGTAGCAAAATGATGTGATACTTGATATATACTCATTTTCTTCTCTATTTTCTTCCATCGACTACTTTGGGAGGACAATCATGTTTTAATAAGTGTATTTTTAACATGTGGTTTTCGTTGGTGAAATGTGGATCCCTTTTTATATTTTTTGGCTTTTATTTTGGTGTAATCAGTAGATTTTAATATGGGAGAGGTTCCAAGAGTCGTTAGGGAGTTCTTGGTTGTTTTTCCCATAGAGGGTGTGATGCTACTCCCCCGACATGTTGTTGATTTTAGGATAGACTGATAGCATGGGTCTTCTTTAAAATCAATGGATCCTTATTGGATGACACCATCTATGTTGCGAGAGTGGAGGATTAAAAAAGATGATATGATGAGGATGGGTATTTTTCCACCCCATTTTCAAATCGTGGGGTGCTCTAGTATTGTCTGCGAAGAAGACGGAGGGTAGTATGAGGTTTTTAGAAGACTATTGGAGGTTAAACCATGTAACGGTTGAGAATCAATACCCCCCCCCCATGGAAAGAAAATATTTTTGGCTATCTAAGAGGGGTTATTTGGTTTTCTATGATTGATATGAAGTCTGGATATCACCAATTAAGGGTAAAGAAGGGTGATATCCTGGAGACTACATTCAAGTGTATGTGTGAGAATTTTGAGTTTTTAGGTATGTTGTTTGGTGTTACAAACACACCATTCATGTTCACGGGGCCTTAAAACACCATTTTCAATGAGTTCATGGATCATTTCATCATCTTTTTCATCAGTGAAATCTTATTCTACTTGATGTTAAAGGAGGAACATGCAGAGAATATCAGAATGGTCTTGCAAGTACTTCGATGCCACTAGCTCTATGGAATGTTTTCCATGTGTATTTTGTAGACATGAGATGTATGATTCCTTGGGAATGTTTTGTCTTAGCATGGTATGGAAGTACATACATTAAATGTTAAAGCATTTTTTCCTTGGGAATCACCCAGAAGGAGGCATAGGTTTGCAGTCTTCTTAGTTTTTCATGCTATTATTAGATGTTTTTAACCAATTTTTTTGTGTCGTATCCCCACTTGTGGATTTGAAAATGAATGACCTAGATTTTTCATGAACTGAGGAATGACAGAAAGTGTTTGGTTTCTTAAACAAGATGATGGTTAGTGCTCCTGTGCTTCGGTTTCCTGAGTAGGTTGTGTGGTTTATGGTGTTCTTTGTTTCTTCCTATCTGAGATTAGGATGCATCTTGATTTAGTAGTGGTTAGTGATCTCTTATGGGTCTAGGTAGTTACATCCTCATGAATGTAACTATGATTCCCATGATCCGTAGTTATATGTAGTTGTGTTCACACTGAATTTTTGGTCTCATTAACACATTTGGGAGCACTTTTTTTCATCACATATCACAAGAGCTTGAGGTGTATCTTTTCCAATCATGACTAGAATCTATGTCAACATAGGTGGATGGAGTTTCCTCAGTACAATGATTTTTATTTCTCTTTCACCTCAAAAAGAATAATTATGTGGTCGATTATTTTAGTATATTATTGCAGAAGGAGGTTGTTCAAGAGTCTATAGATGTGTGAGGAAAATGGAGGAATTGGAAGCTTTTCACATAGATATAAAATTTGAAGATGGTGGATGTTGTTTGTTTTAGATAATGGTGTAGTCTTCTATGATTTAGTAGGTAGAGGATTCTCTGGGGGAGACATATATGTAGAGGTGTTGTGTGATCATTTTGTCCATGGTGAAACTTCGGAAGGATGGATAGAGGATGGTTAAAACTATATGCTTTTTCATGAGATGTTGTTTACTCTGGTAGAAATATATGGTAGTGTCCTTCATGAGTTTAATAGATAAAAATTGGTAGTACATCTAGGACTTTCTAATATGTTTCACGTGTTAAGGACACAGTCATGGTTGCTCGGGATGAAATGGGAAGTGATGGATTTTGTAGCAAAATGCTTGGTTTTCCAGTAGTTAATGGTCGAGAACCATTTTCATTAGAGTTTGTAGTAGACCTAGGATGTTTCTGAGACGAAATGATATGTCATGTTAATGAATATTTTCATATCACTACACAAATCTCAAGAATTTTAAGATCATATATGGGTGATAGTGGATTTGTTGACGAAATCGTCCATCTTCTTAGTGATCAAGGGGTCAGGCACAAAGGATGCCATGGAAAAGAGGAATGTGGATGTGGTGGTGTGAATGTTTTGAGTTTCATGGTTTGTTGTCTCAGATTTGGACACCAGTTTTACCACACAATTATGGAAGGGATTGTAGCATACTTGTGGCACCCAGTTGCACCTTGGCACTACTATCCACACTGAGATAGATGGGAAGACAGAACCGGAAATCAAAGCACGGGAGGATATGTTGTGAGCATTCATCTTGTACATTGATAGAATTTTATTAGGACACCTACCCATGGTGGAGTTGGTTTATAATAATAGGTACCGATCATCCATTTGAATGTGTACATTTGATGCTTTGTATGGAAGATCATGTCATTCTCCATTTTTTTGTATGTCAGTTGGAGAGACAGTTGTTCATGATCCTAATGTGGTGCATGTCATGATATAGATGTTTAAACTTTTTCACGAATTGATGATTGTAGTGCTTGATTGGAAGAATTATTATGTTGATCCCAAGAATTGGACCTTGGAGTTTTTAATTGGGGACCATATGTTCGTGAAGGACCCCACCTTGTGTGGGAAGTGGAGGTTTGGTAGAGGTAATATTCTTTTTTCCTAGGATCATTGGAACCATTGAGTTGTTGGGGTGATTTAGCAAGGTGGAATATATGTTGGGATTGCCACCAAGGTTGCAAAGGATCCATGATGAATTCCATGTCTCTTAACATTCTTGGTTTCTACATGATGATGCCCATGTCATTAACTAGGGAGTGTTGGATATCAAGGAAGAATAGATGTATATTGAGTGATCAGTTGATATCCAGGATCATCAAGAGAAGTCACTACATAGAAATACGATTCATTTGGTTTCTGTGTTGTGGTGGAATGGTGGACAAGAGGAAAGTACATGGGAGTGAGAATCACATATGCATTCCCTGTACCCAGAGTTGTTTTTAGTTTTTTGGATCAATTTTTCCTCATAATGTAATTTTTGGATCCCTTTCTTTATGATATGATATGTTTTTCTTTGATAATGATGTGTGATAATGCCCTAAAATATAAAGAGGGGAAGTCCTGATTTCTAATCGAGATGCATTAATTAAAATGTGACTAAACCCGTGTGGGTGAGTCAGGACCACCCAAATATAATAATACCTTATTAAGGAAGACAAAATTTAGGGATTCATATGTTTGGGATAGTGAGGTTATATAGATGTATGGAGGTGCAGTTTGATGGCTCTACAGTGGTAGTGTGGTAGTGTGATTGTGGTAGATTGGTTTTCTGTGTCAGTGGTAGTGTTTGAGGTGTGACATGATCCTTGAGAGGTATCTTTGGGAGTGGTTGTTCAAAGCACTATTATTCTATGTTTTTTTTGATTATTGAGGGTTAGAATCATTTGAGAAGTATCTCATGTAACATTTTGGGCCTTCTCGATCCCTTACATTGTGGGTATTGTTCTTTGGAAGTGTTCGATGGAGGAATAGAGGGAGTTTGGAGATGTTGTGTTTATAATGAATGATAAAAGGGGATTACACATCGTTTAACTATATCACATAGTATGAAACTCTGTTTCACAACATGTCATGGAGGTTTCACAACATATAATATTTTGGGGTTAGAAAAATAAAATAAAATGGAGAGGTAATACATTTTTTAGAAAAAAATTATCTTTGTGTATTACACAACCGGAAAGGGGAATACACATTTTGTAATACACCAATAATTCTTAGTTTTAAAATTATTTTTTCGGATAATATATCATTCATTAGGCTATGGATTCATTTTTCCTCTCAATTGGGGAAAACTAGAGGAGCCCCAGAGTGTTATTCAAGCCCTTTCCATCCCACTTCAATCTGTTAGCCCTGATTAATGTTCCTTGGCGATTCATGATTTATCTTTGGTGAGTTCACATCCCTTAATCACCTGTTTTCACTCATTCTTCTTATGGGGATCCATTGTGGAAGTGTTTAGTTGGTATGAGGATTTATTTGGAGGATTTTATATAGTTCCTTAGTGAGGTGTTCTTTGATCTTCAATATTATAGGATTTTTAGGTATTGTTAGTGTTCTTCCATGCCCTAAAGTGCACATCAATTTGAAATCATCCATGTGGTAGGATTTAGCTAGCTTCTATTTATTGTGTATCATTTGGGATGGGTTTAATTTTGGTATCTATGTATTAGGGTTTTGCCAGTATAATAAAAGATAAATAAGTAGTTTAATTTGTAATTGAATTGTAGAGGGGTACACATTGCATGTTTTAATATCATTGATTTGATTATGATATTTTGATTGATCTTGATCGATGCTCCACTAATAATTGTTATTGTTGGTGGATTTTTGTGTATTGGATTCATCAGTTGTGGTTATTTCCATTTTAATATTTCTTCATATCCCCTTATAATGAAATAGGATAACCACATATATTTGGCTAATTAATGGATTCCATAATATCCTATAGTTTTTTTATGAAAACCACTAAATTAACAAGTGGAATTAAATAAGGGATTCCTTGTTAAAATTGAAATTGTGTTTTGACATGGTATATGAGGTGAGGTGATGTGTGGGATTGTCCTGGTTTGTGATGTAGTATGGATGTGATGACGGTTGTGTGCAATGGAATGGATTGGGGTGTAATAGAATATCAGGTTGAGAGAATGATTGATTGTGGAATGGATGATAGTAGTTGTACAATAGTGTTTTGAGCTAGTTGTGTGGTAATTCTTTACTAGATGTGGTTGTGACTTGGGGAATGGTTCCCTTGATATTTAATCTGATCGGGGTGATTTTGAAGAATGACATTACTATTGGTAATGGTGCTTCGCCATTAATAAAATTCAAAAAGCATCACCCCGTATCTAGAGACCTATATATGATATATCATGACTAGGTGTAGCATTTAGAATAAATATAGATCCCCTTAAATTTATCAGGCACCTCGGTTTATGAAATTACTTTTCATGTGTTTTCCATTGTGTTTTTTGATTACTAGTTGAACATGTAGTGAGGGATTGAATAAAAAATGATTAAAAAGGTTTAGAATGAATTTGGATGGTTTTTAATGGAATTTAAATGATTAATGGATGAATAAATGAATGCGGTTATAAAATGAATTTATATGGAAATGTGAAATGAGTTCTATTTATTGACATGTAACATTATGCATTTAGAGGTAGTAGTAATGGTTGCAATATAGTTACATGGTTAGTTGTTTGAGAACCCACAAGTTGGGATTCTATGTTTGGTATTATAAATTTATATAAATATATTTTCCTTGTGATTTCCATTCTCATCACACCCTATTTGAGAATTATGTGTCGAACACCACCATTGTCCCAGGGGACGGTGTCCTTCCCAAAATCTTGGGGGAGTACGGGTTTTTGGGTTTGTTAACTTTTCCACTCTCTTTTATAGTAGACGTAAGTATAGAACATGTGGTGATGTGAAAACTTCTAACACCCCAAGATTTCTTATTATGTTATTTCTTCAATGTAATTCAATAACTTTCACTACACGCAACACTGAGTTCAAGCGCACCACGACTTAACAAACTAGCTGTTCAAAAGTGGTTATTAAATAGTATTAACAGAATTTTGAACATTATACAATCCTTATAATTTTTTAATCCCTATTATGAGTTTCTTAGGAATAATGTAAGAACAAATTCTTTTTTTCAGATAAAAGAATTATTTTTCAAAAACTGAAATTTTACCGCCTTTTAATGGCGAACCCTTTTTAAATATAATATTTGAAACTTTTATGAATTAAATTTGACAAAATAATCTTCTTTTTTAGAATCGGGACATAATAATTTAGTTTCAATAAATTTTTGTTGTTTTTCTGATAACATTCATATTTGGCTGAACAATGAAAAATACTATATTGTAACTTAAACAACTTTTTTAATCAAAATAATTTATAGTGTTAAATTATAAATTTTAATGGTTTGGAATAATAATTAGACTTTATTATTACCATTTAATCCAATGATGGTCATTGTATGTAATTTCACTTTGAAATTGGACTTAAACATGTGTCAAACTTGTGATAGTTATTATTTCATAAAAATACGTCTTTTGGTTATGACAACGGGAATTAAATTTAATTTAATAAATTCAACATCTATGTTTTGAATCTGGAAAAATAGTCTTCATTATTGAATTCGGGATATCAAAATTAGCTTTGGGAAAAATTTTGATATTTTCCTGAAAACTTTTAATTTTTGATGAATAGTGAAAAACACTGAGTTATAGTTTAAAACCGAATTTTTATTTAAATAATTATTCATTTTATTTATATTTATTTTATGTCAAAATAGATACATAATAACTATATAATTTCAATTTAATTCATTGGAGTCTATTTATAATAATTTTAGATATATAAAAATTCTATTTAACTTCTCATCGTCTTTTATCCATCTCCTAGGAGAATTTATAAATTCACATAAAACTTATTTTTACCACTTCTATGAGTGGAATTTAAAAAATCCAAGAGACACGGTTAATATAAAGGAGTAAAATTTGGTTTAATAAGATAACATTAATTTTTGGTGAGTAGTAACTTTTTGCTTTTATTTACCATGGTTAAAAGTAAATAGGGTAATGAAGGGTAAAAATTATATTATTATTACCCTAAACAATGTCCTAATTCTATTGGCTAAGTATATTTAGACCAAAAACATCCTTATGAATAAAATATGATCCTATTTGGTCCACTTGAATTAGATTAGGACATTTATTTTTATTTAATTCAAAGAAGAGTTTAAAGAGATAAAATCAACGTTAAATAACTAAAACATATTTAAAATAAGGTTACACATAATATAAATTCAATTATAAATATTAATTATAAATATTAAAATATTTCCTACGTAATTGTATTTTATTTATAATTTTTAGACATTAAATAATTTAATTTATTTATGACACAATGATGATGCAATAATTAACTTATGAGTGAAATATTATACTAATTGATATTATAAATACCCAAATAAATATAATTGTAGACTTTTAATGATTTCCAAGAATTTTATAGGTTAATATGACATGTTTGGATTTATTAAATGAATTAGGTTCGAAGTAATAATGCTGTTATGAATTTAGAAAAAACAAAAAACCAAATAGTGTCCAAATTGACATAAATGAGTTTTTAAAACAAATATTATATTATTAATTAATATTCTATTCCTAAAAATATAATGTTTGGCCAAAATAATTATATAATGATAGGTGTATCATTAATGGACCACTTGGGGGTCTCATGGAATTATATATTATGTTTATTAACAATATAATATAAAAATATCAAGTGACATGGTAAGTGTCAAACTAACTAACTAAAAGATAAATTTAAATGATAAGGGTAATATAGTCACCCAAACCTATCTAAAATATATTGGATGAATTTATTTCAACCCATATACACCTTAAACTTTGAAAAATATACTTTAGAGCCATTATAAATGAATATTAATTTATTATAAATTAATACTTTACGTTTTTTCTAAAGAGCCCCTCCTCCCCCTTATAAAAGGACACCACTTCTAACCATTCATCACACCTCTAAAGCCATTTGGATCGTCCATCATCTCTCAATTAATCTCCCTACATCACTCTATTACTCCTAGAAGCCTTACCATAGGCATAAAGCACTTCAAGAGTCTATTTTGGTTCAATCCAAAAGGAGTTACCCAAATTAAAGGTAACGATTTCTCTTAGATTCTTTTCTTATATTTTACTTCTACAACCCCAAAACACATCTTATTATTTTATTTTGTAACAACACCAGTATAATAAATGTACTAGGATATTTTTATGAGAACTGTTTGAACTACACTTACACACACCTCCATCTCTTGGGTGAATAACATAATGTTTCTGTGGATGGAAACCAAATGCCTCACAAAACAATGATTGGTCAATTATCTCCTACCACCTCTCATGGTGGCCATTATGATGGCACTATAATTAAATATGATATTAATTTTATATATAAGATTCTTTAATTACATTTTATAGCATACCATTATTCATTTCATGTTTTATGTAAATATACGCTAATTTCATTTGAGGAAGTGCGGACTACCACCCCCTCAAAGTGATATGGCTCGTTCATACCATACATGGAACGTATAAAGGATGGTGTTAATGAACATAAGTAACATATATAAGATATTATATTATAATGTAATAATAATATACCTATTTACCATTTGGTTTTTATTCCTTTTAAAATGAACAATGAAATGAAAGTAGCGTTCGTGCGTACGTACGGACCACCGTCTCCATGAACGTGATGTGATTCATTCCCCATCGTATCCATTCAAGAGTAATTTCATTTTATGATTAAAAATAGTGTTTAAGAACTTGATATCATTCGGTATATGAATAAGATACAACCTATGGATAAAAAACATAGATTATGTAACCAAACATATAAAAGAAAACGAGTATGTGGACACCTGAAACGACGATAATACAAAAATATTATTATAAAAGAAATATTAAAAGATATTATATGATATCATATTTATGTATATGATTCATGTACAATTTAATAACAATTATTTATCTATTATACAGGAGGATAACCTACCCCCAACCAAGGAAAATTATAAGGTAAGGGTTTATTTCACAATCTCTTCATTATCCGAGGTTGTTTATACGTAATAATCTACTAGGACTTCTTTATCATCAACGTCCATGTTTCATAAAAATATATTCCAAAACATTTTTAATGTTTATAAAATATTGTTTAATGTCATTTATACCCCTGTTTTACTTTTTATAAGAAGTTTATAAGGGATTCTTTACATCATTTTCCAAACAAAGAGTTTTTTAACCTTTTCGACAAAATTAAGGTAAGAATGTCTTTTTTTAACTTATACGGTGGGTATGTCTATTTTCAACCATTTTAAATTCTTTTAAGCTTCCATTATAATATCATAAGAATATTTTCAATGTAAATGTTTTATTTTATAATTAAGTGACTTTTAATTGATTAAAAAAAAGGGATATTTCTCTCAAATGATTTTGATTTCATCTATGTCAACATCCTTTGATGGATTTTAAGCTTATTTTATGTTGATTTATTATTATAAAACACTTCCATATTTTATTGAAGGGTTTGTGATATATTTGATTGTCGATGTGTTATTTTTATACCATTCATGGTTTATAGAGAATTTATTTACATTTCGTATGATAGTTTTAACATGAATGTTTATGTTATGTTTAAACCTGTTCGTATGAGGAATTCATTAGACTTAGTATGTGATGGGTGGAGCCCACTATAGCTCCTAGATGCATCGGTAGGTCTCATGAGACAAACTAGTGTCTTGGAACAATTCCCTGACTAAATATTCTTTGTATTCTTAGCACGAGTCCTTGGCTATGTGGTTATAATAGTCTGGCATTTTTCATTCCATTATTATGAAAGTGGTTATTGATATTTCATGTGATTAATTGACTAGTAGAATATTCATGTGAATAATTAAATGGAATTATTTCATTTTATTTCTACCATATTATGCTGAAGGTCATGTTTAAAAGGATTTTGTTTTTATTATACATTGCCTTTAATGTTTATGTTTATTTATGAAAGTTTCCGCTATATTGTTTTCCTTACTCGGTATTTGAGCTCACCCATTTCAATGTTTTATTTTTCCAAGGATGTGAAGAAGTATTTTATGAATGACCTGCAGGGATAGTATAAATGGATATGAGTGTGGAGACAAGATTTTTTTATAGTTTTCACTTTATGATGTAATGTATACTTTATGAATGTATCTAGTTATTCCAAGGCTACTAAACTAATCGGTCTTTCGTGACTTGATCTTTTGTGATCATGCCAATGTTATGTAATAATGCACTAACTCTGGGTAACTGGGGTTGAGGTGTTGTAGTTTATATCAGAGGAAGTTTAGTAAAAACCTTGGAATCTAGATTTAGATAAACTATAATTAGAGCACATAGACCTAAGATAGACATTGAGGATTAGTATAGAATAATTTCCAAGAATTTTGGTATTGTAGAGATTTTGTGAGTTTTCCAAGAAATACATCCCTATCTGGATACGAGTAGGTAGAGGTGGCTCTGTTATAGATGTACCTAGCGGTAAAACTCCAAAACCCCGCTTTGAGATAGACATGAACGAGAATTGGGTCATGACAAAAGGCCTTACTTCACTCCTGGTTACGACACTCCTGGGGATACGTTTTGGATAATTCTCATTTTATTTAAAAACCATTATGAAGGGTTTATGAGTATATACTTCCTCAATGAAAACATCTTTATGATTATGGATTATATCTATAAACCGTTCAATTTATGTTTGGTATTTTACAAGTTGGGAATCATTCATTGCAATTCATAAACTGACCTAGTTTAAGCTATTGTATAGAAATGGCGCCCAGTAGAAGGAATGTGAACTCCATCAATACGTATGATTCAAAGAGTAATAAGGATCATATCTTTGATGGTATTAAGGAAACATTTAGAAGGGAAATAGTCTTCCATGTATTATCAACATATGAAAAAATAATTTCATTTGTTAATAAGATAAGTAAAGAATTTTTCGAGTCCTATGGCTGGAAGAGAGAAAGATGGATAAAGGGAAGAGGGAAAAGAATAATTTTCCCATATGTGATAACTGTGGGGAGAAACACCCTGGAACTTGCATGATGGGAATAATAGTTTGTTATAAGTGTGGAAAAAGGGCACCATGTACGTGACTTCATGGGTAAGAAAAATGTTTCAAATATACAATGCTTCATCTACAAGGAGTTGGGAGACTATGTGAACCAATGTCCAAATCATCAGAGTGTGCCCCAAATAATGCTATTGGATAATAATCAAGTTATGATACTACCACATATGAGGAGGAATTATTAGAGTTCTTATGTTGTTATTAGATAATTATTTCATTTGAGTGTTGTATCAATAATGTACTGGTCATAATAATTATGGAGTATACAAGGATTGTACTGCAGTACTATTTAATTAAGGACTTGAGATTGTGTGGAAACATGAAAAGCAAAACAATAGAAGGTTAAAATTTTGGAAAATATACTTTTAAGAAAAAGATAAACCATAATATGATTCTGATACCGAGGTAGTTATTTTGGGATAATACATGATTGATTTGGGTAAATTATATTGGATATTCTATACTGCCTTGAAACTGATTAAAGATTTGTATATTTTATCACTGTTAGAGTTTAAAAAATCTTTGGATAGAAGGAGTATATCCAGTATTCTATAAGGAATAAGGGATCATGAATGTAATCAATAAGGTTTTATGTTAATTTTTGATATTGAAGTGTTTTAAAAGAATACAGGATGAAGGTGTTAACAAGTTATTATGTGGAAAAAAGGATCATCTTTATGTTTACCTTCCTTATAAATTTTGGACTGTGAGTTTGGACAGAAGTATTTTGGATAATTATATTTTGAATGTATTTTTGGATTGCCAAAAAAGAATATCCTGGAGGTATGGTGGAAACCTATCGTGTCTGGCAAGGCCGGGAGACTTGAACCCACAACCGAATGGAGACAAGGGTGTATCACCTACCACTGGCCCACGTGATGTCCTATATTGAATAATGTAGCCTTGTTTTCAAAAACAATTTGGTAGATGAATTATAAATTTATAGTTTGACACCTATACGAATAGGATAAATATAATATTATGTTTAAGTTCATTTATCTTTTAGAGTGAAAGATGTGTTTGTTGTAGAAAGTAGTTAAAGCAGGGAACTCTACTTGTCATGTATATGTTTTTTATCTTCCCTTATTATATGAAGAAATTAATTCTTAAACATTAGGTAAATGATCTTAATACTAAGAATGTGTTATCCTAATACCTAATGTTTTGTTAAACCGATGATATTTTAAATCAACATAGATTGATCTCTTTGAGGCCCTTAATTCTACAATTGTTTAAGATTGATGACCTAAATCACTCCATATAAATATTTACATTTTTCCTCCAATTATATGTCTCTAATTTCCACCAATTTTATCTTAATCGAGATCATAATTTTGTGGGGTCGTTTTCATTACCATTTTCCTCTTATTAAGACTAAATTTTATTAACCCAATTTCTGATGTGGGTTTCCCCACAAAGGTATTTTCTATTTTCAACATTTTTTTTCGAAGAAAAATATCAAATTGTGAGGACAAAATTTATTGAAGGCGGGAAGAATGTAACACCCTAAGATTTCTTAGTCTGTTATTTCTTCAATGTAATTCAATAACTCACACTAAATGCAACACTGAGTTCAAGTGCACCACGACTTACCAAACTAGCTGTTCAAAAGTTGTTATTAAATAGTAATCACAGAATTTTTATCTTTATACAATCCTTATAATTTTAGAATCTATATTATGAGTTTCATAGACATAATGTAAGAACAAATTCATTTTTTCAGATAAAAGAGAAATTTTTCAAAAAATGAAATTTTACCGCCTTTTAATGGAGATCCCTTTTTAAATTCAATATTTGAAACTTTTATATATTCAATTTGACAAAAGAAACATCTTATTTAGAATTGGGACATAATAATGTAGTTTCAATAAATTTTTGGTGTTTTTCTGATAACTTTCATATTTGGTTGAATAGTGAAAAATACTATATTTTAACTAAAAACAACTTTTTTAATAAAAAAAATTTATAGTGTTGAATTATAAATTATAATGGTTTTGAAGAATAATATATTATATTTTTACCGTTTAATCCAATGATGGTCATTGTAAGTAATTTCACTTTGAAATTGGACGTGAAAAAGTGTCAAACTTTTGAAAGTTATTATTTCCTAAAAATGCGCCTTTTGGTTATGATGACGGGAATTAATTTTAATTTAATAAATGAGACTTAAATGTTTTGAATTAGGTAAACTATAATTCTTTATAGAATTCAGAATTTCGAAATTAGCTTAGGGTAAATTTTTGGTATTTTTCAGAAAACTTTTGATTTTTGATGAATAGTAAAAAACAATGAGTTATAGTTTAAAACCTAATTTCTATTTAAATAATTATTTATTTTATTTAAATTTATTTTAGGTCAAAATAGATACATAATACCTATATAAGTAAAATTTAATTCATTGGAGTCGATTTATAATAATTTTAGATATATTATAATTTTATTGAACTTTTCACCGTCTTTTACCCATCTCCTAGGAGAATTTTTAAATTCATATAAAACATATTTTTAATTCTTATCTAAGGGGAATTTCAAAAATCCGAGAGAAAAGGATAATATCAAGGAGTAAAATGTGGTTCAATAAGATAAAAATAATTTTTGGTGAATGGTAACTTTTTACTTTTATTTACCACAGTTAAAAGTAAATAGGGTAATTAAGGGTAAAATGATATTATTATTACCCTAAAACATGTCCTAATTCTATTGGATAAGTAAAATTAGAACAAAAACAACCTTATGAATAAAATATGAACCTTTTTGGTCCACATTAATTAGATTAAGACATTTATTTTTATTTTATTCAAAGAAGATTTAAAAGAGATAAAATCAATGTTAAATAACTAAAACATTTTTAATATAGGGTTACACATAAGATAAATTCAATTATAAATATTCATTAGAAATAGAAAAATATTTCCTACATAATGGTATTTTATTTATAATTTTTAGACACTAAATAATTTAATTTATTTATGACACAATGATGATGCAGTAATTACCTTATTAGTGAAATACTAAAATAATTGATATTATAAATAACCAAATAAATATAATTTGAGACTTTTAATGAATTACAAGAATTTTTTTAGGTTAATATGACATTTTAGGGTTGATTAAATTAATTAGGTTCAATGTAATAATGTTTTTATGAATTTAGTAAAAATAATAACAAATATTGTCAAAATGACATAAATGAGTTTTTAAAACAAATATTATATTATTAATTGATATTATATTCTTAAAAATGAAAGTTTCATCCAAAGGACTTATATAATGATAGGTGTATTATTAGTGGACCAGTTGGGTGTCTCTTGGGAGTATATAGTAAGTTTATTAACCATATAATATAAACATTCCAAGTGACATGGTATGTGTCAAACTAATTAACTTAAAGTTAAATATAAATGATAAGGTTAATATAGTGACCAAAACCTGTCTAAAATCTATTGGATGAAATTATTTAGACCCATACCCACCTTATACTTTTAATAATAGGCTTTTTATACATTATAGATGAATAAGAATTTATTATAAATCAATACTTTATGTTTTTCCAAAAGAGCCCCTCCCCCCCCTTATAAAAGGACACCACTTCTAACCAATTCCTCACACATCTCAAGCCTTTTTACACATCCAAACACTACCCAATTAATCTCCCTAAATCCCTAAACTTATTATAGAAGCCTTACCATAGGCATAAGGTACTTCAATAGTCCATTTGGATTCAAACCACAAGGAGTTTCCAAAATTAAAGGTAACAATTTATCTTTGCCTCTTTTCTTATATTTTACTTATAAAACACCTAAACTCTTCTTATTCTTTTCTTTTGTAACAACTCCAGTATACTAAATAGACTAGGTTTTCTTTATGAGAAATATTCTAACTACACTTACACACACCTCTATCTAATGGGTGAATAACATAATGTTTCTTTGGATGGCAACCAAACGCCTCACGAAATGATGATTGTTCAATTATCTCCTACCACCTCCCATGGTGGCCATTATGATGGAACTATAATTAAATATTATATTAATTTTATATATAATATTCTTTAATTCCTTTTTATATCATACCATTATTCGTTTCATGTTGTATATATATATATATATATGATAATTTCATTTGAGGAAATGCGGACTACCGCCCCCTCAAAGTGATATGACTCGTTCATACCAAACCTAGAACATATAAAGGATGGTGTTAACAAATATAAGTAACATATATAAGATATTATAATTTAATTTAATAATAATATACTTATTTGTGATTTGGTTTTTATTCCTTTTAAAATGAACAATTAAATGGAAGTAGCGTTCGTGCATATGTACGGACTACCGTCTCCACGAACTCCATGAGATTCATTCCCCATCATATTAATTCCAGAGTATTTTTATTTTATGAGTAAAAATAATGTTTAAGAACTTTATATAATCTTGTATATGAATATGATACAACCTCTGGATAACAAACACATATTATGTAACAAAACATATAAAATAAAACGAGTAAGTGAACACCCGAAACGAAGATAATACTAAAATATTATTAACAAAGCAATATTAAAATATATTATATGATATCATATTTATTTATATGATTCATGTAAAATTTAATAACAATTATTTAACTATTATACAGAATTTTAACCTACCCCCAACCAAGGAAAAGTACAAGTTAAGGGTTTATTTCTCAATCTCTTCATTATCTGAGGTTGTTTATATGTAATTATCTATTGGGACCTCTTTATCATCCACATCCATGTTTCATTAAAATTTATTCCAAAACCTTTTTAATGTTTACAGAATATGTGTTAAATTAATTTATACCCTTGTTTGACTTTTTATAAGAAGTTTATAAAGGAATCTTTACGTCATTTTCCAAACAAGGTCTGTTTTAACCTTTTCGACAAAATTAAGGTTAGAATGTCTTTTTTTAACTTATATGGCGGGTGGAGATATTTTACACCATTATAAAATCTTCGAAGCATCCCTTACAAGATTATAAGAATATTTTCAATGTAAATGTTTTATTTTATAATTATGTGACTTTTAAATGATTTCAAAAAAAGAGATATTTCTCTCAAGTAGTTTTGATTTCATCTATGTCAACATCCTTTGATGGGTTTTAAAATTATTTGAAGTTGATTTATTATGATAAAAAATCGTCTATATTGTATCGAAGGTTTTTTGATATGTTTAAATGTTGATGTGTTATTTTTATACCATTAATGGTTTATGGAGAAAGTATTTACATTTCCTATGCTAGTTTTAATAAGAATTTTTATGTTATGTTCAAACATGTTCATATGAGGAATGCATTGGATGTAATAAGTGATGGGTGGCACCCGCTATAGATCCTCTGTGCATTGGTAGGTCTCATGAGACAAACTAGTGTCTTGGCACGAGGCCATGACAAAATCTTATTTTTAGTCTTGTCACAAGGCCTTGGCTACGTGGTTATAATAGTATGGAATTATTAATTCCAGTATTATGAAAGTAGTTATTGATATTGCACGTGATTATTCGACTAGTAGAATATCAATGTGAGTAAGTAAATGGAATTACTTCCTTTTATTTATACCATATTATGCTGAAGTTCATGTTTAAAAGGATTTTGTTTTATTTATACATTGCCTTGAATGTTTATGCTTATTTATAAAAGTTTTCGCTATATTGTTTTCCTTACAGGGCATTTGAGATCACCCCTTTCTATGTTTTATTTTTCCTAGGATGTGAAGAAGTATTTTATGAATGACCTACAGAGATATTATAAGGGGATATGAGTGTGGAGACAAGATGTTGTTATAGTTTTCACTTTATGATGTAATGTAATCTTTATGAATGTATATAGTTATTACAAAGATACTAAACTATTCGGTCTTTCGAGACTTGATCCTTTGTGATCATGAAAATGTTACGTAATAATGCACCGACTCTTGGTAACTAGGATCGGGGCATTACAAAACCTCTATTTTATTTCTTAGATGGTGTTTGTGATGGACTGGGTGTCTTTGGGAATGTGATTTTTTCTTTTCCCCTGTGTCATCAGGATGATATGTGACTTTATTTCTCAAGTGTCAAAAGGATGAGATGTGACATTATGGGGTGTTATGTGTTTAGTGATTCCCAGATGTTTGTAGGTGGTTTGCGATGTTTCTCATGAGGCCTATGTGTGTGCGAGAAGGTTCTGATGTGGTTTGTGAGGCCCAAGTGTGTGTGGGAAGGTTGGGATGTTTTTTTGGCCTAGTTGTGGGAGAAAGAGATGTGTTGTTATTTTTTAAGGGATGGGAGTCCTTGGCTAACATTGGAAAATGGAAAAATAACCAGTGGGAAACTAGTGTAGGGTACCCTATCATCGATGTGATTTACTTATATTACATTACCTGATTTGTGTTATTTGGTGATCATGCCTTGCTAACGAGAGAATGCTTAGTATACCTGCTAGGTGCAGTTTGTTTCTGCTATTTTCTCACTGGAGCATTAGTATGTTTCCACCAAATGTGAAAAAGAGACATTGGGCATCCTACAAAGTATACATGTAGTCTCACCATATGTATATAAAACTTTGTCCAAGTTTTTAGGAGGATTACAGAGACTGTGCTATGTGTTAATATCTCGTGCTTTGGGACGATTGCTAAGTCTCTTCTTCATCTTGATTTTAGGTACTTTAATTTGGAGTTTTATGATATTTATTCTAGTTCAATATTATGAGTGCATGTGGGATTGTTTTTTCCTTTATTTTATATATGTATTTGTGTTTCTATGTTGGCGATCCACCATGTCTCCAAATCTTGTGTCCTTATAAAGGTCAATTCCTCCCATATTGTGACATTTGTATACCCTTGGTTCTAGTCACCAACCTGGGGCCTATTAGAGGTGTGGCCCAGTGGTCACTATCTCCCTTTCTTCATTTCCAACCATGGAGGGCTATCCTAGAAAGGAGGTGGGTCATGATAGTCTATTCCCCCTGATCAAAATGGTTATTACAAGATAATGTAATTGTCCATAAATCACTACTGGAATTCTACACATTACCAATGGTTCAGTACCATTGGTAAAGTTCTAAAAACCATTAGTATATTATATACCAATGATTTCCCAAAGCATGGCCAAGTCAGCCATAGGTAATGGTTTATACCAACGGTTCTGTGTAAAATATCTGTATAGGTGTTAGTTTAAGAGATATACCAACGGCTCTGTGTAAACTATTGGTATAGGTGTTATTGAAAGAGATATAACAACAGTTTCACAACTCTTGGTATATGTATTATTTAGCCAAAGCCTACGGTTTTTTAAAAAATTGGTACAACTTTATACCAATGGTTATAACAAAACAGTTTGTATAATATACCTCAAAATGTTATACCAATGGTTTTGAAAACCATTGGTATACATCTGCCCAGCTCCACAGCAGCCAGCAGCCCTTCTCCTCCATAGCAGCCAGCAGCCCCCTCGAACCTGGAAAACTCCATAACCTTCAAAAACACACACATGCCCATAATCCAAAAGCCTACATGGGATGTTTAAAATTCATCCTGAATTCATAAATTTATAAATTTAAAATTCAGTCCTCACTCAAATCACAACACAAGACAAAAATCCAGAATCCAATACATCCACAATCCAATACATCCAGAATTGAAATGCAATAACACCCCCAACACCAATACACAATAAAAATACAATACATCCAGTATCCAATAAACATAGTAGTATTAAAAATTTAGAATTCATTACCAATGCAACCATAATCCAATACATCCAGAATTCATAAATTTATAATTGAAAAGCAATAACACCCATAACAGTATTCACTATTTAGAATTCACACCTCATTCAAACCACAACACCAATACACACAAGAGAAAAGGACTACATGTTAAAGGAAGCACATGAGATGATTAATCATGGTCTTGGGTGGAAAATCATAAAGCTAAAAGAAAAACATGGGTAGATTTGATTGGGTAGAGTGGACAAGGATCATGAAACCCATAATATATATAATAGAATCCGTCATGTTTTTTGACCTAATTTGAGTTATATAAAGCACATGGTATGTTTATATTCCTCTAAAGACTATTTATCCATGTATAAATGGTTCTTGATGTGTTAGTGGGAAACATTGGCCAATCTCGACATATGAGATGGGTTACCAGAATAGCCTACATGTTATTCATAGACATTTGAATTGGAACAAGGGGGTATGTGGGTAATTGTAATTTGCTCTCTTGGGTGTGATGTGAGATGAATCCCCATATTGGGATGTGGGTATGAATATTCAATTATGTCTTTGGTATTGGATTTCCAAAGGGACTTTGGTTTGGTCCTAGAACCCACTATTTGATGATGGGATTGGTGTATTAAATGTAATGTGTATTAAAATAGGGGTAGGAGTTACACACATGAGAAGTGGATTGTGTGAGGTTGGACCATGGATCCTTTTGTTAATGTATCAACAAAATATGAATATGTTTGGTTGGTCTTCCATATGCCAATTGTTTTCACTTAAAATGTTGTCCATTTTAATCAAAGGATAGACACTTCATGTGATACCGGCCACACCATGCCTTGGATGGAGGCGGGGTTGACTCGTACACGTCACATATGGCCCATGGATAATTTTCCAAAATTATCAAGACAATATGAATGCGTTTGGTCAGTTTTTCGTATTCCAATTGATGTTTTCACCTAAAATGTTTTCCATTTCAAATAAAAGTGAGACACTTTGAGTGGTATCAACCAAATCGTGCCTTAGATTAAGACGAGGTTGACTCGTACACGTCACAAATACCTATGGATCATTGTACAAAAGTATCAATAGAATCCAAATGCATTTGTTCCGTTTTCAGTATTCCAGTTGTTGTTTTCACTAAAAATTTAGTCCATTTCAATTTAAAGTGAGATAGTTTGAGTGGTACTGGCAACACCATGACTCAGATTGAGGTGAGGTTGACTCATACATGTCACAAATGAACCATGGATCGTTTTTCTGAAGTATCAACATAATCTGAATGAGTTTGGATAGTTTTCTGTATGCCAGTTGTTGTTTTTAGTTAAAATGTTTTCCATTTCAAATAAAAGTGAGACACTTTGAGTGGTATCTGCCACATCATGCCTCAGATTGAGGCAGGGTTGACTTGTACACGTCACAAATGACCCATGGCTCGTTGTGATAAAGTATCAACACAATCCGAATATGTTTGTTTGGTTTTCTGTATGCCCGTTGTTTTTACTTAAAAGAGTATCCATTTCAAATTAAAGTGATACACTTTGGGTGGTACCACCCAAACCTTGCCTCATAATGTTGAGGGGTTCACTCATAAACGTCACAAGTGACCCATGTATCCTTGTCTTAAAGATCAAAAGAATATGAATGCGTTTGGTCAGTTTTCTATATGCCAATTATTGTTTTCACTTAAAATTTTGTCCATTTCAAATAAAAGTGAGACCCTATGTGTTGTACCAGCCACACAGTGCCTCAGATTGAGGCGAGGGTGACTCATACACGTCACAAATGACCCATGGATCATTGTGCTAAAGTATTGTCACAATCCGAATGCATTTGGTCAGTTTTCAGTATGTCAGTTGTTGTTTTCACTTAAAATGTTGTCCATTTCAAATAAAAGTGAAACACTTTGAGTGGTACTGGCCACATAGTGCCTCATATTGAGGCAGGGTTGACTCGTACACATCACAAATTAACCATGGATAATTTCTCTGAAGTATTAACATAAACTGAATAGGTTTGGTCAGTTTTCCATATTCCAGTTGTTTTTACTTAAAAGAGTATCCATTTCAAGTAAAAGTGATACAGTTTGAGTGGTACTGGCCACACCATGCCTCGAATTAAGGAGATGTTGACTCGTACACATCTCAAATGACCGATTGATCATTTTCCTAAGGTATCAATAGAATATGAATGCATATGGTTGGTTTTCCGTATTCCATTTGTTGTTTTCACTTAAAATTATATCCATTTCAAATAAAAGTGAGACACTTTGAGAGGTACTGGCCACACCATTCCTCGAATTTAGGTCGGGTTACTAGTACACATTAAAAATGATCCATCTATCGTTTCTCTAAAGTATCAACATAATTGAAATGCGTTTGGTCGGTTTTCTATATGCTAGTTGTTGTTTTCCCTTAAAATGTTATCCATTTCAAATAAAAGTGAGACACTTTGAGTGGTAACGGGCTCATCGTGCCTCAAATTGGGGAAAGGTTTATTCATACACATCAAAAATTATGCAAGGACTTTTGTGCTAAAGTATCAACACAATCTGAATACATTTGGTCAGTTTTCTTTATGCCAATTGTTTTTACATAAAAGTGTATCAATTTGAAAATAAAGTGATACATTTTGAGTGGTACCAGCCACACCGTGCCTAGATTGAGGCAGGCTTGACACGTAGACATCACGAATTACCCATGGATCGCTGTTATAGAGTATTAATAGAATCCAAATGTGTTTGGTCTATTTTACGTATCCATCTATTGTTTTCACTTAAAATTTTATCCATTTCAAATAAAAATGAGTCACTTTGAGTTGTACCGTCCACACTAGGCATCAGATTGAGGAGGGGTTTACTTGCACACATCAAAAATGACCCATGGATCGTTGTACTAATGTATAAACACATTCTGAATGCGTTTGGATGTTTTTCCGTATGCCAGTTTTTGTTTTCAATTAAAATGATGTCCATTTCAAATAAAAGTGAGACACATTGAGTGGTACTAGACAAATTGTGCCTCATATTGAGGCAGGGTTGACTCGTACATGTCAAAAATGACCAATGGATCGTATTTATAAAGTGTCAACACAATCTGAATATGTTTGGTCTGTTTTAAGTATGCCAGTTTTTATTACTAAAAAGAATATCCATTTCAAATAAAAGTGATACACTTTGAGTGATACTGGCAACACAGTAACTCAGATTGGGGAGGGGTTGACTGGTACATGTCACAAATGACCCATGGATGCTGGTCATAAGGCATCAATAGAATCTGAATGTTTTCTGTCAGATTTTTGTATGATAGTGGTTGTTTTTACTAAAAATTTTGTCCATTTTAAATAAAAGTGAGACACTTTTAGTGGTACCAACCACACCATTACTCTGATTGAGGTGGGGTTGACTCTTACACGTCACAAATGACCGTTGGATCATTGTTCGAAAGTATCAACACAATCTGAATGCGTTTGGTCTTTTTTCCATATGCCAGTTGATGTTTTAACTTAAAATGTTGTCCGTTTCAAATAAAAGTGTGACAGTTTGAGTGGCATGGGCCCCATCATGCCTCATATTGAGGCGGGGTTGACTCATACATGCCACAAATGACCCATGGATCATTTTTCTGATGTATCAACACAATAAGAATACATTTTTTCAGTTTTATTTATGCTAGTTTTTTTAACATAAAAGAGTATGCATTTCAAATAAAAGTGATACACAATGAGTGGTATCGGCCACACCGTTCCTCAGATTGAGGTGGGGTTGACTCATACACGTCACAAATAACCCATGGATATTTTTCCTAAAGTATCAACAGAATATGAATGTGATTGGTTGGTTTTCTGTATGACAGTTTCTGTTTTCACATAAAATTTTTTCCATTTCAAATAAAAGTGAGTAGGGTTGGGGCTGTTCGTGGGGCTGTCTGGGGGCTGTCCAGGTGGGTGTCTGGGGTCCAACGAGGAGGGTGGGGGGCTGCCTGGTGGGTGTCTGGGGGCTGTTTGGGGGGGTGTTCGGGGTCCAGGGAGGTGGGTTGGGGGCTATCCGGGGTGCTGTCTGAGGGGCTGTCTGTGGTCCAGGGAGGAGGGTGGGGGAAGATTCTAATCGATTACACTGACCAAATCATGTATCTCTCATACCACTCCCTCATATAAACACCCCCAGTACTAGGACCACTACTTGGATGCTCCTCAAATACCTGTCACATATTAATGGATCCAGAAAGAATGTTTAAAATAAATTATTCAGATGACATTATATATAATTAAAATAAATATATTTGAAATAAAATACTCACCATAGGCACTACTGGTGGAATTCCCAGCTCGGTCATGTGACGATTGTTTTCTATAATCTATTTTTGTCGCCTCTCTTTAATTGGTTTTATTTCCTTCATTTGAAAACAAATATGTAGTTTATTAGAAAAGGATATCTAATGTGTAACCCAAAAAACAAAACAAATGAGAAGAAATATGAGTATTCATGAATAATTTTACTAACCATTGTTTTAGGTGATCTTGAAAAATATATAATGAAGTCAATAAATCGTACAATTTGTAACAAGGAATTTAATTTTTAGTATGATGATTATTTACTATGTGTCATCAGTTTGTTAAAATCATGGAACATTGATTCTACCAGATTCATAAGTGTAAAATAAATTATCAAAATTAATGAAAAATTTAATTTCATTAGCTCAGGTAGATGATACAGGTTTCAATTTTAAATAAATTGAATAGAACCAACCTTAACAACCCAACTGGAGGTAAACCAAAATAGTTGAGAACATGATTGGATGATTTTATATATTTCCCACCAAAACATCAGGTTCTGAGTCAACATTGACAATTGAGCTATTAGAGTCATCAAAAGAAATAAATGTATTGGTTCCAATGGTAGTAGGGATGGTGTCAATTCCATCATCACCATCATCAAAAATATGTCTTGTAATTACTTCAACTATGATACCAAATTCAGGTCGAAGTTGGTCTTTGACATAAAAAAACTTGTTTATCCATTGATTCCAATACATATGGTTCTTTGGTAGAAAGAGTGCGATTCATATTAATTAATTGAAATCCACAATCATCAATAAATATTCCATGTCTTGTTATCGAATCAATCCAATGTAATTTCACCATCATGACTTGTCCATGAGAGTAATAATCCAACATTATTATTTTTTCAACAACTCCATAATTACCCACATTTTCTAATAACGCTCTACAATCTGATGCACTAGAATTACAATATGTTGTGGAAATAACCATAATACCATCATGTTGTGTTCTCATGTTCTTTTCTCATTTAGTGACAATAAATTTGTACCCATTGATAACAACTTATTTATAGTAATGAACCATGGTATTTGGACCAAAATCCAAACCTCTTATTTCCTCAGAGACAAAGTCAGCAAGAAAACTCAATAACTGCAATTTAAATGAATATTAAACTTAATTAAATTTTTATTTAATTATTTTAAACGGTTATATTTTTACCTTCAATTTTAACCAAGCAGAAAACACTTTACTTTGAAGAGTCCTCCTCCTTCTCAAAGATAAAGAACAATGATTTCTATTTCTCATGGTTTTATGTTCCCTGTAGATAAAAAAAATATGAATAGAGTATCAGATATATATGTAAGACATACATATTATATTTAGTTACTTGATGTTGTCATCGAACAAATCACACTTGAACAAATCTGTGCGATGTTCCATCTCCCGCTCTTCAAGGATTATTGTATTCAATGTATATGTTCCAGGAATTCCTCCTAGTTAAGGATGTGATGGAAAACCAAGTTCAATTTTCTCATACTATTCTTATTCAATTCTCATTGGTCTGTTGATTATTGTAGTAAGATCAGACAAATACATTGATGATAAATCAATACATTCTTGAGCCAAGTAACCATTCACGATAGAACCTTCGAGATGATTCATGTTTTGGACATAAGTCATTAATGTGTACATATTTCTTTCAGTTGGATACATCCAATGAAATAAAATAAGTCCTCAGAGAAGTATTTTAGTGGGAATATGGACAGTCAGATGTAGAATACCTATGAAAAATGATGGAGGAAATATTTTCTTCAACTCACACAAAATTAATTGTGCATCTGTCAACATTTTTTGCAAGAACGACTTGGACAAATTCTTAGCACAAATATCTCTAAACAAATGGAACAACCAAATAACAGTCACCCTTACATTATTGGACAAAAGATGACAGATTGATATTGGAATCAAGTCATGCAAAAGAACATGATAATCATGATTCTACAATGATTTTAGCTTCAACTCACTTCTATTGACCCATTTAGATATGTTGCTTGAATAGCCATCAGGAACACTAATAGTCTCTAATATTTTGAGAAATTGTTTTTTTTTCATAGGTGTAATCACATAAAAAGCACTTGGAAGTTGCCATTTATTTTCACTGATACGTACAGGATGCAATTTTGGTCTGATGCCCCAATCCACCAAGTCACCCCGAGAAAGTAATTCATGTTTTTCATTCCCTTAACATTTAGATGTATCAAAAGTAACATGTCAAAAATATTATTTTCAATATTCATTATGTCTATGCAATGTCGTATGAAATTGGGTGACCAATAAGGTAAATCTGAAAAGATACTCCTCTTACACCAATTATAATAGGTTTTAGTGGAAACATTCTTTCTCTTTCCAGATATCATTTGACCCTTCTCAAATGAAAATAAAAAATCTTTCAATTCATTAAGCACATTAGTTCCAGACATATGATGAGGTGGATCATCAGTCTCTGTGGTATTATCAAATCTTTGACGATTATTTCACTATGGATGGTCCATTGGAAAGAATCGTTGATGTCCCATAAAACTGAAACTACATCGATGTTTCAGTATTATGGATCGTGTAATCTTCATAAAAATATGACATGATAGTTTTCCCTTTGTTCTCCATCCAAAATCATTTCATAAGCCATAAAATCATTGATCGTCCACATAAGCGCAACACACATCTGAAATATTTCTTTTGAATATGCATCATATATTCACACACCCACATCCCAAAGAAGTTTCAACTCTTTTATTAAAGGTTTTATGTATACGTAAATATTAATGTCAGGATTAGAAGGGCCATATGTGATTATACTCATGAAATTGAAAGGTTTATCATACAAAAACATGGGGTAAGATTATAAATGTGTATAAAAACTAGCTTTGTTTTGTACGAAGTAAAAATCTACCCAAATAGATTAAAATCATCACATGAAAGACCCAACCTCACATTACGCACGTTAGTTACAAAATCATGATATCAAGCATCAAATCCATGCCATGAAATTCCATCTGCAAGGTAAACCAACTCATCATCAGTCTTATTTCTTTCGGTATCATTCCATCTCATTTTTATTGATATTTCATCAGACATAAAAATATTATGGAGTCTGGGGATCATTAGAAAGTGACAAATTACTTTCTATGGAACACGGGATGGTGTTCCATTATATTTCAACATATAGAAAGATGTGTCACATTTTATATAATCAATTCATTCAATGGTTTTCTCACAGAATAAAGTGCAATCTTTCTGGCAAGTATGAATTTTTTTCATGAAAATCCAATTTCCACAAAAAATTTCCATGCCATATAGTGGTTTGATGGAATATCTACATCATCTGGAAGTAAATCCTTCAAGAAGGTAAGAATTTAATTGAATGTTGTATTATAAATCCCATATATATTTTTCCCATTAAACAATCAGATAAATAATTCCATACTTTTCATTTTATCCCACAATTGATATACTGGAGTCGTGGTAGATTTATTAAATTTTTTCTCCATTTCAACATCACCAGTTTCATTAGATTCATCACGTGTTCTTATATCGAAGTCTTCTTGGGTCATAATCCTTTCTTTTTTTCGGATGATGATTAAACGGACACTAGTAATATAACAAATTCTCTAATCCAGTCCTCTCATTTCAATCATCAGCAATTTGAGATTTCAATTTCTCCCCATTGTGATACCACACATAGTAGATTGAATGAAAACCATATTTTTTATGTGTTATTTTACTTCTTCATGGCTTAGCCATGGTCTACCAACACAATTGGATCATGGGCAGTGTATGTGACCACTATCAGAAGTTTTGTGAAATAAAAAATCTATAAAACTCTTAAAATTGTTTTGAAAATCACTTGAGATCTGAATGGTTTCATACATCAAACATCTATCGATTCTGTATATAAATAATTTTAATAATTCATTTAGGAAAAATAAATTAAATAATATTGAAGTTTCATCAAAAATATATTTACGTAAATGAGATTTGTTCACATTATATGAAACCATAACTGAAACCGTACTCTATATGAGAATCATAATATAAAAGACAAAAATATACTATATTTATAAAAAAAATATTTAAATAACTATAAATGAGTTGAAATGATCATGTACACTTGTAGAGGATAATTATTCAGAAGTTGACTATATTTTAGATCGAAATTTTTTTATATTTTAGTAGATAATTTGAGTGGCTACATACATTTCCCAAGGGAGAGGGAGTGTCCAGGGGGTGTGGGGTGTCTAGGGGGTGGAGGGGCTGTCAAAGGGGGTCGGAGGTGACTAGGGTGTGGGGTATGTTTAGGGGGATCAGGGTGTCCAGGAGGGCAGGTAGTCAATGGCCGTGGTTGGGCTGTCCGAGTGGTAATGAGGTGTCTAGGGGATAGGGTGTGTCTAAGGGATTGGTGGGATGTCCAAGGGGGTGAGAAGGGTTTTCAGGGGTGGGCGGTGCTGTCCAGGGGGGTATGGGGGTCCAAGGGCATGGGTGGGATATCCAGGGGGAGGACGAGCTATCCACGGGGGGTGGTCGGGTTGTCCACGAGGGTGGTAAGGTTGTCCAGTGGGGCCATGGGTATCAAGGGGGTGGGGGGTATTTCCTGGGGTTGCGGAGTCTGAGGAGATGGGGGTCCGAGCGATGGTGGGAGGGTGTCTGTGGGGGTGGGAGGGTTGTCCATGACGGTGGGGGTGTCTAGGGGGTACAGGCTATCTAATGGGGTTGGTGGGCAGTCCACATGGGTGGCGGGGATGTCCAGGGGGTTGGGGATATCCAGGGTTGGGGCTTTCTAGGGGGTGTGAGGGGGGTTTCCCATGGGTACGAAGTGTTCATGGGGTGGGCGGGCTGTCCAGGGGGTGGCAGCGGTGGCTGGTTGTCCATGGGGTATGTGTTGTCCATGGGGGTGGTCGGACTATCCACGGGGGGGGGGGGGGGGGGGATTCTATGGGGGGTCAGGGGTGTCTAGGGAGGTTTCTAGGGGGTTGGGGTTGTCTTGTGTGTATGAGGTGTCGAGGGGGTGGGTGGGATATCCAGGGGTGGTTGGGCTGTCCAGGTGGGTACGAGGTGTCCAGGGGGGCTGTCCATCGGGGTGGGGGATGTCCATGAGGGGAGGTGTGTCTATGGGGTGGGTATGGTTGTCCAGGGGTTACGGGGTGGGTGGGAGGGCTATCCACCAGGTGGTGGGGCTATCCAGGGGGTACGGGGTGTCCAGGGGGTGGGCGGGCTGTCCGCAGTGGTGGGGGGGGGGGGGTTCCAATGTGTACGAGGTGTCTAGGGGGAGGGGGTGGGTGGGAATTCAATGAGGGTGAAAGGGATGTATAGGGGGGTTATTGGGTCTGGGGGGGGGGCTTTCCAAGGGTGGGGGTTGTCCATGGGGTTTGAAGGGTCTAGGACATCCCACCCCCACCCCCTTGGACACCCCCACTGAACACCCCCCCCCCCTCCTTGGACAGCCCATACACCCTCCCCCACATAGATAGCCCCCCCCCCCCACCTGGACAACACACCCCCACCCCCACCAAGACATCCCCCCTCCGGGACACCCCCTCCCCCCCACCTGGACATCCCCCCCACCTGTACATCCACCCCACCCACCCCAACCCCACCTGGACAGCAAACCTTCCCTCATGTGACACCCCACACCCACTCTCCATCATGGACACTGCACCCTGACCCCTTGTATAGCCCACACCCATCCTTGGGGCAGCTTATACCCCCATCCCCATCCCCCCTATAGCCCACCTAGATTCCCCCTACCCCCATGGACAACCCACCCCCACATTGATATCCCCCACACCTAGAAAACACCCTACACCTGGACAACCCCTACCCCTCCTACACCCCCCTTATGTAATTTTTATTTAAAATCATTTTCGTCATTAAGAAATCCAAACTATCATAAATTATCCATTTCACTATACAGAAAACATAAAACCCAACTTAACATAATACAAAAAACCCCACTAAACATAAAACATAAAACAAACATAAAATAAACATAAATCAAACATAAATCAAACCCTTTACCCCACTTGAAAAACATAAACTTAAAACAAACCCTTTACCCCTCCACTAAACAAACCCCACTAAATAGACCATTTATAATGTATGAAGTGTAGAACAAAAAAACATAAAACAACCTACTAATTCTAACAGCACTAATTCTAAATTACTCGAACAACACTAATTCTAATTTACCCAAAATTATAACAAAACATCCCACAAAAAATAAAACATGAAGAACTGTAAAAATAACTTACTAATTTGTAGTGTAGAAATAAAAATTTATTTTATTGAAGATGGATCTTTGGCTGGAAGGTGTTTCGAGGGCGAGAAGACTTTGGGAGGAAGTGTGGATTAGGTTTGCAGTCAGGCATACTTGGAATTGGGGCACTGTGTAATTTGGACAAAACATTACAAACAGTTTTTAAAAACCGTTGGGAAAGCCTCTATTTACCAAAGGTTTATTAAAACCGTTGGTATTTGTAATAGGATGTGAATCATTCGCAATGGTTCAATCAAACCATTTTGAAAGCTTAACTATTTTAACACATTTTCCAATAGTTTGAGAAAACCATTGGAAAATGAGGATTTTTTTTACCATATACCAATGGTTTCTTCAATCCGTTGGTATATATCCGTTGGGAAAAAACCATTTACAGTAGTGAATAATTATCCTCTGTGTCTCAAAAAGCAATATAAATATCCAAAATTCAGTTTTAATACCTTTATTTCAAGATATATCATTCTACAAATAACTAACCGTCAAACACCTCCCAATAATATAAACTAATAAAGAATCCCAAAAATTATAAGGACTAGATCATATAGTTTTCCAAGATAAATATAACATTTATCTTCATATTATATCCATCTCTCTTAAAGTCTCATACCAAAGTTCAATTTTCCTAATCACATAATCATTGAGATATACTATTCATTTCAAAAAATAATATGATTCATCATGTTAATGTTTCTAAAATACATCTCAGACATTATTTCTTAAATAAAATCTCTTAGTATTATATTTACCTTAATCATATATGGTCCCCAAAATTTTGATAATCATGTGAAATAAAATTAATCACTGATTCACAAAACCATTTATTAATCCCATGTTTATTAATACAATAAATATATGTTCCCAAATGAAATTCACCATTATCTATTATAAATTTTAAATAAAAAATTCCATACTCACACAGAAATCATATATGAAAGTTGTAGGAGATGAACCCTAGTCACCCTTATAGTGTGGGTTCAATGCCCACAGCCTTGCCAGACATGACGATTTCCACCCTTCCTTCAGGTTGACTTTCTTATAAATATACATCAATATACTCCTAATAAAATTATTGAAGTAAAAAAACATCCTCATAATAACCATAATATATTCTATCCTCAATGTTTATATAGTAACATTCTTTCTTTATCCCAAAACATATGAACCCATAATTACCTCAAGATTATTAATCATATAAATCCTAAAGGATATCCACACCATTAAACTTATATCTATAATATAATAGAAAATTATTTCTTATGTAAACATTATTTAAAACATATGCTAAACATAAGGTTTATAAATATCTCAATGATATTTTAATACACAGTAAAATGTCTCCAAATTACTTCAATCAATATAAGGGTATTAATAGATTTGAATATTACATCATCCAAATATCTATAATAACTCTAAAATATCTTATATAGAAATATCTAAATTATTCATTTTTATTATTAGTCTCATAATTATGCCTCTACATCTTATTCTTTAATACTTATTTCCTATTAAAAATTTAAATCATTTCCTAAGATTCAATAATTTCAAAACATGATAATGGAAAAAATTCATACATTTAATATGTCATTTTCAGTTTCTATATATTCATTTTTAAAGGTATTAAGTAATATTCAAAATTTATCAACACCGTTCATCTATTCCCATTCATGAGCCTTCATACTAGGAAATCAATGATCATAATAGCCATAATACCCACATTTAATACATTCAACTATTAAATCAATGAGAACTTATTTTCCCTTTATGGATTTTACTAAACGCTTCATCTTTTATTTGTATTTTATTTCTTATAAAATCATTTACAACCTTACAAAATATTCCCATCATTTTATGAAATTATATTATGCTCTTTTTTCCAAATTCATTTCACATAGGACATTGATTATATATTTTTTGGAATATTTTCATATCAACCTCCATAAAGATTTACATCTCTCGTATTTCATGCATTAGAAAAATCCTCAAAGTTCAAGTGGTTTAACATTACTATTTATAGATGGTTTAAAATAACGGCCAATAGTATAATTATAGATCCCATTTAATTTGGTTTTCCATTAATATACCCACAACAGTTTCTTTCACCTCCATTGTTACTTTAGTGAAATATAGTTTAATAGATATACTAAAACAAAAAACTATAAGTGATAGAATATATAAAATCATAATATAAAAACTTATTGGGAGGATAAATTATACGATATTTTAATTCTTGTTATCTCAAACTCATTAGATTAATCCAAAATAACATTGAATTGTATTACCATAATAAAAATTTTGGTTATACAATAATTTTACATTATGGATATATAATATCCTAACCTCTACTATTATGTAAACTATGCTGTGATACAAACTGTAAAGACTAATCTATAAACACTATATTTTCAATAGATTTAAAACTATAACAAAAATTATTAATTTCCCAATAATATTATAATTTTAGTGTTTTATAGAGTTAGGAAATAAATCATACATAACAACTTGAATATTTAAATTAGACACTTCTACTAAATTCCTATTATCCCCCCAATGAACACCCCTTTAAAATAAAAGATTGTTTCATTTCATACAGAATCTTCAAAAATTATATATGGTCCTGATCCTCATCCCTACATATCCATTACCCTATAAATGTTTTTTAAAAACATAGGATGAGAAAAAAATCTCATTAATGAACATAAAATAATGGAAAACATTATTCTAGTTAGAATCCATAAAACATTCTCCTAAAAACATACCATTATATTTAGAAAAAGGAATCATATTTTCGAAAAGATAATTATCTTACCATTTTAAAATCAATTGATTTTCAAGAAGAATCATTAAAAAATACCAAAAAGATATGTAAATGACTTTGGAAATAATTTAACATCACTCTTATAAACCTTATATCTCTTTCTCGGCTACATAAGGAGTAACCATCATAGATAAATCTAGAATAACCAAACCAGCACTATTCAAATAATCTATTAAAATAATCCTAACCAGTCAACTCTATAAAATGAACCGATTAATTAGAAAGATATTTCAAGATCACGACCCCTCAGTTTATCATGGAACCACATATCATCATTAAAAAATTCCATGACACATAACATAAGAATAACAATTGAATCTTTCATAAAAGAAAAATTCTTGTGGAAAATCACTTCTCTCTTTTGAAAACGCATTTCATTTTTCATAAATACACATAATCATAAATGAATAAAAAATTATTTGAAAAAAATCCTAAAATTTTATAGGAAGACTGAAAACATTAAAGTGACATGATCATGGGAAATATAACTCTTAACATATAAGTTAAAAAACATTCCTTCTGTACTTTTTCAGAAAAGTCACAAAGAACCTTTTTTTAGAATATGAAATAATAAATTAATTTATTTCCAAAAAAATTAACATGAGTATAGAAACTAATTTAGAAAATCAATTGAGGATAGACGGAAATTTTTATTAATTTACAAAAAATATGGAGATCGAATAAAAATCGTAGTTTTAAGGATAAAAAAATTTAAATAAATTGCCCTATTAATATCATAATATTGATATAGGAATTAATAAATTTAATCAAACATTTTTATCAAATATAAATCTACATAATACTTTTCAAATAATATATATGATATTAAAATTTCATTTCAAACATAATAGTAGTAGTAAGAAATCAATAAGTAGAAGTTTATCCTAAATAATGGAAATTGGGAGAATAAATCACCTTGCCTCACATTCGAATTCCTTCACAGGTGTTCATGACTCATGTACAATGGTAAAGAGTCTGTTATTTACTAATTTAATAAAAAATATAGATATTTATATCAACTTAAGTGATTAATTTATATCATATTATGTCCCATTTATTATTATTATTTCATTATTTTCTTGGTTTTAAGTGTATTTGTTTCATGGTTTCATGATTGGTTCATGTGTATATAGTTATGGATTCTCTTGTAAAGTGGAACTATAACACCAGAAGTGGAATAGAATGTTATTTATGTAATTATTGTATAATTAATTTTCCCATATAAAATCATAATTTATTATATGAGGATGATTGATAAGATAAAATGTTAATGATAAACATTTAATTTATTTTGGCAGTTTTGCAGAACATTATGAACTAATTTCATATTATTTTATATTATATGTTAATATTTTATTAGGAAATTAAATGTGGTATATGATAACTATTTAAGTCTTATTTAACCATCATGATACATTAATGAAATTTCATGAAGGCAATAATGGAAAATGAAAAATCATTCTTCATGGAGATGGTAAACCGAAATATCATGAACAATAGTTTTATTTATTTTAATAAGAGGAAATGAGAACATAAATTCTTCTGATATTTTCTATATGAAACATAAATATATTGTTTAAATTTTATTATTTAGTTATCATTCCATAATTTATGAGATATACGATGTCAAAGTAAAGGATGAAAATAAATTAAGAGAGGTTCTTTGAGAAAATTACATCTTAAATATTACAACTTTGATAGACTGTTTAGAGAATTGGATTTGGTATTTTTGTGAGAATAGTAGAAATAAGATATGAGGAAATTAATTATGAGTGGGTTGGGATGATATTTTAGGAGCAAAATGTCTTGGTATTCTAAATGAAGTTGTGAGGGTTGTTATTTATACTTAAGGAGAGGCGGGGTTAATGTTTTTAAATAATGATAATTTTATATTTAAAGTCAACCATGTCAACATGGAATTAAATTAAATGTCATATGAAGATAATTAGTATTTTATAGGTTGTTTAGGGGGAATAAATAACCTAACCAGATATAAATTTAATATTTTATTTTATTTTAAACATTTTTTCTTTTAACATTAACCCGTTTCAATTTTTATCAATATATCACTAAAAATTATATTAACATGATATATTTTTAATACCACAAAATCTAAATTACCTTCAATAACAAATTTGGAGCTTTTGATTTGAAATATTTAACCCAGTTGTCCTAATTTAATTTAAACATTTTTAAAATTACATTTAGAAATTAATCCCACAATCAGAATGAAAAAGAGGGTTTAGAAAGGGAAAACTAAAAACGATTAAGAAGTTTTTATATCCAATTTCACTGTGAAATTAAATCCATTGACATAAATTATTTTTAATTATGTATAATTTTACTATTTTTACATTGATGATAATTTAAAAGATAATCAATCTATATTTATTATTTAGATAAAAAAGAAGTTTTAAATTAAAATGAAGTATTTTAACTATTCGTTAGAAAAATAAAACTTGTTATAAAAATAAGAAATATTCACCCAAAGATAATTTTTATATTCATAATTGAAAAATGAAGTTTGTTTTCCTATATAAATATAATTAAATTTTTGATATTTATATTTAAAACATGTTCACCACCAAAAGGTGGAAAAATAATCTTTGATAGAAATATAAATTTTTTATTCTCAAAATTGAAATTATCCTTATCTTAATCCAAAAAATATATATTTGATGAAATTAAATACCATTTGTTGGTTATAAAACATGTATATTTCATTATTGTTTTTTCCCAATATTGGTGAATTTAATTTATCGTGATAAAATGTGCTTTTATGAATAAAAATAGTTTTTAAATTGAATGACATCATTTATATTCAATTGATTTTTATTATCCATTATAATTTATTTTTAACAAATGAATTAATCTAAAAAATATTTGTAAAATATATTTTGATCATTTAATTAATCTCATTCATTCTAACCATTTGAGGAGCTAAATTATGATTATAACTTATAAATAATAATAATTTTTCATTTTTTATGTCGGATGTGGTGTATTTGTAGGATATCAGGTATAGTGTTTCCTTATAAAATACATGGGTATTTCCACAATAAAACCAAAACTACTTATGTAAGTTCCAATAATTATATTGAATGTGGTACACTCATCAAAAACTCAAGAACTGTGAATATTGTATTCATATCTTATTCATTCTACTACTCTACTTCAATTATTTTTACTTAAAACATAAAATAACTACCCCAATGACTCAATATTTAATTATTAATAAAAAAATTAGTGGTATGATGATTATATCACAATTATATAGAAAATATCTGATATATATATTTATGACTATAATTACAACAAAATTATATTATCCTTTATTAAAATTTGATGTTATTTTAGGCATGGATTGGCTATCATGACAGAAAATACATGATAGATTATAGGATAAAAAGGATCATATAAAAATCAAACCATGACCAATTAAAAAAATTTATGACTATAAACTCCATATATATAATTACCCCCATTATATTTTTGTTCTTCACAAATGGTTAAAAAAATGAGTTGTTATATAACCATTATAATGGAATGGATGAGTTATCTAATGAAACAAAAGATATTAAGGAAGAAAAATCACTAGAAATAAAATTGTGATTCATTTTTATCAAATATATACCCATATATTTGTTTCATTAGTGAGTAGTAATTAAATTAGAAGTTTACAATTTATTTAATAGGGAGGGAGGTAATGTTAAATCGTACTATTTTCATTTTTTTTATAAATTAAAAGTATGTTTGAAAGATCGATTCACACACATACCTAAACTAATATTATCCATGAATTTAAAGATTAAAATTATTAAGATAATTCGATAATAATAAATCATTTATTACTTAATGAAATTATAATCAATTAAAATTCATACAAAATAAAATGAAGAAAACTTATCTTTTTAAAAATGGATTTTTCAATAAAAGTATTTTTATTGAAGTATTTTATTTTCATTTAATATATAAATTTTTAAATTTTTTTATTTTATTCTTGTTAAATTAATTTGTTTTTTTAATTTTGTGTATCAAATTTCCTCTGAGATAATTTTTTCTAGAAATAATACATTTTTACCTGAATATTGATAAAAAAATTTTTTACCAAAATTATAAAATTTATAAATTTATGAATATTTGGGAAAAACCTTAAAATTTATAAATCCTTTAAATTTATGAAATATATATTTATTTAAAAATATCGTCTTCATGTCATAAAACCTATTTTAAATTTTTTAGAACATATGTATCATTTTATTCTAATTTGAAAACTATTATAAAAAAAATTATTAAAAAATTAATATTAATATACAGTTTTGTATTGATATTAATTTATAATATTATTTTTTATTCAAGTAATCCAAAGCTATTGAGAAAATTATACTACACAAATAATTTAATTTTGATAACACGCTCTTTCTAAAAGTAATTTTTATGCCTTTTGTGGGCTAATGTTGAAATTAAATTTTATAAGAATTATAATTTTTTATTAATAAACTAAATACCATATTTTAGATTCAAATAATAATTTAATGTAATATGTTTAATTTCATTTGGACATAAAATTAGGATTACTAATATTCATTTTTATGAACATGATAATTATAAAACTGTTAGTTTTATATAAAAATTAATATTGTATAATTTTTATGTAATCAAATAAATTAATGACTTCTATGTTATGAAATTAATATAATTATTAAAATTATATTTAGTTATATTATGACTCATTATTTTTTTAAACTATAATAAATTATTTACGGGATATTTATTGGTGAAAATTCATATTTCCAAAAAAATTATTTTTTAATATTTTAATATATTTTATTTAAAGGAACTTTTTCTCTTATCTTGAAATTAAGTATAATGAAATAGAGGTTAAATATTGATTCATAAAAACCAATTCTTAAAATAATTGGTGCTTTAATATTTTATTGAAACATATATTTATTAGTTAAGAACTTTTTAGCTAGGTAAAAATGATAATGGTAAAATGTAAAAACCTAATGGTAAATAATTAGAAAAATGATTAAAACATGAGTTAAAATGAGATTTGGATACTTTATTGAACATATCCCAATTATAAATCCATTATTTATAAATAAAACTATGTTTTTATCATTAAATAGTTTTATTATATTATTTAAATATAATTAGTGTTCAAAAAATATTCCCTTTTATTCACCTATAATAGGGGAACACGTTAACCACTTCAATCTATACAAATATCTTCAAATTTCATCCAAAATATATAAATATTTTGTCCTCATAAATATTATAATAATTACATAATCCTAAAGTCTCAAGTATGTATCATAAGGCCTCCACTTCCAAGGATATTCCCATCTAATATCTCATGATCCAAGCATAAGTATTTCATACTCATTATAATTTTATTTTTAATATTTCTTGTAAAAAACATTTTCAGCAGAGTGTAATGATTAAAATACTATTAATATGACTTATTTATATTATATTAATTTAGAGACCATTCATATGAGTTGTATATCCATTGAGAAGAAATACAATATTGATCATGTGTCTGTGCAGACTACCACCACCATGAAACAATTTCATTCTATTTCAATAACTACCTTTAATAGTGGGTAATAAGGAAATATTTAAAGTATTAATAATATTAATATATCAAAATTATTATTCCAAAAAATTAAATTCATCATATAAATTCACTTTATATTATTCATTGTGAAATGGAATTTTATAATCTTGTGTTCGGAGGATTACCGCCTCGAGAAATGATATTGTTTTAGTATTACCAAACTTCATTGATAGTCCTAGGAATAAAATTTACAAAATAATATGTTATTTATTACATTTTTAATCAGCTATAAAATTATATTAATATTTTTTAAAAATTTATACTAACTCAAAAAATCTATATAACATACTATATTTTAGGTTAGTTTTTACCAACTATGTGAAAAACATTACAATTGTCAACTAATGAATGATTATGAAAAGTTATATAATTGTAATATCATTTTAGATATATTTAATTAATATGATTTAATTATTTTAGAAATGAAAAATTAGTAATTAATATATTTTGGTGCACAATCATGGTGTCGAGTCCTCAAGCCCTGTTTATTTTCATATTTTCATTTAGTGTTTTATGATTCAAATGTAGTTATAATGAACATATATTAATGCACTATATTAAATAATTAGTTACACCTTAACGTGTTCTTAATTGATTCCTCTTCTATGATACATATCAAATAATTTTACTAAATGAAATGGGACTTTAGTATACATTTGAAAAAAAATTAATATTCTACATTGAATAATTTTGGAATGAATAACTTTTTCAAAATGAATGAAGAAAAAACACTCTATTATGATTATATTTCAAAACAAAAAATATTACATACATTCAATATTAAAAATAGATAAAAAACTAATTTATCAGTTTAATTTTTTTTATAAATGGTTATATAAATGAATAAGGTTCTTAAATTGATTCTTAATAGTGTTATTTTGATTATAAATTTGGTTATAATGTGTTCGAGTTAGCGAGTATAAAAGATAAGGGGGGTTTTTATTGGAATAAATTTATATAGACACATTTATTATTATAAACCGTGGTTTAATTGTAATGGTGTATATAATTCACCTTTAATAATTTTAATTATTAGTCTCTGATTATTTCAGGGTATGTAATGTTTCATTAGTTATCATTTCTTTTTATGGGTTTTCATTCAAAAGTTTTTATTGATTGAAGGGTTTCATAGGGTTGATTTTTAATACATTGGGTCATTATTTTTCAATAATGAATACGAATTTAAATATTTTTTATCCTTAAATTTACTAATATTATTTCATATTTCCTCTAACTCTCTTGGGATATTACTTCTCATAAAAAATAAAAAATTATTTGACAATATGTTTTTTAAATAAATGTATAAATTTAGTGAGAATAGTAATTATTATTACAAATGAATAATTTCATACATGTCAGTAATTTTATTCTCACTAATGTTTTCCTCTATTTCTGGGAACTCGTATATGGAATAAATCAAGAGGAAATTTTTTTTCTAATGAAAACCTTTAAAATTTTAATTTATTTCCATTTTCAAAATTAGTGGGTTTTCAATAAAAAAAATTAAAAATAATAAAAGTTTTTACATATCCTGGATATATTACACATTTTAAAATCTACATTTCATTACAAAACATTTTTTCCATTATAACGACTCCATTACAAGAGATATATTTAAAAATTGTTCTAATAAAAATCAAATGTTTTCTATCTAGTTTTTTTTAAATTTCCTTTCAAATGAAATTTCTTATTTGTTTCTTAGAATATCATTATAAAAATAAAAAACTAACTTCTATCAAAAAATGTTTTTATAATATTATATTTAAACACATTATTGTGCCTTCTTTAATATGTTTCTTGGTTTTAAAAATTAAATAATATTACCATTATTCTATGAGTATTGAGTTATAGGGTTTTAATTGAATAAGTTTGATTTTCATCATCTTTTTCAAATTAAAAATTTTCCTATTCCCCAAAAATTGCTCTTGATCTATTTATTGTTTTTTTGTACGTTTTCAAAAATGAAAAACATTATATTAAAATAAGAGAAATTATCCATCGCATCCTTTATCCTTCCTAATAATATTCAATTTATAATAATAATTTTTCATTCCTTTGACTTGGGGGTGTTATCTAATATTTCATACATCAATTAATTAGTTAAATTATTGAATTATATATGTACCCCTTATCTATATAGTGTTCATACAATAAAATTTATTAACATTATTAAATGGTATTTACCTAGAGTTTTACATGATGTCATCAAGAACACATTTATTTTCATTTGTTTTACCATGTCATGATAAATAATTGATTTATAAATGATTTATTTTTGTGAATCCATCGGAAAAGTATGTTAAACCCCTTTACATTCTGTGTGTTCTCTAGGGTGTGATTACTAAAATTCATTTCCTTACCATGGGTTTATATTGGTTTGACAAATCAAATGATTTATCTATAACTCATATGTAATGATGATATTGGTGTGGGTCATATATCATGCAAAAATCCATTGTTTATTGTATTATATCTAATAATACAATGAAACATTGACTTCTTGAATAAGATCATAAACTAAAGGCTAAAACTTCTTAGATATGATCAAAAACCAAATCCTGATCCTTCTTGTATTTTATCCCAAAATATATTATATCCCTTGTTGGATATTTTTTCACAATAAGATAATACCCTATACATGTGTTTCTTTTATAGTCTTATTATTTTTCTATTGAAAATATATTCTCTCATGGATCAGGTTTATTAACACTTATTACCACACACCCATTATCCTTTTCTTATATTATGAACATTGATATTCCATGACTCATGTTTTATGATCTAACAATTGTTGTATATGGTTTTCTTATATATCTTTTTTATACCCATATGATCATGTTTTACCCACTTATGATCCTCAATTCTCATCAATTGTTTTAACCCGTACTAAACATATGAGATACCTAATTTCATATTCTTATATTTTATCATTTCATGAAGAAAAGTATTGTAAATAATATTTATAAAGATTATCATGTTTTATGATTTCATTAAAAATATAGTAGAATTATTTTTCGGTCATGTAGTTGTTTATATTGTAGGTAAAATTCATTTTTTTAAAAACACAGAAGTTTTGTTAGTTATTTTTTTTCATAGTTATCAAAAACTATTAAACAAAAATGTTTTTATTATGTATTATAATAATTAAAATTATGTTATGTAGTTGAGATGGTCATGTCCATGAGGTGTAATATTGAGTCTCTATAATCATGTCCCCATCAATTTATAATGTTTCTATGTTCATGAATCAATAGTTCATTCTAGCATGGTTTAACAATTATAAAAAAATAAATTCAAAATTTATTTATGTTATCTTCACATGTACTTATTGTAAAATAAATTGATACCTTGAATCAATCCTAATAATTATGTTATTAATATATTATAAAATTTCTAAATAAATTTATCCCTCGTTGTTTGTAAACTAAAAAAATAATAATGTTTATAGTAATTTTTTTTCACTTCAAATATTCTCATGATGATTCAATATTAGAGATCAAAAAAATTATATTGAGATAAAAGTGACACTATATCTCCACAAATTCATTTAATTGGAAATAACATCCATGATTTATACATACAGTAATGTTGCGTTGTGAATGTACTTATAAAATTCTTTTCATTTGATGTATCATGTATAAACTAATCTTCCCGGATTATGTACTATCTTATCCAAGGTTAGAAGTTAATAATTTTTTATACATTAACCCTTCCATTGATAATCCATAAAAACAATAACACTTGGTGAAATTTGTTTATTTTTTTAAAATATACTTTAAATAATTTTATATTATAATACAACCTTTTGAAAGTAATCATTTATCTTCCTCAGTATAACCCATATTTACCAAATCTCAATAGTGTTCTAATATATATATTGGGAAAGAATATAATAGAACATAATGAAACAAGATAGTTTGAATTTGATTTAAGACTAGTAAATATTGGAATCATAATGTAATAGTAAAGTTACCTATTTACATAAATATAGGATTAAAATAATTATTAGGCTATATTGAGTTCATAGACATAGATTTTGAAAATAGAAAGATATTTTTTATATTTTTTATGGTTACAACATAGATTTTATTCAATATGAATCTACTTAAAATTTCAACACAGGTAGATATATCCCATCTTCCAAAAAACTTGTAAAATAAAAAGTGAAATATGAAGAAACATGTTATGATATATTTTGTAAAATGGTTTTACATATAAAAGAAGAAATTAGTAGATTATGGATTGAAAAATATTTGAATTTTGATAAGGAAAACAAAATTATAATAAAAAATAATTGTAAATTTATTGAATTAATGAAATATAATTAATAAATAAAAATATGCATATAGATTTTCACACCCCCCCACATAAAATACAATCATTCCAATGAAGCATTAATTATATCTAAAAAATATTTCTCTCAAACATTATTTTTATCAGAAAATTGTAAATGAAAGAGACATTTAATAATGATTATTGATTCATTTCAGATATAAATAATTATAACATTAATATTAAGAAGATTATATATTAAAATACATAAAAGGCCAAAATTTAAAATGGGAATTCATTTACTTTAATACCTTAATCATTTCTTCTTCAATTTTAACATTTTATAGTCCTTATTTTATGTTTTCAGTAGTTAATGTTTCTTAGTTTATAGATACAATCTATTCTTAAATATTTTTCTTCAAAACATAAATAATGGGATACTCTCAAAGAGTAGAATAATATAATGGAACTAGTATATACTGAGACATCTATATAGTGTGAATAACATTATTCAGTAATTTTTTAAATTCCATATATAGACTAATACTACTTCTCATCCAATGATGTTTTAGGTATCACAAACCATAATCCACTGACAACATGTATAGTGATTATAGGAAATGTTATTGAAACATCCTTGTTCTGGGGATGATTCAATTCTAATAGTAATATTGTTAATTGCACAGAAGATGGTGGTGTTTTATATGTATTGGTAATATTATATATTCATTATATTTTTTAATCAAGAATATTAGTCACCCTAGTATATTTATTCATAATAGACTGCATAACTCTGCATGTAGTGTTTTTTCCAGCTAATTTATTATCAGAATGTGATGCTTTATATATAAATTTCTATTTATTAACATTATAAACCTTTTTCCTCTCCATATATTACATATCCTTCAAGGTATCATCTTATTTTATTACATAATTTTTAATAAAAAAACAAAAATGTATATTATTGTTATTATTTAGAATACATACCAATCTAAGACATTCAATACATTTGAGATCATCTAGGATTCCACTTTGTTTCCATCATTATATTTTTATTTGAGGTTGAATGTATTTTATTTCCCTAAAACATATTATTTTTATATAGTTTATCTTGTTCCTTCTATACATATTTATTTTTAGTGCAATGTTTTGTGCGGAATAATACACAAATCATCATTCATGAATGGATATCCTATGGTTCTAGATTAACTGACTTCATATTTTAAATTTATGAAATATCTAATTGGAGTAACTTTTTTATTTCCATTGTTAAAATTTTATGAAATGATCCTATATGTTAAATAATATTCTATTTGGATAAATGTTGATATTCACCTACGTGTGTGGCATAAAATTATATACTCTTCCCATTTATTAAAATAATCATTCATCAATTGATTTAATTTATGTGTATCCTAATTAATCATTTTACCTAAATAATTTTCATAATATATGTTCTATAACACCACTATTTTTGGATTCTTATTCATCATAATATAACCATAACTTTTTAGAGTAGGTTATGAAACCATAAATACCCTCTATGGTTGAAAAGAAGGAAATAATTGTCTGTCTTCACCTTCAATGAATCATGTTATTCTAAAGGATTTTAATACATATAAAATCTAATCAATTCATCTATAAAAATCATACTTCATATATCCAATGAGAAATGCATGTTCCTAAGATGGGCGTCCCCTATGAATGTTTCTTCCCTTGGAATCATTCATATCAACTTACCAACTATAATATCCAGTCTTTAAAGTAACCTATAGTTTAATCTCACATATATTATTGCTAAATGTAGAATACCCTAACACATTCCATTAAATTAATCATTCTCAGCATAATCCTAATAAAATTAAATACTTTATTGAAAAAATGGAAATAAAATAAAATCCATCAAACATCTTCACATGATTATCACCTTTCAACCTTGATGGTATTGTCAACTGAATGAATTTCTCAAAAAAAAATCAATTTTGATCATTTGAATAAAACATTAATAATAAATAAAAATCCAATTATCCACCTAATTACTTTTGAATCACATCCATATGAAACCCCTAATTTAAAATATATATATATATATATATATATAATTTAATAAAATCCAATATATTTCATTTGAAACATTGTAACATCTACTAAGGTTATCATAATATCAACTCATTATCACTTTTTGTGTTTAGATAAAAATTGGTATTTTATATGAATATGAAATTATTTTAAAACTAATGGGTTTATCTATTTAATACTAATTTATTATCCAAAATGAAAAAAACATTGACCCAGTTCTGTAATTTTAGAACATTCTATATAGTAAGATATAAATATTTAGTAAAACCCATGATAACAATGCATATAAACAAGAATTTTTATTGGTTAACAAATAATTGAAATCCTCTTAAAAAAATGTTACATTTATTAGTGGTTTATAATAATAATTATTCCTTATAGACTGTATAATCATATTTTATTTAATATAAAACATTTCATTATTTTTTCTAATAGGACTAGTTATAAATGTTTCTTCTTTACATAAATCTAATGTAAACTCCCAAATCACTAATAGCTTATATTTACCCTTAATAATATAAATCAATTTAAGAAAAAAATACAATTTGAAATAATATAATGAACCATGCCCATTTTTTAATGATTATATATTGATGATAAAATCATAAGAAATAAAGAACATATAAGTAGTAATCCTTTTAAATATAAATTCCATGTTACATAATAATTCAGAAAGTGTTTTTTCATGGTAAAAAACATGAATATTGAAATTAAAAATATAACATCACAATTTATTTTACATTTCTCAATGAGACACAATGATCTCATCATCATGAATTTTTTGATCCCGAGTCATCATTACAATAATAATTTATTTTTCGCTATAATAAGAAACAATTTCTTCCTGTTTAAATTACTTGTAACTGAATATAAATCTAGTTTCAATAGGATATTATAGAGTGTATTATATCTATGAAAAATATTCCTATATTTTACACTCTATATTAAATAATTTTACAATGCTTGAGTATATAAATATTATCACATTTTAATCCTAAGGTCAACTAAATTAATAAGAAGTTGTTAACATTATTCTTTATTCAAATGAAAAAAATATCCATGTGTTGTATTATATATGATTTCAATCATTTCTTATTGAATATAATTTTCTCATATAAAATGATATTTAAAAATTACCTAAAATATATCTCCTTAACTGAAATCATAGAAAACTATTTCTATCTAATAATGAGAATAAATGAATTCTATAATCCATGAAAATTCTATAAATTATTTAAACTAAACAAGAATTTAATTAGAGAATCATAGATTAAGGAATACAATTTAAATATATAAATAGAGATACATCTTGGATTTTAGTATATGTATCATAAAAAATCTATTCAGTTGGAATAAATACTAAAATATTATTCCATTTATGTACATGATCTTGAATGAAGTGATATCTTACATCACTATTCATAGTCTAAAATTGTTAATGTTGATTCTAAAATATTTATATAAAAAATATTTTAATGAAATAATTATAATTCGTACATAGTATATACCAAAATCCAAAAGACCGTTCCCTATTAAAAATGTATAAGCACAACAAATCTCCACTATTATATACTATACCACTACTATTGATAATGAAACAATATGTTACTTATTTGAAGTACATATAAATATTAAAATTAATAATAAATTCATAAATTCCAAATTTACTTTCTATGAAAATAATACATACACATATGTTTTATTTATAATACCAAATAAATTTAAAGGATTTCCTCTCATGGTACAATAACCTAAGCTTCATTATTTTTTCACCTAGTTATTAATCAATTTTTCTGGTTCAAAATATATTTATTTGATATCTAACACAAATATAAAACACATGCACACAATATATTTGAGATTATATCTACAGATAGTTAGATACAATTATCACCTAAAAATTTAAAAAGATTTTTTATGACCAATTGACTTTCCATTGGGATCTTCATCTAATTTATATGTTTTATTCATTAGTGTACTGATACTCTTACATGAATTGAATAACTACATAATACTTAAATATTTATAATACATTATCTTTTTATGAAAATAACACCATGTTTTTGATGTCTATATTTTCCCATAAAATATCTTTAAATCTTCCAAGAGACTCATCTAAAAATAAATTAACATGATATTTTAAAATTATTTACTAAGAGAATCACTTGATGATTAAAATATGATGTATTCATCCTACATTTTTACTAATAATTTGTGTTTATAATATCATTTGATGAATACATTGGGACCCAATTATCCATTTCAAACCCATTCATTAATAGAAACAACAAAAGCCTCTCAAATTACAATCACAGTGCTCGTTTCAATCCATAAAAGGATATTGAGAGAATGATAATTTTATTCAAACCCATTATTTGAACGAAACAATGAAAGCCTCTCAAATTATGATTATGGTGGTCGTTTCAATCCATAAAAGGATATTTTCATAATGATAATTTTTTTCTATTTATTTATTCATAATGCTTTGGTTAATCTTATATAATAATTTTCTAAAATAAAATAATAATAAAAATAACACATTACAATTGATTCTAGAAAATTTTGTTAGTATTCTAACCTATATTACATAAAAAGTATCTATACAGTCAACACTATGCTTATAAAATGATAATTTGGCCACTATTATAGAATTGTTACTTATAATATATTCAAAATCAGTTTTTTTATGCTTTTTGGAAAGAGCACAACATTATATTTCACTATGGACAATCATAATTTAGGCCCCACATTTATAATGTTTAATTGTTGTTTACCTATCACTACTGGGGTGATAATGATGATACATTCATTACAATAGGATTATGAGATATCATATCATCCATGTATGGAGTTTGTTTGCTAGTATTAAATGTCCCCATATATTTAATTCATACTTTTGAATCCATTTAACAAAACCATACTCACATAGAAATCGGTTAATATTATCTCATTGTACCTTCTCTAGGGGATACCTTGTCGCTGAGGAGTATTAATTAATCAAGCATTTCTGTTTTCTATATATTACATTGTCTTCATCATGTTAGAATATGGGTTTATCATATTCTCATCATATAGGTCATTTTAAGATCATCACATAATGCGTCATGTTCTTTTCAAATAATGAATCGCATACTCTTCCCATGTAAGAATCATGAGATCATAACCTAAGGATCTATAGTCTCATAATATAAGGCTCGCGTTTCTCATCACATATGTAATGATGTTTTATTTTTGTATCATGGAATTTGGTAAATCCTATACTCATCTAACAAGGAATATTATTCTCTCCACAAAAGAGATTCTCTTATGCTTGTCAAATAATTGTAGTGATGGTTTCGAGTTTAGTGGGGAAACCCATTGTTTATATTCCAATGTGGGACCCTCATATATTAGATTATATGGGGGATTTTCATAGTTTAATTTCTGATGGAGTCAACTCATAGTTTAGATTTATGTGGAGGAAGAACATGATTTAGAGTCATCTTGTCCAACTTCATAGATTGTAGTCTAATGGAAGACACTTAGGGTTTAGAGTCTAGAATAGTAATCTCTTAGATTAGAGACTTATAGGGGCACTCATAGTATTTAGTATAATGGAATATGATCTATATATTCTCATCATTTAAGCATGTGTACAATTTAACATCTGTAATTACAAAAATGTATATAACCATTGTCCATGCCTTTGGATATATCCCCAATGTCTATGACTATAGGATATATCCATGAGAAGCCTCTTAAGACTAGTAAATTCATTGATAAAGCTCAATAGATACTCTCATGGGTGCCTAGGTATAGAGTTATAAAAAGAATCCATGGATTTAATCATGAGGTACTGTTGTTACAATAGGTTGTGTGAGATGACTCTCTTTTTAAATACGTACAACCAATGGAAGTAGAAATGTATTTCCCTGGGCACCAAATTTTTGGAATACCAATCATAAATATTTATATATTTCTATACATGGAAATGTATTGTCAAAAATAAAAAAAACATCACTTGAGTTTTGATCTCCATGTCCCATGAAAAACAAGGATATAACATACCACACATCTAAATTAATAAATTTTAATATATATGTATATTATACATATATGAATATTTATACTAATGGTATTTTAATTAGTATATAAATTTTAATAATTATTTTTCTACTACATATAGTAGTAAGGGGATACTATTTGCATAAGGTGTTCCTTCCAAAGAAACATATCCAAGAGAATATATTCCACTAGATTTAGGGGTTTGGTGAGTGAGGATTTAAACAAAATCATCTGTACCCATGTATATAATGTTTTGGAGAAAATATATATCTCAATACGAATATATACATTTGGAAATAAGGACATGGTCTAATGGGCTATAACTATTTGAATATATATTGATGGAAATAGTTTTTTAGTAGAAGGGGATATAGCCACAACCATATACACCCCTATTCATAGGCTTATTTTAACACCACCCTAAGGGAAAAACATTTCCCGCATTGTTTGTGTGAAAATAATTTTACATATAGACATTGACATATAACCCATAGTTATAAATCTAGAGCTATAACCATGTACTGTAGTGATATTAGATCAGTGGTATAATATCATCTTATGATCATAATTTAAGTGAAGGAACATTTTAATATCCATTGGGGATGAATCCTCTTAAACTAAACACATAAAGGAATTACTGTTATAAAATAATGTTGGTATTAATCTTCTTATGATCATCATTTAAGGGAAGATACATTTTATCATCCACTAGAGACACTCTAGGAGTCATGATGAATTAAATTTTGGTAATAGAATTACCCTACATAAAAATAGAGGTAGTGTGGTACAGTTTTTTGAATATTTGGATTAATCATCATTGAGGTGTCCTGTGAATCCTATTAGTGTTTAGAATGTACCCACATATTTCTACATACATTGATTATGTTCATGTAATATAAACAGTCTATATAGTTTAATTTCATGTGGTATAGATGATTTATTGATGAATGGGGTGATATCAATAGAATTATTGTAGATTATGAATTGGTGGTTCCTAGTTCATAATTTTGGTAAATGGTTAAAATCATTGATAGTATTTTCATATAAAAAACATTAATAAATTATTCTTTGATCATCCTTGATGTGAATAGACTGTTTATCAAAGGACACATGAATATTCATGATTAGGGAGTTTTAAAGGGTAATCTAGGATTGGGAGGTTTTTGGAATAAAGTGTATTAAATTTTTTTAATGTGTCTTCCCTAAAAAGAGGAAATCAAATGGGTTTCCATGGAATGAGTTTTATGCAAGTTGGATGTGATGTGAAACCTATAATTGCTTGAAAATTTGTTCTTTATGTGAATTTTACTCATCATTGGAGGTAGTTTCATTAAAAAATAGGAAGAAAAAATATATAATTTTACTATATTTCATGAGTTAATTTTAATAAAATTCATGCCTATAATAGTTTGTGGTTTTTTTTCTGTTGAAAATGTTTTGAATAAGTCAAAATTATATGAGTTGGGATTTATTTATTCGATAAAATAAAATTTCTTAACTTTCAACACTTCAAATGGAGATATGAGGGGTGTTTATAGGCCCTATTATTTAAAATTATTTTGTATCATATATATAATCTACATTTTTAGAAGTATTTCTTATGTGTACAACTCTGGAAAATCCTAACATGTCTAGTTACGAACTCATGGAACTATGGTTGGGTGAAAATGCGTCATATTCTCTCGAAAATATTATCTTAACTTTCATTTCTATTGGATACTTTTGGAAGCATTTTTAACCACAAAAAAATACCCCCTATAATAGGAAATTTGTTGAGGTAGTGGATTATATTACCTGAGAAATAAAAAATGGGAATTTTAACCTCCATGTTTAGAAAGAAAAAGTCTAACTGTTTCGTTTATATTGTGGTGAGGAAATAAGAGGAGGCCATGCACTCTTCTTTAAAATTGGAATTTTTCTCCCATTTCAAAAAAAATCTTCCTTGAAGAAAACATCTTTGATTGAAATCTTTTTATTTCAAAATACTCACTATTTAAATGAACTATATTTAATGAATGAAATTACCTATTATAGAAATAAAAAAATATTAAGGAAACAGATTCATAATTCTATGATTTATGAAAAGACTTGTATGAAACTAAATTTGAAAATAGTAAAAGAACTCAACAAATTTCTTCTCTAGAGGTCTAATAAATGATATCTCATATGATATAGTTTTCAATGAACCTAAGGATTAAATCATGAAAATAGGTACCATTGATGCACCAAATAATCTATAAATGATTAGTATATATGAATAGGTACTTCTCACTTTGAAACTTCCTCTATTTGTAACTTTTTATAATGTGGGATGGCGACACAATCTGAAACCCCTACCAAGTCATCCATGTTTACTAGTTCAAGAGAACTCTATGGTATATCTAGTGTAATATCATTAATGATGTGAAATTTATATGGGATCAAAACTTTATAGTTTCCTACATGTTCTAGAATCTGACTAGACCATTCAATGGGTAGATGAAATATTTTTAACAATATACCTTAAAAGTTTACAATATCTTCAAGGATGGCCTAAAAAATAGTATATATGTATGGATATAGGAGTGGGATATATTTTTGGGAGAAAATATCACTTATGGGTTTTTCATAGCTCTACAATAGTTCGATGAAAAATAGTATCATGATTTTAGCTCTACATATCAATAACCCATTCTAATATTTATAGGAGTGGGTCACCATTTACATTTGGTTATATGAATACCTAACTCCAACTAAGAATTTAGACACCAATTTCATGACCCCTTATTTAAAAATTATTGAGATTTACACAATTTAAATTGACTATAATAATGTGATAACAGTGATTTGATTACAGTAATAGTCCATCTTCCCCAATTTCTATATTCTAACTAGGGAGAAGTTTGAGGAAAAATATAGATGAATAAAATAATTTATGAACATCATGAGGTTTGGAAGTGGGTTTTTTATCACACAAATCAATGAGAAAAAAATCAATATTTCATACACACCAAATAGGCTTTCTTCCTAGTTCTATTTGTTAATAGGTTATATAGAGGGTGTATATGAAATTATTCTATAAACATATTAACAAGATATTCTAAAAACATCTATGTAAGATCTCCCATGAAGGAATTTGTGATAATTTTATTCTAGCAATATTAAATAACCTAATTGGTATATTACACAAGTATATAATAAGTTAGATGTGAACATATCTGACATAACTGATGAGGTTTCTGGTGAGAATATAAACCCATTTAGAATGAAATTTTGGTGGAAAAGAATAGAATAATCTCTAAACATATAATATCTCCATCCAAGGAGTTGTGATATTATGAAATAAATGATGGTTATTAAGGGGGATGTGAGGCCACTTTCTCATCATCACAGTTATTCCTTGTGAATGGGCATACCCAATATTCATTTGATCCCCAAAAAGTGTGTTTAGGAGCATGGAAAAACATCTAAAAATATTCAATGTGAACTTTGAATGGATCTATGGAATCGTTTGTGCCTGAAAAAATATGTACCAATTGATATCGTATTCCCAGAGTTTAGTAAAAGCTTATAAAATGAATAATTCATTGAAATTGATTATTAGGACTATTGTGTTTTAGATATAAGATGCTAGAGTGTATTCCACTTTGTTGGAGTAATATTAAAGGGGTTTTTGTTACTCAAAACCTTCCCTTGGTCCATAATAACTTCTTGTTTTAAATATCCTTCCTATTTATTATATTATATAGCCTATGAAAACATTATTTTTTTAATTCAAATTGTATTTTCTATGGAAATCATGTTTCACCATAAAAATTTTCTTCCATTATGAATGTGCTATTTTAGGGAAATGAAATTTTGTTGAGAATAATTCCTATCTCTTTTAATGAATTATTCCCTCAGTATACACATTTTATACACCTCCAATATTATATTTTCCATAGTGGAAAATAAACTTGTTTTTATCTCCAATGATTATTATATTCCTATTTATTTTAAAACCATGGTTTTATTTTCCATTTAATGATGTGTGTTTTTAAATAAAGTTATTTTCAAATATTTTAGAAAATTCTATTTCTATTAATTATATTTTCTCCCATCTATATCACATTTTGATGATTGTTTTTTTATTTTCAATGTAATATTACTTTAATTTTGTTCAATGGAATATTTTAAACTATTTTATCCTCATTTAAATAAAATTTGGAATGCAATTTAAAAATCTAACTCCTTAAGGATAATGTCAAGAAATGTTTTTTATAAATTTAATTTTTTGATTTATCTTTCATTTATAAATGGTTCTTATCATAAAAGTTAATGGTTCATAAATTGCCTAATATATACTCTTAAGGATGATCACATTTTTTATGTCAAGTGACCCTATTTTTTCATGTGATTCCATTTGGAAATATCATGAAACCAATTTTTCATTACATTGTTTATTTTTATAAGATGAATAATTTTTTTATGTGCAACCCATACATATAGACAATGATGGTTAGGGTTCTGTATTCTTCTATAATATAGTTTGTATGGTTTTATATCTCATGAAATAATAATGTGTAGCTCGAGTAAAATTTTCTATAAAATAATAGGGTGTATATACTTGTATTTTCTCACATAATTAAATGGATGAAATATATGGATTTGTTAAAAAAATAATTTTCTTATATTTTCCAAATACTTCCATAAAATTATCTCTATTTTAAAAATATAGAAAATATTTATGATCTTCCATGTTAAAAAGATCGTCTTATTTCATTTGGATTAAATTCATGTTCATTATATGTTTCTAAGTCATGTTTTTTGAGAAATGTATTTGGAATTATGTTCCCATGACCAAATACATAATGATCAATATACTTTTTTCCCTTCTCATCTATGGATTGTTTAACTTGTATTTCTACCTTACTCATGTTTTCCCTTCTGTTTTAGATCTATCTATTATTGTTATTGGATAGGTTAACCATAATGATCATTCATGATTACCCATTATTTTTATACTATTCCCCTGATATGAAGAGGATTATGTTATATAAGATATCTAGAAGATGGTAAATAGGGTAATTCATTTTTACAAATGATCATAAGTGATGTAACATAAGATTTTTATATAGCTAGTCTCTAAAAAATAAACCCTTTCAATCCTTATTTTGTTCAACTTTTTGTGGAATGTGTTAATTAAAAATTTCAATCAAAAAATTATTTATGTATGAATATCATATCCCATCGTACTTTTTATCTAGGGGATGGATTATTTGATATAGGTATTAATTTTTAGAAATTCTTATAGAAGTATTGGAATTTGTCAATTTATGGGATAAAAAAATGGTGTTTTGGTAAATAAGACATTAAGTGGTTTCTATGAAATATATCCATGTATGGATATAGGAAAATGGATGTAGTATGGTCAAAATGAACCCAAAGGTAATAATTCAAAAATGAAATGGTTTAGCATTGACTCGATTATCACCTAAATGTGTGATGAGTGGTCCAATGAATTCACACATGGAAAGATACACCATGTGTAACATCCTTTTTTTAATATCATTAAAGCCCTATTTGATAAATTACTAATACATTAAATGGAAAAAATGTTATATTGGTGAATGTTTTATATTTTTAAATGCATCACGGAAGCGTAAAACACTCAATTAACGCACTAGAATATTCAATTAAATATTTTCTAAGTTAAACACTGAGTAAGTATGAGTATTAAAGACTAAAAAACCTTAAGTAGGATGGAATAAAATTATTATATATATTATTTTTTGTGTGGGAAATTTATTTAAAATAATTTAACGACTCCAAAAATGTGTGTCATATGATAAAACTGGGAACATTGTTGGGTCCAAAACATGATCCTTATCATTGGAAGGGTATAACATTTAATGGTAGTGGGAATTTTGATTCCCTTATCTATAGTTAATGTTTTTAAATAAAATGTCTAATATATTATATTATTGAAAGTAATTTTACATCTTACAGATGCTCTATCATATAGAAATTTGAACACCACCATTATGTCTGGAATGGGAGATTTAACCTAGGAAGGGTATAATTTTTTATATGCAATATGCGTATTGTTCATTCCACTAAATAAATGTTTTTCTTTTAAATTATATTATACAATTAAATGATATATTTAATTAAATTAATATAAAAAACAATATAATTCATTCATCCCCAACAAGAAGATGTGTTCCTCCATTTTTGATTGGTGAAGGTTTCTAAAACCATAAATCTAAACCATTTTGATTGATAAAAAATTAAAAACACACAATGGAGGATCAATCAAACACTCCTCAATCTTTTGCTTCACGATTAATAAAAGAAATATGAATCATTAATTATTCCATTATGATAAACCATAAAATTTGTTTCTTGGGGCAATATAAAGATCCTTCAATTGAATTATACGAACAATCGGATGCACCTATCCCATTTGGTGAAGCATTTGACCGGTGTGCAGTAGTTGAAGTCATCTTTCTTCCTCAAGCATAGCACCAGACCTCTACACCTAGGTTTCTTCCCTAGTTCTTAGTTTTTTATCATTTAATTTCAATTATTATTTTTATATATATTCCTTATTAATAAAAATTATCTATAATAAAGAAAGTAAAAATAGAAATAGTGATAATATTAAAATATTTATCAAATTAAAATTGTTTTAAAAATTATATATATAAATATATAAGAATTTGTATATATATATGCTATCACTTTGGGTCATGGGTGTAATTTATAAAATTGAATAATTATCAAAAGTGATGTAAATATATATAAGTATGGATATATATATTTACATGCATAATCAAATAAAAGGTAAATTTAATTAAATAAAATTATGAATTCGTTTTTGAAAATATAATTGTAAATTTCCTAGAGATAATTACATCAATTTATCAAGGATAATTCAAATGATTTAATTGAAATTTAATTCATCTTCATAATCAATATATTTTTAATCTTTGAATCAAAATTTTCACTTTTGTTATGTAATAATGATAAATAAAATCCGATATAATTTGTTTTTAAAAAATGAATGTGTAACAATTTTTTTATTAGTGCACATGATAAAATTAAAATTGATGATTTAACATTTCATGTGTTATTTTATAAATGAAAAATTAATTATTTAATTTATCATAAAATTTGATAAAATTAAATTAAAAGCCGTGAATTTTTTTATGTGACTTATTAAAGGGTAAAGTGATAATTAAAATTTATCAACACATATCATAAATCTAAAGATAATTTGATAATTATTAGAGAAATAATTATCACATCTGATTTTTTATTCCTCTGGATGAAAATAAATATTATGATTCCAGTAAAACCTCTACTAACCCTCAAGCACTGACGTACCAATAGCTTGACACATTGACATGTGACTCTAGTGTCCGAAAAAACTATAAGAGGATTTTCCCAAATATTGAAGTAGGATGTTCATGATATACTTGGGATTTTTTATAAATTATTTCTATTAATAGGATGCCCATATGTGTTTATTGGCCATTAATGATACTTCATTAATTTGGGTATGTGTGTAGCCCCAGAAACTCTATAGTAAACAGGATGTCATTAGTACTTGTGGATGTTTATTCACATTTTTTTATGAGATTATATGAACAGTTTGTGTCTCTTACTTATGATGATGTGTTATTATTTCATATATATATATATATATATATATCCTTCCATGATATGTAAACTATGTGTGTTTTTATTAATGTTAATATAGTTAGACCGTCAACTTGAATCATCCTCTGGAGGGGGGATGGGCATAACTAAAGAAAAGGGTTCAATACATGACGAACGCACCATACAATGACTTGGGATGTGGATGTATTAAAATGAGGGATATTATTATGCATTGGGATTATCATGAAGTGGAAAATCGTGACTTTTGTTTATCTTTTGGAGGAGGGATACGCATGACGAATGATGAGGATTCAATACATGAGAGGGGAATATGATGATTCCTTGGGATGCATAGAATAAATAGAGGAGTCATTAGCTCTCTGTACCTAGTATTTGTTCTCGATGGTGTGTTTTGACAAATATGGGACAAGATTACCTCTCAGTCCTTAGTACGTCAACTCAACAATTAAGGGAGTTTGATTAGATCTCATTTCCCTTTCACATACAGAGAATCATGGATTATTTTAGAGCATTGATATTGTTGCATAAAGACACTAAGAAAAACAATTAATAATCCTAATGGATAATCATTTATTCATTTGACTTTGGGGTTATGCGTTTTGGCATAGAGCTGAAGCAAGTAGGGATGAGGGTTGTGGTGGATTGGTTCGTGATAAAACCACTCAGTATTGGGTTTTCTATTTACATCATATTGTTTATTATGGAATACACTGGTATTTTGATCATTTCAATTTTAGGATGGATTAGAGGTGTCCAACTGAGTCTTTTAATCAAACCATATTTGGAATGATTGGTGTTCTTGTAGATTTCATGGCTATAGATCTAGTGAATGTAAAGGTCCATATGGTGGATGACTGAGCGATGGAGCATGGAGATGGATTAGACTGGTACAAGCATCAGGGAACTCCCCATAAGGTTGTTTATTTACTTTATATTATATTTACTACTTAGATTATTTTTATCTCTACTTTTGGAGTCATTCCATTACTCGAATTTTATCATTACATCAAATTTTTTACTATGATTTATTATATTTTTCTATTACTATCTGATCCTATGACATGGTACAAGTGGTATAGTCTCAAAAAACATCAAATTTATACCCACACTACTTGTTGGAAACTTCTTGTGTATGGGGAGGTGTGCATGAGGCTATGTACAATTCTATCTTGGACCCAATGACTTGGGTCGAGATTTTATAAAATGCAATCGTGGTATAGGATTTCTACTAACTTGTTTCTTGTCTTTGGGTTGGGACTTGGAAGACAAGAGCTATGATGGTTGGGACTCAGGTGGGGAAACTATGTTTGTTTTTGTTCATCATTACATATTAGACCTTTTAGTTACAACAAAATGGGAAAAATTATTCTTTTAATTATTTAATGAATTCACCTAACCCGACACACATGATGTTATATTTTATTTATAAGATTTCAAGAATGATCATGCATCATGATTAGGCACGTAGCTTCACATTCCATGTATGTACCTATGGTTTTCTACAATGTTTCTCATTAATTAAATTCCATGATTTGTGATATCTAATTGGGATTGTGGTTTTTTGTGATATATATGTGTGTTACCATGTTGTGGGATATATCTTATAGCCATTAATTAATAAAATCGAAGCATATTGTTGTGTTAGTGTATATATGACTGTGACTAACATGCAGGGATGAAGACATGTGTTTGTTATACAATAGGATTACCTTGGGTTAAGGTTAGACTCACAGAAAACCCTTTTTTAATACCATATTCTGTTAAAAACCATGTGTGATCCAATAGACTAGTTAGGATCTGTTCATATTCCTACTTTTCCTTATTTTTTATTTACTAAACCTCAGAGATGTTCGATTGGACCACTAAATGTGGTAGCCCAGGACGCTCCCATACCACCACCAAGGGTACAAGGGGTATACCCTATCAATAACTTGCACCGACACAAGAGATTCAGGCTATAGGTCATCTTCAGCCAATATTTTTCAGATTGTGCATGTCAAGGGTGGACCCACATAGAGGATTAAGACTAACCAGGGTATGAATTTTCAGCTTCGATATGCCCCACCATTCCAGGGCACTTGTGGACCATGATATCCTGAGGAATAGCTTGAATATATTGATAGTATCATTCAAACTCTTGATAAAGGGTGCATTATCCAATTGGATTTATTGTTTCAATGACCTACTAGAATATGGTGGATATATATTATCTAGTTTGGGAGACAAGAAGGTCTAACTTGGATGACTATCAAAGAGATGTTACTCGAGAAGTATTTTCCAGGAATGATGAATTTGGACCATTTCCAATAATTTAGGGAGTTATGATAGCGTTAGATGATTGTATCTTCATACTCATATTTTTTAATGGAGTTACATTTCTTTTCTCTCATGTTAGCTATAAAAAGGAATAATAGTCTCAAAAGTTCTAGATAGGCCTTCGAACTGATCTCATACAAAAGGATATGGGGTTTCACCTAACAACCTCTACATAGTTATTCCAAAAGGCCCTAACATCTAGAATGGAATTACAGGAAGATAGATAATCAAGCCTACACTCATCTCATGGTGGGCCAGTGATAGATTTTACTCTCAACCCAATGAGATTTTCTTCTAGAAATAAGAAGAGGAAGACCTGAGATGTGAGGAGGACTACTAGAATGTTGTTGGATTAGAGTGTGGTTCAATCATCCCCTTCGGTAGAAATGTCATGGTGTTCTAATCATCGAATGGAAACAATAATTCCTATTTTTTTAGTGGATCTACGAGTACAAGTAACATTTCCAAGAAGAAGTGACATCCCTAGAATTTTTTCTATAAAAATATAGAGCCAAATTTCCTCAACGGTAAATGTCAAGATAGGTAAACTGGCCTTTATTTCATGTACCAGACATAGAGTCGCCTTTCACCTCAAGGAGAGGGAAGAGAGGCTATAGCAGGCCCCATGTATGATATGTACTATACTCCAATAGATTGTGGAGAGGGAACATCCAATATTAGATGTTCCATTATAACAACCACTTCATTTTTATACTCCCTTATTTGAAACTAGTGCATCCCATACATTTATATCTTACGTTATAGTTTTTTGACATTAATTACCAATCACATTTTCATTCAATTTTGTATCTCCTGATAAACCTATGGGTATATAGGTAAAACTTATTCAATGATTCCCGTCTTTTCCACTGGTTGTTTTCTTCTAGGTAAATTTATGGGAATTCACGATTATAGAAATGATGTCCTTCAATGTGATTCTCAGAATGGACCAGCTAACTAGTATTTGAGCCCACATTGATTACTATCGATGATGGGTATCTTTTTCATAACTAAATGGATATAAGTTATTGATTCTTAGAGAGTGGGAGCTAAGATTAGGTATATTTGGACTAGAACAAATCCAACTTGGGTTAATCATAGCACAAATGGCGGGCTTAGTACTTTCAGAAGCATTAGTGGAAACCTCCTCATCTTTTCCACCTGTTGTTGATCTCTATCGAGATTTCTTCCTTCATGAAATATTTGAGTTTACTTTGAGATAGAGCTCATACCTGTTGTGTGACCTATTTTTATACCTTTTATTGTATGGATCCAACCGAACTAAATGAGATCTGGTTTAATTGGAAGGCTTGGAGGGAAAATGGATTATCCAACCTATCACTTCACCATGTTTTGTGTCTATTTTGTTCGCCAAAAGATGAGTGGATGTATTCACCTATGCATTGATTATTGGAATATAAACATGGTGACAGTGAAGAAACAATATACTTTTCCAGGGATTGGTGATCCCTTTGACCGGTTATGAGGAGTACATGGGTTTTTAATGATTGATCTTCAAATTAGCTTCCATTAGTTTTGAGTAGGAGGGGGTACAAACTGGACAAATCTTTTCTAATAATATATAGACTATATGAGCATTTTATAATTCCTCTATAACTGACAACCGATCCATCCTTTTTCATGTCCCTCATGAAAAGAATATTTCATCCATAACTGTACCCTTTCATCATGGTGTTTTCTGTCAATTTTCACATCTACTCACTGACACCTATGTAACAGGCTAGGCACTTAGAGATAGTTATGAGTATGCTATGAGATCACAAAATTTATCATAATCTATCAATATGTTACTTATTGATTAATGAGGTGAAGTTCCTTGGACATGTGTTGTTTGAAAATGGTATATCAGTAAACCCTAAGATATTCTAAGTAGTTATGTCATGGGAATGTACCTGAAATGCTTTTTAGATCAAAAGTTTCCAAAATTTAGTTGGGTATTATCGATGGTTTATTAATGACATCTCTTGAATATGAGCACCAATGTCAACCTTGACGAAGATGGTAATAATGTTCCAGTGGTCAGACCATTGTGAAGAGGACTTCCATGAACTAAATTAATGGTCAACAACAGCTCATGTATGGAGACTTCAAGATCTTGTGATTGGTTATGTAGAGTATTGTGATGTATTATTGGTTGTTCTGGGAGTAGCAATGATAGAAAAGGTAAAAGGTACTAGCATATGGGTCTCGAAGGCTATGAACTCATGGGAAGAACTGACCTACACATGACTTAGAGCTAGCATCAGTGGTCCATGAACTAAAATGTTAGTTTAACTGTCTCTTTTGTGAAAGGATTATTTTTTACATAGATCATAAGAGCATTTTCTATATCTCCACATAGAGGGACCTGAATCTGAGGAAAATACATTGGGTAAACTGTCTACACAAATTCCACTTCTAGGTGACATATTTCCTTGGAATCGAAAATGTCATTTAATATTACCATATCCAAAGGAGACATGAATAATATGAATGTTGTAGGAAATCCTCAGAGTGGTAGTGGCATTTGATTTTTTTATTGACGGACTGGAGGGTTGATGCTTTAGGGGAATATGGATATATGATTATCTCTCATTTTTAATTATATCCTCCCTTATAAAAATGGTGGGGACTTGTCATGATTAAAACTAATATTTACTAGGATGAGAAAACGGCTCACTTGAGGTGACCTAATACCCATATGGTTGATGGAATATAATAACATGATATTGGTCTATAGAAGAGTAATGGTTTCTACTACATTTTAGAGGAATTGATGAGGTATTATCATACCACTAGGTGGATGGTACATACTATTGTGACAAAGATATTCCATAACATCATATGATAGTTTTGGTGTCTAGGGATGAAGAGGGACATTGCAGGTTTTTTCTGGATGTTTTTGTCCATCGATGCCTCACCTTTCAGATGGGAGAAGGATAAACACCACTATATTGGAAGGTTATTACAACAACTCCAAATAACTATATGGAAGTAAGACGACATTTCTATGGACTTCTGACCAGTTTACCTAGGACTAAAAGGAGTTGTGATGTAACTTTGGTGATATTAGATTAGTAAACAAAGTATTCCCACTTTTTACCAATCAGAGTGACTCACTCGGTCGACGAATTGGGAAATATTAATGTCCGAGTGGTTATGTGCCAATAAAGAGTTCCCTTTTGAATTGTTTCTTACATAGATGCTCATTTCAGATCATAATTTTTTCAGGGCTTACAGAGATCCCTAGAGACTCAGATAAGGATGAGCATAGAATTTCACCATCATATCAATGGATAGTCTGAGAGGATTGTACATATATTTAAGGATATGCTATGAGATTACATACTATACCTTAGCAGAGAATGGGATTATCACTTGGAGTTGATTGGGTTTTTTATATAACAACATTTATCATGCATCTATTTAGAAGGGATCTTATGAGGATATTTATGGGAGTAAATTCTTCTCACCACTTTGATGGCATGAAGTAGGAGAGGTAGTATTGGTTGGCCCCAATATGGTTTAGAAGATCTCTAAGGGATTTCAGTTGATATAGAAGAGATTGATCACTACTCAGAGTAGACAGAGTTCTTATTCCGACCATCGAAGGATACACAAAGATATTTCTTTAGAATATCAATATTTCTTGATACTTACTCCATGGATATGTAATAGACGTCTAATGAAATAAGGAAATATATAACCATGTTTTTTGGGACCCTTTAATCTCATCGAGTAGATAGGAGATGTGGATTATCGTCTAAAACACCCTTCATGATATTGTGCTATGCATGATCTATTCTAGGTGTCATAACATTGAAGGTATATACCTGATCCTACACAAGTTCATGACAACGTGGATGTTAAGATAGGGACTGATGCATCTTACGAGGAGTGCCCAATACAGATCATGGACCACAGTGAGAAGGCGTTACAATAGAAGACAGTACCTCTAATATGTGTTAAGTGGAGGTATGGGTGGATCCTCATAGAGGCATGGTAATTTCATTATAATGTTCAAGATTAGTGGCATGAGTTGCTCGAGCAGTACCACTTGAGATGCTTCTCAAGGATGATAAGTATATTAAGGGGAGAATTGTAACATCATATTTTTTTACAATATCAATAAATCCCACTATGATAAATTAATAATATATAAAATTAGAAAAAAAAATTATCAATGATAGTTTATTTTCTTTAAATGCTACATGGAAGAGTAAAACACCAAATTTATACTCTAGAATATCAAATAATATATTTTCTAAGTTAGACACTATGCGTGTATGAGTATCTAAGGTCTAAAAAGCCTATGTGAAGACTGATTAATAATATTAAAAATATTATTTTAAGTGTGGAAATTTTATGAAAAATAATTTAATAACTATAATGTAGTGAATCTTATGATAAAACTGATATTATAGTTTGTTTTGAAACTTCGTGTTTAACATAGGAAGGGTATAAATCTCGAAGGAAGTGGGCATTTTGATGCTACGCTCAAAAGTAAATTTTTTTAAATAAAATGTTAAATATCATATATTATTCAAAATAATTTTATTTCTATCAAATAATACATTACACCGAAATTCTAACACTCCATTGTGTTTGAAATGGGGGATTTACCCTAACAAGTGTATAATATTTTATACACATAATGTGTATTGTCCAAGACACTCAATAAATGGTTTTATTTTATGTTATACTAATTAATTAATTGATTTATTTAATTAAATTAATATAAAAATTTTATTATTCCTTCACCCCCAACAAGGAGACGAGTTCCTCCATTTTTGACCCGTGCAGGTTTCTATAACCTCTATTATGAAAAGTTGTGGTTGCTAAAAAATTAAAAAAAATTAAGGAGGAGAAATTTAATAATTAATTATTTCGAGCTTAATGGATTAAAAATAGAGTATTAATTAAACTATTATGATAAACCAAAAATGCATTTATTGTGACTATATAAACAGATAATACATTGATTTCTTCCAAAAATAGGATACACCTTCTCCCATTTGGTGAAGCAGTCAACCAACGTGCAATATCTAACGTATTCTTCCTCCCCCAAGTAGTGTCACACCTCCATGCCTGGAGTTCTTCTCAGGTTCTTAGTTTTTTATTTAATTTTTTTATTCATTTTATATATATACGCACTTTTATTTTAAAATGTTCCATAATAAAAAAATAAAAATAAATGTAATGATAATAATAAACTTTTTATCAAATGATTAGTATTATATTAAATAAAAAGATATATATATATATATATTAGAATGTATATATATATATTAGAATGTATATATATATATATTAGTACATGTGTCAAAGGGATAATTTATTTAATAAAATAATTATCAGAATATATATAATGATATATAAATATATATGTATATATTTATATATACATAATTACATAAAAGTTTAATTTTATTAAATAAAATTATCATTGTGTTTTTGAAAATATAATTGTAAATTATCAAGTGATAATTACGTAAATGTATCAAGTATAATTTAAATTATTTATTATAAATTTAATTTATCAGCGTAAGAGATAAATTAAATATTTGGAAATCATAATTATCGGTTTTATATTATCCAATAAAGATAATTACCATCACACTTACATTTTTAATAAAAAAAGACAAAGTTGTAATTTAATTTATCAGCGTACATGAAGATATTAAAATTGAAGATTTATCTTTTCATGTCACATTTAAAAAATCATAAAAAAACATATTAATTTTATCAATGAATGTGATAAAATTAAATTAAATGTCTTGAATCATCATTTCATGTGACTTATTAAAGGGTAATGTGATCATTAAAATTTATGAGCACATGTGATAAATTTAAGGATAATTTCAGATTTTTTTAGAGAATAATTAATCACGTGTGATCATTTATTTCATTGACTAAAAATAAATATTATGATTATATGAATACTTTTGCTCAACCTTAAGCACTGATGTTCCTACAACATGGGACTTTTATGTACAACTCTTTCATCAAGAAAAACATTGAGAGGTTTTCTCTAAACTCTTGAGGTAGGAATTTCTATAACCGTTTGGGCTTCTTTTCAAATTATTTCCATTAATATGATTCATATAAATGTTTATTGACCATTCTAGACAGTGAATGCATGTGGGCATCTGTATAACCCCCAAAACTCTATATTACACTTGATTCCTTGCGTACTTATATCTATTTTTTCACATTTGTTTTGTGATTACATGGACATTGTGTTCTACTTACTGATGATGATGTGATATTATATCATATATATATATATATATATATATATGAAATGTATACCTTGTGGTTTTTTCTTAGAGGCACGATATATAGACTGTCAACTAGTGTCATCCTCTAGAGGGGGTGCGCATGACTGAAGACACGGGTCTAATAACTGAGGAACGCACACGATGAGGCCTTGGTATTTGATTGAATGAAAATGAGATATACGATGATGCCTTAGGAGTATCTTATATCTGACCATTACTAAACGAGTTATCCTTTGGAGGAGAGATGTGCATGTCTGTGGATAAGGGTTCAATGCAAAAAAAATGGAATATAATGATTCATTGGGATCCACTCAATGAAGTGTGGATATATTAACTCTATTTCCTTAGTATACCTTCTCAACAGTGTGCTTCGATGACTACGTTACACGATTAGCTCACGGTTCATAATAAATTTACTTGGCAATTAATTGTAGCTATTTATCTCTCATTTACCTTAAAAATATTGAGAAACATATCATCATGCAATGCATTGATACTTTTATATAAAGACACTAAGAAACATGATTCATTACCATAATGTATAATCATTGATTCATTTGACACTATGGTTTCCCATTCCAATCATTGAGATAAAGAAGGAATGACCAGGGTGTGTGGTAGATTGGTTAGTGAAAAACCGCTAAGTTTTAGTTTCTATATTTACATCAAATTATTTATTATGGAATATACTTTTATATTGAGAAGATCAAGTTTAGGGCACATTTGTGGTGTCCTAATCAGTGTTTTTATCACACACTACTTGTGAATTTTGGTGCACATGTATATTCCCTTCCTCAAGATCCAATGAAGGGAAAGAGCCCTATAGTGGATGTCTGAGCAGTGGAGAATTGAGAAGAAGTAGACCAGGACATGTAGTAGAGCACTCCACAGAAGACTATTTATTTCATTCTTGGTTTCTATACTACTTGATTTTTCTCGCCACATTAGGATTTGTTACATTGCTTTTAAGTCATATTTGTATTTCTCATTGTTAATATAATTTATTATACTTTTGTTTAATTATATGATCCTATGAAATGGTATTAGGGGTATAGTCTCCCTAAAGATCCAATTTACAACCTCACTGTTATTTGTCAACCTCCTGTATATGGTGAGGTGCACAAGAGGCAATGAAGAATTCCAACTCAAGCCTAGTGATTCAGGTTAGGATGCTACACCTAGGAGAAATTATTATTTTTTAATTAACTCTATATTTATGAACTGTGATGATATATTTGATTATCATTGAGTTATTATACCTAAAAAATTAGTATGGATAGCATATATTGAAGACTAGTGTTTCATAACAAAGGATATGTACCTTATTTCTGAGATATTTATGTCATTGTCCAGACCACCCAGGCATAATCCACAACTACCAAAAGCCCACCTTCCATAGTCATGGGGCAAGAAACTATATTTGTGTTGGTATATCACATAAATGAGTGTCCTTAGTCAACAGTACTTGTACGGACACACCGAAATAGATATTTATGAAATACTTCATAGATTAAAAAAACTAATCCAAAAATACATGCATACATGTATCCCTCAACATATTAGAGAATGATTATAAAATGGGTAAATACTTTCCCATAAAAAACTAGATAAGCGTCTAACCTACCTATATAGAGGGGACCAATGAAAAATATAAATATTGGAAATCTCCTCAATCAGTCCCTCTCACCAAGGTCCACCAGATCTGGGTCCTCCTAAGACTCCCTCAAAAAGTTTTTCATTTGAATAAGCCACAACATGTATAGGAAAATCCCATTTAATAGTGAAAAGAACAATACCTAGTAGGCTCACCAAATCACAAAATAATATTGAGAAACTAAAAGGAAACAAAGGAATGGTCCTTGGAAGAGGGAACCCAAATGATAGAGAAAATCCCTCTAAAACACATTATCATCTATGAACAACTATTCATCTCAATCGACATGGTATGTATGCCAAGAAATGTTACAATAAAGAAGGTAAACGGAGTAAAACACCATGATTTTTTCATATTATACTCTAAATTTCATGACGTACTGACCTCATAGCCATCCCCATTATTATACATGGGGATAAATGGTAACACTCATATAGGAGATCACACTCCATGAGATCAACCATATGAGATGGAAAATTTCTTATAGATAAAGTCTATCGAATGCAACTCTTCCATCCTTGATGGAAGGTCTTATAGATAATACTCTAGTAGGTTTCCCAAAACTGATTAAACATCCTCACCACCCTATGGGGCATAAAACTAAGAGAACATGATCTTTGGATCTATCCATGAATAATTTCACACTAGACGCTAAAAATATCAATACTCAGAGAGGGGAACTCTACCATCCTTAATGGGGTACAATAATATTCCAACTGGAACTAGGAAATGTCTCATCACCCATAAAGGGGATCACTAGAGGAATCACTAGGGAACACTGCAAACCTAGTGTATAATACAAAATATCCCACCTTCCAATATACGGGATCACTCCCAGTGCTTCTTGGTGACACAAAAATCATAATCTTCTAACTCAAAGAACTTATAAAAATAGTATCACAACCAATACCATTGGGTGACACTACTGAAAATTAGATCTTTCCCAACGCTTCTATACCAACGGTTTGCAAAAACCATTGGTATAGGTCCCCTTTCCCAACGGTTTGGCCAAACCATTGGAAAAGGCCCCCAAATTGTCCACTTTTCCCAATGGTTTGGCCAAACCATTTGGAAAGGTAGACCTATCCAAACGGTTTGGCCAAAACGTTGGGAAAGACCACCAAATATTCCACTTTTCCAACGGTTTGGCCAAACCATTGGGAAAGGTCCCTAAATATGCCACTTTTCCCAACGGTTTGCCCAAACCGTTGAAAAAAGTGGGCCAAAACTCATCATCCTCCACAAGAATGAAAATCAAAACCAAAGACCTATACCAATGGTTGTTAAAACCGCTGGTATAGGTCTATAACAACGATTTTAACAACTGTTAGTATAGGTACTTTCATTTTTTATCGGACCTTTGTACCGAGAACATTATATAAATCAAAATTTAAAATATTTATGAGAATACATATATATATTTATGTAATTATGATCACAAAAGTCATGTTAGGTTAGTTGTTGATTCATTCAATGATAAACGAGGGGTCCTGGGATCAAATCCCAGCGGATGTTTTATTTTTGGAATTTATATACCAACGGTTCCATTACCGTTGGTATAGATTTCATATTACCTATACCAACAGTTTTTGGAAAACCGTTGGTATAGACCTATCCCAACGGCTTACTTGGCTACGGTTCTCCAAACTATTGGTATAGGCTATACCAACGGTTTGGAGGCCTATACCAACGGTTCCAAACCGTTGGTAAAGGTTAGTTTTCCAGTAGTGTGAAAGCACAAACCCAAACTAATATCTCTATGTTAATATCTCTTAGATGGGGTATCACCCCCATTCAATGTTTGTCCATAGAATCTCATGAACACTACCTGTTATAACATCTAATGTAAGGGATCATGTAATAGAAGATTCTATAAAGAATAATAAACCATCTGTTGGCTTGGGTGTTATATACTAGATGATTCCACCAGCCCCACATATAACACCCTCTACCTAGGGGATTGTATAACCGATTTCTGCAAAAATCCTAATAGGATATCCTATGAGATAGGGGATCTCCACCCATGTAGTTATGGTAAAAAAGATACCAAAAACATGATCTAGTTGAAATGGTGTGATAGAGGATCCCACCCTTGCCTACTTATTGGTATTTTACAACTCTATCCAAGATCATCAGGACAAGGGGACAACAAACTTATACTATGGATGTAATTCCACAATGTACCCTCTTAGGGATAGAAAATAGGTCTCACTCAACCTATTATTTTCCAAACACAGGTAACTAAATAAAACCACAACATAACCATGTATCTCATCTAAAATTCCCAAAATATATCCACCATGATGTTCCTCACAAAAAATTCCCCAGGATAGGCTACATGAAAACATAAATGTAAGCCTCAAAGATTGATATACGAATAGAGAAATTTTCCAATGTAAGTTAGATGTTAGTAATATAGTATAGGTTCAATGTGATGCCACCCGAATAACTAGTAATTTTATCAGCTACATGACTTGGCTGGTCATGTGACCTTACATGGTTTGTACATAGAGTACCCAACATGTCTCACCTCACCTCGTCCATTGACCATGTTCCTACCCACATTGTTTCTCCATCCATGTCTCCAAACATAGAATGTTCTCCCAGTTCATGGAATTTATTGGCTATCTAGACACATAGTCTTGTCATATTCCCTTCCCCATGTCTATCACCCCATGCTCGTGTACGCTAGCCCTATAATTTAACACACTTGTGTGTCTATACATGAATTTCAATGCCATGTACCTTTACCAAAGGACCTCACATCACTAAATGGTGTATAACCCTCTTACATAGCCTATATTTTGCAAAAGTTGTATTTTATAAATAGGAAGAAATTTATTTTTGTATCCCTAAACTACATGCACTTTGATAAATAATTATTAACAAGACATCCATTCAAGATGGTAAAATCAACTTGGTTTCCCTAAGAATCTATAGATTGACCCCCATGGGATCTTGTGCAATCATAATGGGGCTCTTATGCATAAAAAATTCATAAAAGGAATAATTGGGCATAAAAATATAATATTCATACCTCGTGAAGAAATGAGAAAACATCAGGATAAGATCCATGATCATAATCTTCTACACCATGATCTGAAATTGATTTCCATCAATATCGAAGCTTAGTGGAGCCTCATATTGTAATATTCATCTTTATCCATCTATTTCTCCAAGGGGTAAATGGTTTCCCCTCCCCTCTTCTATGCACCAACAAGGGGGTGGGAGTGGTTAATGGTTTTATTTTTATTAAATCAATAAACCTATCATTAACACCATGCCAACACAATACCACAATTGTACACCAAGTGCTGACAAATTTTATGTTGCTCCTGTGTTAAAGAACACATTTCGAACACAACCATGGTCTCAAAATTATGATCGAGAAATTTTCATAAGTGTTATTTGATGGGAAAAAATCACTCAAGGTAAAATTGTAGCATTTTTGGGTTGATTGTGTTTGTAAACAAAGAAGGTTTCCCTTATGAATTGTTGATTTACAGAGATGTTGTTACCAATACATTTTGAAAATGAACCATGAAAAAAGAACAAAAGATCTGGAGGCAGTAAAAACGAATAGATTCAAGGTGGCATTAGTTTTGCAAATATAGGCTTCATGGATCGGATTTTGCAAAGACCCGAAAAATGATGGAAGTGATTCTTAGAGATTACGCCAAGCATCGCAAATAGAAGAGGTTGAAGCGCATCGCGGTGGTGAAGGGATTTTCGTGGGAGCATCGTGGTGAAGTCATGAAGAGATTTAAGGTGATCCTCTACAATTATGTCAAAATCTGTGATCGAAAAATTGATGTGGTGCTTTGCTATTTTGAGAGAATTTCCGCGGGATCATCAGAGCTTCGTGATTTGAGATGACGTGGCGTTCATGAAGGCAGTGTGCTTTGCGAAAGAAGGGCCTCGCGGCGGTTAATCTATCTCCACGAAAATTGCGAACTCTGCATTGGCTAAGTGAGAATTGTGAGAGAAGTCTCTCTTTGAAAAATTGAGATTCACGAGAGTGATTTTAAAGAGTTCTTTGTGAAAATTTAAGAGATTCGCAAAGGCTTTCTTGAGCTTTGTGAAATTGGGAGCCTTGCTAATTATGGTGATTTGCGAAGGTAATTCCAAAGGTAGTTTCCTAGTGTTCAGAGGCAAAGTGGTATTAATCTGTGGATGAAAGATGGACTTCAACAGATCATATATCAATGGTTGAGGATGAATTATTTCATGAAAATGAAGAGACCTACAGGTCTATAAACTATGATTGGATCCCATCCAAGTGTAATGAGAAAAGGAAGAGGAATAAGGTAATTCATTCTACTGACAGGGAGCCAAAGAGAGAGAAAAAGGGATTGACCCTTGGGAAAGTAGTGAGCTAACCTTAAACATTATAATGGAAGTGAGCTTGGGAATAGATGTGATCTTGCCCAAACATTATTGGTAGTGTGCTTTAGTGGATTTGGTACAGCGGCACATCACTGTTTTATGCTCCATGGAAGTAGCCCAGTGAGGGTAAACCAAGTAAAAATCATTGTGTCTGCCTGCATGCTTCCTTGCATTGCATTTAAAATCATAATAAACATATAAAGAAGAAAATAAGTTGTCATAATAAACTCACAAGTGAAAAAAGTGACCTTTGTAATAAAGATGTCAAGATCTAGTGGTGTATAACAAATTTTGAAAAGATTATCCATAACTTTATTCACCCCCGCTCTAAGGGTATATAGAACCCTTTTGATCCTAACATGTTTCAATATTTCTGATGAAACTATGCACATGTGATAAAATATATTTAAATTTATTCATATCATCACAATAAGGCTTCATGGGATGTAGAATCCCACATTAACACAGCACCTAACATTGGAAATATTCCTACAAAAATTTCAATGAATTATAGTTCGAAATCCATATTAGTAAATCCCCCTAATTATTTTCATCCCATAGAAAGACATCATTGGTATATGGAGAAAAATAAGGATCTTAATAGGGACTCCCACCAGAGTGATCTCATCAATAGTCCTCATACAACATAAAATCTCCCACTCAGTGGAAAAATATTTCCAAACCACCCCCACTGTCCATGTCAACCCATTTTTAATTCAAATGATGTACTTTTTTCAATTTATCAAATAAATAATAAATTTAAGAAAAGATAAAATTTACCCATAAGATAAAAACTAAAATATAATTCAAAAAATTATTTTATTTTTATAAAAATATATTTATAAGTATGAAATACTTAATTTCTTAAATAAACTTACCATTATTATGAAAAATTCTTATTTTTAGGACTCGATCAAGTTTCTAAACATTTGAAATATTTATTATGGTTCAAAATAAGTATATTATTATTTATATATAAATATGTAAAACTATTTTATTAAAATAATATTTTAATTCCTGATTTTAAATTATTTATATAATTAATTTTAATGAAAATAAAACATATATTTCTTTCAATGAAAATCTTTTACACCTTTTTTTTAAAGTGATTATTTTACTATTTTTGGGTAATTTATTTAATATTATTATTATTTTAATTACTATTGTTAAATAAATTTAATAATTTATTTATGGGTTTATTAATTATTTTTTTCATGTGCCTTATAATATAATGTCGAATTAATCGAGTCATATGTTTAATCCGAAGACATGTTCCTTATATAAAATTTAGGGTCATTATCTTCTTGCTATATTAAGAATTCCATCCACAAAATTTCAACTCATATGATATATTTATAAAAAAATTGGGGGAATTATATTTTATTTTATCTTCAAGTTCTTTTTATTTTTCATCATAGAAGTTCTTATTAAAGATTATTATAATAAGTTGATTACTATTTATTATATAGAACATTGTCTCTATGGTCAATGATCCCCACTAGTTTCCCATTATAATAGAGTTCATTCTCTAGTTTTTTCATCTTAATATTCAGTACATGTAATGGATCTGATATGAAATTCCATAGGAGATATATATGGAACCCATCATGTACTTGAGCAATGTTTTTTGAAAGTGTTATTCAATAATCCATATATCTTATCAGATCAAATATCAGAAAGGGTCCAATGTCTCTATGGTTTTAATTTACCTTCCATCCATTAATCATGACTTTCTTTTAGGGTAATATTTGAAAGAACACATTGTCCCAAACATCCAAGTCCCTTGGATTATTATCCTCAAATTTATTAGGTCAACAATGAATATTTTTTATTTTTGGTTGAATGGATTAAACCCTATCTATAATATTTGGGATAATATCTAGTGTAAACTATTTCTATTCACTATGTTTATCCCGACATATATTTTTTATACATCTATTCAAATATAGAGATTCATATTGGGTCATCTGGATACTTTAGTGGAAATTATTGTTGAATGAGATCTAAAATAATTGAATATATTGACACTATCCTCCTTTAATACCCATTGAAGATACTCACAACATAACTTCAAGAGTATATATTTTCCCTTATGATTATCCATTAGTCAATGGGTTATACACAATAATAATGTTAATATGATTATTTACGATGTCTAAATAATGATTCTGAAATTTGATTTAAACCCTGTATTTTGAACATATATGATCAAATTTTTCGCCATACATACTTACTATATAATTTACATATATCAAAAAAAATTATCTACCTAGTCATCATCCTAAAAAGAATCAGATTTTTCAGTATTGGTCAGTTGGTCCACTACTACTCATATCACATTGTTTCATTGGGATATTCTTGGAAAATCAAATGCAAATGTCAATTGTGATGTTATCCCATTTGCATACTGGTATGGGAAATGGTTGTGTCATCACATTTTTCTTCTGATGCTCACGGTAAATATGATAAAAAAACCAAAACATTAAGGTGTATAAATCAATCAAATTTATTTTGTTCCTCTAATTGCTCTCAGATATCTCGATATATTTTCTAAGATCTAGAATGAGGGGAGAATTATTGACAATGAGTATCAACCAAAATGTAATACATTATCTCTTGTGATCATGGAACATAGAGTGGTGTTCTAAACTACGTCATTATATCATTATCAATGTTGCATCGATGATTCTTTCCATTAATTATTACACTGACCTTATTTTGAATCTCTAAATAATCCCTTTGTGCCTCCGTTTTCCAATCAATGATATATGGTTTATAAGAAAAATGGGAATGGTAGGATTTCTTCCCTTTCATTATGATGACTAAATTATCCCTTTGTAGAACCGTCATGATATGGACTATCCCAATCATAATCATGAATATATTAGTAGGGTTATTTATGATAAGAGCACTAGATACATTATTTACTTATCAGGGATGGAGGTTGATTAAGAAATCATAGTTATTGATCAACACTCAATATATTTAATTGTGCATGTTAATCTATTTATGTGTTAGTACAGACATTAAACTATTGTGTTTAGTATATATTCCACACTTCTCTATAAAATGTTAGTGTCTCCATATTATTATTATGAAGATTACTTCATATGAATTCTAATTAAGTGTCAGATTTTTCTTCTCATGGATCTTCAATTTTCTTGTGGTATAGGCTATACCTTAATCATTTTATATGATTAAGAAACTCAATACTTTTATTGATGTATTTTTGTATATTAAAAACCCTTATCCACTAAATGGGATTATAGTTATCATTGTATATATTAGCTTTATATTGAGATTTATTATTCTTTCCTCTCATTGCTATATCCATACACACATTAACCATTTCATTATTTATATAGTTAGTGGTATATATAATTTTGAGAATATTCTCACATATCATTTTTATTACCAAAATAACCCATGAAAATAATTAATCATTATAAAACTAATGTGTATTATATATTCTTATATAACTATTTTATTTATAGCTTCCAAAAATATTCCTTAGCTCATGATCACAACCTTGAATAGATTGAATTACTATATACCAATGACATACTCTCTAGATTTATACTAAAAATTTCCCTTCTTTGATTATTCCAACACAATATACAAATTCTCCCCCTACTATTCCATTATATTGAAGAGTATTATAATATTGTTAGTAAATAATACCAAAAAATTATTAAGGAAGAATATAAATTCATTATTTTGAATGTTCATAAATATTTCAATGGAATTGGTTAGTCTTCATAGAATTAATAGGAACTCATAATATTCATATAGAGTATAGATGGATGGATTATGGATATCCTTTATCTCCAAATTTAGTAGATGATATCCAAAATGAATATATATATTTTAGAAGTACTACTATAATTGAATTTGTTCAAATAATTAATCAATTTTTGTAGGGGATACATGTTATTTATAGTTATATTATTTATCTCTCTGTTAAATGTATGGTCACATTATTTTTCCTTGTTCATCATAGTGAGAATATGTGAACATTATGGTGATGAAAATGTTTTTATAAACTCTTTTTCAAAATGATCATATAACTACTTGTTTATCTCCTCTTACAATTATTTGGTCCTTCTTCAACCCATAACATAATATTTATGAAACAATCCATTTTAATTTATTCTTAATGACCATTCAGGGTTATATTTTTAGATAATTATGGAATAACTCTTACATAAAATACCCATTCATTTCATAGTGGTCTCTTCCACTTAACATTGATTTTTTTGTAGCATAATAGTTCTAAAATGAAACAAAATTTATTTTCAAGAAAAATCATAATGACATTCAATATGAATTCATAATTTTTCCTACTCATATATAAACCATGTGATATATTTTTGAAAATATTATAGTATTGAAAAATTATTGTTATTTTATACACAGGGAAAATTAATATGGAATGGTAAATCCATTTCAAAAACAATGATATCAAATAATATATTTTTATATTATCATAGTAAAATTTAAACACATATAATCATTTATAAACAAATTAAATTATGTTTTCTACCAAAATAATTACATAAAATCATGTAAAAAAATATTAAGAAAAAACATAATAATGAAGGTTTGTTATAAAATGTGAGAACCCATGAAAATAAATTACATAAAAAAATACATGTTACCCTTGAAGTGAATAGCCATTTTTTAAAACTAGTGATCATTATATTAATATATAAAATAGAAATATTTCAATTTAGTGTAATTTAAAATAATAGCATTGTAATGTAGGGTTCATGTGTTATAATATTTATATAATATTAATGAGAACACCTAAAATATCCCAAAAAAGTTAAATAACCTTCTATATTAATTACAATATAATTATCAGGAGAGAATAATGATCACCCAAATGCATTAGAGAGTTATACTGGGATCCCCCTTCATAAAAAAATTCCCAAGGACCAGAACATACATGAAACTAGTAAAATATTTCATTTCTATTATCAAAATCATAAAATCCTACTTTTAACCCATAAGAAAATCGTTTCCATATATTATTATATTATTTTCCTTTAAAACCTCATTTTCAAAGCTAAAATAAAAATAACTAATGGAAAAGGGGGTTTTATTTGGAAAATTGAATATTATAGTGTAATCAAAATATTAAATAAAATTCATGGAGGAATTAAATACATTGACAAAATATTTTTTTACAAACATTGCATTATTACTTTGTACAGAATGTATAACGTTCTGTAATAAATACAAAATAAAGAATAATTTTGAAGATATTAGTAAAAAAATAAAAGGAGATGTAAAATGGCCATTTAACTTGTCTATTTAAACATTAAAATAGGAATCAATAATTATATAGATAGATTATATATATTATAATGAAATCATCGAAACATTATAAGACTACATTCTCATATATAATATCACTTACCATGAGTCCGAATTGTCATGTGAGTTCTATATCATCATTAATCATAATGATACATTAATATTTCAATTTTTTTAATATTTTTATTTCAATATTATTACATTTTTTATTCCTTTTATCTCGCATATTACAATGTCATACTTCATCACCTAATTGATTATATTTACTTTAATTGTTTTGGGGATATTTGTTCTATATCGACAAAATGTCATTTATGTGTTAACTATGTAGAATAGGATCACAATTATATCATTTTAAGAATAATAATAATTCAATAATTAGAATTTCTTACGTAAATTATAATTTCATAACTCTTTGTATAGTGTGTCTGTGTAAAAATGATTTACTTTACAACTTGGAGATGGTAGTATATCCATATAGATGAGTAAAATTTATTTTAAGTGAATAAAATTGGGGAAAAAGGTAATAATTATTTTATAATATTATAATAATAATTATGTCTTAAATATCATTTTAATAATTTAAATACATAGACACACACATATATACACTATACAAGTGAGGTGATGATGAAAAATAAAACACATCGGTATGTGTGTTTGTAGAACCTATGCATGTACATTGTTTTTATTATTCATTTCTTGTTATAGATAGAATTAAAATATTTATCTACCATTAAATAAATAACTTTTTGTCAGATATATCATTTTATCTCTCATTAATCCACTATTTTTAATGGTCATAATATTTGGTGGTGAAAAATAAATTTTATTATCTCAGGGGGGGTTGTTCACATGTATGCATAAAAGATGATTACATTTTTCATTAGATAGATAACAATATGGTAATCCTTATAACATAAAAATAATAACATTTTATTATATATTCTATTCTGAATTTATTGTATGAAAATTATTAATAAAGGTTTAATGGAGGAAAAAAGAAGACCTATAATGAAAGTAATTAGTTACAAACTATACCAATTCTTTGGACAACATCCTTAGGTTTATTTGAAAATCCTTCCCATGATGGTATATTAATCAAACTAATATCTATATAATGAATTGATATATTTTATTAAAGGATTTCAGTATATATTTTCTCATCAATGTTTCACTATAATTTATTATAATATAGGAGTTATTGTTTCCATTTATAAGTGAACAAGAGGACATACATTGGATTTTTCAAAATATTAATATATATTAATTTGTTACTCAATACATGTGGAAAAAAATTGAATCATAAAATATTATTATATGATATAGTGCTGAAATATTTCCCAAAAATATAATTTAGGAATGTTTTTATATTATATTAACCATTATCATTCTATTTTAAACACATTTAACTAATCTTAACTTTTACCATGGTAACAGAAATGTTTTACAAAAGATAATATTCATAATGAACAAAAATAATTTTGAACTATTCAAAAATTTTGAACATCTTTATTCCAAATTCATAATCCATTCTTCATGATAATATCTATTAATAAGGTAAATATAATTTTTAAATAAATGCATATAGTGCGACAAAAAATGGATTTTAGAATTATTTCGTTTTTAAGGATAAATTTTTTTTAAAAAAATTATTTTAATGTTGATCAAAATTATATTAATTTATTTATTTATAATTAAAATTAACTAATGTAATTTTAATTAAAATTAAAAAACGAGACTTTTTAAGTAGATTAAAAGAAAATAACTTTTCCTTAAAAATATGTATTTTATATTTTTCACTAAACAAATTACTTCATAATAAAACTCTCACAAATTAATTCTAAGGTAATTTTTTTAATATCATATCATAATGATAAACTTTTTTAATTTTCATTTTATTAATTTTAGAAATTAAAATTTAAAATAAACCTATATAATGCATGAAAATAAATTTATTTATATTAAACATGATTCCTTTTTTGATAAATAAGTTACATATTATTCTTATAATGAATATGGATCAGTGAAATATAAATCTATAATATTAATAAGGATTGAAGTTCACCTGTAATTAAAATTATATAGGATTTCAAAAATTTCACCCATCTATAAAAAGTATCCTCATAATTGTTTTCTTCTTAAAAATATGTAAGTATTTTACCTTAATATAATTTTAAAATTCCAATGTGGACTCGTCAATTATATGTTTTTCAATAGACCCATATCCCAATAAATCTCATTATTCCAGAAAATGTAAACTATAATTTTAATAATCTGATCAAGTTGTTTTTTATACGATATGTTCTATTAAAAATGAACTAATTTATCACTCAGTAAATTATATGTATCTACAATATTCTTCTTTAACAATGAAACATGAAATATATCATAAACCTGATATTAACACATAAGAAATTCCAGTGTTTATTAAACCAATGCAATATTACTTATAATTTAATATGGTTAAATGAACCATTAATTTAAAATTTATTTCTTAAATTTATTTTGAAAAATTTCCATAGATATACTTTAATAAAAAAAATGTTTTTTTGCATTAAACGATTAATATTTCCTTCGATTATAAAAATAAATTTTCCACATGCTATGATTTTACCACATTTTATACTAAATCACCTTAAAATTATCACCCATCTATTCTACCAATTATGATTCCAAAAACAATATTTTACTAAACTCATACCAACATCTTGGTGACTGACATCGTTTCCTATATGATTCCTCAAAATCCAATTTCGGTATACTGTAATGAAATATTTTATTATATAAAAATTCATGTAGTGGATACTATTTGTCAAAAATTTCTTATTAGTTCAATAATATATATATATATATTCAATGAATAATATTTCAATTTACTATACATTCAATAATATTGTGGATGATAAGTTGTATAGAACATTAATTTAGTACCAAATGACTTCTGAAGAATT